>JBAIAA010000984.1:0-600000 GCA_037893245.1 Crossaster papposus | reverse complement strand
TGCATTACTGAAATTACACAACTTTTTCTGGAGACTGATATCTAGAAGAGAACTGTTAGAGATCAAGGCAACAATGTCATAATGTGTCATAGGTTGAAGGCACCAGATTTTTCTTAAAGCCTTTCTTCATGCAACACAAAGAGCACTTACATAACGACTAGATAAAAGCTATAAAGGGGAACCATACAAAATACAGCAAGACTGGTTAAAATCTTACACTGTAAATTTGATGGCAAGTGACCAAAGTCTAATTAGCAATGGCACTTGTTACTGTCACAACTCTGGGATAGCTCCACCCGGAAGATTGACCTTCGGTAGTCCCTTTAAAGGGTTCATGCAGACCTATCTGGAAGAATTGCTGTTTAATAGTATAAAATGTGCTTTGGTTCGTAAGTAACATGACAAGGGGTGATAAAATGGTATAAAATGACATTAATTGGTGTTAATCGGCAAAAATGTAATTATCCCCCTTGTTAATCTGTCCAAACACTGACAAATGGTGGCGCTGTTTGTGACGTCAATTTGGAAAACCGACAAATTAGACAGCAATATACGTCTGGACGGCGGGCACGGTGGTACATGTGGAAGCTGCACTGTACATGTACATAATATGCGAACTTACGTGCATGTACAAACTGCACGCGATACCCTCTTCTTATTCATCCAGACTATTGAGTATTGGCAAATCCAGGCTCGCTTCTTGCCTGATGAAAACCGTTACAATAGACGTAGTGAACTTCAATGTCTAAAAGTGATCAACCCATTTTAGTCAGTTACCTAATACAACGCGTATTTACTCAGCGCAAATTAGGGCTGGGAACTTGACCAAGAATCGGTGTAAAGTTCCGGGATGAAAGATTTTGACTATCTGCTCGGAACATACCATTTTTGAAAGGGGTGTACGTATGACTTTCCTCAACAGAAAATAACAAAAAAAAATAACCTAACTAAAGCAGAAAATATTGGATGGTTATAATGAAATATGCCATTGAAATATTATTTTTGTTGCCATTTTCGCAATCCTTGGGCGGTGTTTTTCATTTGACCCTCTGTACTTTCACAATGTAAGGCCTACGACAATAGCAAACCAAGCGCAATCTCGCCTGGTTTAGTCAACTCAACCTCAATCCAACTCGGCCCCAGTCCAACTCGGCCCCAGTCCAACTCGGCCCCAGTCAAATTAGCCCTAAGTCAAATCGGCCTTAAGTTAACTCGGCCCGAAGCTGAGACAGCTCGACCGTCGAGACAATTTAACTTTTTCCACCAAAATATTGGTGGGACAGAGTGGGACCGAGCGAACGGTGCACTGTACGCTCTACACGGAAAACTGATTGTTTTCCCTCTGTAACTTCGTGAATAATGCTTGTAATGAATTGAAACTTTCAAAGATGAGAGATAAGATAAAAAGAGTTCCCTGAACAAATGTGTGATGACACTGAACTAGGCATACATTTAATACCGGTACATCATTTCTCAAACGTTAACATTACAATTATGTACTGCTCCGCAGCCCAGATTACGGGCGCAAATTGCCTTTCCTTATTTTTCTCTTCATATACTATAGCCAAATTCGCAATGCTTGCTAACCAGGTAGGCGTGGACATCATCCGCAAGCAAAATGTTCTAAATTTTGTCATTTAAATCCTTAAAAAAAGTGTTTTCATAATTATTAATTAATCACAACTTCAGTTAACATCTTAGATTTTTAAAAAAAAAGGTTAGGCCTACCAAGTACCAAAATCCTGGTGAAAAAAAATCTCGGTTGTAAAAAATGTCCTGCTTGGATCTGACTAAAACCATGATCCCGGTTGTTGAAATTATCCTGCCGGGATCCCGGCGGGATAATATTTACAAACGGGATCCCGGTTCCAATTAAAACTAAACTGGATCCTGGTAAGGAACCAGGATCCCGCTGGGTTCCCGCCGGGTTCCCGCCGGGTTCCCGCCGGGTTTCCGCCGGGTTCCCGCCGGGTTCCCGCCGGGTTCCCGCCGGGTTCCCGCCGGGTTCCCGCCGGGTTCCCGCCGGGTTCCCGCCGGGTTCCCGCCGGGTTCCCGCCGGGTTCCCGCCGGGTTCCCGCCGGGTTCCCGCCGGGTTCCCGCCGGGTTCCCGCCGGGTTCCCGCCGGGTTCCCGCCGGGTTCCCGCCGGGTTCCCGCCGGGTTCCCGCCGGGTTCCCGCCGGGTTCCCGCCGGGTTCCCGCCGGGTTCCCGCCGGGTTCCCGCCGGGTTCCCGCCGGGATCCCGGTTAATTTTTTTTTATAGGGTAGTTTACAATAATAAAATATTTTTTGCTGGCATTTTGGTTTTGTCTGCACCTGAACTCATCATTTTTTTAAAGAAAACGTCTTGCATGGAGACTAATATAATAATGACAACTAAAAGCCTGTGAGTAGGAATACACACCGGGACACTTTCTTTTTTTTGAAAAAATCTGACCGAGTTGTGGGGACACGCAGTAAAAGTGTCAAGAGGTATAATTTGGTTAGGGTATAATGACGAAAAATGGAGAAGAAGACAAATCAGGGTGAAGTTGAAAATGTTAGGTCGAAAGAATTTTCAGAGTTTGAGTTTCTAAGAGAGATTTTTCTTCAGCACACGAACCCTATGGAATGTCCCCATAACGTCATGTACTAAAAGAATGTGTGTACGCGCAGGCGTGCCCCGTGCCCATTGTCAATAGTCTTAAAATAAGCAACTGGAGCAACTTGTTTTTATGAATGAGAAAGTTATCAAATGTATAAACAAATGTATAACAAATGTACTAAGACCATGGCTGCCCACTACCGGTATCAACGGCTGTATACATGCTGGTGTGTTTTGTCTAGCCAAAATAACAATGTTTGCAATGTCTTTTTGTTATGAATCTTAACAGAGAAGAAAGGAGGTCGCAGGTTTAAGTTCCACCTTGCTAATTTCTTTGTTCACTTTGAAATTTTAAATGCAAAATTTACCTAGTCACTTGTTATCTTATAATACACAAATAAACCACAAAAACAACTTCCTTTGTGGTTTATTTGTGTTTAAAAGTCGTATCATCATTGAGTGATCCCCACAATGTTGCTTCCCAGGTTGTATCGTAAAATTGGGTGAGATTTCTGGCCACACAAAATTCTGGTGTTAATGAATTCTGACCAGCGTCCTCGAACAAAGATACTGACAATTTGGAAGACCGTAGGGCAAGATAGCTCAGTTGGTAGGGCGTAGGTTCAAGTACCGCCTTACCAATTGTTTTGTTCACTTTGAGAGAAGAAAATAAACATAATAAATGTATTTGTAGATAAAGTGTTCGGGGCAAACTTGTGGAAATCTGGTGGAGGGAGGGAGGGAGGGGGGGGGGGGGGGGGGGGGGGGGGGGGGGGAGAAAATCCTCCCTATGCCCCCCGTAGTGCCAACACTGCTTGCCCTCAAATACTTATCTTATTCAGGCCAGAATGTCACATCTCGACTTCAACATTCCTTCAATTTGTGTCATGTACTGTTTTTGATATTAAGGTCAGACAGATGCACCACAGGTTCTCTTCTGAAGGATGGGTGTTGGACCAAAGTAGCATCTTTGCCCAGGTTGATGCCTTTGTTCAGCGTTGCAAGGATTTACTTGAGGTATGCATCAACTAAAATTATGATTTGCAATTTTAAGTCCTGATCATTCCTTTTATTGGTACAGGTACATTTTTTGTCTAAATATTTGCCCAATGCATGGTGTTTCTTGTCTCTTTATTTATGTCATATATATACATGTAGGTTTGTGAATGCCAAATTCATTTTGCTCGTTGGGAAGATGGTAACAAGACTCCACTCCCCTGTTTCGCTGGTCAGAGAGGCCCTGAGATTACACGCAGTCTACTTGAGATAGAGAATGCTTTTGAGGCAAACCTTGCTGTTATGAGTGGTGTCAGGAAGACGATTCTAGACGTCAAGGCAACTACCTGGCATGATGATTATAACAGGTGTGTCCATCTCGTACAATCTTTCTATTTTTTTTTTTTCTTTGTTGTAATTTTTTTCACGAAAGCTTTGGCTCAGGGTTGTAGCTAGACGTTTTTGAGTGCTGTTTTCGGGTTGAGATCTGGTAGTATATATCAGCTCATTCAGCTGCAAGAACGAGGAGCGCCTGCGCTCGCGGGCCAACTGAGTAATGTACATGTATACTTAATTGTGTGCCTCATATCAGTGCATGTACGTACATAGCCACCGCCTGCCCAGTTGGATGATATCACGCCCTTTATGGTTGAAGAAAACAAAACGACGTGACGTTACAACATCGGATAGTCTGTTTCCTTAATTAACCCTTTGGTCCACACAGCGGTCGCTAGCGACCACCAAAAACACGTTTAATTTGGACTTTATTAAGTGGTCATAACTCAAAAACTACGGTTCCCATATACATGTATACTGCCCTCATTCGGTTGTTTAGAGCAATTGTTGAGCTTTCGTTTGATGTAATATTTAATAGGGGGCGCTATTGAAAAAAATCAAGAAAAATATGGTTGAAAGTGGTTTTTTGTTTGTTTGTGATTATTATCTCAACATGGCGACTCGTTTTGGGCTTGATCAAGCACTGGAATTCCTTGAAAATATATCAGATGATGAGATTCAAGATGATTCTGATTTAGAAGACGAAATAAGGGATGAAAACAATGACATGGTGAACGATGGTTATGACACATACGTGAGTCCGCCGAGAACCTGCAGCCATGGATTCGGTCTTGCACACTGCTGATGTATTCAATGCTAATAATCAGGTTTTTTTGTTTTATAATCCGTTGCCATGGTTACTATGTTGATAAAAACATTTTTTTTCATATTCTAAAAGATTATCCCTTTGGCTACAAATAATTCCACAGGTTCATATCTGTATCTCAATCGGGTAAAACACCGAGCCCAATTTTTAAATGAATTGCATTATTTCTTTTATTTTACATTTAAAACAATAAAATTAATCTGTGCACCAAAGGGTTAAACTAATGAACCAGAAATATTAGTCAGAATATTTTGGTCTGAGAACCTAAAAAACAATCGAGCGTTCTTACATGTCTTACGGTGGTGGTGCATGCATGCGGCCAGTGGATCAGTGATTGCGGCATGCAGCATACAAATGGACGTGTACAAAATTACGATGCGATGCAGTAAAAAATCGCGATGTAATTCAGCAAAATTTGTGCCGGCTGGCAAGCTTCATTTTTACCCCGAGTGCCGGCGTAGCTACAACCCTGCACGGGCTGTAAGGATATATTGTTTATGAGTATTGTCGATGATCAATTTCAGAATTGTTTTATTGCACTCGAAGGATTGGATTGTAGTGAGTGAAAAAATACTCTCCTGATAGGACAGTCCTCTCATTATTTTGCCTTAGTGATTTTCGGAAAGACAGTAAATGACACTTAAGAGGAACAATCCAAAGATTTAGACTCTGCAGGAAGTGCTGTTGCATGTATCTGTAGACTACACCCGTTAGCACGAAATCTGCGAAACCTGGTCAAAACAATTGTTGTAACCGAAATACAGAGCCGATGCAGTGGTTTCCAGTCATCGTTTACTTTTGCACTATTGTACGTACATGCACATGTAGTAGTACTACTGGTATGTAATGTGATCGGCATGATGTACAGTACCGGTACGTAAGTGCTTTTTCAAAAATTAAAATTACAAAATCATTGACATTGAATCAAAGTTACATTGTACCTGGATCAACCTGGATCCCAACTGTATCTACAATTTCAGTAAACTCTCCTGCACAAATTGTAGAGAGACATTTCTACTTTTTATTACTTCTGTTTTTCAGTGTTTGTGAATAGTCCTTGGACTCTGATTTTGCATCTCATAGCGAACTTTGTCAAATCATCAGCTTTTTAGCCAACAAGTCGTGCAAATCTGGATCTTATTCCATTAACCTGGTTTTTAAGGTCCAATATTGACACATTTCTTCCGATCATCACCCATATAGTCAATACATCAATTTCTACAGGCGCTTTTCCAGATTCACTGAAACACGCAATTGTCACCCCAATTCTCAAGAAGCCGTCGCTCGAAATCATCGCTTTCAATGACCTACCTCATTGAAAAGGTTTTCATAAATACATGAGACAGTTTACTCATTCACATTGGTCAAGAGCCCGTCACGTTGCCGGTATTAAACGAATGATAAAACACTGGGGCCGGTATTAAACACTTTACTAGTGTCGCATGAATTTTGGCACCCGTGAAATCTGGTCGATTTACCGTTTGGTTGAAACCTTACAAGGCATGCGCAATATACCACAAACAAGTGTGTGTTTTATATCCCAGTTTACACATAAGATCACATCAGATCACTGGAAACTATTTTGTAATTAAAAAACCACATAAAAACTCGCATGTTTTCCAAATTGTCTTTGATGTCTATGTTTACATTTTCTTTTGTTGCTTAGCGCCATGATCTTGAAGGAATGGCGCTTTACAGATCTTGAAATTATTACTATTATTATTATTATTTGTCTTTCAAAAAAAAAATACATGTACTCTATGCGGCTCCCATTTTATGTGGCCCTGGTCCAGGGCTGGATGAAAGCCATTTTGACCGACAGATTTAGTAAGTGAACTGTCGCAAGAGGTTCGTAGGTGGATTTGCTAGTGGGCAAAGGACCTGTCCTAAATCCCAAGCTGGGACCAGTTTACATTGAGGGCGGTTAGTAAACATACTCTTCAGCAACTGAGCAAGGTTGTTTGTTACATGGGAACCCCCTTGAAAACCTTCATGCACTACTGCCATGGCCGACTTAGAATTTTGTATTCCACATCCCTCCCGTTGCACCACCTATACAAATGTTAGTCGGCTGGCTGTTCTTGTTCGCTCTTCAGCCTCAGGCAGCTTCCTCAGAAAGGCCTGCTGATGGGCTCATGAATTGCTGGACAATAGCCAGCAGGTCAGGCGCAGCGACCCCGGGTCTGGATGGTCATTCAAGAGCTTTAAGAGCTTTGTTCAAGTGTGGCGGGGATTTCTCCGGGTCAACCTAAGTCTGTTGGGATCGAGTCTGACACCTATGAGAATGTAGCCAATCTTCCCAAATCCCAGCTTTTCCAAGACGAGAGACCACTTAGAGCGACCTCAAAGCTCAGGGAGCAGGTCCGTTTTAGAGGAAATATACAATGTACCGTCGATTATGATAATTCCGATTACTCTGTCAATTGCACAACACTAACAAGAAATACACCCAGACAACAAAGTTGTCGGCACAACAAGCAAGATTGTAATTTATAAAACAATGATCAAGATATATACAGTGGGTTGTCTTATTACCAGGGTCCCTAATGCATCAAAGTACAACTACATGTATGTGAACAATTAAATGCACTTCGATACATGCAGTCCAATGTAAATTATACAGTCCAATGTAAACAGTACACACAAAGTTTAAACGTTGTACCGCTAGATAGGTTTTGCACTAGTATCGCATCAGCATTACACAACACCGCGTACATACAACCCGTTAGTTTTGTGCCAACACTACACTTCACTCATGCAAGCTTGCGTCAGCATCATACAGTACATTATCTTTGTATGGTCACGCATCAGCTTTGCACGTGCGGTGCAGCTCAAGTACAGTCGATCACGGCTTGTACCTACATTGTACAACACGTGTAAGCACTACACAAAATGAAAGACGCAAGCAACCATTGTACCTTACCTAACGGCATCCACAGCTCGACTGGCCCAGAACACCTCCGAGACCCAGGACTCGCAGGTGGGGGGGGGGGGGGGGGGGGGGGGGGGGGGATTTTACATGTATTCCATTGGCACCCAAAAAACCAGAACAGACTCAGAATTACGGTAGGATTTTTCAAACTGTAAGGAAAAGTAGAACTTGTACAATTGTTAAAGTATGTGTATGTGCAGCATTAAAGAACGAAACTAAAACGTTTATTAATCTCGTCTAAAACACAGAACATATTCAGAAAACACAACCATTGTTTGTAAAGATCATTATGTTTTGCAAATCTGAGAATTACATATGGCGATTACAAGCAGGTTAAACAATTACGCTCAGCGAGCACCAACAAAGATGTCTTACTGCTACAAACTCTAAAGAAATAGACGGCGATATTGGCACGGGCTCTGACTATTGGGGGCGCTATCGTGGGAGGGCGGTGTAGCATGCTATAGCAATTTTTAGCAGTTATTTTACATAGCTAATGAAATATGCAATGCATAGGTCCAACAGGTACCGGTAGGTAGGAGCGATCTGGACTAAAAAGTATACCTTTTACAGCTATCCACACATGTTATATTTACAGCATTCACACAGAAAAAAAATCATCAGCTTACATGTAGTTGTCAAGCAACTTTGTTTAGATTTGAGCATTTTTGCTGTTTCAAATGATAAAAATGCACAATTTACAAATGGTCTACTTTACCATTAATAAGGCTTACAAAATTGTCTGCACATAAAAAGCGTAAAGGTTGGGTGGGATGCAGGAATATTTTCTGAACACTTAAACGGACCGCAGTTTAATACACATTTTATGAGTTTAGAATTGAGGCAGATACTTTTTTTATTTGAAGCAGTTTAATAGATAATTTTATCTGGAATTATTTTTAATAACTGACTTTCTTTTGTTGAAATTAACTATACACTGTTTTGGAGCAGGTTCCGAACGGGCATCAAGGATTTAGAGGTAATGATGCAAAATGTCATCTCTACTGCTTTTGAGACAATTACCACAGTGGAACAAGGAGTGGAGTTACTGGATGCATTTCAACATCTGTCATCAAGAGAGGTGCGTTATAAACTAGGCACGCAAGTATCCCATTCAATAGAAAATATATTGTGTATGATTGTATGACTGTGGTCTCGTATGTTTTGAACAAAACAAAAATGTTAAATAATTTTAATGAAATTTTGATTCAGTGACCCTTGCATGTATGCGGGAAGACACAATTCTTCGTTGGATTACTGATCATGTAGGGGTCATTAGAGTCAATTGTTCAAATAACGGTATGCTTTAAATGTTTTTTGTCTACAAATTTGGTGGATTTTAATGTAACTTGGATGGGGTGATCAAAGGTGATCTACGGGTCATCTGATGTTGTTTAAAAATGCAAATATAGGGATCCACCTTGGGAAAAGGCAATACACGGTTCGCGGATTACTTTTACTTTGAAAGTGAGACCTTATGGACTGAAATTTGAGGTCGTTGGCATAAAGAGACATGTGGGCAAGATTGAGGCAAAACCTACATAAAATAATGAGTGTACTTGAAATGCTGTATTAAAAAAAAATGCATGCCTAACTTGAAATGCATTACTTGAATTGATAATATCCTGATGAAGAATTTATGTTGTTGGAATTCTATTCATAGTGCAAAGTTTTTTTTTATATACAAATTTTATAACAATTCCAGACGGTTAAGTTTAATTTTGTCCCAAGAAGATTGCAAAATGCAAATGCTACAATAAATTTAGCCATTGGTTGTTCTAAGTGATCAATTTCAACATTTTCTATTCAATGTCACCAGATCAATGAAATTCGTCTACATGTGATCATCTACATAATGTAATGATTGAATTCCTCTTTGTTAACCAGTTCGCGCCGGATGACGTATATAAACGCAAAGCTTTCTCCAGATTCAAAATGGATGACGCATAAACAAGCCACGACTAAGGCCGGAAATGTCTGTCAACAGCGAGCAAGGCCGGAAATGCGTCAATTTTTTTGATCAATTTTTGTTACAAAATAATCCCGCGCGTCGGCTCGGTGATGTTAAAATAATCCCGGCGCGAACTGGTTTAAGCAATTTTTTTTATTTTTTTATAAAATTCCTCAAATGCCGGTTCAACCATGCACAGACGCACTGTATTTGGCACGGTGTATTGCTAAACAAGAAATATAAAGACGTGAACAAATGAATACACTTTCTTTTCATATAAAGTATAGACCTACTTATTTCTTGAATGATATCGAAAATATTATTATTTGCATGTGTAGATACATTTGTACATTTTCCTCAGTTTGTGACTATTGTAAAATTGTCGAAGAACTAAATGGATACATACCTGTACATTGTATAATAAGTATACATGTAGTTGAAAGAGATATAATTATGCACAATAATGATAAATGCTTATAAGGTTATATACCTACCGGTACATTATACAAGAAAAATATTACTAAGACACAGACAAAAGAAGATACATGTAGTAAACATGTAGAAATGAAAAAATGAAAATGCAAAAAGATTATTAAAATACAGCATACAATTGTGATGAATTTGAATGGGATTTATATGACATTGAATGCAAAATGACGAAATTGCTTCATCTGTGTACGTTTGGTAAAGTGCAGACGACGAATTTGAATTGTCTTTTATCAAAACGTATGGCAAATGTATTAAATTATTTGGATAAGTACGAACATGAATGACACGAGACATGCAAGATCATGATTATTAAAAAAGTTTTTAAAATTTACAGGAATACCTATATTAAAAGTAAACGGACAACATTTTTGCAGACAACATTAGGGTGTTTAGAAGTTGAATAATGTAAATTTGCTTTGAGACCGTTGGAGATAAAGCGCTATATAAGCACCACACATTATTATTATTTTTATTTAGTATTTGTAGAAACTATATTGTTATTATTTAGTATTTGTAGAAACTAAATGTTAAATTAAATGTACATTCACCTGTTAACAGTTTTGTGTTTTATAGATGAAATACAAAACATGTATTCTGGTTTCCTGACCCTACTTTACATAATACAGAGCAATTTATATATCAGTGCATACCAGATTAGCTGGCTTGTACTTGTTCATGGATGTGTAATCCATTTAAAAACAAATGAGGATTTACTGAAACTTCGACAAATAAGGGCAGTATTTGAGAAAGCCAGTTTTTATTTCCCAAAGACACTCGGCTGAAATTGATAGCATACTTTCTTACCAGGTGCTAAAATTAGGTGAGTGGTTTTGTTTTTGGATGTTTGTAAATAAGGTCTTTTAATGGGACATAGTCTAACATGAACATATTTCATCTTTTATAGGCTATTCGACGGACAATTGACAAGAAGACAGTTGAAGTGTACGCCCTTTTCAATGATGAACTGAATGCTGTGAAAAAAGAACTTACAAAGAAAAGCCAAAGTCTTGGACCCCTCTTGCCAAAGTATGCAGGCCAGGCACATTGGGCTCGGTCATTGAAGGGCCGTATCGATCGGTCCATGAAGGTAGGGATATTTGAGTATAGATTCTTGTTTTAAGGTTATGGGCAGCATCAAATTTCCGTATATTGTTTGCATGCTGACAAATTTTGGGGAAGGCTTAGAATTCTATTTTGTGGTACAATGTGGTTACGGCGAGGAATCACTCCAGGCCAACTAAATTCTGTTTAGTCTATTAACACATGTACATGTATGTATTTGGGCAAAGACAATATTTGTACATCCAATGCATTACCCACGTAAAGCTACACGTATTGTATTGTATTTAATGTTTCCCTTTGTAAGGGGGCACATTTTATGAAATTATACAGCAATAATAAATAATAAATGAATTAGAACAAACTAATTCCGTACAGAGATTTCGTAGCTTGTAGACTGTTACTAAGGACCTCATGGACAGGTATACTCCTAATTGCTGCTACTTCTTGGGCTACGAGCTTGTGTTTCTTCCTGTGTAATTTGTCAAACAAATATTATTATAATTGACAACAAACTGTTTATTTGAGTAGCAGGTCTTGTGCTATTCATCTGTGTTAAACAGAGACAAAAGGGAATGGGATCCTAATTTTTTGTAATGACCCATTTAATACCAGTATTTCTCTGGCATCATAATTTTTTTATACTGTAGGTATTGGACAAAGCCTACTTCCTGCCACACATAGGCACTGGTGCAGAAACACGAACACAGTACAACCAGCTCAGCACAGCTCTGGATGAGTTTATTCGTAAAACATTCAATGAATGGGCAGTCACTGTGGATAAGGACTGCATGAAACTGCTGGATGTTCCACTCATGTGCAGAAGCACCGAGAAACAGGCCATGTTAGACATGAACTTTGACAGGTAGGAGACAAAGACCATGTTTACAGAAAAACTTTCTAAAAAATGGACCATTTCTGCAAGTTCCTGAAAAGCTTTTGTTTTTTATTTACATTTGCCCCGGTGTTCCTGGCCGACATAGCCTCTGTCTACGGGTTTCTTCTGGCTTACGAGCTACAGTGCCTTGAGCGCTTTTGAAGGATTCTTGGTTTCATTACCAGAAAATAATAATAATAATAATAATAATAATGAGTGCAAGAACAAGAATTGAATGGATGAAATCTCTAAACATACCTAAATTTAGTCCTAATTTTTGAGCCTTGAAGCTGAATGATAAATTTTTCATTGAATTTGTACTGAACTCGGCAAAGTTACCTTGCCTTTATAAAAAAAAAGGAATTATGACATGTATGTTTATTTCAATCACAGGATATTGCTAAAGTTGTTTAATGAGATCCAGTACTGGGAGAAGTTGATGTTTGAGATCCCGCACTATGCCACTGAGGTATACCTGAAAGGAGAAGAGTTGAGAAACCTGAGAGAAAATGTGCTCCTGGTTGTACGTGACTACAACAGGTAAATAAGTCTCTGAACTTTTGTAAGCAAAAGATAATTTATTTTTTTCAGATTCATGTTACATTTGATATTTGTATCTTGCCTAAATAAAGTTTAGAAAGAGACTATACAATTGCTATTTATGTGTGTATGAACGTACCAGTAGCCTGTTTGTACATACCGGTAGTCCCTACATGTACACAGTCCGGTACATGTATGTGTCATTTCAGCTAGTTGAAGTTTAAAAAAAGTTAGTCTTATGCAAACTTGAAGTCCAATTGCAATCAAACTTGGGTCATGCATGTAATATTGTAACCTTTATATGATGGTTGTTTAGAGGTAAAGTACTGAGGTCAAAGTAAGAGGAACAGCCGAGAGGCCCATAATCGAAATTGGAGGTTAAATTTGTTTTGGGGAAGCGAGAAAAATGAGTATTTAGTCAACGTTTTTTAACTACACGTAGACAAAGGAATGTCCACAGTAGGTATGTAAGGTAAGCCTAATTGTGTGTGTGTGTGAAGTTGAGGAAATATGGGCATAAAATAGTAATATTTTCAGATCCGAATTTTGATTCTAGGCCCTTCAAGTGTTACCCTCTATTTTCTACAGATAACGCTAATCCTGTTTTTTTTATTTACCGGGTAAAGCTCTTTTTTAGAGAGTGGGGGACAGACTGTGGACGTGTGTAAGTCCACAATTCATAACCTTTAATTGTATTCCGTGGATGTCTTTTGTTCACAGTGAGTATGAGAGGTTCATACAACCACACTTATTATATAGATTCCAGCCTTCAAGGGTGAACTTTTGTTGCACCCCCCCATACTACATCCCAATTGTAATGAATAATCGATACATGTTTCAAATATATATTCTTTGAAAACAATTAAAAATTGGGAAATGAATCAATTGATATTATACATTTACATGTATTTCATGCAGTTGAACTTGCTCTTGTCAAAAGATACAATTGTAGGCAAAACAATTATTGCCCGAAGAGGTTTTTTTTTTTTTTTTTTTTTGGTTTGTACTTTAAATGTAGAATACACCATTTGAAGATATCAACATTTTTTACTAACGAACTATTAGAAAATATATTACTTATTTACAAAATAAATAATGATTGTAGGCATCCAGCAAAATGATTGCGCTAGATATCCTGTGTCAGATCCAGTACCTTCCTCTTATAATGTTCAAAGACAATGGAAAATAAAACAATGCCCACAAATTCTTCTTGACTATTGCATTGAATCCACACCGTACAAAAATACCTTAAGCTTGAGTTTATTATATTTATAAATATATTTATAAATATATTTATAAATGAAATAGAATTTATCCACACCGGTCAAATTACAGTAAAAAATATTCAAACAGTCTCCAAACTATTATTTAATCCAGTTAAATAAATCTACCCAAGATTCGCAAACAGTCTCCAAACTATTATTAGTTCAAACTTCACTAAACTTTAAGAGTACACAACTGTTTAAACTTCACACAAATCTCACACGGTTTATCCCAGGGTTTATGCAGGGTTTATACAAACAAGGTAACGAATGTAAATACTCTCAACTTTTGTTGATGTCTCACATCCTCGCTCAATACATCAAAATACACTTGCAGTAGCAGGCTCACCACTAAGTTCTTAAAATTACTACAATACAAATTAATCAATTATATGAACAATTGTATAAATAGGCAAAAAAACACATATATTCTGGATGGACTTTCAGGGTTACAAAGGTTGCTATTAGTCAGGTGGCTCAGTGAAATGATCGTTACCTGTAGGATACAAGCGCCATTTTTGGCACATATGGCTTCCTTAGGATCACTGAACAATATTAAGGGTAGGAGACCCTGGCAAAAATTTCATATAAGGGTGTGGGGGGCGGGGCGGCTTCCTGGAGCCCTCAAATAATATATAAGGCAAAATAACATTGATTTGTTGTACAAATGCCATTTTTGGTACAAGGGCTTCCTTAGGACCTACTGAACGATATTAGGGTAGGAGCCCCCGGCAACAATTTTATATAAGGGTGTGGAGGGCGGGGCCGTCGTTCTGGAGCCCCCAAATAATATATAAGGTAAAATAACATTGATTTGTTGTTGTATAATATATAAGGCAAAGTAACATTGATTTGTTGTTGTACAAATGCCATTTTTGGTACAGGTCTTTCTTAGGACCTACTGAACGATATTAACCAGTTGGCGCCGAGCCGACGGGCGGGATTATTTTTTACGAAACTGGATCCGAAGCGTGTTCAGGCTGATAGTGCCGGGAAGCACACCCATGCATTTACCGTCTTGCGCGCTGCTGACATACATTTCCGAACTTGAACTTGGCGTGTTTATGCTTCATCCGTTTTGAATTTTTGAAAATTTTTGCATTTATATACGTCATCCGGCGCGAACTGGTTAAGGTAGGGAGAAGGGGGGGGGGGGGGGGAGGGAGAAGGGGGGGGGGGGGGGGGGGGGGGGGGGGGGGGGGGGGGGGTGTCGTCCCGGAGCCCCTCAATGATATGGTTAAGTCATATGGATTGTTGTTATACAATTGCCATTTTTGTATAGGGATTCCTTAGGACCTACCGAATGATATTAGAGTAGGAGCCTCGGGCGGAGGTGTTGTGTCGGAGCCCCAACATTATATACAAATCATTATCCTTATATGCAAAATTTATAGGAAACTTGATATATGTAATTATTGTAGTAAAACATGACAACAACAACTAATATCTTATATTAAATACATGTTACTGGAAAGGTCCAAAGGTGGTCGTGTCTGCATGATTATGATTTTCATAATTTGAGAATGTTATGTTGTAGTATTTTAGTTCTTTATTTTGTTTAACATTGTCTGCAACTTTCTATACTTATTACAAACTTACTACACTTAATTCATGACATACAAAAACACAGTAGATAGAACATAATAAAATAATGTAATTGTTCACATGTCAATTTAAAGATTTACAAACACCTATAAATCCATTACATAAAAGGAACTTAGTTTTTACTGTTAACTTCAGCTAAACAAAATACAAATAAGGGTCAAGTTACTTACACAATATCATTGATCAAGTGCGTCCAGCAAACTCTCCGACATTCACAATGAAACCAACAACGGCAATCATCGAAGCTCATCTCCATGTGGATGCAAGTTCTCACAGAAGACAGGGTTCAACGTAATATGTGATGCGAACAAGCAATATCAGTCGGAACTCGGCAATTCTTGTTTTGAGATAGGGCCAAAATTGATCGTAGGGGTGGACAAATCCAAATTGACTTTTTTACAAAAAAGATGGGGAAAATATTTTTCTTTTACATGAAAATACTATTTTAACCAAATTCAGAAGGGAAGTTATCCAAAAACTGTATTTTCTTAGTTTCTTTATTTTTAACGTGCTGGTGTTCAAATGGTTGTAATTTTTTAACCAAAGGTCGTATTCACATGGGGTTTTCACTGAAATGGAGCCTGAGGTACGCTACAAAAGAATATGTAAAAATCCCACAAATGACATGGGCCTACCTCAGACTGATTTTGCTTGATCGCATCACATATTAGCAACATTTGCTCTGGTCTCCACGTGGTATTGTTTTCACAGTCTTAGGATAGTTGAGATTGCCTAACGTATGATGTAAACATGTCTGGGCTTGGTATGAAAACATTACAATTGTCTGAGATTCAATCTATTAGTTCGAGGAATTTCATGTTTCTTTCCATATGCAAAAACAAATTGTGTTAACAATCAATGGGGGCTGTATCAAGAAGATTTTCAAGCCAGATTGCTTGCAAAAGTATTCTCTTAGGGCCTGAATTGCCCTAAAGTATATAAACTATATTACTGAAGCAACAGAGTGCACGGCAGGTCCACACAGATAGGAATCTTAGAGGCAACTCTCTCACTTTCATTTCAACTCCAACAACCTTGCATCAGTTTACATCTCATTTCTAACACTCAATCAAACTCATTCAAACTTAACTTCAAATCATTCTTATTTAAACCCACACTTACGGTACATGTATCTCCATCACCAGTACTGGTGATACCAGGTATCTTTATGGTGTGTGTGTAGATACGTGAAACATGCTTCTAGATTCTAGAAGTCTGTGTTTGGAATCTGTCTTGGCCAGTTAACCACGGAGTGCTATAGGTTTGTGCTCTGACCCACAAATACATGTACTGGTAAACAGGTTTTTTTATACACAATTATTCACACTGCCTTTTAAATATTCACAAATGCAAAGAAAAGGTGGTTTTATTGTGACATCCTGTAATTGTTTGAACAATTTTAATAAAAAAAAACCCAAGAACAACATAAGAACCGATGCCCGACGCTAGTTGAAAACGAATGCCTTTTTTTGGTTTTCTCAGCATCCGTGATTGTAAAACTTCGGACATGTCAGCTAAACGATATTTACATGTACACTATAAAATACAAATCTCCAATTCCACCTCTTTGTAATCATTCAAGCAATTACCAGTGGTGCATCCTCCCTTTAAATATGGAGTCACTTATGAGTGATGTAATCTTTTTTTAATTGGTGAATACAGTTTGCATAATCAGATACATTAACATAGAATGTCCCTGGTTGAAATTATTCTGCAGGATAATTGCTGCTCTTTCTTTGGAAGAGCGAGGTCTGTTCAAGGAACGCATCAGACATCTTGACAAAAAGATTCATCCAGGTCTCACAAAGCTGACTTGGGCATCAAAAGGCATATCAGACTTCTTCATTGGAGAGTGTAGGCAGTATGCTAGCAAGGTAAAACACATTTTGTGGGGACTTTTACTTTTTTGTCAAGAATTTAGTACCAGCTAACTTTTAAAGAATTATTTAAAGATCAATTGGTAAGAAAGAGAAGCAACGAGTTTCATATACATGTAGTTCATTGCTGTTTTGTCCACATGACATCAACCTACATGCTATTCCTACTATTTAGTTGTGAGAGTTGCAGTTGCTCTGCTATTTTGATGTACAACAGTGCTTTACCCACAGAGTTCAAGTTGCTTCACATCGGAAATCTATTGTTCATTGAAAAAACAAAGAGGGCGCTGTCCGATCAAAAATCATATTGCCTTTTGGAATGCTCTTCTGAGATAACAGTCAACAGAAAAACCTCCTAGTTGTACACGTTAACTCATGTTGGCCTTTCCGTTTGGCCGGTCCATTACAGTATAGGGGATAAACCTCTTTATACACCTGAATAAAAACCCGACATGGGATTGGTCGATCGTTGACCACGTGCATTGAATTATTTGTTCCATCAAACAGCACACGGCTGCACCACAAAAAATTTATATTCTATTAAAGAAAATAATCACCTTCATTACCTACATATATGCATACTTTCCAATAACAAAGCCCATGACGTAGCTCCATACACTGCAAGGCCCTCCCAGTTAGGACGCCTGCATGTGTCAATCTTCCCTTTTTTTCCAGTGCAGCGTTACTGACTGCACGCTTTTCATCTTGCTCTCCGCGAAGCACACAATATACCAATCGAGGTTTTATTTCCAACACGTCCGATTTTCTGCGATGTCCGACACTAAATAGAAGCAAAAATCTTATCGACGGTCTACATGTACAGTATGTAAATCTTGTGGAGGATCTCCTCATGTCCTGGACTTCGACAAGCATTCCACCTGCTATCGATGTCGCAAATCCCTTTGCATCATGGCGATTTAGTGTAAGCGGTCCCGCCCCCACCAATAGTTTGTTTTTTACTCAAAATCTCTAAGGAAATATATTTCCTTCTATAGATCTTGGTTAATTTAAGCATGCCAAGAGTAGATTTTGTACATGGTGAGTCACAAAATTCCTTCTTTCCCTATCGGAATCCTATCGGAATCGTCCATATCATCAACAGCAGGATTTATTCCCTGATTCATGAAATCCTGATCATTAATTATATTATGGGTACAGTCACACTTTTCATTCTGGTTATGACTGGCATGTATCTTTTCGTTTCCTCACTGATGTCGAGACGTTGTAAGAGTTTTCCCCAGGATCTCATTGTTCCCCCGCCGAGATTTTCGCCCCATATTTGTGTCCCCACTTTGACGTGGTGCTCACACTACTCACGTAGCAGTTCTGGCTCCCAACCCAGTCGGTACTTGGACTCCAGTTAATTTTCACCAGACGGTGTTTTGGATCAGAAATTTCCAGATTTCTTATTCACTTCCATGGCTCAAAAGGGCAACTTGGTGATTCCTGAAGTGGGACGGTTACTTCAATTGTCTCCACCTTCACATAAAGAACCCGCTCGTTCTTCCTTCCGCAGGGATTCTTCACACTGTATACAGTTTATGTGCAAACATCATGGATAATCCTTTCAAATTCGATAGTGTCTTAAAAAAAAGAGAGAGAGAACTGAATCTTTTGAAGCAGATAGCGCGACATACTTTAGCGTCCCTCAAATTGCCACTGAGGTCAAGGACAAACTCCGTTCTTAAATCTTCCCTGACAAACGCTCAAAGGAACTAAATAGATTGTTGGAGAATGCAGACCGCCAACTACGTCAAGGTCTTAATTTTTCACTGTTTCTTTCAGATACTTTTGCACGGATTTCTGAAAGACCCTACAGCAGTTGACCCCGATCTTCTTCAAACGATGTTTAAGTTCATGGATGACTGCCTAAATTCCTGCCTCCGGGAGTTTGCAGTCGGATTTGCCATCACTATTCGCAGGTCTATGATCCTCGACAACATGTTTTGGCCTTCCCAAAGCTCTAGGGAACGAATGGAGTCTCTTCCCTTGGCCGGCACCGATCTTTTCAACAATAAATGTAATGAATCCTTGCTAAAAGAAGGCAAACGCCTCTAAATCGGGGAAAGGGGCTCTTGTTCTAGTCCTAGATACAGTGGTTCCAGACAAAACCGGTGACTCCCAGGTCCTTGTACCACTTCTCGCCAACTGCCAAATTGCAGCTCCCCAGATATACACGTTCCATCAAGTCCCAGGGTTCGCAACAGAACAGGGGCAAATGACTACCACGTCAGTGCTATTCTTATGCCCCCTGCTCCGGGACCTGTAGGAGGTCAACTTTGGGAATTCTCCAATAGTGAACTTGTATATCCTCAGAGGCTTCTTGAAAAAAAGATTTCATCCTTACTAGAGAAGAAGTTCCAGTAGGCAATAGTTTCAGTTTACCCTTCACCAACCCGAGGGTCTTCGTCAGCCTTCTTCCTAGCGCCAAAGAAGACAGTCGACTGGCATCAAATTATAATTCTTTGGCTATAGAATGCCTTTATTCGCATTTTCGGATGGAGACACTAGCTGTCGTTCTCCACACACTTCAACAAGGATGGTGGGCCACCTCCCTAGATCTAAAAGATTCTTACAATTCATCTACCAAGATACAACTTACCAATTCTTGTGTCCCCTATTTGGCCTCTCCAAGGCCTTAAGTGTCTTTACCAGAATTACAAAGGTGGTGGCAGCTGCTCTCCGATGTCAACATATATGTATGCATCTCTACATCTATCTGGACAACTGGCTGATAGTTGGCCGATCCCATCAGATCACCAAGGAAGCTCTCTCTCTCTAAACAATCAAACTCACTCGAAAGCCTGATTTAATTATCAACACAGAGAAATTTTCTGTGACCCCTACATGAGCACCAACATTTCCCGGCGTATACCTGAATACTATCTTGGGCAAAGCTTCGCCATCACTAGATTGATGCAAAGCCCTGGTGGAGTGTATTCATCTGTTTCTTTCTGCAACATCCCTCCAGCTCGAGCATGGCTTCGCCTTCTGGGTTTTATAGGTTGTTTGGTGGACTTGGTTTCATAGTGCAGTATGCACACTACATGTATGTGACCTCTCCAACTTCATCCTTTTCATCATTACCGCTCTTGATCAGATCCTATCACCAAACCGGTTCCAGTTTCACCGGTAATCAAAACACATCTACATTGGTGGCTGACATACAAGAACCTCCTCACAGGAACACCATTTTCATGTCCGTCTCCAACAGTGACCACAGATGCCCCCAAGACCGGTTGGGGAGCTCACCTTAATGACATCTCTCTCTTGGGAATACAATCTCAGTAGAAAAGTCTCCTTCACATAAAACACCTTGAACTTTTAGCTGTTTTTAGAGCTATACAGAATGTGAGACAGTTGGTAGTAGGTCGCCTTGTACTGATAAAATCAGACAACTCAGACAAGTAGTTTCTTACTTGAATCATCAGGGAGGCACTCACTCCCTCCCCCTGTATGATGACCTTGGAACTCCTCAACTGGTGCATCCCTCTGAGAATGTTATCTTCTGGCAAGCCACCTAGCAGGGAACAAAACATTTATTGCAGATTTTCTGTCACAGGGAAAGACCAATTCTTACACAGTGGACTCTCAATTGGCCCACGGTACAACATATATTTAGCACCCTCGACACCCCACACATTGCTTCTTATCTGAACTACCAATCACCTTTCTTTGCCACCTTCAGGCATGGGCGACATGCACTCAACATAGAATGGACAAACATCCTGGGCTATGCCTTTCCACCAATCTCCCCTTCTGACCAGGGTTCTGGTCAAGATAGAGACCGAGAGGTGCAGAATTATTCTTATAGCCCTCCTGTAGCCACGGCAGGCATGGTTCCCCAAGATTCTGGATCTTCTCATCAGGCCTCTGATCATTTTACTAAAACGGCCAGATCTCCTCCCCCAACCAAAATTGCAGATACGGCACCCTGATCCAGGCAGCCTGCAGCTATTAGCTTGGATGCTATTAAACGCTCCCAGGTCTTTTTGAGAACACTATAGCCATGACAGCCAAAAGCAGGCGTCCATCTACACGACTAACTACGTCAGATGATGTACTGAACAGGCTTTGTTTATTGGAGACATTGGGGATTTCCTCCTCCATCTTTTCAATGCGGGCTTGCTTATCTCTACAATCGTTGATATAGATCAGCGATAGCTATCGTACATCTTGGTTTTTTTAAATGGATCCAACATATCCAACAGTCTCTTAATAACTCAAATGATTAAGGGCATGTTCCAAGCCCGTACGCAGGGGGAGTGCGACAGGTGCGTACGCACCCCTCACCCCTCCCCTCCCCCCTTCCCAAATTACCAAAAGGTCCACATTTTCCTGTGTAAATACTGGTATTTTGATGTAGAAATAACGGTACTGGCACACGTTTGGTCCCATTGTTGGCCCCATCAAGTACAAATTCGCACCCCTCCATAAAAAAACCTGTGTACGGGCCTGTGTTCACAGAAAGACCTCCAGTAAAACAACTCCTTGGAGTCCTCCTGGGATCTATTAACAGCACTTCACAAACTGATCAAATGTCCCTTTGAACCAGCCGGTTCTTCATCTCTACATGTACATAACCTCACCACAAAAACAGCTTTCTTACCAACAGCAGAAGTGAGCTTCGAGCTCTTTCCATTAAAGCAGGCCATTTAAGTTGAGAACCAGGAGATGTTCGCCTGATTCCTCATATTGGGCTCTTAACCAAGAACCAATCTCAAAGCCTTCTTACATATATTTTCACCTCCAGATATTTTTTCCCTTAGCCTCGCATCCTTCTCAAGTGTTCAAAAGGACAAGCTAGTGTGCTCAGTCAGGTCTCTGAAGTTTTACACTCGCACTCGAGACCTTTGTGGTGATTCAAAACAACTTGTTGTCACATCCATCTGCCCGCACCGTCCAGCCTCTCTTACCACAATTAACAGATGGGTTGTTAAGGCAATTTTAATGCCAGAATCAGTGGCACAACCACAACTCGAGAGGCACAAAACACAGATGTACCGGTACCTTCCAAGACTTCTCATATGAACCTTAGTCTACCCTGGCAGTATACAAAAAGATCACTTCCCAGGTTCTTCCAGTTCAGCCATGAGGATATGCTGACGCTACCCGGGCTCTTCCAGACGAGGGTATGCTGGCGCTACCAGGGCTCTTCCAGATAAGCTACATTGGATTGCTTGCGCCACCAGGGCTCTTTCAGACAAGCCATGATGGTATGCTTGCGCTAGCAGTTTTCCGGACACCTGGTCCCGTTACATGCCTTGGCCTTTCTGCGGCTTGGCCCGGCTTTTCAAAGGCTTTTCTGCATCTTTGATTTTGCTGTGCTCCCTTAGCATTCTTTTTCTTTAAACATTTGTCACGTTATCAGTGCAGCAGTGTAATATTCTTCACCATAGCATGACTGCCATCCTGAAAAAAAATCCTGTTAGCATTCTTTTTGTCCATGGACATGTAACGTTATCAATGCCACTGTCAAATAATCGTCACCTGTAGCAAGTGTTCCAAGAATGTGTCATGTTGAAACATCACATTAGCAACGCTATTGTCAAATAATAACTCATGATACATGTAGCATATGATCTTTCAAAATTGAACACTGAATCTTATCGCCATAACAACTGGGTGCCAGCTGCACAGTGGGAACATGCTGTAGTTTAGTACATGTGCTTTGACGTTTTTGTTTTTTTAACGTCTGCGAAGTTTATTCCTTTGTTTGGATGTTATTTTTTTGTGATTTTGTAGGTTTCAACGTTTGATTTCATGCATATAAAACATAGTAAAACAGTCTAACGTTCAGGCTAATTCTGCTACATGATCAATCACGGGCCGTGCGCATGCCAGAAATTATTATTACATTAGGCCTATATAGATGTTATACACAAAAACAATTCTCTTTAACTCTTTAAATAGAACCTTACTTTTAATTAAGTTTGATCCCCAATGAAATCTGGTAACCTCTGTGTAGCAAAAATTACGTGTTCAAACCTAATGCCCGAATACTGGGCGCACCACATGGGAGCAATGTAAAGGGCGTCCTCACACGTTTTTTTTCCTGACGTCGACAGTTCCGGCCAGCCGGGGGACCCAAAAAAATCTGTGTATCCAAGTTTTACAAAAACTCACACGTTTTTTTTCCTGACGTCGACAGTTCCGGCCGGCCGGGGGACCCAACAAAATCTGTATATATCCAAGTTTTACAAAAACAGCCTAATAATAGAAAAATGAAGGGTTATAAAAACATGCACAGGGTCGGTAAGAGCATGCAGTCACGATGCCTACTCATAAGCCGAAAGTGCAACGCAGTGTGTAGAATATAGAAAAACACGTCAGGCAGGCATATTTTTTTGGGTGATCACTGACCTGACTTTTGAGTGGCATAGTTGGCCCTAGTAAGCATTCACGTTCAAATTATTCATCCCTTATAAGGCCCGGGGATTCTAGTTTTATATTTATGAATGGTGACGATGATTTGACCTGTTATTAATATTTATTAAACAGCTCGAAAAACAACGGGCCTTTTCCCCCCATTGGTTTAAATGCCAATCGTCAATTCGTCTTAAGCTCAAAAATACGTAATAAGGTAAATCGAGATGGTGGTTAACATTGCCGCAAAGTGGTGTCGTGAAACGGCATGTTATTTTGTTATCTTTTTTTGAATGTGAAGAAAACTAGAATATCAGTACTGACTAAAATAATGACACAAGACACAGGTTTTGAAATTTATTGACATTCAAGAAATTTTAAAGTCGCATTTCAAGTTGAAAATTGTACAGCTGGTGTGTAAATACTTTTGCGTGCTAGTACAATGACATCTATACATTTACACACACAGGTAGGATGCACATCGAGTCAGTTCTTAAAAAACGCCTGCTTGGTTTGGATTTCACAAGCGATGTGGCATCACTTAGTTGTGTTTTACATTTACAGACTATTTTTTGTAACAGACGTCAACAAAATACTGAAAAAAACGTTTTTTTTAACAATTAAAAAAACAAGTGTGGCCAGCCGAGAGAAAAAACAAAACACCTGGTCGCTGGACCGGTAACAAACAATCTTTTTATTCTGTGACAGGGTGAATGTTTGTTGTTTCATGGAAGGAGGAAAACAGACAGCTGTTCTGTTTGTATTATGTATACTGTAATCACTAACATAAACGTGACATTTACATAAACCGGAACCGGCGGAAGTCATTGCAAATATTTTTCGCAAAGTAAATTGTCCTTTATTTTTTTGACTTGAGTCTTATTAGCCTTCACTTGAGTCAAGTCGAGTCATTCTGATGAGGAACTCAAGTCGAGTAATTTGCTCTCAGTGACTCAAGTTATGTCAAATCATTTACCCATCTGGATCTAAGTCGAGTCGAGTCGCCAAAAATTGTGACTCGAGTCGAACAAAAGTCAAGTCATTGACTTGAGTCATTACAAATCTGGCTATGTACGTACTTTACAGCGATATTTGAGCTTAGCATTTATAACAAAAAATAGATTCTTGGATTGCTAATGTGACGTTTACGACTGAAAAATAATGCTGACTTAAAGGTAGTATACACCATTGGTAATTGCTTGAATTATCATGAATGGGTAGATTTGGGGGGTTGTATTTCATATATCGTTTAACTGACTTTTCCGAAGTTTTACAATCATGGATGCCGAGAAAAGCACGAAAAACAGCGTTTGTTTTCAACCGGGGTCGAGCAGTTATTCTTATGTTATCTTTGTTTTTTCGCTCTCGCCGTCCGGCGAGAGAGAATTTTTCTTTATAAAATTCAATTTTTTTGAATAATTACAGGATATCTAGCGCAATCCTTTTGCTGAATGCCTAGAATTATTATTTACTTTCAATTGAGTAAGGTATTTATTAATAATTCAGTAGTAAATATTTTCGATATCTGCAAATGGTGTATACTACCTTTAACAAGTGTTTACCCTATAAACTTGTCTTTCTTACCATCATAATCTTATTTGCTTTGTCTGGCAAAAGAAGGCCCTCCCGCATGTGCAGAAATGGATTCATAGAATGCCTTTGTAAACTTTCAATTTCCTATGCCTATATTGCCTTTTCCTAAAAAAATATTCAAAGACCAGTTTCATCTCTGTAAGTTGATTACTATTTGTTTTACACAAAAGGTCCAGGTTATTGTGGATGACTACAAAATTGCAAACTTAACCATCTCTCGCAACTGTAAGCGCATCAGTGAAAACCTGCTGGTTCGAATTGACAACAAGAAGGTGTATGAGGGCTTGGAGTTTGAGGAAGAACAGATGAAACACCGGGCAAGTGCTCAGAAGAGACTTAAGATCATCCATGAAGAGATCGTTCACATCATGAAACAGACTTTTGAGGTTTTCCGAACAGATGGGCAAGAGGTAAAATTTGTGACTATTTTCAAAAATGGGGGTTTCATCTAGTAATGTATAGAAGATGAGAGAACATTTAATATTAACATACATGCAATTTAGGTATTTTCTTTTCTGGCACGAGGTTACTCTGTCAATAAAAGTAAGGTAAAGGTTGGGACAGTAAAAGTAGGTAATTGATGTTGACACCCACTAACAATAAATTTGGCCTTTTTTATGAACCGATTGTGTTCTTGTCCTACTGATGCAAATGTTTTCTGCTCTTTTTGTAGGTTCAGAATCATTGGCATCGTTACACAGAGAAGATGGATAGAATGGTGGAAGAGGCATTTCGTCTCAATGTCAAATGGTCATTGCAGGAGCTGTCCAAAGCAATAAATGGAGATGGGAAAACAACACCCAATCCTTTGTTTAGAGTAAAGGTTGTGTTGACTGGAGAAAAGGTTAGTTGATGCATTTTTAAAATACACATGTAGTTAAATTCTGTCGAAAGAAGTTTGAAATATCCAAGTTTGAGGTACATGTACATGTATGCATTGCTTCCGCCAATGTAACTCGGTGTGCCCTGCTGGACTCGAACACAAGTCAATCGGAAAAATTACCTATGACAGAGGGAATTTTACAAGTGGAGAGTCTATTTTTCGAGGCCAGGGATTATAGAAGTTTGAACCTAGCCAAAGCCTACCGGTACTTACCCTCAACTGGCTTTTCAACGGACAAGCTGTCCTGCTACATGTACTTACAGTACAATTGCACAGTACACCTTAAACACATGCCTTATACATCACAAAATTTGCTTTGTTAAAAAAGACTTGTAACAGTAAATTTAACTTAATAAAATTACATCTGTATTTCATTTTTATTTTTAACAGAATTCAGTGGAGTTCTCGCCAACTTTGAAGAAACTTGCTACAATAGTTATGACCACAAGTAGCCACCTGACAGCATCGATATCGGTTATTCAAAGATTACCGGACCTACTGACAAGAAAGCGCTCAATAAAAGAGGTAAATATTTGTATTTTCAATATTGGCTTTTTGCCCTTGACCGACATATTATATAAACACTGTGCACTCAGTGTTGTCCCAAGAGATGATTTGAAAAAGAAATCACTTGGCTTGGACTTAAACCCATTATCTCTTGCTTTCCAATGCAAATGTCTCACAACTGGAAAACTGAGCTAGCCAGGGTCATTTAGCTAGTTTTAATCTGAATAGCAGTGGGTACCGCAACCAAATTGTTTTAAAGAATTTCTTTTGCATTGTGGGGATGTTCAGGTATTGTAAATTCATTTGAACAATATAGTATTATGTTAGTATTCTTTGGATAATTAGTTTTTTATAATAGTATTTTAAAGGGGCACATTGCCTTCAAATCTCATAAAATGTTGCTGTTTAAAAATGTTCCTTATTCTTTATAAGAGTTGCTCATGCAACAGAACATCTATAATTTGTTGTAATTTGTAATACAAAAAATAAGTTGGTCTCTGACCCCTGACATCAGACCTGCGAAACATAGACACATTTCCAGCAGTAAATACCACCGTCCAAATACTGTAATGAGCAAAATGCACTGTAACAGTTGCCAAGCAGGCATCGCAGCTAGTGACCTAACGGTACATGTAAGGCATGGGGCAGGCTTTGCTTTCGCTTCACTCCGGCCAGGCTCAAAATGCTGATGCACGTACTAATCTGTAGGAAATGGCGTCACTAGAGAAAGACCTATTCTTTGAATATTACAAACAGACGGTGATCATAATAATAATTGCTCAGCTGTAGTTCAACCAGCTGCAACTGTAAAACGACTAGCGGAACACAGTCCACCATTTTGTTGGTTCTACGAAATGACGAACCGTTATTTGTCACGAAATTAAACAAAAACCTTGCAATTTAAAGTAGTAGTTGTGTGAATTTGTATATTCTATTTTAACCAGTTCGCTCCGGATGACGTAATATAAATACAAAGTTTTCCTCGGATTAAAAACGGATGACGCATAAACACGCAACGAGCAAGGCCTGAAATGTCTGTCAGCAGCAAGCAAGGCCGGAAATGTGTAAGTGTGCTTCCCGGTACAATCGGCCTGAACACGCCTCGGATCAAGTTTCGTTAAAAATAATCCCGGCGCGAACTGGTTAAAATAAAATCGCAATCATATCCATTTCATTTTTACGAGAATGATGCACCGAAGACATACATTGTACGTGGTCAAGACCCTGTGCTACGTGGTCAACGAAAACTATCATGTTTGGTCACAATCTTGGTTGAAATATAACCCCAATCCCATGGTCAAATTAAACCCCTTTCTGTTGTCATTTCAATATAACCCCATTTCCTTAGTCAATTTTTGTTTTAAATCTTTAGAGAATTTGCTGGAAGGCTGGGGTTTTAGACTAAATTTGAACAGTTAAGGGAGAGGATGAGACTGGCAATTTAGAAAAAGTCTGAAAATTGATGAAATTTCGGAAGGATGCGTATATTTGTGTACAAACAATGTCTTTCTCCGAGATTTAAAAGTCTGAATTCGAAAATTCAATACTAAAAATTGTATGCCTGGAGATGCGATATTGACATTTGCAAAGACACTCAGTAAAAATTGACCACGGAAGTTGTAACCTTGAAGTTTTAAGAGTGTATGGAAAAGTACAACTACAGTTACATATAGAAACTGCATGGAGTAAAACCACAGGAACGAAACTGCTGACACGAAACTGCAGACTGAAGCATTACTTTTGACACATGAGGTTTTGTGAAAAGTGAAACATATAGAAAATACTGTAGTCCTACTTTAGTATTTAAAACTAATACTATAGTTTTTGTATGAAACTACAGTAAACTTTAATCAAATTATAATTAACTATAATAATACTATAGATTTATCATTGTAAAACTATAGTGAAGGGATAGGATTTTTAACTGGTGCTTACAGAAGGTCAATTGAAAGACTCCTGATGTATTTGTGACAGGTGGGGGTGGAACTAGAAAAAGCCACTTAAGGTTCCACTACACTAACTACGGCGCTCATTGTAACCAACACAAAAATAGAAAGAAAGAGCGCCGCCTGGTGACGCTCATAAGTAGAGTGGCCATATTTGTTTGACTTGAAACTGAAGATTAAGACTCCTAGAATAATTTTCTTTTCCAAATTTATGGGGGTTGACCGAATTCATTTTTTTTTATACTCCCCTTTACACAAACCACCCCTAAACTGGTGGCCCAGCTCTGGGCACAGGTCTCAATGTAGCCCCCCGCCTCTGTGCCAAATACACCCACGTATTGGTCTTTTTGTGTGAACGGAATCCCCCGAGTTGGAAGCCACGGGTCACCAATTCTTGATTTCCACAAATATTTGTACAATCAGTCCAATTTATAAGCCCCAGAGACCTCTTATCCAAAATTACCGGAGGGATCACAAAATATTAATGAGATTTAGTCACATGCACCCTTTAAGGTAGGATACACCATTGGTAATTGCTTGAATTATCATGAATGGGTGGATATTGGGGGGTTGGATTTTATAGTAAATATTGTTAAACTGACCTGTCCTAGGTTTGACCTGGAGGAAGGAAAACAGGAGAGAGAACAAAATCATCTTATCAGTCCAATCAATAATCACCGGATTACTCCCATACACTCTGCATAGCGGCCGACCGCTGTGGTCAGGAGTTTTATGACCTAATCCAACCTTCTGTGCGCATGACGGTCGCCGCGATTTCGTTGGTAATCGGCGTACTCGAGTTGTGGAAGATGCAGCGACGATACTTAGATACGTGTAAACAACAGCACTGTTCGCATGTGCAGTCGGTTTTTGTAGCCCCTGCAAAAACTCACGGGAACCCGTTGTCTTCGGTGCAAAAAGGTACGCATTTTGGTGGTTCGCTGAAATAATCGGCCTAAAATTCGTCAAGTTACGTTCATTTCCTGTGAAATGGAGAACCTATGAATATTAATATCATTTTATCGCCATAACATATTTTCTGCCGGTTTCCTACAGCCGAAAAATAGTTTAAAATGGGGACGAAGTAAAAACACAAGTGAATAGTTTAGTTTTAGGACAGGACAAATCTAGACAATTGCACACAAAAAATGATCGAAAATGTGTTTTTGTTTTTGTTTTTGCCCACTGAATACGCGGGCCAAAAAATTTCCATCATGCCAAGAGGCAACTGTTGGCTCGCTGACCGCGCAAAACTTGAATTAGGATTTGGCAGTTTTCCATTGTTGAGTTTATGAGCGTGGCGACCATCATATCACATCAGTCGGTGTGTGATCTCTCCTTCTGTTTTCCTTTCTCCATGGTTAGACAATCATGGATATTGTAAAAATCCAGAAAAACTGGCGTCGGGCAGTTTTTCTTACAGGTATGTTGTTTTTGTTTTTTCGCGATCGCCGGGAATTATTAATTTTGTTTAAATAAAATTCAACATTTCGTAACAATTACAGGATATCTAGCGCAATCATTTTGCTAGATGCCTTCAATCAATATTTACTTTCAAATAAGTAAGACAATTCCTAAAAGTTTGGTAGTAATATTTTTTTATATCTGCAAATGGTGTAACCTACCTTTAACCAGTTCGCACTTGGGAATGTGTACATATAAATTTGAAAAATTGAAAACTACATAATATGCAAAGCTGATGCACCCCGGATGTCCCCCCCCCAATTCCACATAATTTAACCATGCTGCTGGCCCTCGTAGAACAACACAAAAATGACATAAAAAGAAGAAAAGTAAACAATATTTCCTGTTTCTGATTGAAATTATGAATGGCTTAAAAGTGGAGTGGATCAATTTACTGGACGAATTAGAATATGACCTTTTCAGACTGTGTGAAATCAGACCTTTTTAATGTGAGAGAACAACATTATTAGTGTAGACAGAAATGCATCTCTCCAAATTTGTATTTAATTTTGTGCCTTGGTTTAAACAATGATAATCTTTTTCAGGAAAGCATGGGAGGCCTATCTTGTTTTTTTCTCTTTCTAAACCTTGTCTACAGCCCATCAACAACGTGATTGAGAAAGATGAAGAAACCAAGAAGATACAAAAGAGTATTGATGCTGGCATGCAAAGCAATGCACAACACCTTATGAACTACCTTGGAACCTGGGACAAGTAAGATTAAATCTAATTGTTACACATTCAGTCCACTACGGGCCCTCTCTTACCTGCTAATTCCTACTTATGCATTATTCCTTATAGGCCGTAGGCTAATACGCTAGATTTTACATATACCACAGCGCCCTCTGGGCCGCGCCCATACCCTGAATACCCAAGATGCCAAGCGGCATATCGTCCTCTTTTCTTCTAGCGCCGTTCAGGTGTAGTCGTATTCTATTGAAGCTCTCTCAATATACGAGTTTTCGCTAGTTCTAGAAGTGTTTTTTCTCCATTAAACCTCCTGTTTATTAGCAACAGAGTGTTTCTTAGTTTATCTCATTTCGTGATTTATACCAGTATTCCTAGTGCAGATTGCAATCGGGTCTGCAATTTTATCGTTTTTTCGTTTTATTTTTCAAGATGGCCGACGCGAGCAGCGTTCGGCGGGTTCCCCCCAATTTTGTTACCTGTACAAAGTGTAGAATAATTAAACCGCGTTCTAAGCAGGATGCACACGATTTATGCCCCAAGTGTAGGGTATGTTCTCGGTCTCACCCGTGCGAGATATGCAAAGGGTGGGCTTCCGATGATTGGAATGGAGTCTCAGCATGGCTGCGCAGCCATTCCCCCAGTGGTGACTCAGTACGGAGTGGTTCTTCGGAGCCCTCCGGACGACAAAAGTCTTGCCTACTAGGCTCTGCCTGATAGGCCGCTGTCTAGCACTGCCGCTAAGAGTAGAAGTAGAGCCGTGCCTGGTAGGCCTCCGGCTACTACTAAGACAAAACGAGTAAGTATGAAGTCCAAACTCGGTAAATCGGCCCCCGGGGACATGCCTGTTAGGCCGCTGTCCTCCGGACTACGTGCCGAGAAAACACCGGCCGGCATTACGGGATCCGGAGACATGCCTATTCGGCCACTGTCCACCGGTCCCGGGGCCAAGGGAGTCTCCGCCCACACAACGGTGTCCGGCGACATGCCTATTCGGCCGCTGTCTTCCGGTCCCGGGGCTAAGGGAGTCTTGGCCGACAAAACGGTGTCCGCCGACATGCCTGTTCGGCCTCTGTCTACCAGGACCGATGCCAAGACCGATACTCCGACCGCACCAAGTCAGCCCATCGGCGGAGCCCGAAAGAAAACGATATAAATGGGCCTGTCCGACAAGTCCGGTAAGTCCGGTAAGTCCGGCAGACGGGCAGATATCCGAGACTCCGAGCCGCTACCGGACTCGGTCGAAACACCCAGGTGTTCGACTTGGCCCGAGGCACCGGATCCGGGCCCGGATGCCGCTGTCTCGGATGTTGGTATTCCCGTACGCCAAAGTCTGCGTGATTGTTACCCTTCGGGGCATAAGCGTCATCGCCATCGTAAGCGTAGACGCCGTTATTCTAGTTCGAGTTCCGGTTCTAATTCTTCCGGGCAATCCTCGACTAGCCATTCCGCAGACTCCCATCGCCGTCATCATCACGGAAAAGGGAACAGCACGCAAGCACTGCTGCTACGGGGGTTTCAGGATTTGTCAGCTACGCTGGTATCCTTGGTCCCCCACCGTTTGTCAACAGCGTCAACTTCCGTTGACCAATCTATTCTCCTCCCCCCGGAACCAACTTCTCCGGAACGTAGGGATGAATTATCATTGTGTCCATCAGAAAATCTGTCGGAATCAAACTCAAACCCCGAGGTAGGCCGAAGTTTTCGGCCGTCACGGGAGTCCGCTCATGACCAACCGCCCCCACAAGGGGGCCGAACGGCACCAGCGGCCGATGGGGGCGAACCCTCGGGTTCGGGCGGACCGGCACCGACCCCCGGGATAGACTTCGACCTTCTTTCCGGTGATGACAATTCTTCCGGTGAAGAGTCTACTAACGTAACCACCCTTTCGGTTACTGACCTCCGATTTCGGACAGTCATGAAGGATATGGTCCGGGTGCTCAGGATACCGGCAGAAGACGAACCGCAGACGAGGCAGGATGAACGGCAAACCTTCAAACACCGAACTGCCCCATCCGAGTCTCGGACCCGGGGACAAGTTTTCCCGGCGTTCCCTATAGATAAAGTTTGTACGGACCACATCGGAGCTTTGGCGGCATATAAAAAATGGCGACCCAAAGACAATATTAAGGCACGGACCTTTAGAGCGCCGCTGAAGGATCATAACAAATATTTGGCGGTCCCGGTAATTCCAGACGCAGCTAAAGATAAAATGGCGGCCGACAGAGGCAACCGGGCATCAGGGAAAAGCCCCTTTCAAGACCGTATGCGCGGCAAATTGGAAGAGACCTTGGCGAAGGTGGATACTGCCTCACGTTTTGGATTGAAAGTGAGTTGTTTTTCACAATTGCTTTCTGAGTTCTTGGTATGCGCTTGTGAAGCTGATTCAAAAGTTTCCCCTGAGTCTACAGAAATGGCATTCCGATGCATGGACGACTGTTTACAGTTGTGCATGGAACAGTTTACACGGATTTCAATTTTTGCAACTATGGTCAGAAGATCGAATGTACTCGATACAATTTTTCTTCCTTCTGATGGGGCTCGAGCACGCCTAGATGCCCTTTCACTCTTGGGTCCTGACCTGTTTGACAATAAATTCCAAGAGCTGATGGAAGAAGAGGCAAAACGGATTGAAGCCACCGATAAGATAAACCTGAGAAAGGCTAAAGAGTCTCGGCCGGCCAAGCGTGAAAACAAATCATCTACTCAACGGTTTCCACGCAAACCACTGAGGCCTTTTCGTTTCCGGTCAAGTCAACCTACTAGAGCCACAACTACTGCAGCCCAATCCTCGACTGCCCCGACACAAGCAGCCACGGCAGCTTATTACCGGCCATTGTTCTCTGGCTATCGAGGTAGAGGCGGTAGGTCCTCCACTGCCCCTCGCTCTGGCAGGGGTTTTGGTGGGGGATCTTGGCGTAAATGACAGGCTCTCCATTCCGGCCCCCGGTCTCGGGCCCGTCGGGGGCCGTCTAAAATATTTCGCAAAGACTTGGGCCCGTTTTTGTTCCGACGGGTGGGTGCTCAACTCCGTATCTCTCGGATACGCTCTGGAATTCACAAGCACTCCCCCGACGGACACGATCCGTCGTTCCACTCTAGTGCCCTCCGACCTCACCAAGCGTCAGGCACTGGAGTCGGAAATCTTATCTCTTCTCCAAAAACTTGCAATAAGAATGGTGCCTCAAAATCAGTCCAACGAAGGGTTTTTCTCCACATTCTTCCTAACTCCGAAAAAGAAACCCGGAGATTGGCGCCCCATCCTGAACCTTCGGCCTCTCAACAAATTTATTCGACCGAAAAGATTCAGGATGGAAACACTCCGTATGGTGTTGGACTCTCTGCCCATACAGTCATGGGCTGCGACCTTGGATCTAAAGGACGTCTACTTCCACGTGCCCATTCTAGACAGTCACTCCAAGTACCTCCGGTTCCTATACGCAGGAGTAACGTACGAGTTTACTGTCCTTCCGTTCGGACTTTCAACTGCACCAAGGGTTTTCACACGGTTGGCGAAGGTTGTGGCAGCCATCCTCAGACAAAGAAGCATTCTAATCTTTGTCTACCTAGACGACTGGTTGATTGTGGGCATGTCCGAAAGCCAAACACGTCAAGCAGTAAACGCCACAAGGGATATTGCAGGCAGTCTAGGCTTTCTAATCAACAACGAGAAGTCGCATCCAATCCCGACAACTCGCCCAACTTTTCTGGGGGCAGAGTTGGATCTATCTTGCGGAATAGCTTTTCCCACTCAAGAGCGACTGGGAAATCTTTTGGAATGCGCAGTTTTGCTGATGTCGGTAGCAACAGCCCCAGTAGTGGCCTGGCTCCGCCTCTTGGGCCTGATGGCCAGTATGGTAGATCTGATACCTTACTGCCGGTTGTACATGCGACCAATTCAGCTGCATTTACTTGCCCATTACAGACCAAAACATCATCCACTATCCAAGCTCGTACCGGTACTCTCCCCGGTACACTATCATCTGATATGGTGGAGCAACCCACGCAATCTATCAACCGGTCTAAGGTTCCCTCGTCCCCTTCCGACGTTGACGCTAACATCAGATGCATCAAACGACGGTTGGGGAGCTCACATCAGCGAGGGCTCAGTCGCCGGGACTTGGTCCCCAGTAGAACGGGCGTTACATATCAACGTCCTGAAACTACTGGCTGTGAAAAAGGCTCTGATCTATTTTTAAAGAGAGGCTGCAGGGAAGGTTGTTCGGATTCGTTCAGACATTTACTTGCCCATTACAGACCAAAACATCATCCACTATCCAAGCTCGTACCGGTACTCTCCCCGGTACACTATCATCTGATATGGTGGAGCAACCCACGCAATCTATCAACCGGTCTAAGGTTCCCTCGTCCCCTTCCGACGTTGACGCTAACATCAGATGCATCAAACGACGGTTGGGGAGCTCACATCAGCGAGGGCTCAGTCGCCGGGACTTGGTCCCCAGTAGAACGGGCGTTACATATCAACGTCCTGGAACTACTGGCTGTGAAAAAGGCTCTGATCTATTTTCAAAGAGAGGCTGCAGGGAAGGTTGTTCGGATTCGTTCAGACAACTCGACTGTCGTCTCCTACATCAACCGACAGGGAGGCACCCGGTCCAGTCGCCTATGCATGTTCACATGGGATCTTCTCCGATGGTGCATAGCCAACAACACAACATTGATGGCAGTCCACTTGCCAGGCAGGTTGAATGTCATGGCCGATGCCCTGTCCAGAGGGAAAGTCCTCCCCACAGAGTGGACGCTGCACCCAGCAGTGGTACAGAGTATCTTCTTAAACACTCGACAGGCCTCACATAGACCTATTCGCCTCAGCTCTAAACAATCAGCTTCCAGTGTACTGCAGCCGGGCTTCCGACCCACAAGCTTGGGCAACAGACGCTTTTTCACTGAGTTGGAAGAACATGTTTGCTTATGCTTTCCCTCCAATCACTCTCCTTCCACGGGTGATAAGGAAAGTAGAGACAGAACAGTGCAGGCTTCTTCTAATCGCCCCCTTTTGGCCACGACAACCATGGTTTCAAAGTCTCATCCGCCTGCTGGTACACCCTCCAATCCTGTTGCCTCAGCGGACAGACCTCCTGAGCCAACCCAGATCAGAGTTTCTTCACCCAGACCCAGAGAAACTCCACCTAACTTGCTGGTTTTTGTCGAGTCTTCCCTTCGAACAGCGGGCCTTTCAGCAAATGCTGCAGCCTTGGCAGCCAAGGGCCGAAGGGAGTCCACACGTCGGACATACAATTGCAGAGTACAACATTATCTTAAATGGTGCAAAGGGAAGCTGCTGATCCCTGCTCAGCATCTCTAACTGCAATTGGGGACTTCTTGATGGGTCTCTACTCCCAATAGACTGTGGGGCATGACGTCTGGAACGCTCACCTTGCGACCCCCTCCTTGGCACTACCTGAAACCGGCCCTTACAATAATTCTAGTAGGCTGTTAAAACATATTTTATTACTTCCCAATTCAGAGCGTGGGGCATTTCTTTGTATTTTCTAAACAAAGTTGGTAAAAATTTACGCAAAAAAAACGGGCGAATGAAAATAAAATCTACCAATAAAAGGGTCTGTTATATTTGACACCACACCTCGCTAGTCCAGTGATGCGATTGGTCAATAAAATATGCAAATAAGCCAGGCGCTGTCGCTCGACTAATCACCGTCTTTCTTATGAAGTGCGCCCGCAAGCATGAACGTAAACAAGATGGCGTCGTCTGACATGTCGGACGATGATTTTTCTCAGTCGCAGAAAACGTCAAAACGTCATGAATGTGTTTGTGTTGCCCATTACCCAGGGATAACCGGTGAAATCAAACCGTGCACCATTACAACATGGGCAAAATATGTAAGTTTCATTTCCATTTGGAAAGATTTAGTGGGAAATCAAGCCGATGTTGCCAACGCATTCATACGTAAACATGCGGATTACGCTGCGGTACCGATGCCCGCTCACGGCGGATTTCACTTCGCATGTTACAAATATTTTACCGATGTTTCAAAAGTCCGTCGAGCTGAAGCTACCAAAGAAAAAGAGGAGTTAGCTAAAGCGTCTTCCTCATTGACAGGTGAGTCTAACGATGTTCTTATAATACCAGTAATTTTTGAAATGAGGCAAGTATATTTGTACAACTTTAGTTGGCTAATTGTCATGTCGCCTCACGTCATGTCATGGCATGTTTTGGATTCAAAATTACTCGGTGCACATTTAGGTACATGTAATAGGTTGTTTAGGGTGCATTATTGTACATGTATGTGAAACTTTGTCCCCTACTTCAAGTTCAACTAAAAATGAGTTGACATGTTTATAATATAGTCTACTAAAAATGCAAAGCCGGTAGCAATTAACACATCTCAGTCATAGTACTTCGCAAACTCGTACCTTTGAAAACTCGTATCTTCAGTCAAGTCAACTCGTACCTTCACAAACTCGTATTTTTGCAAACTCGTACCTTCAATTAAGTCAAGTCGTACCCGTTCTTTTGAGTAGGTCTCAGGCCAGGACGGTGACGACCACTGTTTATTTAGGAATGCTTGTTGTTATCATTGTTTGTAAAATAAAAACGATGGGTAGTTTTGGATATTGTTGGTCAGAGCGAATTAAAAATTGTGCCGGGATAGTAAATTTTGCCTTCTTGTCTTTCAACCCATCTTCTTGTGATAAAAGATAGTATTTTAGTTCTTTGAAAAAACGTATAAAAAAAATTATGTACTGTACAGATATGGAAAAGGTTTTTTTTCTGGAAATGCAAACTTACAAAAACATAGTTGCATCGAAATGTAGAGGGGAACAAAACTGTGTAAAACAATATCAACTGTTACTAAAGCGGTATGTACGTAGGCCTACATGTTGTACACTGAAACATACTGAAGTGGACTTGTTGTTGAAAAGTTTCTGTTACGTAAAACAACTGAGCATGTCATAGCCCCGCATAGTTTAGCCTTGATATTAAATCAGAACATGTTTGGCATTCATGTTGAATATGCATGTTTGACAGCATTTTTCGAAACAAACTACATGTAGTTAATAGAATTATGCACACTTTTATGACAATTTTTTAAACTTGTTTATGCATACATTCTGATAAATTGCAAATCTGTAATAGTGTCCGAAAACCAGTGCATTGCATTGAGTTGGCATGTACACGTATAAGAATATAATAACAAATTACAGTGGGCCTACTGTGAAAGGACTGGTGGGCCGTTAAATCTTTATCTACTGCCAGTCTGATCATACGTATTTCTAAATTGAGACGTTCAAGTTCGAAAATATTCTGCTTTATTTATTGCCCTTTCTTGTCTGTCGTTATTTCAGATTCCAAGGGAAGTTCAAGTGGAGGAGCCTCAACTAGTGCAGCTGTCAGCGAGACGTCTACGTCAGATGCAAGACTCTTACGTTCGAGCTCGTTTGTTTCAAAGCAGCCATCAACCGCATCTCAAATCCTTCCAAGAATATGCATCATATGTGGCAAAACCAAATCTCACAGGGATTCCAGGGGAAGGAAGCAAAAAGAACCATTGGTCCTCTGCGAGCGGCCGGATGGTGGCATCCTATTGACAGCTGCCAAAGACAAGAACGCAAGGCAAATCCTTGTCCAAATTGAAGGCCGTGATTGCGTAGCTATGGAGGTTAGGTACCACCGGAGCTGCTACAGGTCATTTACTGTATACCTAACGAGGGACAAGGCTCCGGCAGATAGGGAACAGCTGTATTTCAACGCATTTGATAAATTTTGCAACCACACAATAGAGCAAAAGATTATAAGAGACAAGCAAATCTACAGGCTGACAACTCTGAAACGCTACTTTGACAAAGCTGTTAAGGATGTGGAAGGGGGGGATTCTGCTAACTACAAGACCTTCCGACTCAAGGCAAGACTGCGGAGAAGATATCCTCAGCTATGTTTCGTACAACCAAGAAAGAAGTACGAGAGTGAGTTGGTATATGTTGAAAATCTCTCCACTGAAGAATTGCTTCAGGACAGATTCGGTTCTGATGCCAGCTCAACTGATACCGACACGAGTGATGGTGTTGATGAATTACATGATCCTCCTGCGAAACGGAGGAACGCTCCACCAGAGCTATCATCGTTAAGAGAGCGATATAATTCAGCCTTGGATCTGAAGACAGAGGTTATGGCTGCTAAAAGCGACATGTTATGGCCTCCCACATCAGCAGACCTCAACTTGGATGCAGCAAGACGAGTTGTGCCAAACAAGTTATATAACTTCCTTGCTTGGCTTGTTGGGGCTTCTACAGAGGTCGAAGATAGCAGACGTGTGAAAACGAGAGATGCTGAAGACCGCCGCATATTGGCGATTGCCCAGGATATTATCTATCTGGCTACAAAAGGAAAGACAATGATGCCAAAACATTCGTCACTGGCAATGGCTATCCGGCATCTGACAGGGTCTTCACAGCTGATTGGCATTTTAAACGGCTTTGGGCACACCGTATCACACACCAGTGTACTGGAACATGACACTGCCTTGGCTGTACAAGAAATCAACAGAGGGCCTAACAATATTCCATCAGAGCTGCAGAAGGGCATTTACACCACACTAATCTGGGACAACAATGACTTTGGGGAAGAGACACTGTCAGGGAAAGGGACAACACATAATACAAATGGCATTGCTGTGCAAAATTCCGCCATCCAGGATACTAGTCTCCTTCCTTTAACAAATGCACAACCAATGAAGAAAACAAGACAACGGTCGCTGCCTGCACCACATTCAGAGCTTGTCTACTTTAAAGGTGAGAAAAAGAGTTCACCAGCATCCTTTGCCAAGAATGTTCAGCTTGAGATGAAACACTACGAGTCTCTCCTCCAACAACTCGAGTCCAGAGATGTAGCGTACTACATTTCAAAAGTACCTAAGAACCGCCTTCTTCCATCTTGGACCGGGTACAATCAACTGTTAACATCCTCCATACCACCAAAGGATGCTATTGGGTACTTACCCATAATCAATGCCAGCCCAACTGACCTCGGTACGGTGAACACCGTCCTTCATCGCAGTATAGATATTGCTGACCAGTTAGAGCTTCCTTCTGTTGTTGTAGTTGCCGACCAGGCAATATATGCTAAAGCACAGATAGTAAGATGGCAGACACCGAACTTTATGAATCGAATCGTCATCCGTCTCGGTGCATTTCATACAACCATGACAGCTTTGGCATGCGTAGGAAAACGGTTTCAAGATGCCGGGTTGCAGGATGTTCTTATTGAGGCAGGTGTAGTCGCCACTGGATCGGTTAAAGGTGTGATGAATGGACACTTCTACAATCGCAGCATACGATGTCATAAGCTTATGGCAGAAGCTCTGCATCGACTTCGCTTCAGAAGCTTCCTTGACAGCGCTCCAGAGGATAAGCAGAACATCTACACCAATACGATGGAAGATCTTCATCAATCATTTCCAGAAGAGCAGCATCATCATATTCAAAGTGATTCCTATCAAGCGATGATAGATGACTACAACAGGTTTATTGCAGAAGGAAACAGCAATGTCACCTTTGCATTCTGGAATTCATACCTAGAGATGATAAGCAACATCTTACTCTTCACAAGAGCAACAAGAACAGGCAACTGGCCACTCCATGTTGCAGCAGTAAGAGCTCTCGTAATATGGATGTTTGCCTACGACAGAACTAATTACGCCCGTTACCTACCAGTGTACTGGCTAGAAATGATCAACCTCTCTGAGACGCATCCATACATTCACAATGAACTGATGAAGGGAAACTTTTTGGTGCAGCGACAGGACACTCATAGTTTTGCTAAAGTAGCCTGCGACATGACAATAGAACAGACCATCAACCGTGACTCAAAAACAAGAGGTGGTGTCAAAGGGTTTTCGACGAAGCAGGGTGCAACCAATCGGTGGATAAGCGGACATCATGAGCGTGCACGGATAACCAGACAGTGTGAAGACATGGCAGGCAAAGGCCACAAAACTACCACAAGAACAGACCTCACCAAGAGCCGCATGGCAAGAGACGAAGCTGACATCAACAGCATAATGAGCACCATATGCAGCATGACAAATCCTTTTGAAACGGACACAGAGATAGCTGCTACTGATCTTGTGCACTTGTCTTCTGGTGTCATTGCCTCTGCTGAAGTCAACAAAGACCTGACTACTGCAAAGATAAAAGGTGACGCAGCATTTATTGAGTTTGCCAAAAGCCGCCTACAAGGTGATGAAAACAACCTAAACGCACCCCTAAAGAAGATGAAATTGAAAACATTTTCTGACGTCGGCAAAGTGACTACAAAAGTGAGAGGTAAAGAAGTTGCCCAAAGAAGTGACCGTGAGCTGCTGGCGAGGCTGCTAATCATTGGTCGAGTACGCAATGTTGATGTGAAAAACATGATGACGTACTCACTTGGCATATATCCAGTGGCCCTTGCAACGCCTCAAGGTTGTTTGAGGAAAACAAATAAGGCAAAGTTACTGCATACCTTAGAAGAGGCTCCTCAGAAATCACCCCTCGTTGAACTGCCAAAAGGAGCAGTGTGGATTGTTGATGGCATGGCATTGCTTCAACAACTCAGTATCAAGAAAATGCCTGCAAAAATGGGAGAGCTGGCAATGAATATTCTATCACAGTTAGTCCACCTTGCGAGAAGCGTCAACTCAACATCCGTCCATTTCGTCTCTGATACTTATCCAGCCATGAGTATTAAAGGTGCTGAAAGGAAACGTCGGGCAGCGAGTGGATCCCAGAGGATCAACATTTCCAAAGCACTTCAACCAGTGCCAAAGCAGTGGAAAAAGTACTTGGCTGACAGTTTCAACAAAGAACAACTAATCAAGTTCCTGCTTGACTTGTGGAGCACTTACACCAATAAAGAACTGAAGGGTGTAACAGTCTACATAACCCACGGAGAGCTTTGCCACGCCATCGTTCCTACAAACGATACGGTCATGGTTGAAGAAGTGCCTGAGCTGCAAAGTAATCATGAGGAAGCAGATACGAGGATGCTTCTTCATGCTAAGTTCATCAGCCAGTCAAGTACATGTGGAAATATGCCGATAATCATCAGAAGTCCGGACACTGACGTCTTCATCATTGGGGTGGCACTATCATCTGAACTTGGGGATTCTCAGCTGTATTTCCACACAGGAAGAGAAGATAAGGTCCGTACAATCCATTTACAAGCTATCCAACAGCACATTGGAGAAAATGCCACAAAAGCCATCATCGGTCTACACTGTTTTACAGGCTGTGATTCGGTTAGTTCTTTTTATGGAAAGGGAAAGGCAGCAGCCTACAAACTTCTTATGAAACATCCAAAGTTTTGTACTTCATTCCAGAAACTTGGCAGCTCTTTCTCACTCACCGATGAACTGGTTTCTGGTCTTGAAGAATTTGTGTGCTGCCTTTACAGTCATCAAGGTTACAGTGCAGTGAATGATGTAAGGTATGCTCTGTTTTCAATGGCTACAAGAAAGGAAGATGCAATGCCACCTAACCGAGATGCCCTGCTAAAGCACATAGAGCGTGCTAACTTCCAGGCAGCTATTCACAAACGCAGCTATGAAAAACATCAAGACGCTCCATCACCAGTTGGCAATGGTTGGAAGATGATTGATGGCATGCTGGGAATAGACTGGATGGGTATGCAGCCAGCCCAAGAAAGCATCCTTGAACTATCCCGATGTGTGTGTAAAAAGTCCAAGTGTAAGGCTGCCAATGCAGATGAGCAATGCTGTGCATCTTTGGGACTACTTTGCACAGAACTCTGTGAATGCAAAAGCTGTGACAACATGAATGGACCAGAAGAAGATGACACTTGCAGCGATGATGATGTTGGAGATGACACAGAAGAAGACACCTTTGAAGACGAAGAATTATTTTAGGGTAAGCATGATTTAAATTGATAAGCTTCATTTGATTAAGTCAAATTACAAGCTCTATTAGTGCATTAATTAAGCATCCAATCTTTTGTAGTGTATAAGAGGAAAACCGGTTGACGGAAGCACATGTACCAGATGTACACATCAACAGATGGTTGTCTAGATTTCCTGGCCTTTTAAAAGTAAAATTTGAGAAATGTGAAAAAATACATTCACGAAAAAAGAGGGAAAAAATGCACTGCACGTGTACATTTGACTCAATCTATTTTATGCCAAACCCATCTTACAAGTACATGACAAGTGCACTTGTTAAAAAAAGTCTTTTATATTTTGATTGAAATCATATTCCAATAAGCATTTAAGAGATGTAAGACATAAGACATAAGAACACTTTATTAATATCCATATGAAGAAATTACACTTGTATACTTGATAGCGGTAAGCAAGCTCAAATTATTAAATTACTATATAATGAGGCTGCAGAATATGATTATACATTGTTGGCTGTAGTACACAAAGTTTGCTCCAGCATTTACAATGTACCCATTCATTGGAGAAAATTTGATCCAGCATAAAAATAAAGATGCATTTAATGTAAGATCTGTCTGAGTTTGCAATGCCGGCAATTTCGGGTGGGCAGAGTAAGGAGTAAGCTACATGTATTGAATATAGCATGTAGGTGCTCATTCAAGTATCATTTGAACATTTGAAACCCTGAAAAAAAGACAAGGAACCCACATAAATAGTTAGTATGCTAAATTTATTCGGTCATGATCTCTTTTACATGAAAAAATGGTATAAAGACTGATTATAAAACACATAGCTGTTTCTTTTCAAAAAAGGGGGCGTGGCTGCGGTTTTGCATGTGGGCGGGGATTTCCAACCCTGAAAAAAAGACAAGGAACCCACATAAATAGTTAGTATGCTAAATTTATTTGGTCAAGATCTATTTTACATGAAATAAAGGTATTAAGACTGATTATAAAACACATGTCTGTTTCTGTTCCCAAAAAGGGGGCGTGGCTGCGGTTTTCCATGTGGGCGGGGATTTCCAACCCTGAAAAAAAGACAAGAAACCCACATAAATAGTTAGTATGCTAAATTTATTTGGTCAAGATCTATTTTACATGAAATAAAGGTATAAAGACTGATTATAAAACACCTGGCTGTTTATTTTCCAAAAAAAGGGGGCGTGGCTGCGGTTTTGCACGTGGGCGGAGATTTCCCACTAATGCCCCACCCCTGAGCGTGGGAAGTAGGGGGGTTTTATTCAGACACACAAAACCTCCATTTTAAAACATATTTTAGGTAGTGCCAAGATGGGGGCCACAAAAAATGCTTTTGGAGTGGATATAAGGCCCATGCCCTATAGTCTACAAGATCTGTCCGTGGCAACTGTTAGGGGTTATCGTTCGGCGATTGCGGCAATCCATCAGGGATTTTCAGATGATTCAACCGTGTCAACTAATAATGCTCTATCTCAACTTCTCAAGGGCATGTTTGTTGAGCGGCCCCAGCAACGCCGTCTGGTACCCTCATGGGATCTAAGTAAGGTTCTACAAGTGTTAGCTCAACAGCCCTTTGAGCCACTTGCTAGTGCTTCGCTGATAGACCTGACTGTGAAGACTGTTTTCCTATTGGCTGTGTCCACAGCCAGAAGGCGAAGTGAGCTCCACGCTCTTACAATTGCTGATGGACACATCAGGTGGGAGCCGCATGGTGTCCGACTGATACCCAACCAAGGTTTCCTAACCAAAAATCAGTCGGCCTCGTTTTCTCCCCCGGACATCTTCGTCCCACAGGTAAAGACAGTCTCTGCTGTACCAGAGGACAAATTGTGGTGCCCTGTTCGAGCACTTAAATGGTACCTCGCTCGCACTAAGACTCTCAGAGGTTCTATTTCCCAGCTCTTCATTACAACAATGTCTCCTTACGGAGCAGCCACCCGTGACACCATTTCTCGCTGGGTGGTAAGGGCCATTCAAACATCTATCTCAAGTTGGCCAGCTGAATCCACTGGTCCTGTGCATGCTCATGAAACTAGGGCAACGGCAACATCTTGGGCCTTTCTCAAAGGGGTTCCTATGCATGATATATTGCAAGCAGCAGCATGGAAGACTGCCTCCACTTTTGTCTCATGCTACCTCAAAGATGTCTTGCAGACTGAGGGGAAGATGGGCCGCGTGGTCATCTCGGCTTCAATGCCCTCAACTCTTGAGAAGGATGGTGGTGATAGGATAAACCCGACCGGCGACAAAAGACGCCGCCGGAGTGATGGGACGACCCCTAGCAGACGGTAACTCCCTTTGTGGTGAGTTACCGTTTACGTATGTACATAACAGTTCACATGTTCATGTTGGGGTACACGATGGGCCGATACTTAAGGTGGTTTTTTGTTTTTTGGTACTGCCTTTCGAGCCCCCCTATAAAATCCTCGCCCATACCCTCCTCCTCCCACAGTGCTAATCTATGCATAAGTAGGAATTAGCAGGTAAGAGAGGGCCCGTAGTGGACTACTCCAAATCTGACGTGATTTGGTAGTCCACGAGGGGCCGATACTTACCTGCTAATTCTCCCTCCCTCCTACCCCACTTTGGGCTTGGTATTGTTTGATTGGGATTTCTTATTAGCCGCTCTCAGAAAAGAGGACGATATGCCGCTTGGCATCTTGGGTATTCAGGGTATGGGCGCGGCCCAGAGGGCGCTGTGGTATATGTAAAATCTAGCGTATTAGCCTACGGCCTATAAGGAATAATGCATAAGTAGGAATTAGCAGGTAAGTATCGGCCCCTCGTGGACTACCAAATCACGTCAGATTTGGAGTAATCAACAGTGTGGCCACATCATAGAGCTACAATAAATTACTATAGCGCTAACTCTTCAATCTTACATGTACATGTACGTGCGTTGATACTTTGAATCCATTCGGCGGGCAGACAATTTGAATTTATGTGCATGTTGTAGAATATAATAAATAAATGGATTTAATTTTGACAGTGTACTCTAAATGCACCGCACGTGCAAGTAGAACAGACAGAAAACAACTTAACGCGAGTCATGTCAGTTAACAAAAAGTGACGGCAAAATTATCTGCAGCGTGCGTATTCACACACGCATTTACTAATCATGCGTTTCGGATAAATTTGGGAGTATCGGCTTTGCGATAGTTTATTCTCTTCATCGCACGAAACTGAAACATTCAATATTATACAAATATTGACTGCTTTGAGTGGTATAGTAAAACTAGCCTCCCGAGGTGATCCATGGAGCATTTTATTTTCCCGAGGCGAAGCCGAGGGAAAATATAATGCTCCATGGATCACCGAGGGAGGCTAGTTTTACTATACCGCAAAATAAAGCAGTCAATATTTGTTTTATAACACCTCACTCACAGATTCTGCACAATTTAAGCTTCCTGAAAAAATAGTAATGACAAAAAATCTCTGAATTATACGTCTCTCGATCACACGTGTACTTTGTTGCCTTGATGAACGGGTGCGAAGGTGATAGAGCAATGTTTACGCAATGCACCGAAACACACGTCTGGGTTTCAGTCACGCTTTCGTTGCTATGCGCATAGTTCGTGTGTTGCTATGCGCATAGTCCTTTTTGTGTGGTATAGTCTTTTCAGATAGCACAAGTAAAAAATAGTAAAAATAGCAAGTGACACGTGCCGCGCTCTCGGCCAATCAAGACACAGAATCTGTGAGAGAGGTGTTATAATTGTTTTTATATACCCGGTACAATTGTATCATTGTTTTGCTGATGGTGACCAGTGGTGTAGCCATGCAATGGGCAATGGAAGTTCTATTTACCGTTGAACATAACTTCTATTTTTGCAATATGGCAGTGCCATGCATTGGGGAAAATAATTCAGTGCATGTGATCAATGATCCACCAATCAGATGACGGGGATTTATACAGGTGTTGAATAAAGCATAATATTGAGTTTGTTGAGGTTGATGTAATCTGATGTAAATTGCGGCTGTTTCTTTTTAAGTTATCGTGAGATTTGGGAGATCAATAAAGATGCCTTCATTCGGAGATACCAGCGGCTCAATCCCCCTGTAGCTTCATTTGATGCTGATATCGCAAGGTACATGTATATTAATGACTTTACAGCAATTATTTTTTAGCCCCTAATCATAAATACTTGAGACTGTTTAGCCGACTCGAGGGTATGTTTGAATAAGGGAATAAATGTGTGTTCGAGAGGTTTTAATCACTCTGTTTAATACCGCTTGGAGTCTGGGTGCTGATAATTACCCGAGCCGAAGGCGAAGATAATTATCAGCACCCAGACTCCAAGCGGTATTAAACAGAGTGATTAACACCGACCGAACACACATTTATTCCCATTCATAAATACTTTTTTTGTAAAATTCAGCCCAAAAAGCCTCGAAAATCTCAGAAAATTGTCGCAAGTAAATTTTGGTGTTTCGCCATTCTATGCGTGTCAAATGAAATGTTTCCGTCTCTGTCGCTCTACACAATACATGCAATAAAGCGTATTTACTACGAATTAGACTATTACTGCCATTGGCAACCTCGTTCCCAGGGTGTCGAGCTGTACGAGCCCAACACTACCCGCTATTACTATTGGAGACGAGGTACGGTTGGAAATAAAGTGAGCCCTGGGGACGGGTATAATGCGACAGGGTTTTGTTGCCAGCTGGTTTTAAACACTTCCAGCCATGTCTTTATCGTCTGTTTAATACCGGCCACGTGACGGGCTCTCGACCAATAGGAATGCCTAAACTGTCTCAGGTACCTATGAATGCGTACTAATAAGGGAATAAAAAAGGGCTGGCCAGTTTTAAACAAGTATGTTTTAAACAAGTATGTTTAAAACTGGCTCATGGGCCTAAACATTGTTAATGCCTCGCTGTCGGTTCGGGCACTAAAGTGTCCAGGGACAGATTTATCCAATGATCCTAACTTGTAAATGACTCTAACTTGTAATAGATCCAATACAAATTAGGATGAGTAACTCTTTCTAAGTTTGTTCTTAGTTTTTCGTAAAATCTGCACCAGACCCATTAGATGGTTTTAAAGGATCACAGAAATAGAAAATAAAAAGTCCTTATATGATATAAAACATAGGTTACAGTATTAATACACCCAATACAAAAAATTGTGTGTGATTTTAGGGTTATTTGAGCCATTACAAATTTCAAATTTCTCTTCGATCGCCCCGCCCAGAAAAATTCCTCCTTTGACAGAATGCCTGGATGTCGAAGTCGTGACGTCACGTAAAGAATAGCTTTCTTCGCGATTGATTGCGATCGCGTGGTTACGTATGTACGCACACGATCGCGATCAATCGCGAAGAAAGCTATTCTTTACGTGACGTCACGACTTCGACAGGAGGAATTTTTCTGGGCGGGGCGATCGAAGAGAAATTTGAAATTTGTAATGGCTCAAATAACCCTAAAATCACACACAATTTTTTTTATTGGGTGTATTAATACTGTAACCTATGTTTTATATCATATAAGGACTTTTTATTTTTCTATTTCTGTAATCCTTTAAGCATACTTGTTTTATACCGGCTAACTACATTTGTATTGCCATTCATATTCACGGGGACATCCTCATGGCACTTCTGACGTTGCTTCACAGGTGTGTGTCCTCAATTAATACCATAAGCAAACCCACCCATACATGTATAAACCTTTTTTTTGTTGTAAATTGAAACTAAAAAAGGTCAAAAAATAATACAATGTTTTCACTGGTAATGTGTTTTTTTTGGTAAACTGAAGAAAATAATAGATGTAATTTCAATAATTGCCAAATCTACTTATGTCAGTCATAGAAGTACATGTATATATGAAAACTTGATAAATGTTTTATTTTTTATTTTAATCAATTAGGTACACTGAAGTTGCCAACAATGTGCAAAAAGAAGAAACTGTTCTTAACATACAATTTGTTCTTCTGGACTGCTCCCCACTCAAGACTGCACTGCTTGGACACTGTCAGGAGTGGGAAAATAAATTCACCACCTTGCTTGGTGAAATGGCAAGCCAACAGCTGAAAGATCTACACAACTTTCTCTGCAGCAACCAAGAGAAGTATGTAACAAACAAACAAATTAAACAAATTCAGAATCCTTTTTCAATTCTCGTTTACATAATAGATCATCCTGTCGGTCCCCCTTTAGTACGCTTCCACCATAAGCAAGAAGAGCCTCAGTCCGCAAATTTGTATCCCTGTGGAGACATTTCTTTGTTGTCAAGTACACAATTTGTGGACTGTCAAAAGTTCTCTTCAAAATACTGGACTATTTCAAGCACAGTTAATTTCCTGGGTTGAGATATTTTCAAAATATACCGTATACTTAACCAAAAAACTAACCCAAACAATAACCCAAGTTTATTATTAAAAATCCATGAATCTATTTTGTGAAAACCTTGTGAAGACCTATTCATCTATAGAAATATAATTAGTGGAGACCTCTTCACTCCCATTGTCTCCATAGTTTTTCCGGTCTCCTCAGGGTACCGGTCTCCTCAGGGTACCGGTCTCCCCAGGGTACCGGTCTCCCCAGGGTACCGGTCTCCCCAGGGTACCGGTCTCCTCAGGGTACTGTACTGGTCTCCTCAGGGTACTGTAACCGGTCTCCTCAGGGTACCGGTCTCCTCAGGGTACCGGTCTCCTCAGGGTACCGGTCTCCTCAGGGTACCGGTCTCCCCGGGGTACCGGTCTCCCCGGGGTACCGGTCTCTCCGGGGTACCGGTCTCTCCGGGGTACCGGTCTCTCCGGGGTACCGGTCTCTCCGGGGTACCGGTCTCTCCGGGGTACCGGTCTCTCCGGGGTACCGGTCTCTCCGGGGTACCGGTCTCTCCGGGGTACCGGTCTCTCCGGGGTACCGGTCTCTCCGGGGTACCGGTCTCTCCGGGGTACCGGTCTCTCCGGGGTACCGGTCTCCCCGGGGTACCGGTCTCCCCGGGGTACCGGTCTCCCCGGGGTACCGGTCTCCCCGGGGTACAGGATTCAGAAATTTGAACTGGCAACTTAATACACAATAAATATTGTTGGTTCAGTGATTTCTGTGTATGTTGCTTAGTATAAATCCCCTCAAAATAAATAAATACATTTATTTATATATTTATTAAATAACAAAATGTTTAAATGTACATATTCTGTCGACTATCTGTTAGCTCAGTATGTGAACCAGTGATTCCAAAAATATTTACCCTGTATGTGGCTGATGCTGTGTATATGATATATTTATATTTTCTGTTTGATCATAAGAAAAACTTCAGATTGAAGATTTGGTTACCTTTGTGTATGCTTTATTTAAAGCTGATGTATACCTTTTGCAGATGTCAAAAATGTAACCAACCAAAATACTTATAAAGATTATTGTTGATAAAAACCCTCTCTATGAAATTATTCCTTCTGGCATGCTATTATTTTAAAGAAAAATAAATAAAACAAGGCGATGCCCCAAATGCTGACAATGGCCGCAATTCAAATTGTGACTTTGCAAATTTTGAATTGAAACTCAAAAGTCTCAATTTGCAACTTGTAGGGTAGGAATATAGCAACTGGCTTTGATACCTTATAGGAAAAAAAACTACTGTGATAATTGCAGCTATGGAGCACATTGTATCAAATTAGGGACCAGCTTAAAATATGCTGTAAAATCCTTTAAAAAGCACAGATTTAATTATTCCTGTTAAATGTGTTGTGCTTGCTTAATACAGATTGAGGAAGCCCCCACAAACCCTGGATGAGCTGGGTGATAGCCTGTCATTGTTGGAAGAACTGCAAACAGATCTCAGTAAGATAGAAGCTCGCTTCCCTCCTCTTCATGAACAGTTTGCCATCCTTGAAAAGTATGATGTAGCCATACCTGATGAGGTTAGTATGTAGTATGGAGCTCACTGGCCCTATATGGACTAGGGTACAGGTACCACATGTGACCGGCTCTACAAAAAGGTGTATTAAGTCGCGCTGTGCACTATCATGTAATGGCCCGCTCAATGTTGAGAGGGTAAACATTTTAACATTTTTTGTCATGAATGACATCTTTAATACCTACAGTTACAGGTTTCATTCAAAGAAATGTTGATTTTGATGAATAAAGTGTGAACAAAATTACATTTTGTGTGCATCGTTCTGTTGTAGTACAACAGAGCCGGCTATTTCAAAGCCTGTTTTCTCAGTTGTATAATTTGAACTCTAAGGAAGTAATCAATATGTAAACACGTCATATCTCCAAAATGAGTGGGGCTATGGGGCTCTTTTATATACCAAATGAAAGCCTACGGTATGTTGTGGGCGTTTCAACCATGTAACTCAATTTCTTTTTTTGCGACATAATACACCTTTTTGTAGAGCCGGTCACATATATGATGTATGACTTAAAATGCTTTCTAAATACCCAAGACATTGTCAAATATCTAGTCTCTCTGTTCTGTTGATAGAAGTCTACATTGGATAAAGTATTCCCAACTAAAAATTTATGCTTTGAATTATTGGTTTTGTTAAATTTCGAATTTTGATTTAAATGTGAAATATAATAATGCAGTTACTTAACACTAAGATGCAATTTTTTTGGGGGTTTTGAGCGTATCGGCTTCAGTAATGCACCTGTATAGAATACAAACGCAGATATGGAAACAGCCATACAAAAGCTGTACAAAATGTTGAGCTTTCCCATAGGTTTGTGCAGAAACACAGGTGCACCTACAGTAGTCTTGGCCAAAGATTACTGTATTTGATATTTTATTGTGCACGTAGCGTATTCTTTTTACACAGTGTGCGTGCCCGCCACGCTAGCGAAACGATTATAGACCAGCTCCCTAACTGCAAAATAAATCCAGCGCTTTTAAAAAATTTTTCCCCTTTATTTCTCCCCAGGCTTTCCTAGGAGCCAATCGGCAATCACCGAACGGCAATTCTTATTCTTATTCTTTATTCAGCCAATAGAACAAGCAAACAATACATAGGGAACAGTATACCTTTACAGTTAAGACTAAGAGGGAGTGGGATAGAGGATGAAGACAAACAAAACATATAAACCAATCTGTGATGGCCAGGATCAACAAAAGTGTACTCAAAGACTGTAGCCCGAAAGCTTGTTGGTCCAGTCACAAAGAGGAATCATAAAATAAATAAATATATCTATATGTGTATATACAATAATATAAAAGTCAAAAAAATGAATTTCAATAACAAATAGAAATGCAATAAATAAATACAAATCAATAAGCAAAATAAAAATAAACTAAAAGGACATAAAAAATAATAATGTTAATTAAGTGTACATGTTGTCAGTCAACACAAACAGACAGCCCTACTACCATGGTTAAGTTCGCACAAGGAACACCCATCAATTGGTCGACATTGCCCGGCACCCCACTCGCATGTTTTGAGCACGAGTACCAGGCAACAGCGACCAACCGTTGACAAATTCAGAATCAAATTCAAATTCGTTCCCCGTCAGAATCCGCTCCAAGGCAATTGCAGAGTATACAAATACCAAATCAAACAAGACCCAACCAGATAAACACCCCCAAAGAGCAAACAACGCCCAACCAACATTCCACAAACAAGCAGACAACAAGCAGTTTGATGAACAAGTAAGACAAAGTACATGTACATGTACAATCAAATAATACAAAAATAAAAATTTAAATAAACGCTTTAGTTTTGGCATGTAAACAGCAGATGGATGTGGAATTATCTTTATCAATTTCCAGTGGGAGTATAATTATAAACAGGTTGAGAATACAAATCGAGCTGTTAATTAATCATGGAAATGTGATAACAGATTTCTACAAAAACACTGAAGGCTGTCTAAAACAACAGAGTCTTTGATGTGAATGGGCAAGCTGGACCAAATACGAGGAAATAAATGTATTAGGGAGTTCTTGAGGGCTAGAGTTCTCGCATAGTGATGGTTAAATGTTATGACGTCTTGATGGCGGGCATTGATAATCGTGTTAGACTTAAGTGAATGGCAGTCAATGAGTCCATACAAGGATTTAATTGTGAAGGTGACCACATGTTTTTGTCTCCTATTAGTGAGGTTGATCCAGTTGAGGGCTTTTAGACGGTCATCGTATGGCATGGCACCTCTCTGTTGTTTCAGGCACATCCTGCTTGCGCGACGTTAGACGCTCTCTAGCTTGGCTGATAATAATGAGGTGTATGGGCACCAGGCAGGCAACCCATACTCTAAGATTGGTAGGACGAGGGACATATAAAGGGATCGAAGGGCTGTTTTAGATGTCCCACCAGCGACTTGTTTACATGTACGCGTAATACCCTGCACATACTACAGGTACACCAAAATTCCTTTGTGGAGCAGCGTTAATTAGATAGGCAATGCAGGCCTGTGCGACTGCTGAATGAGTAGTTGACTGCGTGGAGACGCTGTGCATATTCGAATGGTCAAATTTGCATCAAAAGGTCATGCCCCATTTAATGGAGTTTGGAAAGATCACTGTGTGAGTTGGGGAGCTGGACTAATCATGTCGTTAGCGGGCACACTGTCGAATACAGTGGTCTTTGGCAAAGACTACATGTAGGATCCGCCCAGAAGGCATCACTTGGTACATCGAACCAGAAATCTCAAAATAGATCTTATTTTATACAAAGATGTACATGAATTACAAAATTCAACAACAAAGTTATAGTTTGTATTGTTTATTGTATGTGTGTCTAATCAATCAAGGTTCGTCAAATGCTAGATGAGTTAGATAACGAGTGGGTGACATTCCAGCAGTGTTTGCTTGACAGTGATGTGATGTTGAAGAAACATAAAGAAAAATTCAAGACGGGCCTTATTCATTCATCTGAAGAATTCAAAAAGTCTGTTGCTAACCTGCTTGATGACTTCAACAGTAACGGTAAGCAATTTAACCCCATGACTGTACTAAAACACGGAAGGGCTTTGTAAAGTAATTATTAACATTGATAGAAACTAAAGTGTTTTGGTACAAAAACTTAGTCCACTCGACAAGTTTACCAGGTATCATTTTGTGCATGATGGCATATGTATCTCCACTCAATGCGGTCAAAGGCTTTCTCTCGGTCTAAATTGATAAGAGCTGCACCTTGTCTATTTATGTTAATGTTTATTCACCTGTAGCCTGCTGCTATTCTACAACACTATGTTCTAAAACATGGTCAGTCTGAGATATCAAAATTTCTTGAAAATTGTACCAAAGACAAATGTGGCGCCAAATTCAAATTTCCTCTTCCGAGCTCCAGTCTGCAGATAATGATCAGAATGTGCTGCGATATTGTCCCGATTACTACAACTATGAAACGACTTCGCTACGACTTCACTATGACTTGGATCCGTTCATTTGAATGTTTTTTACGACTGAGTCCCGATCTTGTACCGACACAACCAATTGAGTACCGACACAAAAGTCTCAGAACCGATGCCAAAACGACTCCGAAACGACAGAGTGACGTCATCTTCTTCAGCAACAGCAGCCATGGTGAACTGCACTGGATAATGTGACTGAGTGACTCAAAACATGTCTGAGTAGCTATTTGCACTCACGTGAGCAGTCTAGACATCCGTCGACCCAAAGTCTGATCTGAACTTTGTTATTTAAAGCAAAAATCTGAATTATATCTATATTTAAGGTTTAAAGGTCTTTTCATTGTAACTTCCGGTCTAGTGACGTCTTATTTTTTTCTCTCCGCTAACTTGTTCCTAACAAGATGCTAATTATATGTTTAGTTATAAAGTGATTTGAGCAAACTTCGCCACACACATCAACTGTTTATTCATTTTAACCGTTTTTCTACCTGCCACTAGAGGGCGCTGTAGCAATTTATGACGTCACCGGTAACTTTTTTGAAGACTGCAGCCTACCCTCACAGAAATGCATGCAAACTTGCCTGCAAGCTTGCCGCAAGGTTCCAATTATGTAAAATAGGGAAAGCTTGCTGCAATTATGTAAGTTAAAGCAAGCTTATACAGCAAGCTTGCCGGCAAGCTTTCTGCAAGCTTGCCGCAAGCTTGCCGCAAGCTTGCTGCAAGCTGGCGGCAAGCTGGCGGCAAGCTGGCGGCAAGCTGGCGGCAAGCTGGCGGCAAGCTGGCGGCAAGCTGGCGGCAAGCTGGCGGCAAGCTGGCGGCAAGCTGGCGGCAAGCTGGCGGCAAGCTGGCGGCAAGCTTGCAAAGTTTCAATTATGTAAGTTAAAGCAAGCTTGCAGCAAGCTTGCCGGCAAGATTGCCCTAATTACATGTTGGATCGAACCATGCATGCATGCATGCTTACCGCAAGCGTGTAGGCATGCTTGCCGCAAGCATTTCTGTATGCATAACATACATAACATATAACTGTATACATGTACAAATGTATACGTGCAAGCTTGCAGCAAGCTTGCACATACATTGTACATGCACGTTCATGGAAGAGGCCTGCTGCAAGCTTGCAACTACCGTTACATGCAAAAGTTTGCCGCTAGCTTGCCGGTACACGTGCATGCTTGTCGCAAGCTTGCAGGTACCGTACTTGTGCAAGCTTGTCTCACATCTGTGTAAGCATTGCTTGCAGCAAGCTTGCAAGCTTGTTATTTGCTTACAGCTAGCTATTTGCACTCACGTGAGCAGTCTAGACATCCGTCGACCCAAAGTCTGATCTGAACTTTGTTATTTAAAGCAAAAATCTGAATTATATCTATATTTAAGGTTTAAAGGTCTTTTCATTGTAACTTCCGGTCTAGTGACGTCTTATTTTTTTCTCTCCGCCAACTTGTTTCTAACAAGATGCTAATTATATATTTAGTTATAAAGTGATTTGAGCAAACTTCGCCACACACATCAACTGTTTATTCATTTTAACCGTTTTTCTACCTGCCACTAGAGGGCGCTGTAGCAATTTATGACGTCACCGGTAACTTTTTTGAAGACTGCAGCCTACCCTCACAGAAATGCATGCAAACTTGCCTGCAAGCTTGCCGCAAGGTTCCAATTATGTAAAATAAGGAAAGCTTGCTGCAATTATGTATAGTCCAGTGGCTTAGCGCCAATTTTTGGCAAAATCGTGACCCGCCGGATTAAAGCACCAAACTTGGCACACTTGTTCTATAGGACCCACTGAACAATTCTAGAGGGGGGTGCCCGGCTTAGGTGACCTAGGTCAAGGTCAGGCCGAGGTCAAAGGTCACATGTTAAATAATATTTTATAAATTCAGATAAGATTGCAAATAAAGGCTGCCAAGCTAGATTTGAAGGCACTAAATTGTTTGCACGTGTTCTATAAGACCAACATAATCACCCTAGAGGGGGTGTACAGTTTTGGTGACCTAGGTCAAGGTCAGGTCAAAGTTCATATGACATATATTACTGAAGAAATTACTGTAGAAATGCAGATATGATTGCAAATCAAAGTTTTTGTGCATACCACCTCTAACCAAAAGTGAGACTGAAAGTGCCAATTATACTTATAGAATGGCAGGGAGAGTCAGACCTATAAGCTCACACCCGTTCAAACTATACCTTCAACTTGGACTCCCCAACCTACCTTCAATCTAAACCTAGAGTCATATATTGAAGGCACTCTGGAGGAACTGTCCAGACTGAAAATTCAAAATGTCAAACTAAATATAACAAAAGCAGAACGTGTTGCGCTATCTGGCCTTAAGAAAAGACAGGATATTATCATCAAACAATTCGATAAAGGCCGCGGTGTGTGCGTCCTTAACAAACGAGACTACATACGTGAAGGGACACGACAATTAACAGGCCCCCACTATGAAAAAATTAACAGGGACTTGACCGATGAAACCGCGGAATTAGTCTCTCAAGCCATACGCCAACTCTACGTGGACGGACTCATATCGAAAGACATATCGGAGTTTCTTAACCCCCGCAATCACGACATTAAAACACCTTGCCTTTACCTCCTACCGAAAGTTCACAAAAAAGTACCAGAAGGAACACGGTTCGTGGGGAGGCCAATCATTAGTGGTTGCGGAGGACCGACTCAATCCATATCCAAATACATAGACTATTTCTTGCTCCCAATTGTCAAACAGCAAAGCACATACACACGCGATTCTGGGCATGTGCTTGAAAAACTAAATAACCTGACATTGGAGCAAGATAACTTATTGATAACACTGGATATAGTATCCATGTACACTAAACTGCCCACAAGATGAGGCAATTGAATCAGTTTGTGACGCACTTGCAATGGCCGATGACAGACTATACGCAATACCCAAGCCCACGACAGACCACGCGCGACGTCTCCTTAAACTCATTATGCGTCGAAACACGTTTGAATTTAATGGCAAGTTTTTCAGACAAAAAATTGGCGTGGCCATGGGCAGCGAATGCAGTCCGGAGATTTGTGACATAACTCTATTCAAATACGAACAAGACAAAATCCTCCCTCACAATCCCTCAATTGTGAGTTACATGAGATATAGAGACGATGTTCTTATAATCTTTAACGGAAATGAAAAGCAGGCTGCTGACCTAGTGCAATCACTTAATAAAATTCACCCTACGCTGAAGTTCACGTCTGAGATCTCGCACCGCCAAGTCACTTTTCTCGACCTTATTATCTACAAAGGCGAACGATTCATACATGAAGGGATATTGGATACTCGAGTCGCTACCAAAAAAACTGATACATTTCAGTACCTAGCTCGAGATTCAGCACACCCTAAGTCGGTATTTGGCGGATTAATCAAGGGCGAAGTGACCAGATACAAACGTATATGTACCCATTCAAAATACTTTGAGGAGAGGGTTGAATTCTTCAAAGACAAACTTCAAAAGCGCGGATACACAAACGAAGACCTAGCTCTCCTTTCTCAAAGGGGAAAGACTCCCGCGGACCCTAAGCGTGAAAAAAACAAAAACAATATCCCACTGGTGTTCGTCCTACCATACTACCCACATATCGCGCACCCAGCCCTGAAACGGGCTATCCTCAAACACTGGCCCTTGATTAGCGAAAACGAATATCTGAATAGGCTATTTGATACCCAACCCATCCTGGCATACAAACGGCACAAAAACATAAAAGATGAACTTGTTCGATCTAGGACTAAAGCGTCTCCACAATCCAACCAAGAGGAACAAAATCTTGATGAGGAGAATCTTCAAATTCTATTGGAACTATTGAAAGAACAAAACAATGATCAAAGAAATAGATCTCAAGACTAAAACAAAATAAATAAGTCAAACCCCACCAACCCCCCCCCCCCTTGTCCTTGCCATGCGTCATATAAACCGACACACAAATAAAAACAAGGAAAGCAAAATGAACTATATAAGAGGTTGACTGATGAAGTGCATGATATAGCACATAAAATATGCCCTGCTCCCCTTCCAAAAAAGGAAAAAAAAGAGGGGACGGCATATTATCACCGGTAATAATCAATCACTGTGTGAACTAAACACAAAGGGACCACTGTGGCAATACACAAACCAGTCATCGCGTCGCCAAAACCAGAGACAGTGTTTGAAACTCCCGCGTTTAGGGAATGTCTAACCCAATTGGCCTGCAGAACAGTCACAAATACAATCCATATGATACTTGTCAGCAGAACCTATTCCGCGTCTCAAAACAATAACGAAAAGCACGGATGGGTTCTGTTGAAACTTGTACACGAAACACCCCCTCCTCCCCCCCCCCCCCCCTCCCATTCCTACAGACTGCAATCTCGCGAAAAAAAAGTGGCCTGAACTGACCTCCCATGAAGCGTATATCACTGAAAAAAAACCTTAAATTATGAATTACGCTCTGGGCGGGATAGTTACGCAACCACACTGCTGGCATACCAGCACACAATAAATTATGCATATTTATCTCTGTAGACCAGCCACTACCTAAAATCCAATGATACCTTACGCAGCAGAACTGCTTCAGCATCTCCAAAAAAAATAACGAAAACGATGAGAAAAAGTTCTGACTTGTGAAAACTCCCATAAAACACCCTCTCCTTCCCACATAGAATGAGTTCTGATTCACTGCAGCTAACTCTGGAATTGATAACAAAAAACACAAAAAGATTAACTGATCATTCCTTGAAGTATGCCTGCATAAACCGGTTTCTCTGTGCTATACCTTCTTGCAAAAGCACTCCATTAGAATTTAAAAACCTAATAGCCTCACAGAAAAAGAAAGAAAATTCCACAAAACCCAGTATTACACGTCCTTCACGTTAATGTCCTTCCTAGGTGACCGAGAATCGCTCTAAAAATTAAAAAACCTTGAGTGACATGTATGATTACGCTGCTTCCCAATAAACACAAATATATGGCCGCCATCTTGGATTTATTCAAATAAACATTTGAAATTTTGATTTAAATTGTTAAGTAGCTTAATTTGTAAGAATCTCCATGTTTGTGGAACCTTTGATTTTTTTCACTTAACCAATCATAGATCTGCATTTATGCAGTATTATATGCCTTGTGAACTTTGACCTCAGCCTGACCTTGATGTAGGCCAAGGACCCTGTGGGCTAGAATTGTCAGTTATTAAATTTGGAATGAATCAATGAAACTAGAAGTATGGAATGATCTCAAACAATCAAACTTTAGTTTTATTTATTTCTTAGAACAACTCTCACAACAAACGTACATATAAAAATGCAATACAATGTTTCAAAAAAAAAAGGATATGGTCGACCAGGCCCTATAGTTGTTTGTTCCCGGGGACTCCCTCGACGTGTGTGCACACTAAAGCAAATGTTCGGGACCGGTTAAAAGTCTGGAAGTCCTCAGTTCAAAACTGAGACGATCCCAATAGTTAGTGGAACTTCTGAGAGTTCAGTTGACGGGTGTCAATGTTTGGTCTCACTCCCCGTAGCTCTGGACGGGCTGGAGACTATCGATGAATCCTCTTCATCCACATGTCACACGACAGTCATCTACTGCTGACCTGTAACCATGGTAACTCAGTGTCTACTGAAATCGTCGCACAAAGTGAAGCCAGTACTTGGGTTGGCCTCCGTCGACAACAGCCTCTCAGCTTGTCTCTGCTGATATGGACACGGACACTGCTACCTCAGGTCTTATGACTTCCTCCTCGTATTCTGAGAGCCACAGACTGAATAAGTCACTTATAAAGCACCTTTTCGGAACAAATCTCTTGAACTTTTCAGAGAACACGTTGAAAAACGAGCAGACAAAATGGCGTAAAATTGCACGAGCAAACTTTTGCCGCACCATTTTATTGAGGGCGCCCTTCCACAGAATCACGGGCTACACTCCCCCCTACTAAACCTGCTGCATCGCCCCGATGCAATCCTTCTTTGTGGGTAGGAACAAGGGCTTACAGAAATCTGGGAGCCAGTGCTCCAAGGCATTGACGCTTAGCCTGTGGCATACAGGCCGGCCAAACATCTCGTAGGTGAATCTCTGAGGAGGTCTTCGCTCTCTTGACGGACGAGACACACCGACCTCACCCTGGCTCTGCACCTCGGGCTCCACAGTAGGAACATCCTCAGCAAAAGGGCTATATGGAATGGTTTGAGTTTGTGGTGGGGCAGACTTGTGAGCATTTGGATCAACATCTTGATCAACATTAGCATCATCAGCATGGCCACTAACCACAACCTCAGCACCAACATCCAAGTCACTATAAGGTACATACCCCGCATCACTACAGTAGGGAGCGGCACCCTGTGTGTCATTAGAAACCCCATCCAGACTCGGTACAGAAGCCTCCCTTGCTGTCTCACATGCAGTGTCGTCACTTTCCCTGATCTCATCCTCAGAATCTCCAGGTGGTAGTTCACTTGGCACACCCACAGTTGAAGGTTCTGCACACTGCTGATCCTCGGGCTGAGCACACAACTCTGTGTGTTCTCCATTTGCCGGTAACACTTGCACTGTCTCACCAACAACCAAAGAATTTGCTAGGTCAGACTCTATGGAGACATTCTCGGTGTCGTCGTCGACCCCTGAAAATTCCTGAGACCTGGATGGTGATAACTGAGGAACAAACGGTTCAGCATCAACTCTCAAAGGTGACACATCAGGGGATACACATGATTCCTCATTTCTACATACCTCAGCTATACAAACCTCACTTGGCTTCCCAAGACTATCATCAGACAGGCTGTTGTCCTCTTTGGACTCGCCTACAGGAGGCACAGTTGTCATCTCACCGGAGTCCCTTCCCCATATGGTGATGATTACAGGATCATCCTCGTCCGGACTATCCTCCCCTTCCTCCTCTCTCGGTGGGTTATCTGAACATTGAACTCTTTGTCGCTGTAACTGTCTGGTAACTGGTCTCCTTGGCAATACCTTCTCTCTGACAGGTTCCACTTCACCTGTAAGAACCCCAATGGGCAGGATCATGTTGCGATGCAACATTTTCGAAGGACCTCCTCCTGTCTCTGGTTTCAACCTATAAACAGGAATAGCATCACTTGGGCGGTCTGCAACTCGATACACCGTGTCTCTCCACTTATCAGCAAGTTTATGTGGACCCTTGAATCCAACATTTCGGATCAGTACCCTATCCCCAACATTCAACTCACTGCCTCTCACCTTGAGGTCATACCGCTTTTTGTTTGAAGCAGCCGACTTTGCCAATTCCTGGGAGGCAAGCTGGTAAGCATGTTCGAGACTCTGCCTCAAGTCCTGGACATATTTGTAGTGGTCTTTGTTTTTGATGCCATCAGGGGTAGTTCCAAAACACAGATCGAGTGGAAGTCTCGCCTCTCGCCCAAACATGAGGTAGTACGGTGAAAACCCAGTACTATCGTTACGTGTGCTATCATAGGCATGCACAACGGAACCTACAAACTTGCTCCAGTTCTCCTTCTTGTCACTTGGCAGAGTACCAAGCATACTCAGCAATGTACGATTAAATCGTTCGGGCTGAGGGTCACCCTGGGGATGATAAGGCGAGGTTCGGGACTTCTTCACCCCAAGGAGACTGGTGAGTTCTTTGATCAACCTGTTGTCGAACTCACGCCCTTGATCAGAATGGATTTGCTTCGGCAATCCATACGGCAAAAAAAACTTTTCCCAAAGCAACCGAGCAACAGTGCGTGAGGACTTGTCCTTCGTGGAAAATCCTTGGGCGTAACGTGAAAAATGATCTGTTACAACCAGAACATACTGCGCTCCACTTCGGTCCTGCTCCAACTTCAAAAAGTCGATGCAGACCAATTCCAGAGGGTAGGTAGTCGTGATGTTCACCAATGGAGCTGCAACTTTCTGAGAGGTTTTGTAGGACACGCACCGAGCACAGTTTGACACCCATGTCTCTATGCTGGCCGCCATCCTTGGCCAAAAGAATCTCTGGCGTGCTAAGTCCACTACACGCTCAGCTCCAAGGTGGCCAAGGTCATTGTGAAGTCCACGGATGGCTGTCTCCCTAAACTTAGTGGGTAAGACCAACTGAAACAACTCTTTCTCACCTGAAACCACTCGCCTATATAACACTCCATCCCTTAACACTAGCTTGTTGTATTGTCCCAACATCAACTTGATCTCGTCTGGAAAATCTGAAATCACTTTGGGTTTTCTCCCCTCAGCGACAAATCCAACAATCTGCCTGATATCGTCATCCTGACCTTGCTCCTTCTGCCAGTCGACCTCTCCATCTCCATCATCTGACAACTTGACTGAACAGTAGTCCAAGGAGACAGCCTCGGCACCCAAAGCCAAAGAATACACCAATGAACGACCTCCCGTCTCAGATGGCTCAGTCACAACAACTTCCCCAGAACTAACCAGATGTGTTGCACAAATAGCGTCCATAACCTCCCCATCAATAGCTGGGCACTCGCCATCAGCATCATCTTGCAGTCGTGCCTGGAGGATATGTATCTTTTCTGTCTGGCCATGTTCGAAAGACTCTACGTCTTTAGCATCCTGAGGCCGTCGAGAAAGAGCGTCCGCATCCTGATTAGTGCGACCCGGTTTGTAGTGGATGGTGAAGTCGAAAGTTGTCAGAGCTGCCAGCCAGCGATGCCCTGTGGCATCAAGCTTCGCTGTTGAAAGGACATAAGTCAAAGGGTTGTTATCAGTAAAGACCCTGGTTCCTCGAGCTGCGTACAAGTAGTCCCTAAACTTGTCTGAAATTGCCCATTTAAGGGCCAAGAACTCCAGTTTGTGGGCTGGATAATTCTTTTCAGAGGGTGTCAACCCACGGCTAGCATAAGCAATGGGACGCAACTTCCCCTCCGATTCTTGACACAACACCGCACCCAACCCATCACGGGACGCATCTACATGCATCACAAATGGTTGGGCCACATCTGCGAATGCCAGAACTGGAGCTGAGCACAACCTCTGCTTCAGAGTCTGAAAAGCCTCTTGACACTCGGGGGTCCACTAGGATTCAAATGATGCTCTACAAGCTCCACCCTGGTTCTCACTTCTTGATTGCATTGAAGAAGACCTCTTCTTTTGATGACCCGGTATCAACCCATGCAAAGGTTTGGCTATAGTAGAAAAACCCTCAATAAACCTCCTATAGTACCCAGCGAGTCCAAGGAAGGCCCTTAACTGTTTGGGGTCTTTTGGAGGCGGCCATGACCGAATGGCTTCCACTTTCTCGGGATTAGTCCGGACTCCCTCACCAGAGACCACATGACCCAGGTACTTTACCGAGGGACAACACAACTGACATTTCTCCGGCGCAATCTTCAACCCATACTCTGAGAGTCGGCTGAAAACCCTGCCCCGACGTTCTTCCATCTGTTCCAAGGTAGATGCAAAAATAATGACATCGTCCATATACACTAGTACCTCTGCCAGATTTAACCCTGACATGCACTGCTCCATCAACCTTTGGAAGGTGGCTGGGGCCCCCTTCACACCTTGTGGCATCCTTTCAAACTGAAAGAACCCGGCAGGGCAGATGAAAGCTGTCTTCTCTTTGTCAGATTGTCTCATTGGGATTTGATAGTAGCCTGACTTGAGGTCAATCACAGAGAACCACTTGCACCCATGTAGACAGTCCAAGGCCTCCTGCACCAATGGAACAGCGTACTGATCAGGCACCGTCCTGGAATTAAAAGTCCGATAGTCAATACAGAGTCTTAAGTTGCCATTTTTCTTTCTCACGATGACTATCGGAGAGGCATATCTACTCTTCGACTCTGTGATGATTCCAACATCAAGCAAGTGCTGCAAATGGTCTCGCAGGTCCTTCAAATCAGCTGGTGAAATCCGACGTGATCTTTCCCGGAATGGATGTTCATCACTAAGCCTGATTTCATGTTCGATACCACTGGTTAGGCCCACATCCCAGTCATGGTGCGAAAATACTTCGGACTTGCTGTAAGCCAAGTCCAAGATTCTAGCCTTCCACCTCTCATCAAGTGGACCCCAAACAAACGGTAGTTTCTGGAACTCCTCTTTGGTTACTTTGGATGTTTCACCCTTGTGTTGAGCAAAATGTGCAGAAACTGAGGGTGACTTGCCCCCCAACTCATCACTGTGACCACAGATTGATGCAGGTAGAAAAGCATTCGCCACAATACACCTATTGGGTAGGCGAATGTCTTTGTTGGTGTGGTTTTGAATGCAGACCCTCACCCTCTGGAACCCAGCATTTATCTTAACCAATGAGCACAAAGCTTCAGCACCACCAGGCAACCGGCGTGGGATGGCATCCTCCATCAAAGCCGTCACAGCCTTTCCAAGTCTGTTTCGAATGGTACAAGACACCAAAACATGCGAGTTAGCAGGGACAACATGGTCACGCCCAACACACCTAACTGGCCCTATCTTCCCATCCAGTCCGGCCTTTTGTGACACTGCGAAATCTTGGTAGATCTTTTGACACGTTGCACTTATCCTGGCAGCCTCCACTCTTTCTTTTGCACGCAACCCTGCAAGAGTTTCATAGCAGTTCCTCAGTGCCCCTGAGTTAGTGCCAACAATCACTGAGTACTGCGAAGACTCGCGACCATCTGGAACGACCAATGCCAATATGGAAGAAGCTGTACTGGTGCCACAGAAATCAGCACGGAATCCGACCTCCACCTGCACCCAACCTAGGTAAGGTATCTTTCCTCCTCCACCATGCCAAAGAACTAAGTCTTCTAGTGGATTCAACTGCTTGCCCAACCTGTGAAAGAAGCTCTCATAAATTATTGTGACTTGTGATCCGCTGTCTAACAGACATCTTGTCCAGACACCACTCACACAGCAATCCTGTACAAGATTATTTCCAACCAGACCAACAGGGATGTCTGTCCCAGGCTGAAAGGCAACATGTTCTGTGGGACCTACTGCTTGGTCTCGGGCTCCTGACTGGCCCCTGTCAGGCGCCCTTTGTCGTTTCCCTGTCCAAGAAGGCAGCGAATGAGCTGTTCATTAACTCGCTTCAGGTCTGCACCATTGGGGCAACGAAATTTGAAATGGCCTTCCTGGCCACAGGAAAAACAAAAATTTGGGCGCTCCCTCTTCTGTTGGCGGTTGTTCCACTGAGTCCTATCAACTGAATGGGTACAACTCTTCGCTGGTTTTGATGGTACAACTGTAACTGGTTGAACCTTAGGTTCACGGTGTGAAACTTTTGCTTGTTGTTCCGCCTCCTCACGCCTCACCATTTGTAAGAGCTTCAAGTAGGCAGGTGGATCATTCTTCATATCTTTGAGACGCAGATTAACAAGCAGGATTTCATCATACAATATTCCCTTCACAAACTGGGACAGAAGCAGCGAATTAACCTCCTCCCTCTTGGTGGAGCCCTTCCTCACCAACTTCCGCACTACTGCCTGGAGCCGGGTGAGAAACTCCGAGGGGGTTTCACCACGCCCCTGATGCATAGAATGAAACTGCACCCGAAGCTCTTCGGGTGAGTCAGTGCTGCCAAAAGCTAGCTCTAGAGCTGCTAAGTAGTCTTCAGCTGTAGCCTCCGGTTGGTCCCGACGTCACTCTGTAATTATGGTAGCGGCAGGTGGACGGAGTGCTTCCCTCAACCTTCGCCGCTTTTCCGCATCCTCTGGTTCTTCTTCCAATTGACCCTGGACAAGTTCTATCCATGTGTCAAAGCCGTCTTCATCCCTCGCGGACACCTTGGCTCCTGAGAATGGTTGCAGTTTTCGACTGCTGGAGATACTGCAAGCTGTCAAAGCCCTGGCCAGTGGCACTTCTGCTTGTTTCTCTCTTGCCTCTGGGGAACCATCTGTGGAAAGATCCTTGACCAAAACTCTACTTTTGAATACACTAGGGGCCAACATCTGAATTCGAAACTGAAAATCAGAATCATCAACAATTAAGGTCAAGACCCCCGATGGGGGAAGCACAACTTCCTTCACTTCCCTGTCAAACTCACACAGAATGAGTGTCTTGCCGTCACGCTCCCGTCTTGACACACCAAAGAGATGTCTGACCATACCCGCCAGGCTAAGAGTCACTGCCTCCGTCGACACATCAATCACATCATTACCCACAAGAAGGAGAGCATTACCTACTCGGATGTCATCCTTTTTACACCAGTCGCGCCCCAAGCGAAGTAGCTCTGTACCATCCGCCATTGCTCCTGCTTGCAATCAACTAATTAAATTTTACGACTAGAAGCAACCAAATCAAATGATAATATATCTGCAAAAAAATTTAGAATGTAAGTTCCCTTTACAGTCGGTGGCTCTCAGGTAAGAAGTTAACGATAATTGAATTCTAAATCAGTAATTCATCCAACTAATAACTAGCATGCAAAGAAGCGGTTTAAACTCTCCTTGCAGTAATTTTCGCCCAGACCAAAAAATAAATCCACTTACAAATTTCTATGGGTCCTGGCAAGGTCGCCAAAAATGTAAGCCAAGGACCCTGTGGGCTAGAATTGTCAGTTATTAAATTTGGAATGAATCAATGAAACTAGAAGTATGGAATGATCTCAAACAATCAAACTTTAGTTTTATTTATTTCTTAGAACAACTCTCACAACAAACGTACATATAAAAATGCAATACAATGTTTCAAAAAAAGAAGGATATGGTCGACCAGGCCCTATAGTTGTTTGTTCCCGGGGACTCCCTCGACGTGTGTGCACACTAAAGCAAATGTTCGGGACCGGTTAAAAGTCTGGAAGTCCTCAGTTCAAAACTGAGACGATCCCAATAGTTAGTGGAACTTCTGAGAGTTCAGTTGACGGGTGTCAATGTTTGGTCTCACTCCCCGTAGCTCTGGACGGGCTGGAGACTATCAATGAATTCTCTTCATCCACATGTCGCACGACAGTCATCTACTGCTGACCTGTAACCATGGTAACTCAGTGTCTACTGAAATCGTCGCACAAAGTGAAGCCAGTACTTGGGTTGGCCTCCGTCGACAACAGCCTCTCAGCTTGTCTCTGCTGATATGGACACGGACACTGCTACCTCAGGTCTTATGACTTCCTCCTCGTATTCTGAGAGCCACAGACTGAATAAGTCACTTATAAAGCACCTTTTCGGAACAAATCTCTTGAACTTTTCAGAGAACACGTTGAAAAACGAGCAGACAAAATGGCGTAAAATTGCACGAGCAAACTTTTGCCGCACCATTTTATTGAGGGCGCCCTTCCACAGAATCACGGGCTACATTGATAAAGGTCATCCCAACCGGACACCCCTTCTACAATGGTTCTATTGGCCCTATAGAGCAACTCTACACAATTAAGTGTCTAAAATATTGCTTGTCAACCTTGATTTGCAATCATAATGTGCATTTAAACAGCATTATTATATGCCACGTGACCTTTGACCTCAGGCTGACCATTACCTAGGTCACCTAAGCCGGGCATCCCTTCTACAATGGTTCTGTTTGTCCTATAGAACAACTCTACACAAGTTAGTGTCTAAAAAATTGCTTCTCAACCTTGATTTGCCATCAATATCCGCATTCAAACAATTATTACATGCCACGTGACCTTTGACCTCATGCTGACCTTGACCTAGGTCACCTAAGCCGGGCACCCCCCTCTAGAATTGTTCAGTGGGTCATATAGAACAAGTGTGCCAAGTTTGGTGCTTTAATCCGGCGGGTCACGATTTTTTCACTAAGCCACCGGACTAGTAAGTTAAAGCAAGCTTATACAGCAAGCTTGCCGGCAAGCTTTCTGCAAGCTTGCCACAAGCTGGCGGCAAGCTGGTGGCAAGCTGGCGGCATGCTGGCGGCAACTGGCGGCAAGCTGGCGGCAAGCTGGCGGCAAGCTGGCGGCAAGCTGGCGGCAAGCTGGCGGCAAGCTGGCGGCAAGCTGGCGGCAAGCTGGCGGCAAGCTGGCGGCAAGCTGGCGGCAAGCTGGCGGCAAGCTTGCAAAGTTTCAATTATGTAAGTTAAAGCAAGCTTGCCACAAGCTTGCCAGGTAGCTTGCTGCAAGCTGGCGGCAAGCTGGCGGCAAGCTGGCGGCAAGCTGGCGGCAAGCTGGCGGCAAGCTGGCGGCAAGCTGGCGGCAAGCTGGCGGCAAGCTGGCGGCAAGCTGGCGGCAAGCTGGCGGCAAGCTGGCGGCAAGCTGGCGGCAAGCTGGCGGCAAGCTGGCGGCAAGTTTGCAAAGTTTCAATTATGTAAGTTAAAGCAAGCTTGCGGCAAGCTTGCCGGCAAGATTGCCCTAATTACATGTTGGATCGAACCATGCATGCATGCATGCTTACCGCAAGCGTGTAGGCATGCTTGCCGCAAGCATTTCTGTATGCATAACATACATAACATATGGTATCGGTATCCGGTCACTTCGGCACCTAGCCAAGTCGGCACCCACCAACTCGGCACCTTGTCAACTCGGCACCTGACCAACTCGGCACCTGACCAACTCGGCACCTAGTCGGCACCCAGCAACTCGGCACCTAGCCAACTCGGCACCCGGAATTTTACCTCCTGCTCACGACTTCCAACTCGGCACCTGACCGACTCGGCACCTAACCAACTCGGCACCTGACCTCGGCACCATGCCTCAACTACTATGGGCCGTGCCCGAACTACCATCTACATTAGTTTTATACATTTCAAGAAAAACTATATTACAAAAAAAATATAAAACGAACGTTTACAGCTCAGCTAGCCGGCCCGCGCGACAGACGTCGGCGGGCGCGCGGCAGCGGTACATCCGCCGAGTTACCCATCCAGCATTTGGGGCCGGTACGCGGTGTAGGCCTATTATGACAAAAACGGACTCATTATATTGTGAGAGCATTGTACATTCTTAAGTGGAGATATTATTACCATTAGGAGCCGAGACAGGGTTAATAAACTAGGTAATAGAGTCCGATTTTAATAGCAGTCTGAAGTTCATGGCGAAGGTGTACCGCGTATGCGGGCAATGCACTGCACTGGTAACAGCGAACCCCGACGCACAGGGCTTCTTCCCGGCCCCATGCATGCGCGTTCACGGCAACCCGCCACCATCAACCTATATCCAAAAACTTCTGGAACTCATCCTCGGTCGCAACTGCTTCCAATTCGGAAACAAGTTCTTTCTCCAGAAAATTGGTTGTGCAATGGGCTCCACATCGAGCCTTGAAATATGTGATATCACCCTACACGAATTCGAGAAGAAAATAACCCATAAGGCGGATAATATCCTAACATGGTGGCGCTACGACATATTGGTCATCTACAATGGTACTCTGGACGAATTCAAAAATTTCGTCACAGAAATGAACAAGATGCACCCAACGTTAAAGTTCACATACGAAGCCTCTGATTCATCTATCAACTACCTCGACTTAACCATCTTCAAAGGAAATCGTTTTCGAAAAACAGGAATCCTAGACACAAAAGTCTATACAAAACCAACGGAAACCTTCCAATATCTCCACAAAACATCATCCCATCCACCCCACGTTTTCAAAGCGTTCATTTACGGAGAAACACTCCGATACGCTAGAAACACCACCAACAAGGATGATTACAAAAACAAAGTCAAATGATTACAAAAACAAAGTCAAAACTTTCTCAGGCCCCATTGCATGCACGTTCACGGCAACCCGCCAGGCCCAGGCCCCCGGGCCCGGCGACAGAGCCGAGCATTTCTGGTCTTGCTGATTTGTTTGATACTTAATAGGCCTACATAAAATACCTTTTCCAAGAAGTTCGTTTCAATCCACTTAATCATTTTAGGCCAAAAAAGAATTTTGAAAACATATTGATTTTTGCCAGATTTGTCCCTTCGAATTTTGTTCGATCATTTTGTGTCCTTTTTCTACATGTACGTTTAATGGTTTTCTATTGTTACTCATGCATCTGAATTAATTCACCTAATGGGGGGACAAGTCGATCGCATAATTTGATGCGATTTTGTTACTGCTTTCCAACCCATAGGGCTTTTCAAGAAAGCTATACGGAACCTGTCAATCAATCAATCATTCTTAGTTACACAAATCAACGCTATATAATGAAGTTGCACTGGGTGCTATGACGCGCAGCTCCCACAAAACTATTTTTTTCTCTATAAAAAATGACTCCAAAATAATGAAAAGAGTTAGTGCGGGTAGGTTCATGCGCCCGTACTAATATCGGAGGTGCCGAGTAGGTCAGGTGCCGAGTTGGTCAGGTGCCGAGTTGGTTTTTGTGCAGGTGCCGAGTTGGTGGGTGCCGAGTTGGCAAGGTGCCGAGTTGGTGGGTGCCGACTTAGCAAGGTGCCGAGTTGGTGGGTGCCGACTTGACCAGGTGCCGAAGTGACCGACATTCATAACATATAACTGTATACATGTACAAATGTATACGTGCAAGCTTGCAGCAAGCTTGCACATACATTGTACATGCACGTTCATGGAAGAGGCCTGCTGCAAGCTTGCAACTACCGTTACATGCAAAAGTTTGCCGCTAGCTTGCTTGCAGCAAGCTTGCAAGCTTGTTATTTGCTTACAGCTAGATTGCGTGCAAATGCGCAATCTCATGCAAGCTTGCGGCAAGCTGTGCAATCTGGTTATCAGCATAATACAAGCTTTCGGCAAGCTTGCAGCAAGCTTACTTGTTTGTGAGGGCTAGAGACTAACATCGTAGAAAGTAAGTTCATATAATTTTCCACTTTTAAATTATAAGGCGCTTCCGGTTTCGACCAGAAGGAAGGGTCACATGATTTTATGCACACGAGATAAATTGAAGATCCTTTATTTTTCTATCAATTTCCACAAACTTTAAATTAAATTAAATCTATGGCACCTTTAAGATGACGTCATATGTCACGTGATGAAGTCATCATGACATCCGAGTTTTAGGCACTAGTTCAGTATGAGTTCTGAGTATGTGCAAAGTTTCAATGAAATTGAAGTCTGTTTAATGACAAAAGTGACCTCCAGAATGAAATGTGTACAAAGCCTATGCGATTCATGGCCGAAAACGAAGAAGAAAAAAACAAACAAACAGAAGAAACACAAAGGCTTTTTCGCTGAAAGCAAAAAAGCCAAAAAAATAAAAAATTTCGATTACAAGAGCTGTTTCGGTGAAAAACCGAAACAGCTAAAAAGACTCAGGAATTAAATTTGTCCTTGTTATGATCAGGATGTTGTATTCTTTGCTCTTGTTATCAGGATTCGACTGTATTGTTTCTTTCCTTCCGATCTTTAATCTGGGTAATGCATTCACATTGGTTCCCCGCATTGTTTTCAATGCATTTTTCTTCTTTTTTGTTGTTCTCCTTAAAGGTCCATTCAGCAGTTCCCTCGGGTGTGAGGAGGCATTACAGCTGGTTTCACAAACCCGAGATCAGGTCAACACTCTCAAGGAACAGGAAGCCAAGCTACGTAGAGGACTTGGTATCTTCAAAATTGATCAGCCTCCATCTAAGGAAATACAACAGATTGATAAGGTGAATTACATAGGGATTATTTGGGATGACCAAATATGCAATGTTTTATGTGCAAGGGTTTTTGCTTGCTTATTTTTGATATAGTGATATTATGTTATTCCTGCTTCGCAGTTCTCTTGACATTGGTAGATTGTTGCATAATTTTTGCATAATGTTATGTATTTTTAGTTTGTTATATTCTTCCAATGACATAATACAATAATGTGACTTTTGAATGAAGTTAACTTCTGTTAAGTCAAAGTCGGATACCTGTAAAGCGCCGGTCACAACCCACCGTGCGTGTTTTTAGTCCGTACGTTTTTTGGGGTGGCCACGGCCGCCACGTTTTTCTGAAAACGTGTGGAGGGAGTGGCAAGAGCAGAGAGGGAGTACGTCAACGCACGTCACCCGCACAGTTGCGCAAGGTGTAAGTACGTGGCCGTACGCCACGCCTGGCCGTGAGCGGTTGCGTGCATTGTACGTTGCGCAAGTGGTAAGTGTGTTGTAAGTGCTTACAACGTGCTTACAACGTACGATCTCTGTGCGATTGCCACGTTATCGTACGGAGGCCTTACTTACACGTGCTGCTCATGTACGGTGTCCTTACTCACTCGCATGTTGTAAGTGCTGTAGAGGGCACGCGCGTCACCCGTACTGGGGTTGAATCCGTAGCCCGAACGCAGCGAAAGTTCCTCGTGCACTAAAAGTGGTACGGCGTGTCTGCGTGCTCCCAAATCTGTACTGAGGCGGTACTCACTACGTACGGATCACCAAATTTTGCCCACGTTTTTGCAAGTAGACAGCACGCACTTGCAAGTACGGCGGGTTGGGACCACGGCTTTACACAAATCTCCGATTAGCTTGAAGTTACTTTTTTGCCGTTGAAAATATATTGTTATGTACATTAATAAAACTGTTGGAAAGAAGCAGGAAAAAGTCCAAAATCTTATTATCTTATACTGGTATGATGCCAGTGTGATTGGATTTGAGCCTGTAAATAGTGCTAGGCAAGTAGTGGGTTTTGTTATTTGAGTACTCGCAAGGAAATTACTTGTGAGTAGTTGAGTACTCGCAAGTAGTTATGAGTACTGGCAATATTTCAACAGATTTCTCATGAGAGCAGAAAGACTGATACGTATTAGTACATACCGGTATACAACGTAATGTGATAACCCATTCTACGCATTGTTTTGTGTCATTTACCTGGAATTGATTTGTTGGAAGCTTTTGCAAAGTAATTACTTTTCTAAAGTTGACACAAACAAGTTGCTACTTGCGAGTGCCTGCTCTACTCGTGCCAGGATGAGTATACATGAGTAGATGAAAAATTACGAGTAACTGAGTAGTACTCGAGTACTTGTGTTATTCGTCCAGCAGTACCCGTAATCCTGGCTTTTGAGTTAGCCTGATCTGCTACTGCTGACCTAATTGAAGCTCGCTTGGCGACACTGTAATTGCTGGCTCTACGTGGTGTGGTGACCATGAGACAGGACAGGAAACCATTGTGTTAGCCTGATTGCTTTTGTTAGCCCACTTGCAGCTTTTGCGCCCTTTATCGATTTTAGGACCAGCCCTGTAACATCCAAAACCCTAAGCATACTTGCTGCATCGTGATGATAGTCAGACAGTTTACTGACAGTTTACTGACATGAAATAATTATCTGCTCCATGCAGTTACATGTACACAATTGATTAGTTTATTTTTTTAATAAGATTAAAACTGCTGCAAACTGCTTACTGGCTGGAATGACCTGAAATATACAAAGTTTATTTTTTGTTTATTTTATACACCTGTATGTACCTGTAAGAACATTATACCTTTGTCGTAAAAATAAAATAATTTGTTTGTTTCATACCGAGTTACAGTGGGTGTATGCACTGACAAAAGTTGAGAGTACATGTACATCGCTTAACTCCAACAATGGAACCTCAAATTTGTTATCTACAATGTATTCTCTTGAACAAATTGTTATCTATTCTCTTGAGATTCCACCTAACGGAAGTTATGTTGTTATAAATAATTTGTCATTACATGTACTATTAAATTGCATAGATATGTCAGCAAAACAGACACCTAGATATTTGTGCCCTTTAATGTTGAGACTTGGGGTGTCAATTGTATTTCTCTTTAACTTTTAAAAAATTGTACACTAGGATCTAGATCATCTTGAGACTGTTTGGCAGTTGACCAAGGAATGGGAAGGACTTTGGAACACATGGAAGGTTGGATTATTTCATGAACTAGTCACAACTGAGATGGAGATGACTGCAGGCCAGCTCTACAAAAAGCTCAATAAACTCAACAGGGAATTGAAGGTACAGGGTTTTTACTTATTTTTTATTTAATTTTAATTTTAATTTTAATTTTTTTTTTTTGGGGGGGGGGTGTTTTTGTGTGTGTGATAATAAGCCTGCATACAGGTGGCAACTCTACTGATAAGAGTTTTAACAAGTTTTTTGCATTTTTCAAAAATTGTGATGGTCGATTTAATATAAAATAATAATTTGGTGAACATACAAATATAAAACTGGTTCTTAATTAATATTATACCTTGCATGACTGCAAGTTAATATAAGTCTCATGTATATTGTCAATTAATTGCAGCTGGTGTGCTATTTTTGTATCAATTTCTAGAATCAATTTCCGACAATGGTTGGAAAAACCTGACATTTTTCAAATACTATTCCTCCTTTTATCAAATTTAGTTAGTCTACAGTTGGTTTATACTCATCCGTGAATGGTTGAATGTCAGCTACATGTAGTCTGGTTCCCTAACTTGATAAATCTGACATATATCAATTGTTTAGACTTTTTTTTATCACGGCAACAGGAGAGAAACTGGGAGATTGTTGAGACGTCACGTTCTAGAGTTGACCAGTTCCGTCGCACTATGCCACTGATTGTGGACCTCCATAACCATGCAATGCGTGACCGTCACTGGCAACAACTACAAGAAGAGGTGCAGAAGACATTTGATCACAAGGCAGAGGACTTCACACTGGAAACAATCATTAATTTGGGGTTCGATCAATATGCTGAGAAGGTAGGTTGTAGGGTGCAGTAGAATCATTCGGATCATTCAGATTTATGTGCCAAATAGGTTGTCAGCGGTCTGACCCATATGTGGCTGAAACATTTTCTAAAAACACCGTGGCGAATATTATCATCACTGCAAAATAAGATATGAACCCTTGATCATTCCTACTGTGCCCTCTTTTTCCATTTAAAGTTGCACTGATGACTTTTCTTACTTTTTGGAGGCCCGTACATGCATCTTCAAAGTGCATTAGGATTTGTCCCCAACACAGATTGGATGACACCCATTCTGCAAGATTCTGCTATTAATAGTACAATCTGAATGTCTTGTTTCAGTGTGAGAGCTGGTTCTTCCACACTCTTTTTTAGTAGCCCAAACTGTTGACATGTCCCCTCCATTTGCCACAACATGGTCAGAGTGATTCATATTTGTACATGCATACTGTAGGGGCATGAGTTTGTTTTTGGGGACGTGGCTAGAGTCTGAAGAAAACCAATCTTAAATGACTCCACTCTTTTGATGGGTGGTTCACCAAATAAGCAAGCCACTGCTCATCCTACTGAAACTTAATAAGTATTACATGTATATCCAATCTACATTTGGTATGAAATTCTGATTGGTGTCTTTTTCCCTTCCCTAGGCATATTTTGCATATGTGTCAGTGAGCTTGGGACAAATTGGCATATGTACACACTTGTATACGCAAAACATGGCCTTTTTAAATTAGGGAATAACAGGGCGTTCGGCGAGGTCTATTACCGATTAGTCATCGCCCAACCCGGTCAATTATCACGCAGTAATGACCGGGTCATCGCCCTGTTATTCCTTTTAATAAATACCTTTTTATTTAGGAAAAAACAGTGAATTTGCTTCAATTTTTGAAAGCCCGGTCAATTACTGCGTGATAATGCCCTCCACATGATCGAGTCTCGACCAATCAGAAGCTATGAACTCTCCTAGGTATTTATTAACACTATTTAAAGGGTACCTGTAGGATACACCATTTGCAGATATTGAAAAATTTGCTACAGAATTATTAAGAAATATCGTACTTATTTGAAAGTAAAAAATGATTCTATGCATCCAGCAAAATGATTGCACAAGATATCCAGTAATTTTTTCAACAAATCAAATAAAAATAAAAAAAGATTTACAATCGCCGGACGGCGATCGTGAACAAAACAAGAATAACAAGAACCACTTTCCGACGCCGGTTGAAAACAGACACCGTTTTTCTTGCTTTTCTCGGCATCCATGATTGTAAAACTTCAGACAGGTTAGTTAAAGGTAGGATACACCATTGGTAATTGCTTGAATTATCAGGAATGGGTTGATTTGGGGGGTTGTAATTTATAGTAAATATCGTTTATGTCCGAAGTTTTACAATCATGGATGCTGAGAAAAGCAAGAAAAACAGCGTTCATTTTCAACCGGCTTCAGGCAGTGGTTCTTATGTTGTTCTTGTTCTTTCGCGATCGCTGGATAAACTTTAATTTGTCAGAATAATTGAAAAAACAAAAACCCAGCGCAATTATAAATGAGAAACAAAGATAAGTATTATCTCCGGAGCTGAGCAATAACATTTTGCATGTGTTGATGGTACATGCAGATGTATTTTTAGGATAAAAAATGCTCTGCCTGTAGCATACTGTCAGAAACGTTGAGTTTCCCTTCGGTTTTTTTAGAACAGCACAAACTCACAGAAGAGATTTACCTTACCGCTTTAGTGCCAGCGCAAGCATCTTATCTTATTTAAGAAATTTAGGTGATTTGGTGAATGATCAAATATCAAGATACAAGTGGAGGTTTAAGTTTTATTTTAACTAAAATGCTATTCACGTGTGCATGTTGTATTATGATCAGAATGTTTTTGCTTCAAGAAATAAACCTACAATGACTGAGAATTCCAGCTTGACCTGTATACCATTTCATTTGTTAAGGTGTCAGACATCTCTGCAGCAGCTAGTAAGGAGTTGGCCATTGAGCAAGCTATCCAAGGGATTAAAGAAACATGGGATGAAGCTATTCTTGATGTGGCACCCTACAAAGACAGAGGCCATTTCAAACTCAAGTAAGTGTATGTGCTTTGCTTAGAGTTATATTAAAGTGATAATATACATGTACCATATATCGGTTGTGCATTTTTATCATTTGACAAACAACCTGACATTTGCTTGACAAACAACCTGATGAAGTTTTTAGCTCTGGATGCTGCATATTCCAAGAAAACAATATTCTAAGATGTCAGATTTAATTTAAAATTGCAACCACAATCGACGTTAAGGGCGTGTTCTCAGCCAGCGGATTGAAGCTACTTGCGTGTCAGGCAGTGAACAGGCCAATATAGTGCCAAAGCGTGCGTGCCGCCCGCACGTTCGAACACTTGAGCGCACTATTTGTGGAAATGTCTGCAACTCTCTTCGACCCATATTTTGAAATGGCAATCTTTTGTTATTATCTTCAAAATGACAGCATGCCAGCCAAATAATTTCACAGGGAGTTTAGAACCATTAATATCTTTACAATAAGTAAGCTTTTAAACAGTATTTTGGTTGGTTACTTTTTGGATACTCTTTAAATATACAATTGTCTTTTTTCCCCTCAAATTTATGTCCTAATTTTATTACTGCACTTATACAATGTAAGTAAGATATTGTAGATTGGCCATTCTTCGCAAGTTGCACTGGGTCAGTTGCGATTCAGAGATATCCGGGTCAAATGTCAAAGTTTTCTAGTTTTATTGCATGTTGTGCACAAGTGCCGTTTTTTTTTACTAAAAGTGTTGAGATGAACCCCCTGATACAAAAGTTACTTAAGAATGATGCGAAGATAAACATTCAGATATAGTTTATTATACATACACATACATATAGTGCCTTATTTGAGAGGATAAAAATAACTGTTTGCGATTCTCCCACTATGTTGGATTTTACAAATGCTTTCTTCATAACAGTTTGTTTCCCTTATTGCTAAATGCTACATGTAATGCACCATGTACATGTACATACAGTCGTGAACCACATAACGATCGAGGATCGATATTGTGTTTTTCTTTATTCCTCTGTTATACCCAAACCCCATTGCTTAGCGCTTGCCCCGTCGATCGAGGACCGAATTTTGCCATTCATACCACCGACCGAGTGGCTTTTGTTCCCTTTGTTCTCTTTTGTGTCTCGCCCCTCGGTCGTTATGTGGTACCAGAACATGTATGCGTGCGCAGTACAGTGCAATTCAAAGTTAACCTGAGAATGGGAAATTCTTTTCACATTCGTTTCCTTTCCAGCCAATTCAATCTCATTTCACAAAGTGTGAAAAAGTGTGAAAAACATTTTCCACATCGGGAAACTGTTTTCACATAATTTACACACCTTTTCACACAAATGGGAAACCATTTTTCATACTGGTACCTTTTCACATACAGGTAAGTGAACTGTTTTCACACCTTTTCGCACAGCCTTCACAAGAATACAGCTAATATTAATGACATATTGGCGTGATATAACAAAACAATTGTTGAATTCTGTGTTGTGGGATATACATGTATGACATTTTTAACACCCTCAGAAATGCATAGCTGGGTGCTATGCGTCCCTCAAGTGTTAAAGGTAGGATACACCATTGGTAATTGCTTGAATTATCAAAAATGGGTAGATTTGGGGGGTTGTATTTCATAGTAAATATCATTTAACTGACCTGTCTGAAGTTTTACAATCCTGGATGCCGAGAAAAGCTTTGGGCAGTTATTGATATGTTATATTTGTTTTTTCGCGATCCCCGTCCGGCGATCGCGAATTATTTTTGTATACAATTTTATTTTTCTGAATTAATTAAAGGATATCTAGCGCAATCATTTTGCTGGATGCCTAGAATCACTATTTAATTTCAAATGAGTAAGATATTTCTTAATAATTCGGTAGTAAATATTTTCGATATCTGCAAATGGTGTATACTACCTTTAACAAATGTCATATCACAGCAGTTGACAATTATTAAATATCACACTATAGCATTAACGATGCAATTTTGCGTAAAGATGAGGAGTAAAACGTCTTTCCTTTTGACTAAATTGCAGGTCAACTGATGATGTGTTCCAGCTTTTAGAAGACAATCAGGTCACACTGGCTACCATGAAAGCTTCTCGTTATGTCAAAGCATTTGAAAAGGAAGTAGACTATTGGGAGAGGACACTATCACACATCCTTGAAGTAACAGAAATGACATTAACTGTGCAAAGACAGTGGATGTATCTTGAGGTATGAGTAAAAATAGAAGTAATTTGAGGGAAGTTCGGTGTATTTTCCTCATTATATTCCTTTATGTCTTTGTATTTTTATATATATATTGTTTTAAATTATAAACTAATGTCTACAGGTTAGGGCCTTCCATTTTTGTATAGTGCCTCTATTAGGCAGACACTCAAGTATAGATCCCCAAAGACTCCATTATTTCCTTGTGCAAACATTTCTTAGTATAAATAATATGTTAACATTTTCGAGAATAAAGCTAAAATTGCAATTTGCCTAGTCAAAAAAATAGGCTTTGCATTCAATTGCTTGCTAGCTTAAAAACGATTGTTTAACCTTAGCATGTTTGTCTATTTGGTCGTCACAGTCAAATTCGTTTTCTAATGATTGTCTAATTGAACATCATGTTTTTCATGACATTTTGGGGGAAGGGGTGTCCAGTAGAAAAATGTTTATTGCTTGGGGTCAAAAAATCTGAACATTTGTCTAACAAAATGTCAATTTTGTTTATTTCGATTAGTGTTCCAAATAAGATTCTTTGTGAAATAGAACAATTATGGACTAATATTTCTCTTGACAGAACATTTTTCTTGGTGAGGACATCCGGAAGCAGTTACCCCGTGAATCAGCAGAGTTTGATGCAGTCAATAGCAACTGGAAGATCATTATGGTTAGACTGAGTAAGGATAACAATGCACTCAGAGGAACGCATCATGCAGGTACGTTTATGGGCTGAGACCAAAAACAAAGGGATTATAGTGACGTGACCGAATTTTAACCTTGTTTTTTTTAATGGCATTATAGGGCATCCCTTTTGATTTCTATGGTTCTCATTTTTTTTTACCATAATTTTATGTCGTTCACATTTTGTGAATTGAAATGAAAACCAATATTTTTAGGGGAGTCTTTCAGTCAACCAAATTATTTCTTAAAGAAGCTTCTATTCAAGCCGGTTTGTGTGAATTTATTATTCATTATAATTTTTCTGTGAATGAAGTTTTTGATACGGTCGGCGGTAATAAATAAAGAGGCCAAAATAGGGTCAGTCAGAAATGAGAACCACATAAATAAAAAGGGACGCCCTTATTTGGGAATCACATGACACGCCGAACAATGAATAACGGCTTGGTAACAAGTACTATTTTTTTAATCTGAATGTTGGGAGCTTTGCTTCAGCCTCCCTTTTTGCCTTTGACAGTCATGTGAGCCATAGCAGCTTCCAGTTGGAACCCCGGTATCTCAATGGAATTGGAAATTCAGCTTTACCAGGCACTCAGAAATTCATTTGTCATGCCCAAATCCCTTTAAAAAAAGACCAAGACTGAAATAAATCTAATACAAATTTGAAAACAATGGTAAACTTATCCTGAACAGCTTTCACTATGAACATCTAACAAAATAAAAACGGGGCACTAACAATGAAAATCCATTGTTACTTGGCACTGAATCCATTGTTACTTGTTCAAAGTGTGTTATTTGTGGCTAGAATTGGTGGATAGACCAGTAAGGTATTTCATAATTATTACTCTTTTGTTTATTTGATGTTTGCAAATTTTGTATATATATTCCCTTTAAATCACTATTAACCAGTTTGTGCCGGATGACGTATATAAACACAAAGTTTTTCTCCGGATTCAAAATGGATGACTCATAAACACGCCACGAGCAAGGCCGGAAATGTCTGTCAGCAGGCCTGAACCCGCCTCTGATCGAGTTTGGTTAAAAATAATCCCGCGCGTCGGCTCGGTGATGTTAAAATAATTCCAGTGCGAACTGGTTAACATGAAGTGATTTATTTTAATCTTTGTTTTTATTGAATAATAATTTACAGGACTGCTAGAAACTCTCAATGAAATGAACAACAAACTGGAAGAGATCCAGAAATCACTGGACATGTACCTAGAGACAAAACGACAGATCTTCCCTCGCTTCTATTTCCTGTCTAATGACGACCTCCTGGAGATCCTGGGTCAGTCTAAGAACCCAGAAGCTGTGCAACCTCACCTCAAGAAGTGCTTTGACAACATCAAGTCACTCAAGATGCATAAAATGGGGATTACCCAGAAGTTTGAAGCACAAGGAATGTACTCTGCTGATGGAGAATATGTTGATTTTGGACACCCTGTATTACTGGAGGGCCCAGTTGAGGTTGGTTGTTTAAACAAACATTCCTACGAACTGCTTAGTGAACCCTGTTGTGTTGTGGTATATAAACTCTAAAATATACAATTCTTAAAAAAAATGAGAGACAATTAGGGTGCAGTTACCTGGTATGTTTGTATGTATAGCATTGTGGAATAACCCCTTTTTCCTTTACTTGACAAGTAACACCTTGTGTGGAGTTTTAATTGGAGATGAAATCAGTACATATGTTATATATACATTGATTTAATATGCTCAGATAGTGCAGTATAACAGATGGGTTAAGAAGTGGCAGACCAGACAAATTTGACATGGGTTATTTATTAGCGATTCAAACAGAGCCCTGGAGTGCTCAAAATCATGCCAAAAAAGTTCAGACCGACTTTTTAGCTGATACAATTTTCCAAATATTTCATGAGACAAAAAAAGAGATCCTCAGTATTTCACCTTGCAGCCCTCTGCCTAATTGTAAGGAGAGAAATGGCAACATTTTGGCGAGAGAACTACTATGTAAACATTGATATAATCTGACTAGCGCCTTCGAACAAGGATGCTGACAATATAATGAGACCGCCAACATAGGGCAAGAAATAGCTAAGTTGGTAGAGCGTCTGTCCAGGATTCCGGATGTTGCAGGTTAAAGTTTCGTCTTGCCGATTTCTTTGTTCACTTTGAAATTGAAATATTTCGACAAAATATTAGATTGAGTGAATCAGTATTTCAGTTGGTCGCAGAAACCCTTTACATCTTATTGAATTCCACAATAAACCAGTGGGTTTATTCCAGAACAATTTCTTCTTCACTTCATAAATCGTTTCGCGGATGTACTGATGTCTGTAAAGGTGTAGCTTAAATGGCAAGCAGTAACTTGATTCAATCAGCTAGTGTCATCCGTAGAACAAAGAGCTTTAGTTTCCAAATCTTTTATTTCATGGTGAACTGTACAAATACAAAACAAAGAACAATACTAAATGTTTTTCATTGTCAAAAGTTACAACATTAGATAATATTGGCAGGATCCCAAAAACATCCCACTGAAATCTCAATCTCAGAAACACAAAAGGCTAAAATGAAATACTGAAGCGAATCCACAAGCCTCAGAATAAAACTATGTATGCTGAGTAAAGATACTGGTAGATGATCACTGCTTCCCTGAAGTCTTAAAATCCAAAAAAAACCACATTACTATGAAAGTGCAGAAAGTGATCAAAACAATCCAATCCAATCCAATCTGCATTTGTAAAGCGCCAATCAATCTAGTTGCCTATTCCGAGGCGCTGCCAGGAACACCGGGGCAAACCCCTTCTCTTAGCGAAGAGTGTTACTGGGTTCTTTTACGTGCATTACACAACACATGGGACCTCCAGTTTTACGTCCCATCCGAAGGACGAAGCAATAGTGGTTTAATTGCCTTGATTAAGGACACACATGTCGACACTAGGACTCAAACTCACGCTCTGCGGAACAGATAACCGGGTTTTAACTGCCCGGCCACGACACTCCACTAATAGTTCAGCATAGTCCTGCATAAGATGAATAAAGGCCAAGAATAATCAAATACATAATTTTCTGCATAAAGTTAACACCTGTTCCATCATCACGATGGGTCATGAACTAATTTCAGCTAAACGTAAAAAACTGTCTAATGTAAAGCAATGGAAAAGAAAACTACTATTAAACATGACTGTGGTTCAGGAATGGGTCACATTTACAGGAACATCTGGTTATTATATAAAAATTATATGCAATAATGCTGCTTGATATTGGTGAAACAATGGAGAATTATATCGTCAAGGGATGAACAAAATGAATATTTTTTAATTTTTAAAGGAATATAATTAATGTACTCAACAACAAATAAATTTGCTTGTGTGCATTTGCAGGCCTTTCTACAGTTTCAAAAAGTGTTTTTTATCATTACTTATATTGCGCGCTCTATGTTTCAAAAAGTGTTAAGCGAAAGGTCATAAATTTTCATAATTTAGGTCATTGACAGGTACGGATTGCAGGTCTGCACCGCGATCATTGTGCAGATTGGTTTAGTGGTACACCGTGCTGGTACCGTACCATTCCATGTGCAAACACACTACATGTACATACTGTACAAATCTCCGCACACTAACGTACATGTACAGTGTACATGTATTCATGTGCCTACATACTCACAGCATTATAAATACCTCCAATCGTGAACCCCCTTTATTTGGGAAGACATGTATGTTTTGTTCATGAATCTCAAAAATAAACAATTGTTAATAGTGGACTACATTGCCCTCAATTGGCCGATCGGACAAAAGAATTGGGAGGCAAACAATGGGTCCACGATTGACACAACGTCCACGATCTCAACTCGTGTACAAATCCTGCGGCGATCATCCGAAAACGTTATAGTACAAACAAGAGGTAAGACAATCGGACAATGCCCCGTCCACGATTGCCGGTCAATGCATGACTTAGTGTGTGTGTGCATGCGATGTCTCATTCAAAATCTCATTAGGCCAATTCCACCATTACGGACGTTACATACAGAGCGAGTAGCATTTATTTGAAAAACAAAGTAACATACTTATAGTCAAAGCAGATTTTACTTAGTTTGCACATTGTTACTTTAGGACCTAGTGTACAACATGACATGGTGAAATTGCAATTAGCTTGATTTATTTATTAAATACAACAACTGCAAACGAGCGTTACGGATGTTACGTGTTCTGACAAGGCTTTTAAACCTCGGTAACATATTGATAAAACTCTGTGAAGTTTCTGGACAGAGCTTTTTGAAATAATTATATAGTAGTAGATGTCACTTCCCTCTGTACAAACATAATTGACAATTTAAAAAAAGTCATTCTGATAATGGAGAAAAAGGAAGTTTTTGGCGTTACGGACTTTACATTTTAGCGTTACGGACGTTACATTTAGCGTTACGGATGTTACGGACCAGGGCAGAAACTTAAAGAATCATTATTTTCTCAGCTTTAATTTGTTTTTTTCATCTTTTTAATATTTAACATAAGCCTTTCAAACATGTCAGAAATGATATTTGACCCTAAAAATGCAAGGTAATCTTACTGACCTAACTAAAAGGACCATTAGCCTGATTTATGCTTTGAAAGGCTTTTTGAGGCAATTTAATCTTAAGAAAGTTTACCAATTTTGTTTAGGGAAAACAATTTGGAATCGCATTAAAACATGTAAAATAGGAAAAATATCATGCATGTCTGCATTATGGAATCAATAATAACTATAACATCAATCAGGGGTGTTCACTTAAAAAATATTGTTTATTTAAACTATGTAAACACTGAACAATCGTAAAAAAATGAACGAACTGTCCATTTTTAATGGCCCTCCATGTAGAATTGGACCTGAAATTTCTATGATTTTAAAATTATGTAATTGATTCTAAACTTATTAAAAACCATTGCAGCCTTGCTGACATCACAGTCAAAGAAAATTCTGCTTCCTAGCATAACAATTTTGGGTTGCTCAAGTTTCAAAACAACATCCTCCTTTGGGTGGCTTTGGGTGAAGCATAAAGATCTGTTTATCTGGTCAGCCGGCTGGCCAGGTAAACAGATCTTTATGCTTCACCATGTAGGACAAGCCATAGAGGTCTTCCTTCTGAGGGTCAATCTGTAAAACCAAGCCCAACAAAACAAGGAGTTTAACAACATGCTACCGGGATTGAAATTTTTGTTTCATGCTGCAGTACATTAGAATATCTTCCTAATACAGTCAGGATTTTTAGAAACAGTTATAGTTGATTTGTTGCAGCATACTAAAAATGGCAAAATGTTTAAAGAATATATTGATGAAAACAATCAAAATCATTTACCTTTTGGTGTGCTTGTACTGACATGTACATGTACACATGTACTGCAATCTCAGCTGCCTGCTACCAATACTATACTGCCTACCTAGTAGTACACATGAGTCCCTAACACATTGACCTAATTCCCGCCACAAGCCATAAAATTGATACAATTTATATACGACCTACATTGTAATTCTGTGTGCATGAAGTTTTTTAATTTTTAAAATAGGGATGTGTAATTATTACCATACATACCGGTATGTGCATTGTAAAATGTGTAACGTCCGTAACGTAACGTAACGTCCGTAACCAAATTTTGTAACGTCCGTAACACTCGTTAGCATAGTTCCAATTATTGGATTTTCAAGTTTTATACTGGATAAAGTTACCCATCAAAAACTAGCTTTAAATATGTAGTAAAAGAAAACAAATCTCCATTGGATTATAATTTAGAGGAAAAAGATGACCAAAATGTTACGGACGTTACATGTCCAGTGGAAAGAAAAAAACTTAAAATACATTCATGTGCAGCACACTTAAAGGTAGGATACACCATTGGTAATTGCTTAAATTATCATGAATGGGTAGATTTGGGGGGTTGTATTTTATAGTAAATATCGTTTAACTGACCTGTCCGAAGTTTTACAATCATGGATGCTGAGAAAAGCACGAAAAACAGCATTTATTTTTAACCGGCGTCGAACAGTTATTCTTATGTTATTTGTGTTTTTTCGCGATCGCCATCCGGCGATCGCGAATTTTTCTTTACAAAATTATATTTTTCAGAATAATTACAGGATATCTAGCGCAATCATTTTGCTGGATGCCTAGAATCATTATTGACTTTTAGATGAGTAAGATATTTCCTAATAATTCGGTAGTAAATACTTTCGATATCTGCAAATGGTGTATCCTACCTTTAATTCTGTTTTAATTTGTGTCTGCTTTATTGGACATTACATAACTGTACATATACTTGAATGTGTATGTATTTGATTGCAGGCCTGGCTGTGTGACATTGAAAGGACAATGCGTTGGACACTGAAGGATGTTCTAAAACAGTGTAAACTGGCCCTAAAGAAGTCACTGAGTAAACGTGATAAGTGGGTGAAAGATTGGCCAGGGCAGATGCTGCTCACATCAAGTCAGATGCAATGGACAGCTGATGTGACAAAAGCGTTGTTTACTACCAAAGAGAGAGGAGATAAGAAGGCACTCAAGAGTTTGAAGAAAAAACAGGTAAAAAAAACCAGGTGTTATCTTTAGCAATAATAAACGGAGTGAATTTCTTTCCAGGAAACTATATAAAACACAAGCTATTCATACATTTTAAATATGATTTTGGGCTGCATTTTTTATTACAGCCAAAAGAAAAGCTTTTAAGCAGAATCATAATGATCCAGGCGGTTACCCATTTGTGTGCGGTTTGTCAATCGCAAAGAATACTGGATGTAGTGAACAGTTGTCCCATACTGTGAGCCTTGATATAATATCAGGAATTCAAGAATTAGTAAAACAAATCTGTGTAAGGACTATTATCCAGTCTATGAATAGCCTGCCATGTGCTGTATAGTACTGTCTGGTTGTCCACACAATACGTGTACACGCAATGTATAGGCTATGAGTTGCTGAATGTTGTGAAAAATATTCCAATGCTGTGAGCCTTGATGTAATGACGAAAATTGGGAATAATCAGTATACAAATGTTATGTTTAGGGACTAACCAGTCTATGGCCTGCCATGTGCTGTATAGTACTGTCTGGTTGTCCACACAATACGTGTACAGCGATGCTTGGGGTAGGGTAGTGAGCGGTGCTAAGGCTTTGATGTTGGTCTTTTCAAGAAACTTGGTCGGGTCATCACTCATTCATTTGGGGGGGGGGGGGGGGGGGGGATCTTGCGGAACATCTGCGACTCGATGTTTTAAAACAGCTCTTTGTTGTTACAAGATCATCTCGATTAGGAGATACCGCGATAAAAAAACAACACACAATATCGTAATCTTTTAGGAACTGGTAATGAGTTTTTCAATTATATCGCGGTATTGCCCAAGCTTACTCTGAACATTCCTCCATGCTCTGAAGACGCGTGCGCTTAGCTTATATTGGCATTTTTTTCACTAGACCGCCGGACTAGAACTAAGGAAAGGGTTTTGACTAGACCGCGCTGTTTTGACTATAATTTGTCTAGCAGAACGAAACTGATGAATAGAGCTACAAGATTACACGGCTTTCCGTTAATTTTTCTATACAGCTAGTCGCGTGCATATTCCTCCCCTCGTACTTGTCGTAGTTCGGTGCGGCCCTGAACAGAACGCAGAATTATATCAATGTTTCGCAGTCACGCACTTCCGCACGGCCCCTGCCTGGAACCTATTTCCCCTGTTTTCGCACCTTGATTGAACTTCCAGGCACCACCAAGCAGCTGGCTATAGGATAATACTTAGTTTTTACGAAGATCTAAAACATGAAACGGCCTTAAATATGGATATGAAAACATACATGACTGTCAACATTATTTAAAAAAGTATAAACAAAAAATTGAACTGAGCGTAAAAGTTGCAACGTGATTGGCTCATTGTCGGGAGGAGAAAGCCTGGCCCCAAAAAAATCACTTTACTGCATGTTAATGTGCTCACGTGTGCGGACATAGAATGATATAGCAAAGACCAATTTATACTGCATGTAGTCTAGCTTTTTCAGAAAGACTAGCTTGTGAACGAGAAAAATGGAATGATATACTGTGTGTACCGGTATGACACAACTATATTTTTGTTGTTCTCCTTTTCTCTAATTTGATATATCGCTTACATTTTATAAATTAAAATTAAAAGTATTTCAAGAAAACCCCTCGCTTTACATGTTGAAGCTTTTATTTGATGTGCCCGGAAGTTCAGTTTATTGTAAAGTCTTGTTTGCTCTCGAGGTCAACGAGTTAGCTTACCTCCTGGACCAATCAAGTGATCGAGGGCGAATGTCACTGGTGGAAGATATTCGAGGAACATACCATATAAACATTAGTTAGAGAGGTGTTTCACAAAACATGAAGTACATGCCGTACCTTACATGTAATTGTTCAACAAAATAGTTAGAAACTATATTTTTTACTTGTTTTGACATAGATGTGACCTGTCACCACAAAATGAGAGTAAAGTCGCACAATGTGATTCAGAGATATGGCCATCCAAAGTCAAAGTATGAAGAGGTGGTCAATTTTAAGATTTTGCATAATTTGGAAAGCCCAAGTCCTCCTCTACATATTCCCATATTTTGGGTGAGATCCGATGATCGAAAACCTCTTAAATTACGCGATTTTGCGTAGTGTTTGCATAGTTAGTGTTTGGATTAAAGTCCAATAGTGGTCTAATTAACTCAGTAATTAAATATGCAAATCAGGTCCTCGTAAGTATCCCACATTTTCGAAATTTTGATATTTGGTTGTTTATACAATAGTTTGTATGTGTGGAAAATTTAAAGAAGAAATAATGATTAGAACATAGCCGTTGCTACATGTATGCTCAACCGAACCTTACTTGTCCCGTTTTGTAATCTTTTGCATGTTTTGTTTAAGATGTTTAAAGTAAGTTTTCTCACAAACACGTTTTGTGAAACCCATGACTTTCTAGAGCGCTGTAAAAAAGTATTTATTGCAAAACCCCCAAGTGTTATGTACCATTGGAAAGCTCTCATTCTCAAGAATTTGAAAATACCAATATCTCAATTTACAATATTTCCGACTTTACTCTCATTTTGTGGTGACAGGTCACATATTTTATCAGAAAGGTATTTATGAATGGTAATAAATATGTGGTGGACCAGTATTAAATATCTGTTTGAAACCGGCTCATGGGCCTTCAGCTCAGGCATTGAAGCATTCAGGCTCATGAGCCGGTTACCAGCCAACTACATGTACGTATAATTATTCTCTTAGTAATGCACTTTATTATAAATGTGTATGTGTACAGGTGGAGAAAAAAAAACTCCAAATAAGATCTCACCAAATACATGTAGGTCTACAAATATGACCTTTCTTTATAAACTGTTTACACATTTTTCTATTTGATTGATTTGTGGCTTGGGAAAAAATTGAGTGGTACATTACAACAGCCTTTTAAATCCAAGAAGTTCTGCATGATGTGTAGTGCACCAATACACATACATGTATTTAATATTTTCTTCCTACGTTCCTACGTCAGAAAAATAATCTATTTTCTGTATCTCCCTCATGTAATAGAGTTCATAAACCAAAAGAAATGGAAAAAAGAAAACAAATGATTTGGTGAACTATTCGGATGGCAGAGCACTGGAACTCGCTCATTTTATTTGTATAGACGTACCCTGGAATCTGGGTACATTTGTACATTTATTTTGTACATAACTGCGTGTGGGTTACCAGAGTTACAATTTCTTATAGCAGGCCTATATAATTAAATCAGTTGGACATCACACAGGACCTAAATGCCGAGAGGTTTGAAAGGAATGATAGGCGAATATCTATGCACAATACAATGCCAAAAAGCAGAAAATTGTCTCGATACAGAAAGTAAATGAGGCAGGGCGATCGGTGGCACAGTCCTGCATTTCTGCTGGCACTCTGAGGCCACGAAAAAACACTTATTTTTAAGAGGAAACGTGGTTGCATCCTAGAACACTGATCGAGGGTGCACTTCCTGTTCCCTGCAGTTACATGTAGTTATTATTAATAATACCGTATGTGACCTGTCACCACAAAATGAGAGTAAAGTCGCACAATGTGATTCAGAGATCTATATGGCCATTCAAAGTCAAAATATGAAGGGGTGATAAATTTTAAGATTTTGCATAAATTGGAAAACCCAAGTCCTCCTTTACATATTCCCATTTTTGGGGCGAGATCAGATGATCAAAAACCTCTTAAATTACGCGATTTTGCGTAGTTAGTCCATTAGTGGTCTAATTTACACGGTAATTAAATATGCAAATCAGGTCCTCGTAAGTATCCCACGTTTTCGAAATTTTAATATTTTGTTGTTTATACAATAGTTTGTATGTGTGGAAAATTTCAAGAAGAAATAATGATTAGAACATAGCCGTTGCTATGCTAAACCGAACCTTACTTGTCCTGTTTTGTAATATTTTGCGTGTTTTTGTTTAAGATGTTTAAAATAAGTTTTCTCACAAACATGTTTGTGAAACCCATGACTTTCTAGAGCGCTGTAAAAAGTATTTATCGCAAAACCCCCATGTATGTATACCATTGGAAAGCTCTCTTCCTCCTCTCTTCCTTCGTTGGGGCGTAACGAAAAGGTTATGTAACGGCTCTATGGAGCCCACCTGTCATTCGATACCGAAAAGAGATGGCATAACTCAAGGAATGCATGCCTCTAAATTACCTCTACTGATTTGGAATTTATATGTACATGTTGATTTGGAATGGTATTATTAATAAATGATTTCAGGATAAATTAATTAAATTCTTTACTCATTGGGTAGTGATATATTGAATTAACACTTCATTTCAATTTCTCTTGCAGATATCAATGTTGAACAAGTTTTCTGAGTTGGTTCGAGGTAATCTGACGAAGATGATGAGAGCTAAGGTAGTCGCCTTAGTAACTATCGAAGTTCATGCACGTGATGTCATTGAGAAGCTAACCAAGTCTGGTGTTAGTGATGTGACAGCATTTGAGTGGCTGAGTCAGCTGAGAGTTTACTGGGATAAAGAGATTGAAGATTGTGTGGTTCGTCAAACCAACACACAGTTTCAGTATGGTTACGAGTACCTTGGAAACTCTGGCCGGTTGGTGATCACTCCACTGACAGACAGGTCAGTATAAGTTACTCCTTGCATTTAAGAAAACGTACCATTAACATTACAGGTTAAAGTTTAGTAAATTACTAAGCGCGAGCTTATTAATATTTTGTGATCCCTCATGAAGTTTTGATGACCATTTTAGGGGTGTTTTAGGGGAGGGGAATATAAACAAAATTGAGTAGGTCAACCCATGGAGAAATAAACTAGAAGGAGTTAGAACAAAGACCCCTCTTATCTTAATCCGATTAGCGCCCAGGCTCTCCACCATAGAGAATGCACTGCGCCCAATCATGGCCCAATGCATCAACGGCCGGCCTTTGTGCACAGAGATGGCCACCGCGTTTTCACTGGTAACCTAACGACTCTCAAAAAGCTGAACCAGCGAATAAACTAGATCAGTAAGCACTGTAATGACATAAAGCTGAAATTGTAAGTTAATTTTTGTATGATAATACATTTTTCAAAGATTTTCAAAGGCTGAAAAATAACCAAAGCAGACACTGTCGACATGAGGAAAACGGTGATACATGTTGCACTGCGAGCCAGGTAGAGCCAATTGGTGAAATGTGCATTCTAAAAAACAATCCAACGCGACTGGAATTTTCCGACTTTCCCGGTGAGGCCACGGTGGCGCGTAGTCTGATTTAGTTATTTCGCTTTGTTTACTGAGCGAGCCTTGCGGTCGTAAAGCTCATGTCGGTATCCTTCTGTGTTTCCTTTTATCTTAGGTTGTTCTAACAAATACAATGCCACCCAACCCCGGAGCGTCGCGAGGCGGCACTGTTTTTTTGTCTGATGTTTTGCGTTGCTTCCTACGGGCGCGTATTTGGTGTAGTGCACCCTGAGGGTGCTGCTTGTTTATTTTACTACACTTGGCATAGATTAACGGTGACATCCCATCAAATACAAAAGCATGTCCAGCCATTGCAAGGTTTTGGCAATAGTTTCATTGGAGCATTGATTTTTATATAATTAGATTAAAAATACATCTTAACCCATATGTGCCTAACTGTGAAAGCCAAGGATGGTGTCCGGTATAGCCAAATGTTCAGTATAGCGGTGTACGCTATAGCAGCATTTCATTGTACATAAATAACATGAACCTGATCCTGTTGCAACATTTGTTGGCTTGAGTATGATATGAATTTGACTATGATATTTTCTTTGTAGATGCTACATCACTCTGACCACTGCTCTTCATCTCCATCGTGGTGGATCCCCAAAGGGCCCTGCTGGTACTGGCAAAACAGAAACCACCAAGGATTTAGGCAAGGCCCTGGGCAACTATGTGATTGTGGTCAATTGCTCTGAAGGTCTGGATTTTAAGTCTATGGGCAGAATGTTTAGTGGATTGTCTCAGGTAAGAATATACTTCAATTGATAATGATTGTTTCAACGTGAACAAAGAAATCGTCAATTGAACTTGAACCTGCAACTTCCAGGATACCAGACCAGTGCTCTACCAACTGAGCTGTCTTTCCCTATGTTGGCGGTCTCCCAAATTGTCAGTATCTTCGATACGACTTAAAAGTCGTATCCTTATTGAGTGATCCCCACAATGTCACTTCCGAAGTTGTATCGTCAAATTGGGTGTGATCCCTGGCCACATGGCACTCTAGTGTTTTATGACTTCTGACTAGCGCCCTCGAACAAAGATACTGACAATTTGGGAGACCGCCAACATAGCTCCGTTGGTACAGCGCATGCCCGGTATTCCGGAGGTTGCAGGTTCAAGTCCCACCTTGCCAATTTTTTTGTTTATTTTGAAATGTATGCAAATTTACCTAGTCATTGATAACGATTGTTGACTACTGTGATGTGTAAAATACTGAAGTAACATCTGAGGGTGCTATGCATCTTCCTGGTAGAGGGTGTTAAACACGTAATATCATACATCACAGGTACACCCATTCTTTTGGTACATAGCGTTATGGGGACAACCCTTAGGGTTTGTGTGTAAACTAAAATCTCTCTAATCTCAAACTCAGAACACTCAACAATTCTAAAATTTTCAGCATCACCCTAATTTGTCCTCTCTACATTTTCTTTCATTATACCCTAACCCGATTTTACCTTGTTCTCCTTTACTGAACACCCAACGCGCTATGGGGACTTGAAAATGTCCCCACTACTCGGTCTGTCTTTTCCAAACAAAAGAGCCTGTCCCCCTAACGCGGTGAGTGCCTACCCACAGAATCATGTTCACAGATGAATGTACCGATGTGTATATATACATACATTTTGTACGACCGTGATTAAAGTCATTATGATGAAATAAAAAGAGACTTTGATGTTGAATAAGATGTATTGTCATGAACATTTGTATATGAAATAGAATATTTACCTTACTGCACGTGGACTTAAAATCTTCAACTCTATTAAAAACATAATGCAGAAAAAGCCTACCTTCTGTTCATACATGTACCGGTATACCTCTAATTTATATATTCCACTTGTTTTTTGCAATGGCAATCGGGCAATCATTTGAATTTGTAAATTAAGAAAACAAAACCTCAACGTGGCCCTTTTTGGGGTTAATTTATTGATTGATTTATTGTAATTGTTTGGGTCTGTCATAATTCAAAGTGAAAAACTGTTGTATTTCTAGAAAAGTTGCAATTTAGGAAGGAGATCGTTTTCTTGCCGGAAAGTGTGATGCTTTGCAGGGGATTAAAAACACACAAATGAGATAAAAAATGGCCTATGGAACCCACTCAAGACAACCACTAATGACCCATAATTGGCCCGATTAACAACTCTGGTTATTTAAAGTGAGGTTAAAAATGGGATAGGACTCGACTTGTAACGGTTGGTTCTGCAGCGTGTAATGGACAACTTGTTTGAATTTCTCAAATTTATTTCTTGGTTTAGAGGAAGCCAATTTCAAAAATTAAAAAAATTAAAATAAAAAAGTGCAGAAAATGTCCAGTCTTTTTGTGGCGGTACATACTTCTTAAAACTTTTTATTTGGAATTTTAAATATTTTAACTGGCAACTATAAAATGAAGATAAAATTATTGGGGGTCAGCGATTCTGATTACATCCGGTATTTAGTATTCTGCAACTTTTTTAACCTCAAGCAATCAATTTTGTTAGAGTTGCATTTTATCACTATAGAAAAAAGGATCGGTCGAGTGACCCGAACTAAATGCATTTTTGGATTGGCCTAACTGCAAAGACATGTTATGTTTTCCAGACTGGAGCATGGGGTTGCTTTGATGAGTTCAATCGTATCAACATTGAGGTACTGTCAGTAGTGGCCCAGCAGATTCTGTCCATCTTGTCTGCACTGGCTGCTGGGCACTCCAGATTTGTCTTTGAAGGCAGAGAGATCAACCTGGTCTGGTCTTGTGGAATCTTCATCACCATGAATCCAGGTGTGAACATTGTTTTATTTCATTTAAGGGGACAATAGACCATTTGTCGATTGTGCATTTTTATTGTTTGAAGCAGCAAAAGTGCTAAAAAAATAAAAAAGATGCCTGACAAGCAGCCTGATGAAGTTTCTAGCTTTGTGAATGGTGCTTTACCAACTGAGCTATCCAGCCTTATATTAACGGTTCCCCAAATTAGTCAATATTGGAATGATAAACTTGGGATTGCTGGTTAAACCCGGCTCCAGTCAATTTCTTTGTTACATTTTCAAAATAGTATTAATTGCGCCTAGTCAGTTTCCCTTGTGGTTTATTTAAAATGTATTGACAAGCTCAATCCTGAGTGATCCCCTATTTCCCAGGTCAATGCAGCATTGCGAACGTTGTTAGAATCGTGACTTTAGGCGTGATCCCTGGCCATGGCAATTACGGGTTTTGGGTTTCTGACTAGCGCCCCCTGAACAAAGATGTTGACTAATTTGGGGAACCGCCAACATAGGGCAGGATAGATCAGTTGGTAGAGCCCAGGAACGGTAATCCGAAAGTCACTGGTTCAAACCCGCTCCAGTCTATTTCTTTGTTCAATTTTTAAAATAGTATTAATTGCGCCTATTCAGTTTCCCTTGTGGTTCATTTGAAATCCTCCCTAATACCTAATACCATTTTGGTTTTGAAGGTTACGCTGGCCGGACGGAACTGCCTGATAATTTAAAGTCAATGTTTCGTCCGATTTCCATGGTGGTGCCAGATTCTGCCTATATTGCTGAAATCATTCTGTTCGGTGAAGGCTTCAGTAATACAAGGGTAAGCAGTCATAGTTTTACTTTTATAGATTGTTTTTCTTTTTGTTATCCTGCAATGACGGGTAAAATAAAACGAAGTGTACCATTTACAACAGTTACCTCAATGTCATTCTTTGTAGAATATGTAGCTGCATTGTGGCTGCAATAGTACGAAAAATGTTATGAGGTGACTGAAGCCTAATGGAATGGAACATCCCATTTGTCACCAAATGAAATTATTCTTTCCATCGCACGAACGTGAAACATTCATTGTTTTGATTTATAACATTTCTAAATAAATCCTCGCCATCTGATTTGTCAGTGTGACCGTTCAATGGTAGTTCTAATCACCGTTAAATAGAACTTTTAAATACCGTTAAATAGAACTTTTAAATACCAATAAATATAAATGTTTTCATTGCAATCGTGCCATGCGATAGAACGAATAATTGAATGCATGTGATCTACGATTTACTAATCATATGACCAGGATTTATTCAGGTGTTGTATAATACTGTAGGTAATGTACACTGTGTGCACCTATACGTACTAGTTTATGTACAGTACATGTATGTATTTATGTATGTATGTACATGTTTGTATGTATACCGGCATTTGTTTATGGTGTAAATGGAGGACACATACCTGGCGACACGAAGGTGAATTAGGGTTTAGAATCGAGGACGACCTCGATTGAGATTCGTGTACAAAACCAATGAGAGCCGTCAGAAAAAGTTAAATTACAAACAAAGGAAATTTTTAAGAGGAACAAAGGAAACTCCTCAATTTACACCATAAACAAACGTACATGTACATGCCTCAAGCAGACTAATTTTACTGTAACTTTTTAGTGTTTTGTACATGTACCTCCCCTCCTAATTGTTGTCAGTGCTGTTACATGTACCAGAAACCAATATATTCTGGGGGCTTTAGCATTACATTTTATTCTACCTCTACTTCTACAGCGGTACTTGGCAACAATATTACGGCAACTGTAATATTACAGTCTTGTATATTGTAACTGAATAGTTGATCACTGATACAATTATTTCATCTTTTATTGACAAAAGATTCTAGCAAAGAAAGTGCATACTTTGTACTCACTGGCAGTGCAGCAGCTTTCAAAGCAAGATCATTACGACTTCGGGTTGCGTGCTCTTACGTCAGTTCTTCGCTATGCTGGCAAGAAAAAAAGGGTAGCACCCAATGTTTCAGATGAAGAGGTAAGATAATGCAGACATTGTGGAAAGTCAAAGTATCCATTTGCCTCATGGTCCACTTGCCAATCGAGCTCATTGCACTGATAAAATTGCTCTCAATCTCTGGCTAAGTGCAGTGGCCACATGACTGCATATAAATATTTGAATATACCGTACACAATTGTACAATTTATTTTATTGAACTCTTCACAAAATAAGTCAAATGTATTCACATTGTACACTTTTGGGTTGAAACCCACAGTGGTACACCCTCCTATGTAACCACACAGAAACCTCTGAGCACACAATCACAAATGTTCAGCCATGTGGAGATATAATAATAATAATAATAATAAATAACATTTATATAGCGCTTAATACAAGTGTTTCTAAGCGCTGAGATTTCCCCGGTCATTGGGCCCATGAAACATTCCAAATACCATCTCAGCTCCCTGGGGAGTATACAGCTCGATGCTGCCATTTCAGCGCAAAGCAGCTAAATCAACCACAATAACCATCTCTGCCCTCACAGGTACCCATTTACTCCTGGGTGGAGAGAGGCAATGAGTGACAAAGTGCCTTGCCCAAGGGCACACGAACCGTAGTCCCAGGCTGGACTCGAACTCACAACCTGTAGCTTTACCTACAGATTACAAGTTCAATGCTCCAGACCACGAGGCCACGGCACTCCAGATATGTTATTGTTCTTCCCTTTGTCCCTGTACTTAAGCATACGCCCCTAGGCTTTGTACACACAATTCCTTGTGGAGATAATCTCAGTGGACTGGAGACTATATTAAGTCCTATAGGGCAGTAAATAAACGGTGTGTTTGTTTAGCTTACCTGAGGTGACACGGGTCAGTCCTGGGTCATTCGTTTAGCTCTGACATACTTGGGGCTCAACTGGGTCAGCCACCACAGGCCCTGCTCGGGGAGCAGAGTCACTGGTGGAATACGTCACATGCATGCATTGTTTATACCAAGCAACAGAAAAATATGGCCACCGGGCTGTGGATAACTTCAAGTAGACTCAAAAATCTACTTTATGGAAGTCTAAACATAATTAATAACCAAGCTCATTGCGACTTTAGAAGCTATTATTAGCTGTTTCGGCAATTCAGCCGAAACAGCTATTGTTTTTGTTAAAGTTTTTTTTTTTTCCTTCTGTTTCAGACTATTCTCCATAGGATTTGTACACGTTGTTTTTTCAGCCAGTACACTTTGACACTTTGGTAGATCCGATCGACTTGAGACTTTGCATACTCTAAGACCACCACCCACAGATAGTCCTAGAAGAAATTCGTAACGATTACGTCATTCATGGTCACGTGACGTCACGTTAAAGGTGCAATTTTTTCCCATAGGTTTTGTACACGTTTTTCTTCAGACTATTGACTTTGACACTTTGGTAGATCCGATTGACTTTAGACTTAATATAAACCTCAACCACCATCCTCAGGAGGGCCAAGAGGAAAATCGTCATGATTACGTCATCGGGGGTCATGTGACGTCACGTTAAAGGTGCAGTTTTTAGGACCCTCTATCTCTGGAAGTACAGGTCCGATTGGGGTCAAACTTGGTATTCATGTATTCCAGGATGAGTTATAGACAAAAATTAGATGACATTATGATGACGTCATCGGGTGTCATGTGACGTCACATTAAAGGTGCAGTTTATAGGACCCTCTATCTCTGGAAGTACAGGTCCGATTGGGGTCAAACTTGGTATTCATGTATTCCGGGATGAGTTATAGACAAAAAATAAGATGACATTATGATGACGTCATCGGGTGTCATGTGACGTCACATTAAAGGTGCAGTTTATAGGACTCTCTATCTCTGAAAGTACATGTCCGATTGGGGTCAAACTTCTTATACAGGTATTCCGGGATGTGTTATAGACGAAAATTAGGATGACGTCATGATGACATAATCGTGGGTCATGTGACGTCACATTAAAGGTGTAGTTTTTAAGACTCTATATCTCTGGAAGTACAAGTCCAATTAGGGTCAAACTTGGTATTCAGGTATTCCGGGATGTGTTATAGACGACAATTAAGTTGACGTCATGATGACGTCATCAGGTGTCATGTGATGTCACATTAAAGGTGTAGTTTTCCCCATAGGATTTGTACACGTTTTTTCAACCATATATCTTTGGCACTTGTGTAAATCCGATCAACTTTAGACTTGGCACACACTTAGACCACCACACACATATATTGAAAGTAATGTTAGACACTCGAAACAGCTCTGTGTTTGTCCACAAACACATGTCTAGTTCTAGTCTGATGTTGTTACTTGTTTGCGATTAACAGAAATGTGGTAGGCATTCAGTTCGAAAATGAGGTTTGTCAATGGCTACGGCCGCAGCTACAAATATCTCGTGGGGATCGTGATGACCCACATTTGAGCGTTCAATAGCACGGCTCTCGTGGCTAACTCGTGTTGACTCCGGTTAGCTAAACAAACACACCCATAAATGCACTATGGTGGGTGCATTCATGCAGCGGTGCAGAGAAACACAAAATAAAGATATTCTATTACACATCTTACATAATTTAAAAGTTTGTTACATGTATTTATATGTACACATAGCCTATTTAATAATAGAGTAGACACGTTTTGGTAAGAACAATATAAAATCTTTCGACTAAATAAAACCATCATTTGAATCAATTAAAATTGTCAAGTATCATGTTCATTTTGAGTCCAGAAGGACAGAGCTACGGTAGTTGGGCAAAAGCAATGCGGATGCGTAGACACACTCGCCTCAATATCAGATTTTTTCACAACCCCTTGAGATTTGACTTAAGCCATGTTCGCACTTGACTTTTTAGGAGAAAAACGATGGTAAAATGGTAAAATAAAATTTTACGATGGTAAAATAACAAATGGTCAAATGTTACCACTGTCCGCACTTAGACTTTCGACACGGAATATTTTACCGAGACCGCAGGAGAAGTAACTCGTCAGGATGCTTTGCGTGACCTTTCCGCATTAAACCAATTTATCCAAGCGTTAGCACACGCCTTTTGTCCGATCATTTAGGCTCTTGTCAACGTTATTACTCTTTGGTTAGTTCTGGTTCTTCTTTTTGTACGACGTGCTACAAATCCAAACCAATCAAACTTCCGACTGTATCAATAATAATGTCTGCCATGATTTCAACCAAAGGAACAACAACACTCCTGATTTGTTTTTGCGGAATTGCTACATGCGATGCATCATGCCGCAGTGCGCGCACCATGCACGATGAACAATGCAAAGCGCATGCGTGGTGTCCCTGTGTATCATGACCTAGCACTCAGACTGGATATACGTTTTCCTGAGCCTCTTTTACTGACTCGTGCGGTTCGCACTGGACTTATCGTCTCAGGAAAAGTTACCTAGGAAGTTTTCCTGGGCAGCAGTTGGCCGGTAAAAGTAACCGCTGGACTCGGGAAAAGTAACTGAGAGGAAAACGTCCTCGACTGTCTGCACTGGACTTAAAATGGGAAAAGTACCTATCGTCTCCGTAAGTTTTACAAAAAAAAGTCCAGTGCGGACAAGGCTTACATGGAAGTTCGGTTTAATCCTAATGACTGAGTATAAAGCATTTCTAGCTACAGAAATGCCCTAATAAAGATGTGTTGACTTGACATTGATCAACGTTTGTTTAGAGTTTAAGAAGCAGTCATCTGTGCTAACAAATGCTGTAAAGAATACTAAATGTACTCACCATGTTTACAATGGACTTCAGTCATATCTCTTTATTTGAACTCGTGCACATTAAGGAGGTATGTTTTAATGAAAACCATGAGTTTACATTTCTTCAAATATTTGGTTTCAGATCCTGTTGCTCGCAATGAAAGACATGAATGTGCCCAAGATGACAGCCATTGACCTGCCTCTGTTCAATGGCATAGTGGCTGATCTCTTTCCAGGAGTTGACACACCAGTCATTGATTATGGCAAGGTAGAGAGATTGTATTAATTGACTCAACCAACTTTTGTCTGGGTATTGTAATATTTTCTGCACAAAGGAAGAGTATGTATCCCTGTCTAAAATACATCATAATCCACTTAGCCTTTAAGCAGAATTCATAAATGACTCATTAGACAGTTTACCCATTCCTATTGGTTGAGAGCCCGTCAAGTGGGCAGTTTTAAACGGATGATAAAACACTGAGGCCAGTTTTAGACACTTTTTTTGTGGCACATGAAATTTGGACGCTTGTGAAATTAGGTCGAAACCTCGCAAAAGGCATGCGCAATACCACAAACGAGTTCGTATTTTATAGTCCTTAATTAACGCTGTACCGGCTGCTTGCATTCTGCGTAACATAGCGGCCTAACATAAATCATAGGGACATACGTACATACTCGGCCTCATAATCCAACAGAGACCTTTATTCACCTTTGCCATTTGTAAAACCGATTGTATAGCTACAATTAACTCTAGAGAACACATTGGTGATTGAAGAATTGGGGTTAGGGTTATCTGTAGAAAAATGAATTTCTGAAAGCAAGAAAAATGAGTATTTAGCCAACGTTTACTTAACTTCACAAAGACAAAAGAATGTCTACAGTACACAGAGTGTAAGACTGTGTGTTCGTGAGTTGTTCATACACCACGAATATGCAAAGTAAATGTATGACCATTGGTGAAAACAAAACGGTAATTAGTCTTGCAAAGCTGTGAAAAATACAGTACTACATGTATGCTCGAGTCTACCCCGCCTCACCATGACAGGGCAGAGAAGGCGAACTGGGAAACATGGTGGAGCCACTCCTGTGAAGCGGGGCGAGGCGCCTTTGTCCTCCCATGAAGCTGGTGAGGTGGCGTCTGTCCCTCCCCTCCCCCCTCCCACCCTCTTCCACCTCCTCAAAGCGGGCAAGTTAATTTTTTTGGCCAAAGAATTAAGAGGAACTTAGAAGCTCTTGTTAAGTATGAACCGAAAGGTGAGGGTGTCCGCAAAGGTTGTGAACAATGCATAGACAGGCCAAGCTATTTGGCCCTCCTCGACTTCAGAAAGGGATGAAAGCGTAATCATACTTGACAGTGTTGCTGTGTCCAGCAGCAACACAGTGGGGCAAAATAATGATGGAAAACATGCACAGTCCCTCCAACTTCAACAACTTTTGATTTTTTTTTATATTAATATACACAAAAATCCATTGCACCCTTTTAAAACTCATGTGATATGTTAATAAATGCAAATTTTAAACAGCCATAACTTGTTGATGGAATGTCTGATGAAATGTCTGATTGAAGTACAAGAAACAGCATTGTGAGAAGAATGTTTTCTTCTTTTCTAATACATGAGAATCTTCATTTCAACCTCTGCCCAGTTTCGTCTCATTTTGCCAGAACCCCTCACAAATGATGTATTCTTTAACAGATGAAGTCTGTGATTGTGTCGGAGTTGAAGACACAGGGCTATCAGCCCATACAGACTACTGTTTTGAAAGTGATTCAACTGTATGAAACTAAGAACTCGCGTCACTCAGTTATGATCGTTGGCAAAACTGGTAGTGGAAAGACAGTGGCATGGCGTATTCTACAAGCCACTCTCTCCAGGATGAAAAAAGAAGGAGATAACAGCTTTAACTATGTCAGGGTAAGTAACACTCAAATTTTAAAAAGATCAATAAAATTATATTAATTTTCAAGTACTTTACTTTTACCCTGTCGGACAATTTACACTGACTGCTGGATAATTTGCTTATTAGATGATGAGTACAAATTGTTGTGGATTGTTTTGTAAGTTGTGAGCAGATCGGGCATAAATTAGTCTCTGTAGGACCCAAACCTTCCTAAGCATGTAGTACCCAAAACCATCCAAGCACTCTATGTCTTTATTGGTTCTTAAGTGCATAAACATGTGATACAAAGTATCAAGGTAGTACAGGTAGTAATTAGTTAACCCATCCGAAGAAAAAGAAAAGATGTACTGTTGTTTTCTGGGTGAAAAGATGCAATTTAAGTTCAAATCTGATTTAAAATTGTTTATTAAGCAAGATTTGGTTTTTACTCAGCGATTCCTTGTTTCCTTTCCTCTGTTACATCAATCACAGGATTTTCCAATCAACCCTAAAGCATTATCACTGGGAGAGCTGTACGGAGAATTTGATCTGAATACGAATGAATGGACAGATGGAGTGCTTTCCAGTGTTATGAGGCAAACTTGTGCAGGTAAATCTAGTTAAAGAAAAATAAAACAAATAAAACAAAATCAAAACAATCAGTGTATTAACACGAAGGAAATAACTTGTAAGATAGGTAACATTATTTACAGTATTCTTTATTTTCTTTCCAGTTAATACCGTACATTCATTGAATGATTTTGCACTATAAACAGATGACAAAAAATGTCAACAGAACTAAATTCAAATGATTGAGCATGTGCTCCATGCGCATATACCCTGTTCTCACTTGAACGATTTTCCACGCAAATTTGTCACTACAAAATCGCAAATAGCGTACGGGAGTCGCACGGCAGTCTGTTGATGATTCGCACAGGTTGTAGGGGTGTCGTGTGTAATTCGGAGGGGTCGAATGCCCGTTCAAGTTTGTCCAAATGTTGAACATTTACATACAGCTGTTGCACGGTTCGCATTGGTCGCATGGGGGATTGCATGGCAGTCTGATAGGTCGCACACAAGAGTCTGAGGAGAGTCGCACTGAACTGTGCGACTCAACAGACTCTGTGCGACTCCCGTGCGTCATCCATTAGACTACGCTTGTACGGTGGTCGCACGTTACTCTGATTGGTTGTACGGCAGTTGTACCACATGCGCACAAGTCACACGCGAGTTTAACAAAAATCGCACAGCGTTTGCGCGGGACTCGTATAGGTTGTACGGCAGTCGCACGGCAGTTGTCCGGAAGTCGCACTAAACTTGAACCGTTATCGGATGTTTCGGGAGGAAAAGTCGCACGGGAGTTTACCTGCAGTAGCACGCCGTTGTACTGAAAGTGAGACTGCGCGGGGGAAAAAAAACCAGGGAAATTTGTAATGAAATCGCACAGCTGTACGAATTTTCTGTCGCACCGCAGTTGTACAAAATTGTACAATTTTATGCTGAGTGTGCACAAAGTTGTAACATCCTTGTATTTAAGCATTATGCATTATTGGCAATGCATTTGTCTTCTCTGGTTATTAATACTTTCCTGTATTTTGACTGTTTTCCTCAGATGAAAAACCAGATGAGAAATGGTTGATGTTTGATTCACCAGTAGACACCTTGTGGATTGAGAGTATGAACTCAGTTATGGATGACAATAAGGTTCTGACGCTCATCAATGGTGAACGTATTGCCATGCCCGATCAGGTCAGTCTAATAATAATAATAATAATACAGTTACCCCAGATTGTGCAAAGAGATACATGTACAACAGGTCATGCCTTTAATTTAACTTGCAATAAAGCACGGAATTTATACAAAATATCTTAACATGTATTTCATAACTTACATGTAAGACGGTTGTATGCACCATCTGATCTTGTTCTTTGAACGCATCCCCTGTATTTCTCAATCTCTTCCTTATTTCAGCTGCAAAGAAATACCTTGATTGAGACATACAAATGTCATGATACCAGTAAAACTAGCATGATTGGAAGGCATCCCAAAATACGGCACACAGAAAAAGATTGTATAATCTTGAAGTACAGTACATGTACATTAGTAGAGCATTTATTCAAGTCACAGTGCCACACAATTAACACACGGCTTGCTGATTACTTTAACCAGTTTGCGCCGAAGGACGTGTATACACGCAAAACAAATCCCAGATTCAAAACGGATGATGTATAAACACGTCACAGCAAGGCCGAAAATGTCTGTCAGCAGCGAGCAAGGCCGGAAATGCGTTGGTGTGCATCCCGGTCAGAACCCGCCTCGGATCAAGTTTTGATAAAAATAATCCCTCGCCTCGGCTCGGTGATGTTAAAATAATCCCGGCGCGAACTGGGTAAAGATGGTGTGTGGCATATACTTGCTTTCTAACAGTGCATAATGCATTGCTTGGTTGCACGCAAAACCAGCGAACCCTGAATGCATGATTTTCAACATAGCTCTGTCTCGAAAGATTCTTTTTTTTCTTTCAATCTTTTCTCTGAGCATTTCTCTGCAGTCGATGTCGTCGGAGCATTGGCCATGATAAAAAACAGATTTGAAAGTACAGCTAACGTTACTGATTGACGAAAATACACGGAACTAATAGATATTGTATATAAAAAAAAACTAAAAGCAGCGTAAAGCTTTGGCGGCTGATGATGGCTTATGCGGCGTGCGGCTACCCATTTGCTGGTAGCGCACATTGTTGGTGGGCTCTGGTACGCATCACTGTACTGGATCAGAACAAGTAAACAACTGCACTTGTTTACACCAAGGGCGCACCACAAGAAGAGCTTTAAGCAACACCGGGTCAACTGTGGCGGCTAAAACAGGAAGTGTTTTAGCTAAAATCGTTCAGACAACGTGTTAAGAAAATAAAACGGTCAGAGTTTTAGCTAAACCGTCTCTCCAAGGTGTTTTAAATCACCATTTTAGCGGCGAGGTAAAACCGATACTGTTAAAACTAAAACCGTTTAGACACTGTTTTAGCTAGTTTTTTAAGCAAATTTAAAACAGTGTCTGAAAGCACCCAATATGTTTACACTGGATCCTGCAAAGGGGTTTCCCTTTATGAGGGTAAGACCTGAACCCTCAATCCCGATCTTGCTTTCCTTTTGTAGGGGTCAGCCCGATGTTCCCCAATCCCTATGTTTTCCGATTCCTATGTTCTCTAATCCCTATGTTTTCCGATCCGTGTTTATTCCGATCCGTATGTTCCCCATTCCCTATGTTCCCTGATCCTTCCTTTAGTGTCTGGATTAGGTTTTGGGACCGGAGAACATAGGGGATGGGAAACAATGGGACTGATGCGAAGTTTGTGTTCTCCCGTCCCTATGTTTCCCAGTCCCAAACCCAAAGCCAAACTCTAAGGATTTAGGAACATAGGGACCGAGGAAAGTAGAGACCGGGGAACATAGGGACCGGGGAACATAGGGACCGGGGAACATAGGGACCGGGGAACATAGGGACCGGGGAACATAGGGACCGGGGAACATAGGGACCGGGGAACATAGGGACCGGGGAACATAGGGACCGGGGAACATAGGGACCGGGAAATTAACATAGGGATTGCGGAACATAGGGACCGGGGAACATAGGGACCGGGGAACATAGGGACCGGGGAACATAGGGACCGGGGAACATAGGGACCGGGGAAGATAGGTACGCACCCCTTTATGCTGGCATAAAGAGTTATGCTGGCCGGAATTGGTCGTGTCAAGTCTGATTCACCAATTGCATTTACACTTAACATCTCATCTTTCTGAAAGGGGATCAAGAAAGGTGGATCAGATCTGGATCAGTTCTGGGTTAGATCTTGATCAGATCTGGATTAGATCTGGATCAGATTCACCGTGCGTTTACACTTGTAAAGTGAACTTAGATTCTTCTTGCAGCATATTGGATCTCCCTTTAATCTCCCTTGCGGGATCCAGTGTAAATGTGGTGATTGCGTCATCAGCTACACCCTATATTAGACATTTACTTATTATGTCTTGGACAGAAAGTATCACACTCACTCACTATTTTAAATCACATACTGTTACAACTTCAAAATAGAACAGAAAAAACCACCATTTGTAATACTGGGTCATAGGCATACATACGGTCTTGCCTATAAATAAAACAATAGCTGTGTAACTGAACGTTCCATGTGAAATTGTTGTTAGAAGGATGGTGGTGGTGGTGGAGTATTTGTGTTGAGCACAACTTGTCTTGCTTTTTCCATATAACTTCCTTTATAGGTGACTTTGCTGTTTGAAACGGAGAATTTAGCTGTTGCTTCTCCAGCTACTGTGAGCCGTTGTGGTATGGTATACACTGACTATGCCGACACTGGATGGCAGCCATATGTCACATCTTGGTTGCAGAAAAGACAAGACAAGGTATGGCTAATTTGAATATCAATGTTTAATTCTTGCAAACTGAAGTCATTTCAAATTGTGCCTTATGATTTCAATTGCAGTCGTACAAATTCATGATGAAATGGGAACAAAATATTCAAACTTGATCAAAATGAATTATTTATACTAATGTTCATGATATTTTGTCCTTGTCCTCGAAATTCCCCTTGTATTATTGTCCATGATAATACAGTTTGCATCACCCTTTGAAGAAGATGATTCATTCTTTAATTCATACAAATACAAATTGGCCCTAGCATCAAAGTATATCTTTCTCTCTGGCTGTCCGTCGAATCAACGATGGTAAACAATTAACTGGGAGTAACACTGCTGTGTTTAGAGCGTAGATGTGAGGATAGACCGAGTCTGCTAAGAAGCTCCTGCTACAGAATTACAGAAAACAGATGGAGGTTGAGGATTGTGATATCAATCGTGTTGCCCCTCATACCTTTTGGCTCTTGCGTGTTAAACCAACTGAACACATATTCTTTTTGTACATTACACTATGGGGACACTCCATAGGGTTCATGTGCTAAGGAAAATCTCCGTAAACTCAACCCTAGAAATTTCTTTCGACCTTTTCGTCTTCTCAATTTTTTTTCATTATACCCTAACCCAATTCTACCTCTATGCAAGAATGTTGAGTGCTATTGCCTCCCAGTGGTCCAATGGTATATTTTATAGCAGCCCGAAGATGTCTCTTTAGGACATTCTTTTACCTCAGTTTTAGACATCCGTGTCGCTTTTCAACAGAAAGTTCCCCGTAAATTAGAAATTCTGTACTCCTTCATCCGTATAACATCTCAGCTGGGCATTAACCAGTTCGCGCCGGAGGACGTGTATACACACAACAAAAATCCAAGATTCAAAACGGTTTAAGGAAACACTTCGCAAGCTACAGTGTAGGCCAGAAAAATCATTAACTATCCACGTAAGCATTAACCCGTCAGGCATGGCAGTTTGAGTCAGCCGAGGATGAGTGTGTATGTCGCGGAAGTTTCCTTGAATGTTGCGGTTGACGTGTTTATACATCAAACATTACTAGCACACTTTGCGGTGGACGGCTATACATGCCTGACGGCTATACACGCCTGACGTTACTAGCATACCTACAGTGGACATGTACACACACTACTGTTGCCAAGCATGCTTCGTTGACGCGGTGGAGGTGTATATGGGTCTTTCTATAAATAAGGGGTCCAAAGTGGGACATTGATGTCAAAATTTCAAAACTACTTCATTTATTCCCTGCACACTTATTTGTATTGCTCAACATGTAAACTTTAATAAAACACTAAAATTGTGCACCCAGTTGCGTTATTTTGCAAGTTACATGGTCAACATATCAAAAACATCAGGTTTCACACGTAACTGGGACACCAAACTACTTAACCACTAATGTATTAACAACCATTAACATAAAATAATCTATTTAAACCAAGAGTACCTTGGTGTCAGGTAATAAAACATGGCAAGATATAAAAATCAAAATAACTTGAAGAAATGGCAGTTTTTAAGAGATTTATAGGCAGTCTTTGGAACATAATTCTCAACTTGGGCAACATTTTGGAGCGTAAACACTTACGATTGTTTGTTTGTTTCAGTTAGCCCTCAAATGTTGAAAAAAATATGAACAATTTTAACATTGACAACTACACAGCCAATTAATTATTGAACATTACACATGGAGTGTAAAGAATTAACATATCAGGCCTACATGTATGAATAAGAGGTTTCACACGTAACAGGGACACGGTGTCCCTGTTCTGTGTGAAATGTTTGACATATTGTGCTTGGTATCACCAGTTTTACGCTGCTTACATGCAAGTAGGTGTTGTATCATTCACTGCAAAATGATTTAATTCATAAAAGACATAACATTGTCCCCATGGTTGGTTGTGGTGAGAATTATAACACAAGTCCAATAGTCATTAATGATAAACAAACACTCGTAATGATAAACTCTGAAAGCTGGCATTTATATGCTGCACCACCTGCATGGATGGAGCAAAGTTCGGCTTATAGTGAGTACAGTACCGGTATGTACATGTAGTCATGTTACATTTATTTTTAAACAAACTCATTTGAGCAAGCATTTTGTAATGTTAGCATTTTGTAATGATAATGTTCACTTTATTTTTAGCTCCTCGATCGGGATTGTCTCAAAGTCCTCTTGATGAAAGGCATATTGCACGGTCCAACCCAGAGGTTGAAGCACACACAAGACATCGGTCTTTCCATCTGGAAATTTTTCCATGAACTTGATTTGGACAGATTCAACATTCTTCTTTTACAACCTGTAATTAAAATGAATAAGTCTCAATTAAGAATGCTTAAGATCAGGTTTTTAAATATCGCTTCATAAACCAAAAGTATTTTCGTGACCGGAATGACAATGAAAAATTAAAAAAATACAACGAATCTTTATGATAAAACAAAAATGAGAAAGTAAAATCATTAAACACAGTTCACAAATGAGCCACAATTATTGTTAACCCCGTCGATCACTGCGCCAAAGAGGTTTCGTGTCTCAGTGTCGTTGTTACTGGTGGCACAACTCAAATCAGGACAACTCGACCGCGCACAGTGCGCCCCGCAACCGATACACGTGCACAGTGCGCCTTGCCGCCTTGCCATGCAGCGCTGTCGCGTGCACTGTCATGTGTTTCATGCGCGGCGCCCACCACGTGGCGATCATCGTGCATTACGCATACAACATATTATTTGCGGCCTGTGATGCGACACACAGTACCACGCGCTACGCGTACGCTGTACATGTAACGGTCGAGTTGTCCAAAGACGAGCTGGTGCCCACCAGTCAAGTTGTCCGACATTCGTCAGAAACGTTCTACAAAAATCGAAATACGGACGTTTCAATTCATTAATAAACCAGTTGACATTGTGAACCAAAACTAAATGGATTGACTCTTGAAAAGCAATGTTTTTTAAGGTGATTTTTGTTAACAAATTAAAAAAATTACATCGAGAGGTATCGATTGAACAAACGTAACAACGACACTGTTGTCCCAGTGACGGTGTAAACGTTGCATATTTTGTTAGATACAATGATGTTTTTTCGATCTGAAGATCAAAATATTAAGTCCTCCGTGCAATCTGACAAAAGTTTTACTAAAATATGTTCACGGAGAAGGGAAGTGTTTAACACTGTAGTTGCTTTTCTGAAGAATCCTTCCATTTGCGTTCATTCAAAGTGAACAAGTAATTCAGTACACGAAAATAAATTAGTGTCGCAGTTACGTTGCAGGACTCGCCGCAGTTGAAATTTTAGTTTTGGGCGATTGGGTGTGAGAAAATTCATCGTAGTTTTTCAGACCGGAATAGTTACGACCTTAATTTCGTTTGTCACTGCAGGAAAATGCTGACATTCAAAATTATACTCAGATTGATCATGGACAAAAATACTTACCGTGTACCTCGAGAAACTACGTAACCTCTCTCCCACAGAGCGTCTGATCCTCGCGTAGGTGGTATCGTTAAAAATGGCGAACGCCGTTGTCGTGTTTGTGCCATAAACACATCGAGAAACACGTTGGAGAGAGTTTCGCGGTATAAAATTCCTGACGTCATATGGCCACTACGACTTCAGTTTTCACAACGTAATTAATCCAAGGGACACGAAACCATAACAAAAAGATAACTAGGTAGGAATAAAGAGCTACATGAACTCCATTTTTTCATTGACTTTTCATTTTTTTTTTTCAAAACGTGGAAATCACCTTGTTATAAAACATGAACGAAGTCCGCGAAAAATATTCTCTTGTACTGTAAATTGCCCGAACAATATCATGGTTCCCAACGTAACAATGGGGGACATGAAAAGTTACGTAGTGAATACAAGATTGCCGGTGGGTTAAAAGAAAAGTTGCGACACCAAACTTGCTGTAACGTATTTATTTACAGAAATAAAGTATTTCTCAATTTTTTTAACAGGAAAAAGTTTGTATTTTTAACAACGGACATTACAAAATATTGCAAAACTGCACTCAACAAATTTTGTCCCAATTTTCTTCACAAAATTATAGGTTTTAACCTCATAGTTTTGGCTCTAAAAATATACTATGGTAAAGAATGGTATCGGCATGTGGTTTTTTTTATTAGTAACTGCCCAAGGGAGATAAAAACAGGAACAAAAATAACCAAGTGTCCCTACAGTTTAATACAAATATCCTTGAAAGTCTCAATATTGTGATTTTCAAATTGGCCCCTTTATTTATATAGAAAGACCCATATACGCTATATCGAGGTATCATGCTTTAGTGATTAGGCCTATTCAACACCCTAGTCCCATTGTCTCCATTGAATTCATACAGCTGAGGATTATCAGCTGTGTCCAGGACTTTTTTGACATTCAAATTTTTCCACTCAAATCATGCCCTTTCGTTATGTTAAAAGTAATTAATTGTTGTGTTGCTAGACAAAAAGTAATTGAAAAAATATTAATTGTTTCAGATGAAATTTAAATAAAGCACAGGAAAGTAATTTTATATACCAAGTCACACACATTCATATTTTTTATATAATATTTTCTCTTTCTCAAAACAGCATTCCCAAGAAATACTTCAGAGGCTGTTTGATAAGTATCTGATCAAAATACAGGACTTTAAGCAACATAACTGTAATGAACTAGTACCCATCGCTGAACTCAATGGAGTTGTGTCTCTCTGCAAACTCTTCAGTGCATTAGCTACTGAAGAAAATGGGGTAAGTTAATACCTCATGAGACATTTGAAATTGTTCAGTGTAAGTTCAGATGCTTGTTTTACGGTCAGGGTTTGCATTGAGTGGTTGGGATATGGATCTGCCGTATTTCTTTGGCATTCTAACTTACATTTTCTGGAGATTTACAATGAGAAAAGCCTCTTTTTTTTCTTAGTTGGTATCTTGATTAATTATAATAGTGATGTTAACTACATGTGTAAGTTCATACAATCTTGAACCACATAACGATCGAGGATCGATATTGTGTTTTCCTTTATTCCTATGTTATACCCAAACCCCATTGCTTTGCGCTTGCACCGTCGATCGAGAATCGAATTTTGCCATTCATACCGCCGACCGAGGGGCTTTTGTTCCCTTTGTTCTCTTTTGTGTCTCGCCCCTCGGTCGTTATGTGGTACCAGAGCAAGCAAACATGTATCGTATGTCTATGTTTACCCAATTGTTTTCAAAATAATGTGAAACTTCATGTACTGTATTTAGTGAAATTGAGAAAAAAAATACCGGATTTACTCCTTTGTAGGTATTAAAGTACATGTACATGTACTACATATATAACTGTGTGGTGTACATTGTACATGTACTCAGAGCTAAAGGGGATAGAGGGGCATATCTCACGTGTGAATTTAAGGGGCATTACGTCATGAAATTCCCCAATGTTTTAGATTGTTCACTAAAAACTAATGGCTTACCAATCCTAGGAAAAGACCAAAAAACTCTGTAGTTTATGTCTGACAGGGCGGACATTTTGTGGCATGCACATATGCATTTCCAGCCATGCAGACGATTCAATGTGTGGTAAACGTACATGTACAGTACCATGATACGTACATATACACAGCTCAGCAAGACCAAAACATAAATGTTGTTTCTCCAACGTCCGCAGAATGCAGTGCGCTAGTTTTTTAATAACACAAAACGCCCAGTTTTTAATGGGTGGTTGTGTGGATGTTTATATCCTACTTTTAAAACCTTTTTCGGATTAACATCATTTTGTTAAAAATGCGTTTTGTAGCCCATTTGGGCGCTTCCACGTTGTAATACTCGTTTGTGTGTACTAAGTTTGCTCTTGAAAAGTAAATGATGATAAAGGTGCTAAAGCATGTCTGTCAGAAAGAAAGAAATCAAATAAGTTAAGAGGGCCTAATATTTCGATCTTAACAAGATCTTCTTCAGAGACTAAATGACTGTGTACAAGAAACAAACATATATAGGGCAATATACAGCATGATGCACATCATGGACGCTGAAAAAACACAAAAGAAAAAAGCACAGAGTTCAATGGAACAAACAACAAAAGAGTTATACATTTTTATCACTAAAAGTATATTTATTAATAATTTTCGGAAATATTGTTATTATTTTTAGGTGAACTCATCAGATAAGGAGAACTATGAGCGCATGATAGAGCTTTGGTTCCTCTTCTGTCTGATTTGGTCTGTCTGCTCAGCTGTAGATGAAGACGGACGCAAAAAGCTGGACAACTACATCCGTGAGATTGAAGGTACCTTCCCAAATAAGGACACTGTGTATGAGTACTATGTGGATTCCAAGAACAAGAACTGGGCTCACTGGGAAGACAAACTTCGGAGTGGCTGGAGATATCCCACAAAGTAAGTAACAACCAGTTGAACTGTATAAATACAACATGTTTTAGGTAATTTATCTAGAAGGATCAACTGGACCCAATTTTAAAGTGGCAAAACAATCTGGCAATATAACATGTTGAGTTGGCTGGTGCTCGGCAAGATAGATTCAGACGAAAAGTTGGGTCCTCATTATTGAAAAATCATTCCACTTTCTCTCCAGTGCCCCATTCTACAAGATAATGGTGCCCACTGTGGATACCGTGCGCTACAACTTCTTGGTGGGTTCCTTGATTGGCTCAGTTCAACCTGTACTCCTCGTTGGTCCAGTAGGCACTGGTAAAACATCCATTGCACAGAGTGTTTGCAGCAAGCTTGATGCAGCCAAGTACGGTGTGTTGACAATCAACATGTCTGCACAGACATCATCAAACAATGTGCAGGAGATAATAGAGAGTCGGGTGGAGAAAAGAACCAAAGGTATGATGTCACAATTCTCCTAATAAAATTTACTTTGCTGAGAAAAGAGCCCCCCCCCCCCCCCCCCCAAAAAAAAGTGATTCATATGGGAATGTAATGTACATTCCAATTCAGTTCTAACTTTCATATCGGTCTGAAGTCGTGTCCGTTTTTTTTTACTTCTATGGAATAAACGTGCATATCAAATAAACAATTTTAATAAATAGTTATTTGGGGTATCGTGTCGAATTGAATACAGTTGTTTTTCTATAGTTTCGGTACTTAATAAAAAAATATTTGGGCTGCTTTCGGCCAATTCTGGAATTCAAGTAAAATAGATTTTGTAGTTTCCTAATAACCCTGTCACACCGGAGCTATGCTGCCGTTGCGCTCCCACGACGACTAAAAAAGTTGAAAAACGCAGTAGAAGCGCAGTAGGATTGCTAAGAGCGTAGTGGGAACGTAGTGGAGTCTACCTAGGTCGTGGAAGGGTCTCCATGGTCGCCTAACCTCGGCGATTGTTCCGAGCCTGCTCAAAACAATCGCGGAGGGTCTGCGACCTGGTCCAAAACGCAGTGAGAGCGTAGTGGGATCTCAAATAACGTACTACGGACGTAGTGAAGTCTACCTGAGCGTGTCATGATCATAGCAAAAGCAAGTTGGTATCGCCGTCTGCCCAATCTGCGACTGATGACCCTGTCAGACCGGTGTGCAATCCCACAGCGACCTTACTGCGATGCAGTTTTCATCAAAAATGCAGTGGGCTAGCCGAAAACTGGCAAAAAATCCTGAAATCTATGAGGGGACGTAGTGAGTGCGTAGTGAGGCTGTAGCGAGGTCGTAGCGAGGTCGTCTTGGTCGCAGCAAGATCGCGTAGAGCGTAGTGGGAGCGCAGTGAGAGCGCGCCGATGATCAAACTGGGAACGCATAGGTCGCAGTGAGAGTGTAGTGAGAGCGTAGTGAGAGCATAGTGAGAGTGTACTGAGAGCGCAGTGAGCGAGTCAAGAGCGTACTGTGAGCTACCTACCTCATATATTTCAGGTTTTTTTGCCAGTTTTCGGCGACCCCACTGCGTTTTTGATGAAAACTGCATCGCAGTAAGGTTGCCATGAGATCGCACTCCGGTCTGACATGGGTATAAGTGAAGTAAGAATTTTAAATGAACTTTATTATATAAATAATATATATACTTTATCTGCCTGATTCAGGGATTTATTTTCTTGCGCGATTGTTTTTATAGCCAGGAAGCAGTTTTTATCTGATCCAGAACTGGTTAAACAATCCGGAACTAGGAAAGGCGATGTCGGTACTTTCAACGTTGTATTTTCAAAATTAGAAGACCAAAATATGGAGGGGAAAATGTAGTTCAGTAAAGTTAAAAAAGAGGATATATGCGTAATAAAATGGTTTTGGAATAGCGCAGCTTGACTGTACCGTGATCGTGATGCGGAAACGAACCGATAAACTGACCCATAAAAAATGTCACCAAATAAAAACACTTGCACGCGTGTTGTACATGCCATCCGGAACTAGGAAAAACATTCAGTCTTTGGCAGATTTTGTTTTTAACTCTATACTTGATGATGCATCATATATCAAATTACAAGCAATTAATGATTAATAGATACAAATTTTGAAAATCAATAACGAATCAACCGTAAAATACCGGAACTTGACGTTTGTGGGAGTTGATAGAATAACCTAGAATCTTCACAGACATGACCCTTAAAATCACGTATCCATCCCTTCCTTCCGGTCCAAAGTGTCTTATAATTTAAATATGGAAAAAGATGTGAAGTTAATTGTTTCTGGCTAGGTTGCACTCTAAACAAAATTACCTGTGATGTCATAAATTGTTATAGCGCCCTCTAGCAGCAGGTTAAAAAATGTTTAATTTGATTAATATATTGATATGTTGCGAAGTTTGCTGAAATCACTTGTACTTGATGTATAATCAGCTTCATGCTAAGAACAAGTTGAGGGGAAAAAAATAGATGACGTCACCAGACCGGAAGTTACAATGAAAAGACCTTTAAACCTTTAAAAAACTGCTTAAAAATCAACCGCGTGAGATACATGTATAATCCAGAATTATGCTTCAAATTTCAAAGTTAAGACAGCTCTCAAGCTTAATGTTAATGACGTTTCGATGACATCGTCAAGTATTAGATTACAAGCAACTAGATTTCTAGATTTAATTTTTGAAAATCAATATAAAATCAGATGTAAAAGATCTGATTTTGATTTTGAAGGGAATTGACAGAATAATCCAGGCCTCCATTTTTTTTATATTATCTGCAAAACGACCTGACCCTTCCGATCCAAACCGGAAGTGCCTGTATAATTTGAAAATGGGAAAAGGTATGAACTTGCTTTTAACGATGTCAGTCTCTGGCTAAGTTGTACTTTACAATTAACGGTGACATTATATAATGCACCCTCTAGTGGCAGGTTTATAAATGTTTAAAATGAATAATTAGTTGATATGTGTGTTGAAGTTTGCTAATTTCCAATGTTCACTATTCAATAAAAAAATCTAAATGACAATAAATGAAACAAAAAATTAATAAAAAATGAAAAGAAATATGACAAATGAAAAAAATGGGAAAAGCCTTATGTTCTGTCCATGCAACAGACATATCTCTAGTTACTCAATCTATAACTCTCCTGTGTCTTAGGGGTTTATGTTCCCATCGGAGGTAAGAAACTGCTGACCCTTATGGATGACTTCAATATGCCTGCAAAAGACACGTTTGGATCCCAACCACCACTTGAACTCATGAAACTATGGATGGATTACGGCTTCTGGTATGATCGCCTAAAGCAAACTTCAAAATACATAAAGGTAACCATTTTTGAAAAGGGGGTTTGGGAGCTTGCCTGTTTGGCAGTGACAGTATCTAATGTCTTCTAAACATTTATTGAAACATGGTTTGAACTAAAAACTTCGCAAAACATTTGTCTTCGTTGTCTTTTTATCTTTTTCCATGTTTTATTCTAAGTACCTGTATTAAATTGACAAATTGAAACAGTGTTAGCAGATGCCCTTGGTTATTGATTATCATGGCTCATACTATGGATTTTAGATAAATATAGAAATATTTCATTTTATCTCGTATTACCTAGGACAGGAGTGATATCTTTTTGTTTGTTAATGATTTGCAAAGAACATACTTCTTTGCACTGGTTTGTGTGTTGACAGGATATGCAACTTCTGGCAGCAATGGGGCCACCAGGAGGTGGTCGAATGGTCATCTCAACTCGGTTACAGAGTAGATTTAATCTCATCAACATGACCTTCCCAAGTGTAAGTTTTTATTAAACATCAGTGGGGGTCATGCACTTGGTTCATTGTCATGTACAAAGTGTACACAAACAATGGCCACTGTGCAAATTGTTTGACTGACAGCGCCATCTATTTTGGCCATCAATTTCATTCAGAGATAATCTAGGAATCAATGTACAAGGAAAGTGGTAGTGAAGGAAGAAAGTAGCATCATCTGCTTGGTAATGTTTTTATTCTGATTCACAAATACCTTAGACAGTTTACTTAGACAGTATTGGTCAAGAGCCCATCACGTAGCCGGTTTTAAACGGATGATAAAACACCAGGGCCAGTTTTAAACACTTTTCAAAGTCGTATGAAATTTGGTCGCCTTACACTTTTATTGGTCGCCTTACACTTTTATTGGTTGAAACACATCTCACAAAGCATGCGTAATACATGTACCACAAATTTTTAATTTACACTGTACCAGCAGTTGCGTTCCACGTGACATCGTGCAGTACGTGGGACACGCGCCAATGTCCTTATTAGAAGTTGGTTTACCTTCCGGACTGATCATGTGAGCAAGGATATTCGAGTAACATACATGTATCATAATATACATGTAGCTAGAGGGGTGTTTCAGAAAACATGAACTATTATTGTTCAACAAAATCGTTTGAAACTGATAATTGTGTTAAATTGTTTTGACGTCTTTTCCCCGAAATGTATTTATGAATGGGAATAAATATGTGGTTGGCCTGTATTAAACGTACCAATATATTAAAACTGGCTCATGGGCCTCAACATTGTTAATGCCCTCACTTTTGTCACTTCAGCTTTGGAATTAAGAACAGGATGCTGCAAGCTCAGGGAAGACTTAACATAGGTCACTATCCACAACACACTGCACAATCACACCCCAGTGACACCAATACATGAACAAATATATATTGCTTTTCTGTGTCAACATTTTGTTAATTATCTAGTGTCCGAAAAGAATGTTATTTTGTTATTTGCTAACACTTTTGTTTGCCTCCCTCAGGACTCCCAAATCAAGCGCATTTTTGGCACAATGATCAACCAGAAGCTGCAGGACTTTGAGGAGGATGTTAAACCAATCGGTGATACCATGACTCAAGCCACATTGGAAATCTACCAAGCTGTAGTGCAGCGCTTCCTGCCCACACCTGCCAAGATTCACTATCTGTTCAATCTGAGAGACATCTCCAAGGTATTCCAAGGCTTACTGAGAGCACATAGAGACTTTCATGACACCAAAGGAAGCATAACACGCTTGTGGATCCATGAATGCTTCAGGTAAGCTTTCGTAACGTATAGGCAAATTTAAGCATTGACAAGAGTATCCCTAATTCTATAAAATATGTTACCTGTCGCCACAAAATAAGGTGTGTTTTTTAAAATATAAACCTTGATCTGTAAGTCCGGTTTTAACTTTCTCCAATTTTGTTCTTCTGTCAAACATCTTTAAAACCTATTTCATCCCAATGTCATAAATTCACGGTAACACATCTGCAAGATTTTAAATGACATTTAAATGACATTTTATCACTTAAAGTATTTAGTTGGTGGTTAGCACCAAAACTGTGTAAAACAGTATTTAAATATAAATTTGAGGAAAAAAAATACACATTTGGTAATGATTAAAAAAAAGGTAGGAAACACCATTGGTATTTGCTTCAATTATCATGAATGGGTAGATTTGGGGGGTTGTATTTTATAGTAAATATTGTTTGACTGACCTGTCTGAAGTTTTACAATGATGGATGCCGAAAAAAAACACGAAAAACAGCGTTTGTTTTCAATTGGCGCCGAGCAGTTATTCTTACGTTATCTTTGTTTTTTGCAATCGCCGTCCGGCGATCACAAATGTTTTTCTATTAAATTCTTCCTTTCGGAATAATTACAGGATATCTAGCGCAATCATTTTGCTGGATGCCTAGAATCATTATTTACTTTCAAATGAGTAAGATGTTTCTTAATAATTCGGTAGTAAATATTTTGGTAGTAAATATTTTTGATATCTGCAAATGGTGTATCCTACCTTTAAGTGCATTTAGAATATATTGTAGGTTTTAATATAATCTTTACGTTGTACTACGAAGGTACATGTAAATGTAGTGTACACTACATGTACATATATAAAATAGCAGAAATATAAAAACCAATATCTTTCAAACATATACATGTAGCTAAAGCTATGGTCACAAATCAGAGCAGCGACCGACCGATCAGTAGCCTGCTCGGTCGCTGCTGGAATTTAGGCATCGCCCAGCGATTTTTGGAGAAGTCGAGCAGGCTGTAGAGCCCCAGCGATGCCTGGGCGGTGACCTGTCGATTTCCCGTCGGTCGCCTGTCGATTTTAGGTCAAAACTGGGCGAAATCGCGGAGCTTTTTCGCGGTGTCCCGGCAGTGACCGACCGGTGACCCTCCGATTGCCGGGCGGTCTCCCACCAGCCACCGGCTGATTTTAAAGAAATTGCCCGGCGGCCGGCCGGTAATCGACGGGGCATCGGCGGGTGTCTCGTACGCGTACTGGCGGCGGCCCACCAGGCTCTGCCGAAAATTTCTCACGGGCAACCTGGGATGTAACTTCCCCAGACTGGTCATCATCAAAACCGCTTTTGCTTTGTCATTGCCATTGTCATTGCCATTGCCATTGTAATTGTCAGCCATTATTGGCTAGACGTCGCGTTTAATGGAGCTGGCGCTGCTGGACGCCGACCGATTTTGAACTCGCCTCCCAGTGACCGATTGATCTCCCAGCGGCGACCTGGCGGCGACCGCTCGGTAGCCTCTGACCTAGCGGCTTCGATTTTTTACTTAAATCGCTCAGCGGCGAATGCTCGATTAGGTCGGTGCCCGGGCAGCGAACGCCCAGGCACCGAGCGTATTTTGGGCGGCGAGTGAAAAGTGAGCAGGCGCCGCCCAAATTTTAACTCCGCGCTAAAACTTCAGCGGCGACCGAGCGATGCCCTAAAAACGAGCGGTGCCTGGGCGGCCGCCGCTCGGTGGCCGGGCAGAATTGGTTAAAAACTCGCCGCTCGGCCGCCGAGCAGGTTACTTTTGGGTAATGTGACCATAGCTTTAGAGCCTCTGCAGAAACCACAATTTGTATATTACTGTTGTTTTTTATATGTTGACACAGGGTTTTCTCAGACCGTTTAGTCAATGATGCAGACAGTGAGTCATTTGTGAACATCTTGAGTGAAAAGCTTGGCAATCTCTTTGAGCAGACCTTCCACAACATATGCCCCAACAAGCAGCCACCAATCTTTGGTAGGTTAATACTACAACTATTAATAATAATCGTGCTTATAAGGCACTTTACATCGTTTTGTGGCGGAACCGGCAGTCGTCAGAGGAAAACCTTGATGGGGGACTGGTCTTATTTATCCCACAAAAATATTTATTAGCCTCGTGCGAGAATGAGCGGCTATCCAGTAGCAAGAGGGGAACAATTTACGAACGGCAGATTTTGCCCAGGGGCAGTTTGTTTGGTGGAAATCTACCATCTTTTTTATCATTGAGTGAATAACTGGATGTAACAGAGCACTAAGTGATTCTAATAAACCTCACAATGCAAATAAATCTCACAGTGACAAGAATCTCTAAGGACGATCAATAATTTGTCTTATTCTCTTTCTGATTCAACGAATGTTACTCAAATAATTGTACACAATAATCCTTACTGGTGTGTGATAACCCTCACAAGGTCTAGTAAACCTCACGTGGTCAACTGCACCACTTGAATGTAACAGGGCTTGAATTAATCTGCCTTGGTTTATACAATATAAATGTTATAGGGCATACACATCTAACAGTTAACACAATTATATTCCTTATAAATAAAAACACAAAAAAGGCAGGGTGAGGGTAATTAATTATGCACAAATTAATCCTCACGAGGTACCGTGCACCTCAACCCGGTTCAGCTCACTGGCAGTAAGCTTAAGGTATTCCTCACGGGTTCTACAATAATACTCAGTGTTGTTGCGATCAGCCCAGGATAATTAACACAATATAGGTCGAACTACCAGAGAATTATAGTAAACCTCCGAAGCAACACTAAGCTCTCCGATTAACGTAAGGGCTGCACTCAACCGTCGCCGAACCGTAATAGGCAGACAATACCCTTAACAAATAGTTTCACTGTCTCTCCAATCAAAGGTTACCTATCCCACTCGCCCAGGTCCCATTATAATCTATACCCAATGTCAAATAACCCGCTAGCTACTTAAACTCACCGGAGTTCACGTCAGACACGAAATTCACTGCAATTTCGCTCGCAACACGTCGACATCTAAACTCCAACTGAGCCCCGAGCAGAGATCACGCGAGTAAGCCCAGACCCTACGCAATGCGCGCTATCCTGATTGGTTGCTGCGCTCATGATCATGCTGCCATACACAGCTGATTGGTCACTGCGCCCTGCATCACGCTGTAAGCGCGCGATTCTACACGAGCATGGGTAATTAGACTAGCTAATTGTTCCTGTTTCGTCAAAGTATCAACGTTCTCAAAGCGCTTTACAATTATTACCCCGTTCATCAGGCCCAGGACCACGTGGCAGCCGTTTATAGGTGCTCAATCGGCCTCAACCCTCACAGATACCTATTTATTCTCCTGGGTGGAAAGAGGCAATTGTAGTTAAATGTCTTGCCCAAGGGCTCAAACACCATGTTCCTGGCAGGGTTCAAACCCACGCATCATCATACGTTTGTTTCTTATAGTCTCCTTAGAAATTCTTGAAAAAGAAAAAGAAGAAAACCTTGGCTAATTTAAAACTCTGCTTAACTTGAATTTTTAGTCCATTTCGAGATTTCATCGTCTTACATGTACATCACCTTGATTTGGTACTGAATTTACTTTCTTAACAGGTGACTTTATCTCACAGGCTGAAGTGCCCATCTATGAGGATCTTCAAGATTTCTCAAGCCTAAAGAAGTTTATGGAGGATGCTTTGGAGGACTACAATGGTAGTCCAGGTGTCATTGCAATGGATCTTGTCCTTTTTAGGGATGCAATTGAGCATGGTAAGAAGCATGTATAATCAAAATAATTTTGACTTTGTCATAATCTTTGAATTAAAAAAGGCTTTCTGAAATGTGACTTCACTGGTTGGAGTCAATATTAGTAGGTAATAAGTATTGCATGCACATGCACATGCCTAACTTGCCAAGCACGTATTGGTTCCTAGTCAAACATCATAAGATACCAACGATTTTGTTCAACAATATAAACAACTCCCAATATGGAGATTGGCAAGCACATGCAACGTACTATGCAATATGATGCAGAATGCAGCAGTACCTGTGCAGTGTGAATTAAGGGCTATAAAATACAACATTTGGAAGTAATTTTGAAGAATGGGTCTAATTTAGTTGACTGTAATGATTTGTTTAAAATATTTATTTATAAAGTTCTTGCAATTATGGTGTAATTGAATGAGTTTCCCTTCTTTTACTGGCTTTACAGTATCCCGTATCATTCGTGTGATTGGCCAACCACGAGGTAACACGTTACTGGTGGGTATTGGTGGCAGTGGACGCCAGTCATTAACACGTCTTGCTGCATCTATTTGCGAGTATGTGACATTCCAGATTGAAGTCACCCGTGTGTACAGGAAGGTGGAATTTAGAGATGGTAAGTAAAACATCTACATGTAGGTGTACATTTATCCGCAACGATAATTGCTGTACTGGTACATGTATACAGTAGGTGACGCCACAGCACAGAATCAGTCACAAATGATGTATGGAATAGAAGAATAAGACAAAGTCTGATAGTTGTAAGTATTTTCTGACAAATGTTATGACAGTGATTGGAAACAGTAAAACACAGGCAAGACAGGAATAACAAATTCACTAATGTAATAAATTATTAATTTGGCAAATACACTGATCCAGTAGATCATGCCTACCTTAGCATGCATACATGTAGCATTAAAAGCTAGTATAATTGTGTACAAGTACTTAAAGTAGGTAATGCCTTTGGCTCAGAAAATGGCCCAAAATACCTTTCCCCTTTATTTACGGTAGAATACACCATTGGTAATTGCTTGAATTATCATGAATGGGTGGATTTGGGTGGTTGCATTTTATAGTAAATATCGTTTAACTGACCTGTCCGAAGTTTTACAATCATGGATGCCGCGAAAACAATTTGTTTTCAACCGGCAGTTATTCTTATGTTATTATTATTCTTTTTGTGATCGCCGTCCGGAATAATTACAGGTTATCTATAGCGCAATCATTTTGCTGGATGCCTAGAATCATTATTTACTTTCCAATAGGGTAAGATATTTCTTAATAATTTGGTAGTAAACATTTTCGATATTTCCAAATGGTGTATCCTACCTTTAACAGTTCTGGGAGTTGAATAACATAACAACACACTTACATGTAACCAGGACAACAATTAAAATGAGGCTGATGATGGAATTACATGTAGGTGTACAAGGGAAACAAAGGTTAAATCCACAAAAAGGGTGCAGTCAGCTATGCTTAACTGAAGTATTTTTGTCAGACAAAATGGAGACAATTTGTCGGACCTTGTGATTGCACTGTGATTAGTCAATTTTTTTTAGTCAATCGGTCTATTGCTGAATGGAATCAAATTAAAACTTGAAAGCAATGAACAAAAAAAACCACCATAATTTAGACAAAAAGTAATATATCTTAGGCTTTACTTTCTCAAACCATTAGCTGTGCCCAAGCCTCAAAACCCTGCGTGCAAATTAAAGCCCTAGTCGCACATAGGTTTTATGCATTGAATATTGAAAAATTGTTTAAGACATGATCCAGACAGTGGCAATCCACCCACACATCAATCATTATTGTTGCCTGTTTAATAACAAGTCTCTTGCTCGTTTATTCTGTACTTATCTCGTTCCTACGCCATAGAAAAGTATCCTTACCTAATCCCGTCCTTCCCTTCCTGTCCCATCCGCCTTCTTCCTATCTCCTTCCTTTACCCTTTCCCGTGCTTATTCCGTCCAATACCTGCGAAATACGTTATTTCCGGGGTGATCATGTGGTTCAGAGGACGCATAAATGCAGAAGGAAATTTTGCCAAGTTGTCACACATTCTCAGCCGTTCTTCGGAAACACATACGTATTCTTTTCCGTCTTTGCGGGTTTTTAAATTTTCTAAATGAAATCTGACTTTTTTGTGCTTGAGGGTTACATAATTGTATCATTTGAGGTTGACACAGTAGATTTTGCTTTATGGCACGTTGGTTTTTTTGTATTTGTTTTCTCCAAAATTTGAAAATCTTTACTGTTTATGGAGCAGTCAGAGCCAGGAAAAGACTATTCTTGGGAGATGTGGCTCAATACATACATCTATAGTGATTTAAAATTTGAAGCATGCCAAATATGTGAGTCGTACTGTCAAAATGAGAAGGCACAGGGCATAGTGGAGAAAACTGAAAAAATAATACCTAGGCCTATTGGGCGATATGTTTTATTTTTCAGATTTATTGATACTTGTAATCTTTGGTACAGGTATGCCTACTACACTGTACATGTACCAGTAACTACATTTTGCTAAGAAATAGTATGAAAGTAGTGTACAAAAATGTTTAAGGAAAAACAATTGTTATCTTTCAATATCAAATGTGCACAGCTCAAAAATTCAAAGGCCTTTTTCCCAATAATTTACTTTTGTAACATGTTGATAAAATGCAAACTTTAAACAGCCAATACTTGTTAAAGGAATGTCCAATTAAAGTGCAAGAAACAGCATTGTCAGGAGAATGTTATCCTCTTACCGAGAACACTCATTTCAACCTCTGCCCAGTTTCATCTCATTTTGCCAGAACCCCTAACATATGCCCTGAATGCCACATCACTTGTTAAATGAGACTAGAACATTTTTAAAAAGCATGTAGTTGCAGATTTTCTTAGTATAGAATGTGTTTATTGATTGACTAGACTTGAAGCGCCTGTATTACATGGCGGGTGTAGAGAACAAGCCAACCGTCTTCTTGTTCAATGACACACAAGTAGTGGAGGAATCCTTCCTAGAAGACATCAACAACATCCTGAGCAGTGGAGAAGTGCCTGCCATGTATAAACCAGAAGAGTTTGAAGAGGTACAGGATGCATGATTTTTTTTTCAGCATGGTAAAGGCCAATTATCATAACTGGGCGTGTCTAGACCACACTGAATGGAAGACACTTAGTTTCTCGGAACCTTGCTTTCCCTTAAATTAAACTCATCCCACAATAAACTAACAATCCAAAAATAGTCAATGAAAAATGAGCACCATCCGAACTCGAACCCCAATCTTAGGATCTATAACCTAACCCATTATCTACTTGGCTACTGTGAGAGTCGAAAGAAGCCGTTTTTCAAAGTGTTTTAATGTACCTCTGGGCCTACGTGTAACTAGTTGACTGAGCAATAACAATATATTTTAGTATTATTGTTGAAACTACTGAATAATCATGACGCGAGGGGTGTAGAAACGCCCATTTACCCTTTACCATGCTGGGAAAAAAAACTACGCGTACAGGATACAGTAGGGTTCATGATGGGGTTAAAGGTCAACAATTGAAAATTGTGGGTACAACTAGTGAGGGTATGTATTTCAATGTTGTGAAACTAAGAATATACGGGGTAGTAGGACGACAATATGTGACCTGTTCCAACGAAACCCAGACAAAGTCGCACAATGTGTTTCATTACAATGTACTTGTGAAGTAATTTCAAGGTGGAATTTACTTTTTGAGGTGTTTTTTTTGTTGTGAATCACGAACTATTTACAATCTCCCCAAATTTGAACATATTCCGTCACACACAAGCTTGTTTTTTGTCGATTTTGTGAAACACTTGTGTATAGAAATAATACGCTTTTCCGAACTTCAAAGCTGTTTATCTCATAATTAGGTTGTCAGGGTTTTATCACTAAATCCTCCCCCAGGGTAGATAGGGTGGTGGTACATATGTAAATGATACATCATATTAAAGCTTAGAACCTAAAGAATTTGAAAAAAAGCAAAATCTAAACAAATATTTGTCAACTTTGTCCTGGTTTCGTTGGAGCAGGTCATATATGATGTCCATAAAGAAAGGCAAGAAAGGCAAGAAAGGCAAGAAAGGCAAGAAAGGCATTTGCCTTTTTATACTACACGAGAATGCGAATGAAGCATTTGCCATGAAACATTCACTGTGAATATTTGCCGGAGTTGAAATGTGTTAAACTTTTGCGAATTTGCAGCCTTAAAATTTGCTTTTGCGACAATTATGAACCAAGCCATCTCAAGCTTACAAGGCATGGTTCCTTATGGGGTAATAAACTAAAGTAACACTAGACATAATACACTGAACAAGAATATAAACGCCCACAAAAATATAAACGCCACAAAAATATAAACGCCCCAAAAATGGTTATTTGTCTTGATTTGTAAACAACATTTGTGTCCATCTCTGCCAGTGAGGAATTGCTCAGCGATGCAGTGATTCCACCCACAACACAGATGTGGCATGCCCAGACGCTGCCCAAACGGCGTGACCAGTACTCACATACTCCTTATACACTCCTGTGGACGATAAAAGGCCACCTCAAAATATCAAATTTCATCAGAAGTCTCCATGCCACAGATGTCGCAAGTCATGTGGGAACGTGCCATTGCATGGTGGAGGCAGGGATGGGCACAAATGGTGTTTACAAATCAAGACAAATGACCATTTTTGGGGCGTTTATATTTTTATTCAGTGTAGATCCTACAAGTTGGTCATTAGAAATGTATCTGCCCTATTAGAAAAAAAATTGGGATTTCAATAGAAACAAACAAACAAGATGTATTAAAAACAAGATATTTAAAAGTTTTTAGCGGTAGCATCATGTGGTAATTCTCTTTTGTGAGTTTGTGTGGTTCTGAAAAAAACAAAATGGGAACTCAACGGTTCCGACAGTATATGCTCTGCGTGTCGTCATGAGAAACAAACAACAAAGTAATGGGACAGTGGTCTTTCCTACAAGTGTATTCAAATAGTTGACCTTCAACAACAAGACAATAGGGTCCACGATTAGGTGAACGTCCATTTTGTGGGAAAACATAGGAGTTAGGTATTCTAAAAGTTTAAATACAAACAAAAGCTAGACAATATGTTGTCCGGCTTGTGTTTGTATGTGGCCTATTAAACAAAATACCAGGTAAATGTTGCTAGGACTATTCAAATGGCACAGTAAATCTTTATCTCTCTCCCTCTCCTTTGGTGTTTCATCAGGTTCGTACTGCCCTATCAGCAGATGCTAAGAAAGATGGCATTCCTGAATCTCCAGACAGCATGTTTGCATACTACATTGAGAGAGTACGCACCAATCTACATGTAGTGCTTTGCATGAGTCCAGTTGGAGATCCATTCAGGTAAGTAAAGCCTTCCAATTTACATTGCATGTAATAAACAATCACTCTGAGCTACAATGTAGATAGGCTGAATAAGACATTCTAAATACAAATTTACACCATTCATTCATACATTTTACCCATACAGTTTACCCAATGCTATTGGTCGAGAGCCCATCTTGTGAACACTTTTTCAGTGTCACATGAAATTTGGACGCCAGTGAAATCTTGTCTTGAAACCTCACAAGGCATGCGCAATACTACAAACTACATGTAGTTCGTATGTCATAGTTCTTTATTCATGCTGTACTGGCAGCTTGCGTTCTGCGTAACATCGTGCAGTACACAGGATGCGCGCGCCAATGCCCATATTAGGAGTTACAGTACCTTACATGTACCTCGCGGACCGATTACACAAGTGGATATTCGAGGAACATACCATAAACGTAGCTAGAGGGGAGTTTTACAAAACAAGTATATCATTGTTTAACAAAATAGTTAATATTTTACTCGAAAGATATGGGTCTGGACATTGTTAATGCCCTTGCTTTGGGCTAAAGGTTATTTCTGCACCTGACGATTTCGAATTCGCCTAAACGGGGCTTATCGATCAATTTTTCAAGTTAAAGGTAGGATACACCATTGGTAATTGCTTGATGAATGGGTGGATTTGAGGGGTTGTATTTTATAGTAAATATCGTTTAACTGGCCTGTCCGAAGTTTTACAATCATTGATGCTGAGAAAAGCAAGAAAAACTACGTTCGTTTTCAACCGGCGTCAGGCAGTGGTTCTTTTGTTGTTTTTGTTGTTTTCGCGATCGCAGTCTGGCGATGGCCAATTTTTTGTTATAAAAAACAATTTTTCGGAACAATTACAGGATATCTAGCGCAATCTTTTGGCTAGATGCCTGCAATCATTATTTACTTTCAAATAAGCAAGATATTTCCTAATAATTCAGTAGTAATTTGTTTTGATATCTGCAAATGATGTACATGTATCTTACCTTAAAAGTGGGCATGTTTATCCACAATTTGCTATTCCTTTGCCGGAAAAAAATGCTTACTTCAAGTTAGCCAGGTTTTCGAGTTAGATTTCAATGTATTCAGGTGGTTTTTTTTGATTTATTTTTGTTTCTTTTCTGAATTTGTGTTGTGTCGGGTCGGGTCGGGTCGGTTGACGTCTTCAGATCAATTTCTGTTTGGGTTCGGATTATGTCTACCGGTAGAATGTTTCGGGTCAGTTTTGCCTGGTCGACCCAACCCAATGCACATCATAACAGAAGAACTTTTCATCGTTGGAATCTCTCTTCAGTCTCTTTATGAGTTAACTATCAAAAACTTTGTTTTCCTAGTTATTTTTATAACCTAACTAGCTTACGAATGAGATTTGTTTTATTGTGCAAGAGTAAACTTTATAATCTTATTACATGTACTATCTTCTCCATACAAACTCTGAAAACATATTCGCTGTGTTAGTTCCTGTAGAACTTAGAAGAGCTTGTTTGATATGTGCTTCAAGTTAATAACTTATAATTTATTGTTATTTCTTCACAGAAATCGAATTCGGATGTACCCAGCTTTTGTAAATTGCACAACAATTGATTGGTTCACAGAGTGGCCAAAAGATGCCTTGATTGAAGTTGCTGAAAAGTATCTTGAAACCATTGATGTGGGAGGCAACGAAGAGGTACGTGTAACTATAAATACGGTATTCAAACAAACTGATAAACAAGGTAGCAAGTTAGGGGAAGGCTTGATTATTGTGTTTGCAACATGCTAGATCTGTTTCAACATTCCTTTATGTATGGAATTCAGTATGGTATTAGATATTGCAGGAGGTTGGTGTGCTTTGGGGAACTCCAAAAAATGAATGTTTTTTTCTTCTAAAAGCAGTCTGTTTTAGAAAATAATGTGAAGACTTCAGATAAATAAAATGCTCACCCGTATTATTGGCGGGGGCCGATGTTTGGACTTGGCGTCCTTCTTCAGGGTTGTGTTGCTGTGAGGAAACACGGTGAATTTGATGTTGATGCCCTGCGGGCATAGCGTTCCGAGATGGAATATCACACGCTGCTCCCGCTCCTTCCACGTTTTTTGCTTTGCATTGTCAAGACGCAGACGCGCATGTCATCAATGGTATGAGGTGCGGAAGTGTTGTCCCACTGCAGATTCTGTGTTGTTCCGTTTCACGCTCTGCAGGTGCTCTACGAAACGATCACCCAATCGTCGCTTTGTTTATATACTATGTACAATTGGCTGCAGCGTTGCCAAATGATAGCATAAACCATGGCATACACGGATGTGGTAGCCACCTTTGGGGCTAACAACTAAAGTGATGCTAGGGTCAAAATACCGTCATGTCTTGCACAGCGTACGGCGGCATGGTTCCGAGTTACCACGAATGTGATCGAGGTCAGGGTGTGGTGCGTAGCGTAGATTTGACTAGTTGGTCGGCGATTAATGATTCTGCTGGTTAGAGGGTCTTCTTGGTGGGACATGAAAAGTGTCGTCAAGATGTTAGGGACCTTCAAGTTCTGAGAGTGGAATGTCAACACAAGGGAAGTGCAGGCCAATTGCTGTTTAGGAGAGGTCTGACGCAGTGCTTGCTGACGTGTAAGGGTGGACACGCGATTCAGAGCGAATGATATGACAGTTTCTAGGTACCCCCTAGAAGTAAAAGAAATAACTTCATCTGTTGGCTTTGCAAGTCATCATTTTCACTATAGATACGATGCAATCGAAGAAACTGAGAATACAGGATTGAATTCTTGCATTTCCCAGGGTGGGACAATTCATACTGGAGATATGAGTGTGAATCGGAAGCAGATGGATGCCATAACAGTGTGATATAAACTTAGATGAAACTGAAAAGTGGCAAAGTACCCGTATTTGGTAACTTATTGAAAGGGTTTTGATACAAATTTGAAATACATATGTAGCATTCCCTGGGAAAAAATATGAACAGTATGATAACAAAAAGGGATGTGCTAGCTGGTTTTAAGCAAGTACATGTATGTTTAAAACTGGTGGACATGATAATGGCCCGAACTAAAAGTGAGGGCATTATCTACATCTGCCCGTTTTGAACATACTTGTTTTAATAATACCAGCTAAGTAAGTTTATTTCCATTTATTAATACCTTTTGGTTAAAAATTTGTAAACCAGTAAAAAATTATACACTTTCAACAATTTTGTTCAACAACTTTACTTCATGTTTGTGAAACAACTACATTGTATCTAGCCATTTTTATGGTGTGTGTCCGAGTGTGACGCGACGTGATGTGGTGCAGAACGCTCTGGTGTCAGTCACTGGTAAAGGGAAAATGTACATGTAGATTGAATTTAGGACTATGAAATACTGACTCATTGGTAGTATTATCCATGCCTTGTGAGAGTTAATAGGCATTTGCACAAGGAACCCTGTTTATAATGATTGGATAAAGGCAGTCCATCACACACAAATCGTGGACATGCGGGTTTTTTGTTTTAGACATGTAATGTACATGATGTACATGCTCTTACCTTGTATTACGACCAAGGATCGAGACACAAAAGAGCTCGGGTAGCGTAAGGTGAAGCGAGTTAGGTTACAGTACAGAAATAAAGGAAACACAAATGGCTATCCTCTGTCGTTATAAGGTTTACGACTGTACATGTACATGTATGTATTTGTTAGATGTATCTGTCAAATTTGGTGAATTGTCGCCTTTTTTCCCTCATCACTTTTCTTGCAGGTGTGAAAGGTAATTCTGTCCCCCCTGGTAAATGTGTCCCCCCGGACAGACTTACCAGGCCGTGACCCGGTAAATCTGTCCGGGGGGACACATTTACCTATATATTTCTGTCCCCCTCCAGGTAATTCTGTCTCCCCGTCCACCGTTAAACATGTCCCCCTGGTAAATTTGTCCCGTGCAACGTCACAAGTCTAGCACCCACTAGACGCAACAACCAGTGTAGTACAGGTTCACCCCTCCATGGTGCATTATTTGTGGAAGTCTGTAGGATGTGTAGAGTCCTACAAATTACAGGCGGTCAAAAGTGCTGCCTTATTTCTTGCTGGGTATCTAGAATCTGTACGCGTGCAAGAAGTCTAAAAATACTGATTACTGCCATTTTCCCTTTCGCGCAGAAACGTAGATCGGTTGATTTAATTAATAAAGTTATTTGTATTTTTGTTTTGATAAATCGATGAAGGAAAGAAAAGTCCAAATAATAAATACCATATGTGGGCTTTTTATTGAAATAACATCAAAATAACCGCTTATGTGTGGAACATTGGGGGACACAATTACCTAGAGAGGGGACAGAATAAACTGGAGGGGGACATAATTAACGTCTCCAGGGGGACACTTTTACCTAGGTAATTCTGTCCCCCCGGACAATTTTACCGGGGGACAGAATTACCTTCCACACCGGCCTAAAATTACAAAAGCAACAACATTCTCATCATTAGTATGAGCAACAGCATGCTGCAGCATTTAGATTACCTTTCAAAATCCAATTTAAATGTTAAGCAATGGTCTCTTTGAAAAGTTTTGTTACTTTTTACATATTTAATCATAATATGATCTTGTTCTTTCTTTGTTAGATAAAGAGTAACATGGCTCAGATCTTTTGCACAATGCATCGCTCTGTCGTTGAGAGTTCACGCAAACTGTTGTTTGAATTGAAGCGCCACAACTATGTCACCCCAACTAATTACCTGGAGCTCGTCACGGGATATAAAGAGTAAGTCTACATTTTTGTCTTGTTAAAGGGTAAATATTTCTTTTTTTTGCCAAAGAATTCACGGTATAATTAAGAGGGGGACTTGAGCTTTCTAAATGCAGTGCCTATTGTTTGGCTAATCCTAATGCATTTATGTAGTACCAATGTGTGTGCGATGACATTTGCATTTTAATATGCATGCATGCACACTTGGTCCCATTTGTGCTATCCCAATGGCCTTCAGCACTCATCTGTACATTTAATACGATACACCCATCCCAGGACAGACAAATTTGCCAAACACAGTTCAAATTGACTATGTTAATGTAAAACTGACAATTGCTTGAGCAATATTAAGGGAATAAATAAGTGATTGGCAAGTTTTGATCGTACGTTTAATACCGGCTCATCACGAGCCTGGATTCTGCTCGGGCATTAACAATGTCCAGGCCCATACATGTACATGTACATTATTTATTCCCATTCTTAATAAACTTTTCGGTAAAATACATCAAAACAAAGTTAAAAAGTATAAGTTTCCAACGATTTTGTTAAAGAATTATTGTTCATACATTGTCAGATTTTGAAAACACTCCTCTAGATACATTTATGGTATGTTCCTCGAATCACGTGATCAGTCTGGGAGGTAAGCCAAATCCTCATGGACGTTGGCACACGCTCGCGTACTGCGCGATGCTATGGGAAACGGAAGCTGCCGGTACAGCGTGAATTAACCCTAATCCCCTTGGTCCTTTTGGCTAGGAACCATCCTCAATCCTTCTAAATCATCGTTTTTGATTTGTTTGCATTTGTTCAGTGGAGGGGTGGGGTGAGAGATGACAACCTTCACAAGGTCCACCCTGTTTCCACTAATGTCATCAAACCGATGTATGCAGTAACGCGTTAAGCTGCTTATCATACGAAAGAAAGAAAGTGGAGGGGTGACCACTGCCTCAATGCTCCAAAATCCTCATTCAATCAATGCTAAGGGTTGAGTCAGTGCTGATGACATTTACATTACTAGAAGCAGTGTGGATGGTATTGAGCATAATGAAGGGTTCCATTATGCATGGCTGAACATAAAGAATGCTGGGTATTGCCTACCACCTTGACCCATTGCATCCTCTAATTGCCATTCATCCTCAATCCTAAAAAATCCTCCAAAACTGCAATGAGGATTTTGGAGAATTGAGGTTTCAACCAATAAAAGTGTAAAGCGATCAGATTTAACAGGTGTCAAATTTCATGTGACATTGAAAAAATGTTTAAAACTGGTCTGTGTTTTATCATCCGTTTAAAACCGGCCACGTGACGGGCTCTCGACCAATAGGAATGAGTAAACTGTCTTGGGTATTTATGAATAGTCATTTCATACCCAATTCTCAATTCTATTTTTAATCTGTCCTTACAGTCTTCTGTATGAGAAGCGGAAGGAGTTAGGAGATTCTGCTAACAAACTCAAGAATGGTCTCTTCAAAATCGATGATACAAGAGCGAAAGTTGAAGTCATGTCTGTTGAGTTGGAGGATGCAAAGACCAAAGTTGCCCAGTTCCAGAAGCAATGCGAGGAATACCTTGTGATCATTGTTCAGCAAAAGAGGGAGGCAGATGAGCAACAAAAAGTATGTTACTTCAGCAATTCAACCATAATATTCATGTTCTGTGCATCATGGAGCAAGTTCCGTCAAGGACCAATGGTTCACTAGTGGTTGGTTTGTGATGTCACTAGCGCATGTGCCATGAACAACTCCAGTCGAACTTTTGTGGCGCCGAAAACATCATACTCATACCGGCTAAACAATATTTCAACTTGATATGTTCATTTTAATATTTACACCGTAACAGTTATTGCGTAGTTTAGGATAACTTACATAACAGTCGTTATTATCGTACAATGTTGACAAAAGTGACAGAATGGTGACAACAATTTTTGCTATTGTAACCAGCGTGGCTATAAGACCAGTCGCAAAAAGTTGACTAGACTAGTCCCATCATCATCCAACTACTAGTCAAACTATGGTTACCTATAGTTCTTGACGAACTTGCTCATGGCTTTATAGTTTTCAATCATAATGACATCAAAGTACCATGTGACCATCCAGTTTCTCTGTGATTGACCACCATTGCAGTACACTAAAGCCAAGCCGCATTCCCTGAAATTCATATATTCATCCGAAAGTATTGTTTAAATTTGGCAAATTTAACATTTTGTCCCTTTTAAATATTAAGCTACTGCAAACAGTGGCGGCGCTATAAGGTGTGGGGGAATTTTCCCCCAAGATTATTTTCTCCCCCCCCCTAGTTTTCCCCCCACTACTTTATCTGCAAAATATGTTTATTTTAGGTTCATAAAAGGTAGAAGATAGAGTTTGAATCCTTGGTTCTGTCGACACATTTTGGATCAATGAAAGCATTATAAACATTAGTCTTTTGGTAGACAAAACATGCCATACGATTCTGCAGTTTGTTGCTCTATTTCCGGACCATTGTCAATGGGCAAGATTGCCCCCCCCCCCCCCCAACGAAATAAATATAATAATAATAATAATTATAATAATCATTTTTTAAATCAAAACCCCCCCTGCAATTCAGCATAATAATATAAAAATTACATTGTGTGTGGCTGATTATAAAAAAAAAGTCTCCTCCGTCTTTGCATATTTGCTTCTCCACTCTTTGTGGAGTCCTCTGTCAAATTTTATTTGTGGTTAACAAAATAATATCTGAAGATTCTATTTATCATTCATTCCAAAGATGTATTACATGTTTTGTACTTATTTGTTTTTGTTCAGAGTGTACAAGCTCGTAGCGAAAAGATCGGAGAGGAAGAGGTTCGATGTCAGGTCATGGCCGATGCTGCCCAGCAAGATTTAGCCGAGGCTTTACCTGCATTAGAAGAGGCAGTCAAGGTAATGAACAGATTTACACAAGACATTCCTTTCAGATGTACCAGCTACCACAGATTCCATTTACCAAAAAAATGGACTTCAATTTATAAGTTACTTTTCTTTTCTTTTTTATAAAGGCTTTGGAATCCCTTAACAAGAAAGACATTGGAGAGATCAAATCATATGGACGACCACCAGCATTAGTTGAGAAAGTGATGGAAGCTGTCATGATCCTGAAAGGAGCAGAACCTACATGGGCTGAGGCAAAGAGACAATTGGGTAATTACTGCGAAAGTATTGCTTCTTTTACAATTTGGGGATTGGGTAGAAAGAGCAAATTGCTGGTTAGTTTGATTGAGGGGAGGAGAGTGTGATGGGGAAATCGTAAACATGTGGCTTGAAATCAGGTAGGGGCCTTGCTGCAGATAATAGCCCATATTGATGTGGTGATGTGCGAAACAGAGTGGCTAAGCCTTTGTACAGGGCAAGCCTCAAATTTTTTTCTTCACTTACCTACCACTTACCCACCTGTGATTTTCCACTTACCCACTTTCAAGAATGACTTTTAATACCCAAAACTGGCTTATCAAATAAAGCATGATTTACCTTCTGCAAAAGTAATATTTGAGATCTTGCCACAGAATTGCCATTAGAATCACAGATATAAGTTCACCCTATTGGTAAAAACCCAAACTTTTAAAGTTTTTAAATTTTTTATTAAAACACACACAGGACAATCAGATTTGGCAAGATAATTTTTCAGTTGTAATTAGAAAATGGTTTGATGTACAACTACAATAACATTTGTTCACTTTCGTCCGCACTATAGGGTTCCAAAGATCTTGAAAAAGTTACAGACTTGTAGTACTGGATTACATCCAGTTTTTGAATTTTGCATATCCATATGGAATCCCTTGGACAAGTATATGCATTACCCTAACAGTCCTGACTCTTCTCATTTTAACACAAATTTGCACACCTCCGGAGAGTTAGGGTTAATGGGCAGAATGATGCAATAACTGTATGGGTGTACATGTATATTGGGAATAATGTCAAAGATGTGTGTAAGATAAGTCGTGTACATGTTGCAAACATTAACTCTTAGCACGCTACCATTCATATACACACGTATTCCCATGACGCTGGATTTCCTGTGCAAGTCACTAAGTAATGCACACTAATATGTCCTGAAGCTTTTTACTCTATGATGAGTGTGTTTTACAGGAAAATGCAACAATTTCCTCTCCATTGGTGGCCTTGAGGATGGCTAAAATTGATCAGCCAGTTGTGGTGGTAAGCCCTCCGAAATGCATCATTACGAGCTGCGATCCGAGCCGCGTTAGGAGCCGCATCACCTTCCGCTTGCTGGCGAACTCCACCCGGGCCATCGTCGCGTTGTGCCCCATCACTACTATCGTCATCAATAAAACCTTCATCACGTTCTCGTACACACTGGCATACTCGTTGTCGACACTATCGTTGACATAATCGTCCTGAAAAAGGCCTTCAAAGTCAGAATCTCCGGAGTCTGAGTCCCCCAAAATCTCCTGAAATGCAGCTCCGGCGTCCATTGAACACTCGAACAGCGGAACGGACAGATTTTCAATCGAAAATAGCAGAGAATTTTGTAAGAAACGAGTGTAAATTTATGGTTGAACAACGTTAGCCTCGTAATCATCTATCCAATGGTACCCGGGTGAGGGTCAGGGGTCAATGGTTTGTCATATTCATTCATTTATAAATAGAACGTTGTCGCGGGCGACTGTAGTTGCCCATAGCAGTGTGGGAATAAATGCGCTGGGCGACTGGAGTCGCCGATAGCGTGCAAAGGGTTAACAAATTTGTTAATACATTTTAATAAATACCTTGGGAAGTTGGTAGCTTCTGATTGGTCTGAACCAGCTTTGATCAAGCATCCTGTGCATGTACACAATGATTGGCCGAATACAACAGTCCTACACCAACTTGCAACAGTACAGCAATCTGTGTACATACATAAATTAAAGCACTCGCCAAATCTTTATACTGCTCTCGCTATACGCGGGCACGTAGAACGTTTGTATCACCGAGCGCATCATTTTTCAAAACTATGTGCGTATGTGTCGTTAGCAAGTTGTTATGCACTGCACTGCACTGGACTTGGTCAGTTAGTCTGGTCTCAATAAAAGTACGAGTAATAATAACAACACATATTTAAGAGACAGGGTTCCATGCATAAGCTAAAATATGCCACCTGAACACGAACACAAAAGTCTGTAAAGTCACAAAATTTTGAGCATTTTCACTGTTTATTTAGTTAAAATGGTATTTATAACGATTCATTAACGGCAGCCATCCCTCAACCCCGTCTGTTATTACGCACTAAAGACTGGGTCCTCACACTGTTATTCCCTACGTATGACCGTGACATTCATTTTTTTCTCTGATATGCCCCTTGCACTAAACTGTATGATTTGAAGGTGAGGTGCTCTGGTTCCAAAACCTTAACAGAGCTGGACAGTAAATTAGAGTTCGCACCGGAGGACGTAGTACACATTTTTTCCGAGATTCAAAATGTCATGGGAGTGCTTCTCGGTACAATCGGCCTGAACCTGCGTCAGATCGAGTTTCGTTAAAAATAACCCCGTGCCTCGGCTCGGTGAATGTTACAATAATCCCGGCGCAAACTGGTTAAGAGAACAATGATGATAACAATTACTGTCAATGACTTTAAGAATTGAAGCTAACAGGATTGGGACAGTTCTTCATATTCTTGATTCATGATTTAGATTAAAGGGAGCTCTTGAGGTGTATTTATCTTGATTTGTTTCCTTCTTTAAATAACAATTTCAGGTAACCAGAATTTCATCAAAGAACTGATAGAGTTTGACAAAGACAACATGTCTGACCGGGTTTTGAAGCGTATTGGCCAGTACTGTACACAACCTGACTTCCAACCAGACATTATTGGACGTGTCTCAGCTGCGGCGCGCTCCCTTTGTCTGTGGGTCAGAGCCATGGATGTCTATGGTCGCATTTTCAGAGTTGTGGAGCCTAAGAAGCAACGCTTAAACAATGCGACGACTATGCTTGCTGAAAAACAAGCAATTCTGGCTGAGGCAAAAGCAAAACTCAAAGAGGTAATAATTTAAAGACATTTCATTTGTAAAAGTTGTCAACAGCTTACAGTAGCTGGTACAAAAATGTACACTGAATTGAACAGGTCTAATTACAGCTGTAATCGGGGTTAAATGGCTATTCCTATTATGGGGATTTAATTAACTTCTGGACTGTAACACCTAGATTCACTTCACCCTAATCCTTGTTGTCTACAGGTGACAGATAGAATGGAGATGCTGAAAAAGCAATATGATGAAAAGTTGGCTGAGAAAGAGCAACTGCGTATCAAGGCAGAAATGATGGAGGTGAAACTAGAAAGAGCTGGAAAGCTGGTGTCTGGATTGGCTGGAGAAAGGGATCGATGGGAAGAAAATGTTAAGGTTAGTTGGAATTCTTGTCTACTATCTCAATTTATACCAGCAGTTTCTTTTTCCATATACGTGCATACACATAGTTAAAATATTTTAGGTTTGGTTTGCACACATTCTGTTGAAACAAGATCAAATTCTGATTTGGTTTTAGGATTTGGAGACTAACATGGTGTTCCTGGTTGGTGATTGTCTGGTAGCTGCTGCCTTCTTGTCTTATTCTGGGCCTTTTTTATCCGAGTACAGAGATTATCTGGTGAAGGAAGTTTGGCTCAAAGAGGTATGTACTCATTACTGGCATATATATACACAAACAAATTAAACAGATTTCATAAAAAGATAGTTAGGTAGAATTACACATATACACTTTATTTTGGGGTCATTTTCATTACCTGCAAAAGGTGTATTTAGAATACCCATTACTTTGTGAATGATACATACGTGTGCCTTGAATGATTAGTCAATCAGTTTGTACCATCTCACTCAATAGGTCCGGAAACTTAATGTACCATGCAGTCCTGACTTCAGTTTTGCAACATTCCTCTCCAAACCAACTGTTGTACGTGATTGGAATATTCAGGGATTACCAACAGATTCCTTCTCCACTGAGAACGGTGTCATCGTCACTAGAGGAAGCAGGTATGATTTTACATTCTTTGCAGATTCTACCTCTCATCTCATCTCTTTTCTGCCCTTAATCTTATGTTCTTGTGTTTTTATTCTAAAATGTTCTCTTCTGAAAATTAAAGCTGTATTATTTCTGTCAGCAAAACTTTGTATTGTATTTAATGCTAGGTTCCCACTATCACGATTCGCGCCACGATTAAACTCGTCGTCTTAATCGTGGAGTGATCGTGGTGATCCTATCAGATCTTATCAGGTCTTGAGGTCAGTCGTGGCAATCGTGTAGATCGTAGAAAATTGTTGGACGGTTCAAAGGTTTTCTACTATCCACACAATCATTGCATCAGATCGTAATGGATTGTAACAAAGCGCGACAGATCGCATCTAATCGTGCTTCCAAATCGTGGTGATCGAATTACTCAAAGCGAAACTGTTTATTGCTTTTTAACGTATACCTGTTGGGCCTAATACTCAGAAAGCTTCCCACCCCCGCTGCCCGGGTGTGTTTAGACACATTCACTCTCTTAAGATCAACGACCAAGCTGCTCTTTGATCATACTGCAGAGTTTTATCAGAGCAGAAATCGCAGTTCACATTCCATTGACAGACTACTGAGTGTTGGCCGGTCACATTATTGATACTTTTCATTCACTGCATTTCGGTTAAGGCGTTTAAAAAAAAAAAAGCCAGACGGTTAATTCATATATTTTGGGTCGGAACAAAGTTGAAATTTGGAAATGGATCAAATTGACTTTGACATTATTTATTAATATATTTTTTTTGGTCTTAAATGTTACTTTGAAGTTTTCAACGTAGGTTGCGTGTACCAAAAAATTGGAACCGGATATCGATGCCAGTATTCAGGTTCCCCAATACCCGTATACCCAGAACAGGCCTACTATTATGCCGGTGAAGCCAAAGGGGCATAATACTGCATTAGTTTTGCCTTGTCTTTCCTTTGGCAGGAATTGCCCTTGAATGGCTCTTTCAGGACTTCAGGACTCTTGTATTGCTAGAAAAATAATATGTTTTTACAGTTGAAATGCACAAATAGCATGTGACACAACTTAAAAACCTTTTTATCTTTTCTGTAATAAGATGGCCATTGATGGTGGACCCTCAAGGACAAGCTATTAAGTGGATCAAAAACATGGAAGGGAAACGTGGCCTGAAGATTATAGATCTTCAGCAACATGACTACTTACGAACCTTGGAGAACGCCATCCAATATGGATTTCCAGTATTACTACAAAATGTACAGGAAGAGTTGGATCCATCACTGTCACCCATACTGAACAAGTCAGTCATCAAACGAGGTAGTCACTAACTACATGTACATTCAGTCACATAAGTCAATCATAAATAGGTTATTATTATTGCACAAATTGGTATTAATCTGTAAAATAGTTTGTCTGATTTTGCCAAGACTGTGTCACATGCATGGTTTGTAGTATGTTAGCATCAATTGTAACTAATGTATGTTAGCATAACTTTTGTGCAGTACCCTCCAACAGTGGAGACATTTTAGTTCGTTTATAACAATTACTTTTTCTTACTTCTGCTACTATGTCACTGGACATTGTCTATAAATATCTCTGTTCCAAGTTTCAGTCTCACCAACATCACATATATTGACCCTTTCCACTAATGTAAACAGTGATGACAACATTTGTTTGGTTTGGTTTTATTCACATTTGATACCATACGACTTTTGAATGGCGGATGGATAGGTGGGAGACTCATGATCCGCCTTGGTGATAAGGAACTGGACTACAGCCCTGACTTCAAGTTCTATATCACAACCAAGCTGAGTAATCCTCACTATACACCTGAGATTGCTACCAAGACAACCATTACAAACTTTGCTGTGAAAGAGCAAGGACTGGAGGCTCAGTTGCTTGGCATTGTGGTCCGTAAGGAAAGACCAGAACTTGAAGAGCAAAAAGATGCTCTAGTCATGAATATCGCTGCAGGAAAGAAAAAACTTGTGGAACTAGAGGATGAAATTTTGAGGTAAGTATAAAATGCAAACAAATAACTAGATATCATAATTTTAATGTAGTTAATAAATCTTATTTTTGTGGTGTTGGTTTTTAGAAGAAGAGAGTTAAAGTAAATTTCATATGTGTTTTTTCTTTCTTTTTCTTCTGTAGGTTGCTCAATGAAGCACAGGGATCACTTCTTGATGATGAACAACTGGTCAATACCCTCCAAACATCCAAGAAGACATCAGAAGAAGTTGGTGAACAGCTCCAGGTTTCAGAGCAGACTGAGGCCAAGATTGATGCAGCAAGAGAGGTCAGATACTAGACATTACAACTCATTCACTATTTTAGATAAGCACCATATCAAGCATAGAAGGTTATCAACACTAACCACCCCAAATCTGGACTTGGTCCAGAAGGCCTGAGGTAAAACAAAACAGTGATGGATTTTGATGGACTTGGTACAGTAGGCCTGAAGCAGTGCCGGTGCAATTGGTGAATTTTGATCAGGATCCAGTTGTGTTGTTGCCATAAAAGGCATGTGTAGTAAAGTACATCAACCAACATTTCAGTGGTGGTTCCATTAGCCCACACATAAAAAGAAAATCGACTGATGGATGTTGGCGGATTTGCTCCAGTACCCCGCCAGACCCAGTAGGCAGTTAGGGTTAACGTACGCAAAGGAAAATCTTAAAACAAAAATAGTATCATTTGTAATCACAGTCTCACAGTTCTGTAATAATAGTCCTGGTGGATTCAGCTCAGCTGCATGGACCATTTAACTTGGAAGCCCAGTGGTAACAAGGACCTAATTATGGTCAAGGCATTTGTGTGTGATATTAGGAACTTTACATTTGACCTTAGTACTATTGTTACTACTGGCATATTTTAAAATCCGTCAACTTAATCATTGTCTGGTCTAAAAAATATATAAATTAATAAAAGGTATAATTAAAAAGTAATACTCTTTGTTCAGAGAGGTTACTTTAATTATTTGGGACATGTAATTATTTAACAAGTGCACATTTGCTCCCAAACATTGACAGTAACTGAGTTCATTCATGTTTTTCTATCTTGTCTCCAGGGTTATCGTCCGTGCGCTCAGCGTGCGTCCATTCTCTTCTTTGTTCTCAATGATATGGGCCGCATTGACCCAATGTATCAATTTTCACTGGATTCCTACATTGATCTGTTCAATGTATCTATTGACAAGAGTCAGCGAAGCCCACAGCTTGAATCACGGATTTTAAATCTGAATGAGTATCACACATATGCTGTGTACAGGTGGGTTTCCTCAATACATTTATCATTAAGATATATAGAAGTTTGGGAGTGGGTTATACATGTACATTAAAATAATATTGAAAACAAAATTCTAGAACTTGTTGTTATACGATAGGTGATCAATTTGATATTTTTGACCAAATGGATTACATAATTAATATGTCAAATATTTGGGCTGTACTTTTGTAATTACACACGTGGTTAAAGGTAGAATACACTATCGGTAATTGCTTGAATTATCATAAATGGGTGGATTTGGGGGGTTGTATTTTATAGTAAATATATTGTTGAACTGACCTGTCCAAAGTTTTACAATCATGGATGCTGAAAAAAGCAAGAAAAACGGGGTTCGTTTTCAACAGGCGTTCGTTTTAAACCGGCGTCAAGTATTTCTCATGTACTGGTAGTTCTTGTATTTTTGGCGATCACCGTCCGGAGATCGTGATTTTGTTTTTATAAAATTCAATTTTTCACCACAATTAAACAATATCTAGCGCAATCCTTTTGCTGGATGCCTACAATCGTTATTCACATTCAAATAGGTAAGATATTTCCTGATAAAATCGGTAGTAAATTTGTTCGATATCAGCGAATTATATATTCTACCTTTAATAGGAGCTTGGTCACTGTTTATGTTAATGGACCAAGCTGAAGGCGAGCCAAATAATCACTAATGTCAAGCCATCTTTTTTTGTCTTTTTTTTATGTCCAAATGCTGAAAAAAAACCCCACATTTCTTTACACCAATGAGCAATAACAGTACATTCAGACGAGGTGTATTTAGTTAGTAGTTAACTTAAGTTAGTAGTTAACTTAAATTGAAAAAGGCCTTGCCTTGCCAACAAGGCCTTGCATGCATTGCTGGTGTGGTGGTGGTACCGGAAAGCCACGTGCTCTTACCATGTGCATGCAGCATTGTTAAATAGTTCCTGCCGCGCGATCATTGGACAAAGTTAAAGACTGGAACCAGATCATTACCAACATGCATGTATTTTTCTTAGTTACACAAACTGGTCGAATTTGACATCGTATTAAGATGTAAAAATGCCAAGCAAATATCAATGAAGAAATTTATTTTCAGCAGTTCTATTCTCAGATCGTGGTCACTCTTTTCTGTGTTTGTATTTTCCGTTTTTAATGTATACATTTCGAGGTACATGTAGTAATGCTCGTCCTTGAAGCGATACAGCGTATAGCATGTTTCTGCAAATGTTCACTGCGGCTCGACATGTTGCTTGCGGTATAGTGTGTTGGCCAGCTCAGCTTCCATCCATGCATGGCGTTGTGCAAGATTTAGGCCTACAGCATTCCCATTTTTTTTTCAGTTATTGACCTTAATTATACTTTTACAATAATTCAGACAGCTTTTGGTAAATGTGAGGGTCAGTTTCGATAGCTTTCGTGATGAAAACTTTCCACAAGATCAGCGATTACGACAAACAGTGGGCTGTTGTGCCACGGCATTTTAGTGCCATGCTAGTTAGGGAAAATTTCCTGCACGCGCACTTTCGTTACCAGAAGATCTGAAAATGTAGTTGACGTTGCGTAACCTCGGTGGAATAACTTGAGCTACATGTACCTTTCATCGCGCAGTCTGAACGTAAGCTTACTTTGGATTAACAAATTATTATTTTATTGGCTCGAAAGCTAGAACCTTTTGTATTAACTTACGCCTCCATCAGAACGTACCCTAACAACCATACTTCTTTACACTCCAACAACATTCATTATTTATTTATTTATTCTTACGTATTGTCATGTTACAGATTCACATGCCGTGGTCTTTTTGAGAAGCACAAACTTCTCTTTTCCTTCCAAATGTGTGCCAAAATTTTGGAGGCTGCTGGTAAGATCAATATGGATGAATACAACTTCTTCTTGAGAGGCGGTGTGGTGAGTCTACTTGTAACTTTTTGGCTTGTGTGTGTTAGTAAAGCCCAATCCCACTCGGTGATACAACAACTTATGAGCAGGCTGCGACTGAAAATCGCACGACCGAAAACAGTTGCAGAGAGGTTTTTTATTGCATTTTGTCACAGCCTAGTCTTCATTTGCCGTGCGACATTCTTGGATGGTCCTTCATTGTCGTGACTGATTATAGGATTCTCCTATCATACGACAGTCGCACGACTTTTCACGACTACTTGCAAGATTTTATAAGCAAGACAGTATCCATTTACTATGATTTGAAGTTTCCTTCATTTTCAGTCACTTAACCAACTTTAACAAAAGCCCATTTTGATGAAAGACATGTTGCAATTGTTTTTCGTTTAATTGAAAAGGAAAATGTAGACTGACACCATCTGTGACCTTTCATGGCATAATGAGGAATAATCCTCACCTTTATACAAAATATTATAGTTTTTACACTCTAGTAAAGAGAAACTCATTAGCTTTCCAATGATACCAAAATTATTTCTGTAGCTCAATTAATTCCAAAAATATATCACAAGGAACTTAACAGTACACAGCCAAACTTTAGCGATCTCATTTCTAGAAAAAGGGCTAAAAAAACCAACATATGTGTTTGTGCCACCAAAGACAGTGATTTTGTTTTCGCCACATTTGGGGGTTATCTCCACAATAAAATGCACAGTGTGAATCTTGGATACCTTGGCAACTCAAAAATGGCCAACTTCAGGTGCCGATTACTCAAAACAAGTTTTTGGAGGACAATCCTGATTTATTCTCAGTAGGTCACATTTTGGAATTTTGAGTGTCATGCTGTAGGTAAAATAAAATGCTATAACAAACAATGTTTTCCAAACAATGTAACCCCATTATATTGCCCTTAAAGGATGTTTCAAGAGTTATCCGTTATTTTAGTTTGGCTCTTATTTTTTGTCTCTATTTCTTCATGTGTTTAATAATTGTAGGTTTTGGATCGTGAAGAACAAATGGACAATCCTTGTTCTGGTTGGCTAGCTGATGCATCTTGGGACAATATCACCGAACTTGACAAGTAAGCTGTAAAAAGAGATTTGCTGTCAAATTTAGCTGTTCAGAAAGTAGTATTGTGGTACATGAAATACTTATTGCATGAAGCGGTGAAAATGTTTTCCATTGACAAAGTGAGTGTCCTTTTTTCTTTCTTCTTCATAGTCAATCATTTCACGTTTTATAATACTAACTATTACCGCGTTTACACTGAATCCTGCAAAGGGGGATCGGGTTTTATTATAGTAAGCCTAACCAAAACAAAAATGTGCCGCGTTTAAACTCTATCCCGATCGTACTTAAAAATAATAATAATAATAATAAATAACAATATAAAAATGGACAAACACAGGTTGATTGGGTTTGATTTGGCAATGACTTCAAAAGTGCACCGAACTCTACAAACTGCTCAAACCTGATCATAGAAAAAGATGTCACCGGTATTGGACTGTGCTTGCGTGGGTTATACAGGGGTGGTTAAGTGCTCAGGAACACTTCCAACCCCCTCCCCCCAAAAAACCCCAATATATATATATATAAAATCAATCAAAAACTAGGATAGGTTTTAGTTCACCATATTTTATTCCGACAAATCTGTTTCGTGGATACCTTCACTCGTCAGGGAATATTATTGTAATGGCGTTCTCGAAACGTTCTACCTGTGCATTAGGGGGGCGCGCGAACGCAATAACGCGCGCTGGGATTGCAGGCGTATGTGGGCAACATGACGCCGCGTTTCGAGAACGCCATTACAATAATAATCCCTGACGAGTGGAGGTATCCACGAAACAGATTTGTCGGAATAAAATATGGTGAACTAAAACCTATCCTAGTTTTTGATTGATTTTGTATCGCTCCTTTTGTAAAGTAGAGCACTCTCCGAAGTTGAATCGGTTTACAAACACGTATATATATATATATACTATTATTTATAAACCATCATTAGCGCGACCGCTCCATAGAGACGTGTGCAAAATTTTAGGTTTTTTATTGTAACCTAACCTGTTTTTACCTAGAGCTTTTGCCATGAAATTAAAAATCTATAGGATAATGTACCCAAATCTATCGACATATTCAATAAAATGTAAAAAAATGTAATTTTATCGAGTAGTTGGGCGCTCGGACGACCACCAAACGGTTGTCCTAACGACGGTGGTCACCGTAATGCCGTAAAATTACTGCGAACGGTCGACCCAAGCGCGATTATGCTATAATATATATAAATAAACCGCTCAGTCAGAATATCTTAAAGGAATCGTATACGTTTGGTAATTACTCCCAAAACTAATGGCAATGAAAACTTACTTGGTAAGAAGTAGAGCAGCTTTGGATAGTATAATGCATTTTGAGAAACTTGTCACTTCGAAGTACTGCGGTTATGGAAAAAGATATCTTTTTTTATCCCAAAAAAATTGAATCTGAGAAGCGTTACTGCAGTGACGTTTCTCAGAGTGTGTATTCCAATGCAGATTATTTTTCCTGTGTGGACATAACCGCTCCAGATTTTCGGCAATATCTCAAAATCGCTACCATCTTTTGAAATGAAATTTGTACAGGTTAGTTTTATGGTATATATCTATAACTATATAGGATTGAAACAAACATTGGATTCCAATTACCAAACGTATACGATCCCTTTGAGGGCCATTGGAAAACTTGTTTACAACTCTCTTGACAGACCACCTGTAAAAAGCTATACATGTCCAAGTTAATGGCTTTCCAAGACACAGTGGCTGTGTACATTTTAGTGCGGCAAATTTACATCTTGATAGTCAGACAAAACTTTTAGGCGTTAGGAACTAATTTTAGGAAATTACATGTACCTTACTTCTAGTTGATGATGTCAATACCATCTGCCGCTAATATTCCATTTCCAGTGAATTAAAAAAAAAAAAAAAAAAACTTGGCGCAATCTATTGAGTTCCACAACAAAGGTAACACATTAATTACCGGTAGCTTTGCTCAACAACCGCCAAACATTCCACTTGTTTTCCAGCCAGTAAATGTAATCACCCATGAGGATATTCTTATCTGACCTCCCACAACCTCTCGGACTTTATAACCTTTCTGCAAGCTCCTTGAAGCTTCGCACAGGCTACAAGTAGTTTATACTGTAGTTTATACTGTATACCCTTTTTATAGCTCCATGGTCTGACTTAGCACAGAACTCTGATGTAGTGAGCTCTCTCCCTCTCCCCCTCTCCCCCCCCCCCCCCTGTGCCACCTACATGCTTATGCTTTATGCATGAAATTGGAGAAAGTGCAATAGTGGTCGGGCCTTAACCCTACCATGATTGCGTTTGGGATGATTGAAACTATCTACATGTGACCTGCTCCAATGAAACCCGGACAAAGTTGACAATTTTTTTATTTTTTATTTTGTTCTTCAGTCTCTAGGTTTTCAGCTTTAAAATGATGTATCGTTTATATATGAACCCCCACCATATTTCCCTGGGGGAAACGATTTAGTGATAAAACCCTGAAAACCTAATTATGAGATAAACAGCTTTAAAATTCAGAAAAGCTTATTATTTCAATACACATTGCCTTAGAAAATCGACCAACAAAAAACTTCTGGGTGACGAATTATGTTCAAATTTGGGGAGATTGTATAGATTAATAGTTCGTGATTCAGGTAAACCCAAAACCTAAAAATGGTAAAATCCACCCTGAAATGACTTCACGAGTACTTTGTAATAAAAAACATTATGCAACTTGTCCGGGTTTCTTTGGAACAGGCCACATATGTACGATGTAGGAGTATTGGGTTTGTGCTACTGGGTACTTACCGGGTACTGCAAAGCATGATGTAATCATGATGATGCTCTCTGTCAAATATTAACTCATTACTTTACCATCTTGATCAACTGGCATTATTAACACAAACTGATTTTGTTTCTGCTCTCATTTCCTCTTATTTCTCCTGTCTATTACTCTCCTAATCTGCAGCAAGTAAGTATACAGTTTTTAGCAACTGTGGTCATGCGGTTTGCGTTTTTCTCTCTTTTTTTCCCTAATTGTTTTGGGGTTGTTTTTGTTGTTGTTTTATGGGATTGTTTTGTTTGTTTTTTCTTTTTACTTCATATTAGTGTTTTATAGTGTTCTAGACAGTTTATGTTTGAATTTGAACATGTTTCCATCACATTCAATTTTAGGTAAAGATACACCATTTGTAGATATCGAACATTTGTACTACCGAATTATTAAGAAATATTTTGGAAAAAATAAGGATTGTAGGTTTCCAGCAGAATATTTGCGCTAAATATCCTGTAAATTTTCTAAAAAACTAAATACGATCACCGGAGCGCATTCGCGAAAAAAACAAGAACAACATAAGAACAACTGCACGACGCTGGTTAAAAACGAATGCCGTTTTTGTTGTGTGCTTTTCTCAGCATTCTGGATTGTAAAATTTCTGATATAATGTCAATTAAACGATATTTACTACAAAATAAACCAACTCAAATCCACCCATTCACAATAATTCAAGTAATTACCAATGGTGTATCCTACCTTTACAAAGCCGACCATTACTGTAGTTTAAATCAAGAGGAAGGCATGGGTTTTTTTCTCAGATGTCCTAAACAAAATGTGTTCCAACATGTATCTCAGTCATCTGTTTGTAATAAAATGAATGCAATTACACAATGTATACCAATTTATTAAACTATTATCGTTAAATTGAGAGGACCTGACAATTTGAATCTATCTGAACTCATCTATTTTACCAGTAAATCATGAGTGTCGTGGAGTGTGTCATTGCACAACTTACCGGTATTAAGGTTGATACAAGAAGTAAATTAATTGCTATTTTACTTGACTAAATTGTTAGAGTTATATCGGGCAATTTTAACATAATTTTGACAAACAAACAAAATGGTGGGCGGAGGTGATTTAACGACGGAGGAATGAACGTCTTCAATGCTATTATCATCTTTGTCCAAGGTGTTTATATTATTTCAAATGTTGCTCAGCTACCCTAGTTTTCACTTTTATCATTTCTTTTATTACTTAATAGGCTGAGCTGTAAAGTATGTAATTCTTGCTTACAAGAATTTTTACAATTTTGTTCCCGATTTTCTTTTTTTGTTCAATTTATTTAATGAGATTTGTGGAAATTAATGTTGATAGTGAATAACCCATGTTCACGATGAATGACTTAACACCAATTTTCTTTCTGTTGATGATGAGCAACAATAGTCGTTTTTTTTTAACCAGCTTACGCCGGGATTATTTTGACGTTGACTCGATCCTCGATCAGGTTTAGGCCAGCATTTGTGGGTATCACACCCTGATATTACTGGCCTCGATTGCTGCGAGCCAGTCACGGAGAGATATTTCCGGCCTTGCTCCTGACCTGTTTATCAGTCATCCGTTTTGAATTCCGCTAAAAACTTCGCATGTATACACATCCTCCGACGTGAACTGGTTAATAACCATTACATTCAACATGTAGTCAGGGAGCTTATGACACGAAATTAAGTCCCGTAGGCACCGAATGATTAGAACATGCCACCTAGCTAGAAATCTAAATTAGACCCTCAAGAACAAGAAAAAACATGTTGGCAAAATGTTAAGTGTGGCAGAGGGCGGCCATCTTGGATTTCAAAATGGCCGCCATATACATCTTCATTATGCCATAACTCTGGCTCTGAATGCCGTGCAAAGCTGATTTTAGAGCCAAACCCTACATTTGCCATGACAAGGAAGTAGTTGAACATACATCTAATGTGATCAAAGTAAGTCATATTTGGTTTTTAGCATTATTTATTCAAAAATGGTCACCAGTATGTCATATTTCAGTAGTGTATCCTAAGCGTATCTTGGTATATGATAATGTATGCATTTAGACCTTATGTAAAGGGAGGGGGTATGATCCAACTTGTCCGTGGCTATGACGTTATCTAGTCCTCTTCGTCATCACTGTACTCATCTTCGTCTGTTAGATTTGTTTCTGCTGAATTCTCACAAGAATCCCAATCGTCAGAACAGCCGCAAAGGTCAGTGCAGTTTAGACCATTCTTTCTGCATTTGCATTGATTGGTTGCACATCGTGTTTGTTTACAGGATCATTTCACCAGATCGATTACTGCTTGTGGAGCTGGAGGAAGAGAACTCATTACAAGTTTTTTGTGTCCATCTACTAAATCCCAGCCAAATCCTTCCAAACATCATGAGGGATAGAGATTACTGGCGCGGTGTTGTGAACGGAATCTCGGTTGAGGCCGCTAGATGATGATGATGATGACTAAATCCCAGCCAAATCCCTGTGGTTCTGGTAATTTGGGGTTTGCAATGATGTCACCATTCCAAATTAAGGCTTGGTAGTGAGCTCTTAGAATGGCAGGTCGTGTTGCAAGAAGCCACTAACATCAGCTACGCTTGATAGGTCTGTATTAGGGAGATATAACCTGCAGATAAACGCTTCGATGGCAGTAAGTGGTTAAGAGCGTGTGTTTTCTGTTCCACAGAGCGCGAGTTCGAATCCCGGCCGTCGACACGTGTGTCCTTAAGCAAGGCAATTAAACCACTATTGCTTCGTCCTTCGAATGGGACTTAAAGCCGTTTGTCCCGTGTGTGTGTATTGTGTATATATTGAACCTGGACACGTACGTAAAAGAACCCAGTCACGCTTATCGCTAAGAGAAGGGGTTGGCCCCGGTGTTTCTGGCATTTCGTTCATCCTCCTACTGGTTTCTTAAGGCTTACGAGCTACAGTGCCTTGGGCGCTTTTGAGGAATTCTCGGTTTCATTGCCGAAAAGAAATAATAATATAATAATAATAAAGCACAGAATCAGGTAGCTCCTCCGTTTTCCCTAACAGTGTAAGGGCATGCACTTTCTCATCAGTTGGACCTAGGTCCTGTAGAACCTTCAAGATCCCTTTCCTTTCCCCGCAAATCTGCCAGTTACATCTGCCCCTGATAGAGCATGGACTCCTGGTTGAGCTACAGCTGTCTGGGAACCTATAGTGCACTGTAGATTGACTCAAGGGGTATCACCCTGCATTTCTTAGCAGCCCCTGTGATGAAGAAAGTGTTTTCGCATAGACTTGGGTATGTCTGATGGCAATCACAAGAACATCGGTGTCTGGTGAGTGGATATCTAGAGAAGTAGCACCAGTTCGCGCCGGGATTATTTTAACATCGCCGAGCCCACGGGCGGGATTATTTTTAACGAAACTCAATCCGAAGCGTGTTCAGGCTGATAGTGCCGGGAAGCACACCCACGCATTTCCGGCCTTGCCCGCTGCTGACATACATTTCCGAAGTTGAACTTGGCGTCTTTATGCGTCATCCGTTTTGAATCTGGGATTTTTTTTGCGTTTATATACGTCATCCGGCGCGAACTGGTTAACAGTTGCATCAATGTAATGCAGGGGGATTGTTGTATCCGCTTCTTCCTAAATGCTTGCAAGGTCCTCTATTGCTCTGTTTGCAGCCTATGCCTTGTCCTTCCAGGCAACCACAATGCACTCATCATTTGTTTCGGCAAGTATCAGCACTTTTTTAGCAAAGTATGTGGTAAGGGCATCTTTCATCGATTCGTGAGCAAGCAGACGGCTCATACTTAGTTTTCCAATTGATGTTGAATCGGTGATGTGATATGCAACAGCCTTCCTGCCACCTAGACGTCTCTCATGAGTTGAAGCTTTCAGAGATTCACCGATGTCATAGCGGTCAAATACCAAATGCACCTCATGATACTCCCCGTACTTCCTCCAGTAACGTTCTATGAAGTGATTTGCCAAGTCAAGACAGGTTTCGATCCACTCTGGTTTGTCCAGTGTTTGGAGATCAGCCATTGCATCGACAATGACGACACGTTTGCAGTTAGGGTCGGCTTGATGATCTGACTGGTTATTGTCTTCCTGGGGAACTTCTTTCTTCTGTGGCAGATTTTCAAGAATATCAAGTCACTCTTTGATGTTGAATGTACAATGTAGGAGTGGGCCATCTGCTGCAAACAATGCCCTTGGCACAATTGAGAATTCATAAGTACCAACAGTTTATTTCAGGTCAATATCTCTTGCTTTGGAAACTACCAGCAAGTGGGATTAAATCCCAAATAAAGAGTGAAGACAAAATTGTGGAACTCCAGGAAGACAGGGCACTCTTTGCTCGCTATGACATCGGTGAATCTATGAAAGCTTAAACTCGTGAGAGACATCTAGGTGGCAGGAAGGCTATTGCGTATCACATCACCGATTCAACATAAATTTGAAAACTATGTATGAGCCGTCTGATTGCCCACGAATCGACGAAAGATGCCCTCACCGCATACTTTGCTGAAAAAGTGCTGATGCATGCCAAAATAAATGGTAAGTACCTTGTGGTTGCCAGGAAGGACAAGGCACAGGCTGCAAAAAGAGCAATAGAGGACCTTGCAAGCATTCAGAAAGAAGCGGATACAACAATCCTCCTGCATTCCATTGATGCAACTGTTAATGGTGCTACTTCTCTAGATATCCACTCACCAGACACCGATGTTCTTGTGCTTGCCACCAGACGATACCCAAGTCTATGCGAAAACACTTCCTTCATCACAGGGGCTGTGAGAAACACAAGGTGATACCCCTTGAGTCAGTCTACAGTGCACTAGGTTCTCAGAAAGCTGTTAGGGAAAACTGAGGAGCTACCTGTATCTGTGCTTACTGCGATCGAAGCGTTATTCTGCAGGTTATATCTCCCGTAGCTGGTGTTATGTGGTGGCTCTTCAAGAAGAAGCAAGCCCAATCATCAGAAGGTTTGCCCCCAACCCTCGCTGCACTGCGACCTGCCATTCTAAGAGCTCACTACCAAGCCTTAATTTGGAATGGTGACATCATTGCAAACCCCACATTACCAGAACCACAGGGATTTGGCTGGGATTTAGTCATCATCATCATCATCTAGCGGCCTCAACCGAGATTCCGTTCACAACACCGCGCCAGTAATCTCTATCCCTCATGATGTTTGGAAGGATTTGGAGGGATTTAGTAGATGGACACAATAAACTTGTAATGAGTTCTCTTCCTCCAGCTCCACAAGCAGTAATCGATCTGGTGAAATGTTCCTGTAAACAAACACGATGTGCAACCAATCAATGCAAATGCAGAAAGAATGGTCTAAACTGCACTGACCTTTGCGGCTGTTCTGACGATTGGGATTCTTGTGAGAATTCAGCAGAAACAAATCTAACAGACGAAGATGAGTACAGTGATGACGAAGAGGACTAGATAACGTCATAGCCACGGACAAGTTGGATCATACCCCCTCCCTTTACGTATGTAGGTCTAAATGCATACATTATCATATACCAAGATACGCTTATAGGATACAGTCCGTGACCATTTTTGAATAAATAATGCTAAAAACCAAATATGACTTACTTTAATCACATCAGATGTATGTTCAACTACTTCCTTGTCATGGCAAATGTACGGTTTGGCTCCAAAATCAGCTTTGCACGGCATTCAGAGCCAGAGTTATGGCATAATGAAGATGTATATGGCGGCCATTTTAAAATCCAAGATGGCCGCCCTCTGCCAAAATTTCAAAATTGCCAACATGTTTTTTTGTGCTCTCTAGTACCTAAATAACATGACTAGGTGGGTGGGATCTTCTAATCATTCATTTCCTACGGATCACCATAAGCTCCCTGACTAATGGTTTAAATTGTGTAATTCAAAACTAGTTTTTGATCGTGAATTCGTGAATTCTTGTGTGAGTTAAACTTGCATACACTTTGTAAACAAAAGAAGCACAAAAGTCCACAGCACATTTTCCCCTTTCTAAAAAAAAAGACTTTAAAGGCTAAAGAGCTGTGCCCCTCCCATTGGAGCTGCGTCACTCCCACTGGTGCTGCGCCACTCCCACTGGTGCTGCGCCACTCCCACTGGTGCTGCGCCACTCTCACTGGTGCTGCGCCACTCCCACTGGAGCTGCGCCACACCCACTGACAAGAATATAAACAAATTTGGCATCTAATTTATAGGCCTATGTGCTTTCAGATGGGAGCAAGGTGAAGGTGATCAGTTGGGTCATCATCCTACAAACTCTTATAAGAAATAGTACGCGCTATGTGCCTCGGAAATGTGCTTCTGAAAAAAATAAAAAAATTGTTTACAGTGGTGTTTGCACTCTTAGGGCTGTATGGAAGACTTGAAGTATTTCACATCCATAACATATTCCACAGCAAAACATTACTGCTTCAAGTGGTGGAGATTTCAGCTGGAACATGAGTCATCGGTGGCAAAGAAACTTCTCGAAGTGATTGGTTAAACAAAAACGTCTATTGATCATGTTGACTGAAACTTTATTTGTAGGAGCAAGGGAAACAAACTCACTTCAAATCAGGAAAACATGTTTTCTCTGTTTTATAATAATTCAGAGATAAATTACATGAAACAAGCTCAGGCTGTACACGAACTCTCAAATTTGTATCCTAGTGGAGACATCTCTTTGTTCTCGTGTACAAACTGCTTAAAAAGTCGGGCACCTTTTTCAAAATGCTCCTATTTCAACCACAATTAATTTCCTGGGTTGAAATTTTGACCCAATATACCCTATCATACCCTAACACTAACCCTAACCCACATCCTAAACCTAGTTTTTGAGTAATTTGAGGCACACTCCAAAAATCTAATTCGTGAAATTCCCTGTGGCGACCTATTCATCTATAGAAATTTACCCTCCGGCATCCTTTTGTCTCCATTATACACATTGTGTTCAGGTCTCCAGAGGGTACCGAATTTCAGATCACTCGCTTACATACACAATAACACAAGTATACTAAATACTACTTAGTAATACTACTAGTAATAATTTAAAAATAAGGGTTTTAACAAATATTCTAACAACTAAATAAATGGTAAATTCAACATACAGGAACAATAATGGGAGGGAAGCCAGGAGGCCCCGGAAAAAAATTGCAGTGTCGTCCATATGGTCTGCGCACGCCACGTTCAAGACATGTATTTGTACACAAAATATTACTCTGTACTATAAAGCCTCGTATGCAAAGCACATGGCGTACTTTTCAACGCTCTAGCTCATTATTCCTCTAGTGTACTGGCGTAAAAAGTTAATTATTTACAAAAATTATTGAATAAGTTAAGAGGGCCTTATATTTCGATCTTAACAATTGGATATTCTTCAGAGACAAATTGGCTATGTACATGAAACAAACATATAAAGGGGGACATACAAGCATAATGCATAACATGGTTGGGAGAAGAAACACAAAAGAGAAATAATTTAACAGAGTCGAATGGAACATTACAAAAACCAAATTAAATTAGCATATTTAACTTGCCAATATAAGATTATTTTCTGTACACATTTTCGAGGCACATGCATACCGCGTACTAAAAGCACGGTAAGAAGGTAGTTTTGTATGCATGTTGTCCTAGGGGTGCACTAGCCTAATTCAAGTCCCATTGAAAACAGTGTAAAATCAACAATGTTCCAGACCAAGTTTCATGCACACCAACATCACAGGGGTTTCTCAAACAACAATCAGATTATTGTCTTGGTCTTTATCTTTCCATTTCTTTTCAATTTTTAGTATGTTAGCCGATTACATTTTTTAATATTCACACCAAAAGAAACTCACCTCCCGAAAAGTGATACTTCCCGAGCCTGCAAGCAGCCATTTTACAAATGGCATCTCTCCACATTCTAGGGCAATTATTACCAATTTTTCAACCGTAATTTTGTCAAGTCTGCCCTCAGATTGAAGCTTAAAAACCAGGGAGTTGATCCTATGCTATATTTACACAATCCCACCATTTCTTTCACCAAACCGCATCCTTTTTCAAAAGAAATTGTGGGGGCACATTTCATGCTAATGAGCTGGCGGAGAAATTATTCTTTCAATTAGGGTAGTGCACCCCTAGATGGAAGGTTGTGGTCTTAAAATCACAGGGTCACAGGTCAAAGGTCTTTGAACCCTACCCTTTTTTTTTTCAAATAGCTTTTCTTTTTTGTGAATGGTCTGATATTATGCAAATGTAATAGATTTGTAAATGTGCATAGATTTGTAATTTCATGATAATAATATTATGAATTTACAAATATACACTGTATTTCAGTATATTATACTGGCAATAGGAATTTTTTTTTTTAACTTTTACAAATTGACTATAGTAAGCCTTTCATTGTCAACATTCATGTTTAGCTAGTTTTCTTTTTATTTATATTTGTGGAGTGCTGTGACCTCGTTGTCTGGAGCATTGAATTTGTAATCTGTAGGTAAAGCTACAGGTTGTGGGTTCGAGTCCGGCCTGGGACTAGAGGGTTCGTGTTCCCTTGGGCAAGTCACTTTATCACTCTTTGCTTCTCTCCACCCAGGAGTAAACTGGTACCATTGAGGGCAGAGATGGTTATTGTGTTTAATTTTAGCTGCTTTGCACCCAAATGGCAGCATCGAGCTGTATACTCCTCAGGGAGCTGAGATGGTATTTAATGTTTCTTGGCCCAATGACCGGGGTAATAATCATTCACATTCTCCACAATTTAGCTTCACAGCTGGGATAATTAGCCCCCTTTATTATTATTATTATTATATTAAGCAGCTAATGCAGCTGTTCTCATTACTGAGAGTATCTTTTTGTCATTCCTAGATTGGCCAATTTCCATGGGCTAGTTCAGTCCTTTGAACAATACCCACGGGATTGGCATGTTTGGTACACAAGTTCAGAACCAGAAACAGCTCCTTTGCCAGGTAAGACACAGATATACATCATGTAGCTGAGCATTTTTATTGAGTTATCATCTTTCCTTGAAAAGCCACTCAAATGACTTTTGCATTAGGCCTAAGTCATCAGTTGAGTTATAACAAACTTGGCAAAATTAAGTTATTCATTTGTGAATGAGACATCAACTGAAACAAATCAAGCGATATTCAGTTACTGCAATTTTTTGTTACAGAGTTTGAATGATTTTAAGCTAAACGTGTGTAAGCAGTAGACATTGCAATAATAGTAGGGTACAAATTAAGTTATTTTGTCTTAAAGGTAGGATACACCATTGGTAATTGCTTGAATAGTCAGGAATGGGTGTAATTGGGGGGTTGTATTTTATAGTAAATATCGTTTAACTGACCTGTCTGAGTTTTTAACCGGCGTCCTGCAGTAGTTCCTATGTTCTTGTTTTGTTCGCGAACGCCGTCCGTTTCAGGACAATTACAGGATATCTAGCGCAATCATTTTGCTGAATTAGTAACCCTAAATTAGCCATATATTGAGCCAATCTGTGAAAAAATTTAAAAGAAGGTAATTTCAACTGATTTTGGTGGGTATGGGTATGGACAACTACCAAAAAAAAGGAAGGAGGGATAGGGGTTGGGGAACTTTTTTTATTAGAGGTCAAAGGTCATTGACCCCTGCCTAAATCACTACAAATTATATTTCAGCAACAAAATATGGTATAGATGATCTTGGTGTCAAAATGCACAGAATTACAAAAGAAGATGACATCAAATAATTATTGACCCTTGGGACCAAATCCTGACCTCCGAAAATGAGGTCAAAGGTCAAAAAACTATTTTATTACTAAAATGTCATATTTATAACAGGAAAATTATCATTAAATAAAAATGAGCACAAACAAATCGAAGAGACTAATTTTAACTTACGTGGCGGGTATGGGAGTTATTATTTATTCTAGGAGCAGAGGTCAAAGGTCATTGACCCTGGACTAAAACACTATAAATTGTATCTCGGCAACAACATATATGTACATGTACTTGTATGATCTTGGTGTCAAAATGGTCATAATTACACTGGAAGTAGAAAAATGTAAATTCTTGTGATATAAATGTAGGATACAAATTGACCGCCAAATATGACCTTAACCAGTTCGCGCCGGGATTATTTTAACATCGCCGAGCCGACGGGCGGGATTATTTTTAACGAAACTCGATCCGAAGCGTGTTCAGGCCGATAGTGCTGGGTAGCACACCCACGCATTTCCGGCCTTGCGCGCTGCTGAAATACATTTCCGAACTTGAACTTGGCGTATTTATTCGTCATCCGTTTTGAATTTGGGAAAATTTTTGCGTTTATATTCGTCATCCGGCGCGAACTGGTTAAAGGTCAAAGGTCATTATTCGAAGCCCCATATTGAATCCACAAAGCACCACCCTAGAGATATACGTATAAACAACAGGAATTATGTCTTTGTTTAAGAAGTGATTACTCATAACACCTAGTTACCCTACATGTACATGTACCCTGACTAGTTACCCCAGTGAAGTGAGATGTCCCAAAAGTTTCCTATTAATAAGAAGAGGAGTTTGGTGCATCTTGCAGAGAGTCTTGTATACAGCAGAGAGATTCAGCACACCCTAAGTCGGTATTTAGGGGCTTATTCAAGGGCGAAGTGACTGGAACAACCGTATGTGTACCCATTTAAAAGACTTTGAGGAGAGGGTTGAATTATTCAAGGACCAACTTAAAAAGCGCGGATACACAAACGAAGACCTAGCCCTTCCTCAAAGGGGCAAGCCTGAGTTCCGCGGACTCTAAGCGTGAAAAAAAACCACAAAAAAAACACACCACAATACCCCACTGGTGTTCGTCCTACCATACTACCCACGAGTCGCGCACCCAGCTCTCAAACGGGCTCTCCTCAAACACTGGCACTGGATTAGTGAAAACGAATACAAATACATATAGGCTATTTGATACCCAACCCTTGGCATACAAACGGCACAAAAACAGGACTAAAGGACTAAAGCATCTCCACAATCCAACCAAGAAGAAAACAACCTGGATGAGGAGAATGTGCAAATCCTATTGGAACTATTGGAAGAACAAAACAATGATCAAAGAAATGGCTCTCAAGACTAAAACAAAATAAATAAGTCAAGATGCCTTCCTTTCGATCAATACCCCAAAAGCCGGTATTTGTCCTTGCAATCTGTCATACATGTATAAACCAACACACAAATATAAAAACAAGGAAAAAGAAAAGTAAACTGAAAGAATGGTGACTGATGAAGTGCATAATATAGCACACAAAATATGCCCTGCTCCCCTTCCAAAAAAGGAGAGAAAAAGGGGACGGCATATTATTACCGGTAATAATCAATCACTGAGTGAACTAAAAACAAAGGACCACTGTTGCAATACACAAACCACAAACCAAAAAAAAAAAAAAAAAAGTTAAGAATTACGCTCTGGAGAGGCCAGTCAAACAACCACTCTCTGGCATACCCACTAGATAACGTACAATTACAGATTTAACTCTGCCAGTCACAAATACAATCCATATGATACTTGTCAGCAGAACCGCGTCTCAAGAAAATAACGAAAAACACGGAGGGGTTCTCTTGAAACTTGTACACGTAACCCCCCCCCCTCCTCCTACCGACTGCAATCTCGCAGAAAAAATGTGGCCAGAACTGACTTCCCAGAAGCGTATATCACTAAGAAAAAACTTACATTAAGAATTACGCTCTGGGCAATATAGTTACGCAACCACACTGCTGGCATACCAGCAAATCATAAATATCTGCAGACCAGCAACAAACATACAATCCTATGATACTTCACGCAGCAGAACTGTTGCAGCATCTCCAAAACAATAATGAAAACGATGAGAAATAGTTCTGACTTGTGACAACTTCCATAAACACCCTCCCCTTCCCATAGTAGAATGAGTTCTGATTCACTGCAGCTAACTCTGGGATTGATCAAACAAACAACAACAAATAAACTGATCATTCCTAGAAGTATGCCTGCATAAACCGGTTTCCCTTTGCTATTTTCTTGCAAAAGCACTTCATCCCCCCCCCCCCCCCCCCCCGCCCAATTGCTAATTTTGACCTTTAACCTCGTATTTTGGTGGTGAAGAATCCATTTCATATTGTGTTTGTCTCCTAGTATAATTCTGTGCATTTGGACACCAAGATCATCTAGGCCTATGAAAAACATACTGCTGCTGAGATACAATTTATAATGTTTTAGTGCAGGGTCAAAGACCTTTGACTCTCAGAAAGGGAATTTCCCCCTCCTTCTTTGCTCTTGGAATAAATAATAACCCCCATACCCGCCACAATAAGTTGAAATTAGCCTCTTAGATTTGTTTTTGTTCATGGTAATTTTCCTGTTATTTTACTAATATGACATTTTAGTAATACGTCTATTTTTGACCTTTGACCTCTTTTCTAAGGGTCAGCAATTATTCTATGTCATCTTCTTTCATAATCCTGTGCATTTTGACACCAAGATCATCTATATATCATATTTTGTTGCTATAAATATGACATTTTAGTAATAAAATTGTTTTGTGACCTTTGACCTCATTTTCGGAGGTCAGGATTTGGTCCCAAGGGTCAATAATTATTTGATGTCATCTTCTATTGTAATTTTGTGCATTTTGACACCAAGATCATCTATATACCATATTTTGTTGCTGAAATATAATTTTTAGGGATTTGGGCAGGGGTCAATGACCTTTGACCTCTAATAAAAAAAATTCCCCAACCCCTATCCCTACTTCCTTTTTTTTGGTAGTTGTCCATACCCATACCTACCCAAATCAGTTGAAATTAGCTTCTTTTAAATTTTTTCACAGATGAACCTTAAGTTAGGGATACTAAATGCCTACAATCATTATTTACTTTCAAATAAGTAAGATATTTCCTAATAATTCGGTAGTATAGATTTGTTGATATCTGCAAAGTAGTCAGGTTTCTTATGTATTTTCGTTCACTTTTTGTGTAGATTTGCTAAACTATACATTTTTGGAAAAGTTAGGATATTCTTAACATGAAAACCAATGTTTACATTTGTTTTCAGGTTCTTTATGGCGGCCATCTTGAATTTTTTAAATGGCATTTTGATGACGTCATGATGACATCACACATTTTTCACAATTGTGTGCATATGTCTATGACCCAATAAATATATTACAACAAGAATTTTAAATTTATTATGTTCTGTTGATTAGATATGGCTTAAAGGTCCAGAAATGAAAAAAAAATAAAAAAAATAACACAATGACGTCATCATGATGTCACAATGTATAACACATCCCGCCTTACCTGCATACGAAGTTTGAACCTAATCGGAATTATACTTCCAGAGATATAGGGCATTGAAACAAAATAATGTGTCACGTCACATTAAAGGTCCATTTTTTTCAAAAGAACCTGAAAACAAATGTAAACATTGGTTTTCATGTTGAGTACAATGTATACCGTACCCTAATGTTTCCAAAAATGTATAGATTAGCAAATCTACAAAAAAAGTAAACAAAACTTTCAATATGTACATTATGAACCTGAAGTGTTGTATCCTACCTTTTAATACACGAAACAAAAGTTGATTATCATTTGCCTTAATGGAATTTGCTTGAGTTCAAGACTACTACGGCAGTCTGCATGGTAGTCACGTCCACATCACATGAACTTGACTACGAATGGAAATAGCACACAGGTTTATAGGTTGATAGTAATTTGATCACAGCCATAGACATGGTGGCATATCTTTTATGTGAGTTTAAGGTCTGAAATAAATAGAGAACTGCCCATCATAAGAAGATAGTAGATACCCCCAGCTCTGCACAATTGTTGATAGGTCAAAAGCTGATTTTGGGAAATTTATGTTCACCATGCGAACCAGTCACTTATATCATATGATGAAACTCTAAGTCATCTGAGCACATGTGCAAGAGGGCGAACCCATGGCTGCAACATGCATGGCTTCACTAAAACATTTTTGTTTTTGTTGGGGGGGGGGGTGGCGGAAGGGGGTTTATTTAAATGGCAGATCAAAAACAAAAACATTGCAAATAGGGTTGGTGTATGACCGGGGGGGGGGGGGGGGGGGGGGGGGGGTGGAAATGGGGGGAAAATCTACTTTTGAAAACTTGATAAGTTGTAGCGCCATTGTGCAAAATGAAAAACTGCTTGTCAACCGTTTGTCAAAAGGTTTCAAATATGACCTCTTCATGGTAACTTTGGTAGTGCATTGTGTAGTGAAATGCTTGTTGACTGATTTTTATCAGCTACATGTACTATTTTTATTCCATTTATATTGAGAGCGTTTTGGGTTGGTTTGTTGTGTTGACAGGTGAATGGGATAGTGCCTGTAATGAACTGCAGCGAATGTTGATTATCCGATCATTGCGTCCTGATCGAGTGTCCTTCTGTGCAGGATCATTTATTGTCAACAATCTTGGATCTAAGTAAGTGGCAATACACAGCATGCAATCTGTGTCAATTCAGCTTATTATTAGTTCCATTCATCATTTGTCACCTGCTCCAACATAACCTGGACAAAGTTGACAATTTTACTTTTGTTAGAATTTTTTTTTCTTCAAATTATCAAGGTTCTCGGCCCTAAAATGATGTATCATTAACATATGTACCCCCACCCTATCTCCTCTGGTGGAAGGATTTAGTGATAAAGCCCTGACAACCTAATTATGAGATAAACAGCTTTGAAGTTCAGAAAAGCGTATTATTTCTATACAGGGTGTCCACATAAAAAGTATACCCACTTTCAAATTCATATTATTGCAAAAATACAAATGTCTGTTGAAAGGGTAGAATGTTCATTATGTCATTGCCATGAAGTCATTGCCTTAAATGACTGAACAAACAAGACATTTATGAAAAGTACTGAAATCAGCACTGTGACAAGTTGTTTTTACTTGAGTGACAAAGCTCAGGCAGGTGTTTGTAAGGACAAATTATTTTACGGTTTAAACACATTGAAAAAGCAATGACTGGGTTGATGAATCATTCTTTCTGATCCCTTTCTTTATGTGGTACACTTATCTGACAAATTTAAGGTGATGTACCCTCCACATGGCCACTATTCCTGTTAAGTCATAGCTGGCATCTTCGTCTCATGTCTCTCACTGCCCGCCTTATCATCCCTACTTGTCACAGTTTTCCTCTCAGTTACTTTTCCCGAGTCCAGTGGTTACTTTTACCGGCCAAGTGCTGCCCAGGAAAACTTCCCATGTAACTTTTCCCGAGACGATAAGTCGGTTAAAGCAGCTCAGGAAAACGTAAATCCGGCCCCCTAGGTCGATTTCATGCTACACAAGACACAGCGCATGCGCTCTTTGTATTGTTTATGTGCGAGCACACTTAAGCATGCACATCGCATCGTGATCACATTCGCATGTGGTTCTGCAAAAAGATTACGGAGTGTTGTTGTTTGTTTGGTCAAAATTATGGCAGATATTATTATTGATACAGTCGGAAGTTTGATTGGTGCTACCAGTGCATCATTTCCAGATGATAATAAAGAGCGTCAACGTATCTTACGCTGAAAGAAAGCACAACAACCACAGACATATAAACCTATAGACCGCCAGTCGTGTGCACAAAACCGTGATTTGCAAAGTATGGGCAAAACGACACGTAGGCTGCACGGCATGTGCGTGTAGCTATAAAAGCCAAGCGCATATAATTACGCGGCTAATTACGCGGCTATTGTTCTACACACTTTGCACGCGCGTTCATATAATTGTGTATTATCTTTCGCATACCGGGCAACGTGCTCAACACGTGCTCAAAAATGGGCCTAAAAGTCTTTATCTTCAAGATTGACACTGGATATGCTTAACCCTAACAGTCCTCAATCCTTCACCTGTTGGAGGACTGAAGACTGTTAGGGTTAATCTACATGACCTATGGTATATACCCTGTGTACTTTTCTTTTAAATCGATAAATGCTTTCATATAATTATTTGACTGGAACAGTTCGGGTGTGTACGAATTCCCTATACCTTGGGCTAGTTAGTATTTTAGTCGGGCGCCGCAAAATCACGAAGTCATCATGTAGTTTTTAATAAGACCTGGCGGTCTATGTGTTTATATATCTGTGACGACAACGGACAATGCAAAGCGCCCTCATGGGTCATTATACTGACAGCACGGTTACTTCTCCCGCGGTCTCGGTAAAATTTTCCCGTGTCAAGAGTCTAAGAGCGAACAATGGTAAGATTTGACCATTTTTTTTGTTACCATCATCTCAGTAAAACATTTTTTTTTAAGTCCAGTGCGAACACAGCTTTTGACTTTTGTATATGGTGAGGTCCAAGGATGACCTTTGCCTTTAGCCTTGAATAGCTTGTTCTTTGACATGAGGCTGGATGATTTGTGAAGTCTTAATGACTGCAACTATGCCATGTATCTTAGGACCTGAAGAACAAAATAGAGCCTATAGTAATATAGCAATATTCTTGATGTTTGTATAGGTTTGTTGAACCCCCTGTGCTGGATATGAAAGCTGTTCTGGACGACTCAAGCACGAGAACACCACTAATTTTTGTTCTTTCAACTGGAGTGGTAAGAGTCTACTAACCCATCTAGTGGTAATATTCTCTAAAAGCAATATTAATCTGCTATCAAATGCGAACAAAACAGTTAACAATCGTGGACTGCTGTGATGTGGGGTCGTTGGCGTACTAGTGTTGAATTTGTAGGGGGGAACCTAGGGAGGTGCACCAATTTTTCAAAGGTGTCACTAAATAGTAACTATGTGGGATAAGCCATTTTTAACACCTGAGGGGCGCATATTCGGCTCGGGTGCTATGCGGCCCGACGGGCTTAAAAATGCTATATTCCACATCACAGCAGTCAACAATTGTTTTGTTATATCACCCCAATAGGTCAAATTAACGGTTGTATAACTTACTATGCCAAAAAGTTATTTAAGTCAGTGCATGTAACCCTTGATAATTGCAGGTTTTTATGCTGGACATGTTGCACTAAGCAGTTGCGCTTACAAAGTTAATCATTGTATTTTACAGACTGGACATGTATAATTATGTGGTTGTTCTAGACCAAAGAATTTATAGTGCTCAAGCACAACATATAAGAATTTCATTTTAAGAAGCAGCTGGCGTTGCATGAAAAATCACTGTTATTGGGAAAAACTTGAGAATCCTAGTCTTCAATAGGCCTGAATCTAATGTTGCATCATTGTCAGCAAGTGGCTCTTGTATACCCACCTCGCTCCAATAGTAAAGTACACGTGACTTATGATTTATGTATATTGTGCAGGGCAAATTTAACTGACAACCTTTGGCTCTTCTTGAAATGGAACTTGTTTTACTTTACATAGATTTATATAACTCAAAAACAGTTCTTTATGAGAGTTGCCCATCACAAGGCCATATTTAATCAGTTCACGCCGGGATTAATTTAACATCACTGATCCGGGGCGCGGGATTAATTTTAACGAAACTTGATCCGAGGCGGGCTCAGGCCGATGGTACCGGAAAGCACACCCACACATTTCCGGCCTTGCGCGCTGCTGACGGACATTTCTGGCCTTGCTCGCTGCTGACGGACATTTCCGGCCTTGCTCTCGACGTGTTTATGCGTCATCCTTTTTGAATCTGGGGAAAACTTTGCGTGTATATACGTCCTCTCGCACGAACTGGTTAAAGAAAATCAAGAAAAGGAAATCAAAGAAATCTTAGAAAAGTGAAATTTACTTTAACTAGAAAAAAAGTATTGATGTTTGAACTGGGACGGTAACTTTCTATTTTGTTTTGTCTTGTTTTCTCAACGGATCAATAGTTTTTGACCGCTAACAAGTTTTCAACTTTATTTTTCAACTCTTCTGACAGGATCCAACCAGCATGCTTCTTCAACTATCTGAACAAAGTGACATGGCTCATCGTTTCCATGCTCTTTCACTTGGTCAGGGACAGGCACCAATTGCAACACGCATGATAAAGGAAGGTGTCAAGGAGGTGACTTTTTTGTCATTAAGTATCACAATGATTTTATCAGATGCAGTGGGTAACTGTATCAACAGAAGTATCGCATGATTTGAATTGTATCCAGGTTGTTTCATGCTATAACTTTATCTGAAGAATTGCAAATGGCCTTATATCCTGATATCTATACAGGGTGGCCCGAACAAAAACAAACGACTACGCATGCTTCCACTACACTAAGGCCAAAATGGTATAGCGCATGAGGAGTCTTTCTGAAAAATGATATCAAGATACCAATGATATCTAAAACTACTAGACGAAATTCTGGGTATAATTTTTCATCTAGAAGGATTCTCCAGTGGTATAGGTAGTTTTGGCTGTGGGTGGTGGAGGTTCGCTTGTTTGTTATGTATGGGCGACCCTGGATTATCACTACCTTTTTAACATTTGTAACCAAACCAGTAATAGGGTTGAAATAGGGTTAAAATGGTTGTCTGCAGTGGTACCAAAAAAGGGAAAATGCAGTGATTTCTTCATTTTCGCCACCATTCTTCATTTTTGTTTTATCTTTTTTTAGGTTGAATGAGAAATTTAAGGGTTGCAGTCAAGTTCCTTCAATGCACATAAAACAAAGCAAATACTTACCATTAAGTAAACAATTTAGCAGACACTCTTAACATTTAAATAAGTTAGGATGCCTAATATTTGGATTTTAACAAGATTTTCTTCATAAATTGCTGTGTACATAAAACAAACATATTGTGGCGGAACCGGCAGAGGACCTAGATGGGGACTGGTCTTATTATCCCAGGACTCCAACCAACTCTTATTATCCGAAAATATATTTATTAGCCTTGCACAAGGATGAGCGGCTATCCAGAACGCAAGGGGGGACAATTAACAAACTTTATGTAATATAACAGAACACTAATTAATTAGTCCTAATTAACCTCACAATGCAAATAAACCTCACAGTGACAAGTATTCCAAAGACGATCAATAGTTGGTCTTATTCTCTTCCTGATTCAGTGAATGCAATACAAATAAATACATGTATACACAATAATCCTCACTGGTATGATAAACCTCACATAAATATAAAAGGGTCAACTGCACCCTTAAAGATGAACTTGACTTTTAATAACCCTCACTTAGTCAAATGCACCGCCTAATGGATTTATATAAGCTTATAATGATCCTCGCTGAAACAAGGTCGTCGACTGCACCACCGGATTATCCTCACGAGGCCTAGAGTAAACCTCACGTGGTCAACTGCACCACTTAAGTGTAACCGGACTTGAATTAATTTGCCTATGGCTTCTACAATATAAATGTTAAGGGGCATACACATCTAACAGTTAATACAATTATAATCCTTACGAATAAACACGAAATAAGGCAGGGTGATGAAACACTTAAGAATGAGGGGTAATTACATATGCACCAATAAATCCTCACTACAAGTTAGTATACCTCAACCAGGTTCAGCTCACTGCATCTACAATAACCCTCACTGTTGTTGTGAGTAGCCCAGGGTAATTAACACGATACGGGTCGAACTACCAGAGAATTATAGTAAACCTCAGGGCACTGAAAACGCCTGTTAAACCTAAATAGGGATAGTAAGCTCCCCGATTAATGTTGGGCTGCACTCAACCGTCACCGCACCATAAGAGGCAGACAACCCCCCTAACAAATCTAGCTTCACTGACTCCCCAACCAAAGGTTACCTACCCTACATGCCCAGGTCCCACTATAATCTAGACCCAATGTCAAATAGCCCGCTAGCTACTTAAACTCACCGGTCGTTCGTCGATCGGCCGCGCTAAGTTTTCTTTAGGACACTGAATTCACTACAGCACAGTACAAGTAATGTGGTCACTTTGACATCTGAACTGCAACTGATTAAAGCCCCAAGCACAAGGCCGAGCACAACTAGCGAAATATGCTACGGTCGCTGGGCACTGCTGATTATCTATGCAGTTACCGGGCAGAAGCTACGCGCGCCACTGATTAGTCGTCGCGAGCTGCTGCATTATTTATGCACCGGATATATGCATTAAACATCAGCTTATTATTATTTATAGGACAACTAGACTCGAACACGAGTCGATGTATACGAATACACATACCCTGTTTCTTCACAATATAAACAGGGACATGCATACAATCATGATGCTTAACATGGTTGGGAGAAGAAACACAAAAGAGAAATAAGAGTCGAGTGGAACAATCAGCAAAAGAAGGATTAGGCTAAGGGAAAAAAAGATGAAGTCAGAGTGGTTAGAATCAAAGACAGACCTGGGTGGGGGGAGGTGAAGCGCCAGTCACACATACACGACGCACAGCCCGCGCACTGAACAATTTGCAATTTTTGCCAGTGCAATGTCGTTCGCTGGGTGTGCGTCAGCATTCGTTACTCGTTCGTTGAGCGCGCTGGACCAACGCTATGCATTCGTTGTCATTCGCAGTGTGCGTCAGGATTTTTGTGCATGCACAAAAATGTGCGCAGAGCTGGACGCATGAATGTACACGCCAGAAGGATGCCAGACACGCGCACAGAGCGCACTGGGTATTCGTTCAATTTGTTGCACTGTGCACTCTGTATACGCTCTGTATGCGCCCCGTATACGCGCAGTGCGCTAGCAACACGATGTGCATTCGTTGTCAATTCGCTAGCTTTTCCCCAATTCTGACAAAAGTTGGGCGCACAACGACGCACTTATCTTTTTTTCCAGATCAGATCAGATCAGATCAGATTATTAATTTAAGATCAGTGCGTCGTTGTGCGCCCAACTTTTGTCAGGATTTGGGAGAAGCTAGGGTTGTTGCTAGCGCGCTGTGCGTATATGGAGCGCATACAAAGCGCACTTGTTAAAAAATTGAACGAATGCACCTCGAAGGAAAGAACTAACAAAGAAGTATGAGAGATTAAAAATTTAGTTTGTGCTTCAAATTGTAATTATAGTACAGTGGAACGCCTCTATACCAAACACAGCTACACCAAATTTGGCTCTACTGAACACCATCCTTGGCTCCCGCTTTTTGTGTCCAAACATTGTTGTTAAAAACAAGTCAACAGATTTTGTTTAATCCATTGGGTATATCAAACGCTATTTAGGCTGTGTAAGGCCGTGTCCGAAACAGGTGTCTAGAGCTACAGCTACGGCTATTGTCTGCGTCGGCCATTTTGTAGCGCTGTCCGAAATGCCGTCTAGAGCTACAGCTACGGCTACAACGTCACAAAAATCTAGCCGTAAAAGAAGTTGTCTAGCTCAGGCTTGACAAAATGGCGGCAGCACTAACGTTAATTTTGGAGCCAATTTTTGATAGTGCATTGAATTGAAACTAACAGATCGACAAATACGTCAATATCATCAGGTATTTCAACCGGCTGTAAACAAACATTGCGTAACATCTAGCAGACGATAATTGTTGTAAATTCTTACATCGTAATTTTGCAAACACTAATTCCAGGATCGCTTTGGGGCGCAATAACTAGCCGTAGGCTCTACCATAGCCGCGCCCGACTCCATTTGCCTTAGCGTCGATGTAGCTGCAGACGTAGACCGTAGCTCTAGACACTCGTTTCGGTCACGGCCTTAAATTCTCGAACATCAAACGGCCCGTGCTTTATGTTAAAGAGTGACGGGTGGCTATTATTTCCCGTTGCTTTAGAACTCGATGTGATAAAAGAAGGTGCACTTGAAGTAAGCCACAAGAAGGCGCTATTTAAAAGGACGGACACCGTCTTGAAAAATCACCACCAGGTTGACCGGTGGCTAAAAATTGCTATACCGAACAATCGATATACTGAACAAAATCTGTGGATCCTGTGGATGTTCGTTATAGTGGTGCTTCACTGTAAAACAAATTGCAATGTTTAAAAGATTCAAGTGCCAGTTCAATTCAAACCCAATGCAATTCAAACCCAATGCAATGTTTGTTTTGTTAAATGAAGGGTAACTGGGTGTTCTTGGCTAACTGTCACCTGTCATTGAGTTGGATGCCAGCATTAGCTAAACTGGTGGAGCAGCTTCAGGTTGAAGAACCTCATCCAGACTTCAGACTGTGGTTGAGTAGCAGTCCACATCCTGAATTTCCGATCTCCATCCTCCAAGGTGGTATCAAAATGACAACTGAACCACCCAAGGTAAAATACATATTTGGCTTTATAAATGGCTATCAAAGTAAAACTATTTTCAAAGTAAAAAAAGAACTACAAAAAACATTTAAGCATTGTTTTCACAATAAATTGATTTGAGCTTGTAAAGAAATCGCTGAATGTATGCCAAATTTACAAGGATAACACTGTATCTGTTCATCCAATGCGCCGTATTCCTGGTCGCATGAGGGCGCTGTAAGGCGCCATTTTCTGGGTACCCAACACAGGTAAAATTGCGTTTAATAAGTGGTTTAGTAACTTTACTTTTATCTAACAAATGGAATATTGAAAAATTTAGATTTGGGAGCTGTAAGAATATGTAAACTGACGTGAATTATATTTGAATCACTTTTAATTATACCCCCAATACCGCGAGCACAGCGCCCCCAACGTTTAAAAATACGGCCTATTGACCTATCGCAGTTTACAACCATTATCCAATCGTAGCGTCATTTAAACATCACATGATATTCCAAATCCTTGACAAACAAAAGAAACATTCCAAATACATGCATTATTCGGCTGAATGGGTTCGTTAAAATGCAATAGTCCAGTATTGGAGTCGAGCCCTAAAATATGAGTACAGAGTACTCCGAGAAATTAGGGGCCAAGTCCCAGGCCAAGTCCGAGTACACTGGTGACGAGTCCGAGTCCAAAGCACCGAGTTCGAGTACATTAAAGACCGAGTACATTCAAGACCGAGTACATTCAAGACCGAGTACATTCAAGACCGAGTACCTAAGTCCAAGTTCGAGTCTGAATACAATATTAACAAAAAAAAAAAACAAAAATGCATGTGTAAAGGTGTCTAAGGGGCGTGGCTACGAACATCTATTTCTCAATCACTACTGTACTATAAAGTGGTATAGCAGTTTCTCATGTAAAATAGATTGGCCAACAAAGTGGGCGACAGGTAGCAAAAGTCTGCTAGTTGATGACAGATGACATAGCTGCCTATCTCATAAGCAGACGAGGCAAAGCCTCATTTTAAGTAAAGATGAGTTTACTTTGCTTAAAATATAATACTGTGAAGTGCATTGATGTTATTTTCTTCCTTTTATTCCAGGGACTTAAAGCCAATATGAAACGCCTGTATCACCTTGTAACAGAGCAGCAATTTGGACGATGTCAGAAGCCGGAGAAGTACAAGAAGCTATTGTTTGCTTTGTGCTTCTTCCACTCAGTACTCTTGGAGAGACGCAAATTTCAAATGCTGGGATGGAACATCATGTATGGCTTCAATGACTCTGACTTTGAGGTGAACATTTGGCCATATTTGGGGTCATTTAGGTCTAGTATAGTTGCACATAATGGAGTAATGTAATAAACCACATGGTGCCAGGACCAGGCAGTGTCTGCTCAACCAATATGGCTTGAGGCGATGTCTGGGCATAATATCAAGTGCAGACTAGTTTCCACAGTCCAATTGGCTTTAATTACTATATCCCCCAAACACGGAGCAGTCTCAGGCATAGAATAGCCTCCACTGTTCAGTGGGCTTGAATCACCCGGGCCCTCACAGCACAGTGGCAAACGCCACAGGGTTACCGGACCTGATAGCATTCACGCAATTGTGCATTAAGGTTGCCTACATCAAGTGGCTACGTCTAGACAACATAGTGAACTACATCCAGTTGGAACTAGGGGTTGTCCGTCTCATACCTAAAGTAGGATTCTTGACTAAGAATCAGTCGGGAGTCCTTTTCACCTCCAGACATCTTTGTCCCGGACATCAAATCATTCTCGTTCATTCCAGAAACATGCATGAGTAGATTACTCCCAAAGAAGATATTCATTTTTGTGGGGCGATGTGGTTCTGTATTTATGGTGTTTGACTCATGTATGGTGGTACGTGGGTTCGAACCCTGTCAGGAAACATGGGGCTACAATTGCCTCTCTCCACCAAGGCATATAAATACGTACCTGTGAAGGTAGAGACCACATGCGCTGATCTTGAGCTGCTGCAAAAATGGCCTCGTTTCTAACAGAGTTTAAAAAAGTGTTTTGAAGCAATACATGTAGGGGTATAAAGCGCTATATAACGACAACATTATTATTCATTCGTAAACCCCCATCCACACCTCTGTGGGAGGGGGGGTGATTTCTTATATTAGTCACTAGTTGTAGTACGATCATTATTGTCAAGGTGTCTGAGAATCTTCTTAGTATCTACCTTGATGAGTATGATGACACACCATGGGATGCCCTCAAGTACCTGATTGCAGGAGTCAACTACGGAGGTCACATTACTGATGATTTTGATCGACGCCTACTCATCACTTACATCAATGAGTACTTCTGTGAAGCAACACTGGCAACAGCTTTTTATAAGTAAGTTAAATTTGACATTTTTCGAGTATGTTGCCATTGCATGGGCAATAGCATACAGTACTATTTCATATTATGTTATCTTGAGTGGTTTTCCCTTTTTTCTGAATGAAGTAAACATGTAATTGCTCTAATTATTGAGAGTTTTAAAAGGTATATATTACAAATGAAACGGTAAAGAAACCTTAAATAGCAATACAGCAGGGAATAGTTGTTTTCACCTTCGACATAGGTCTTCCATGGTGGAATTCATGAAATGAGTAAGTTAAGATTGTATGCGTTTGTATTGACCGGCAATCGTGGTCGTCGGACAAAAGAATTGGGAGTCAAACAATGGGTCCACGATTGACAAAACGTCCACGATCTTTTCCCGTGTACAAATCCTATGGCGATCATCAAAAAACAAAAGAGGGAAGACGGTCGGACAATACCCCGTCCACGATCGAAGGCCTTTACACACTTGTATGTGTGTGTAGAAGAAAACTTTTTAACATAGATTTGGCTTTAATAACCCCTAGAATGTGGATAAAAAAGGGGGAAAAAAGGCCTTTAGGAACAAATTTGTTACCACATCAAAGTATTATTAGCAAACTTTTTTCTTTTTCTTAGGTTGTCGTCATTGCAGACATACTATGTTCCTAAAGATGGACCACATCAAGCTTACAAGGTAACGTTTGAAGGACTGCATACAAACTCAAACTTCAACTAGAAATATGTCTGTTCAAGGAACAGAACATAATGTGACCCGCTCCATCGAAATCAGGAATAAGTCTCGAATTGACTTTTTAGGATATGCGCATGGTGGGAAAGGGAATGTCATAAGCTTTCTAATGATACCCATCACAAGTGTGTATCTTCTTAGGTTAACGAGTTATGGTATGATGAAGTTGACAGGTGTATATTTTTTTGCCGAATCCACATTCCGAGAAAAACAGCTTTGAAATAAACAAAATTGACCAAAATCATACAGACAGCGCACACAAATCCTCTTAATTTTCATTTTTATTGATCGTTTTTACATACAAGACATTAATGACAATAATCTGTGACAACTACACTTCCTAAAAATACAATGTTCAGAAAAACAACTTGGTCACGATTTTTACCCATGCGTTCACTTTAACGGCCGCTCGTGTAAAACGACCCCAGCGACTTATTCCTGATTACGATGGAGCGGGTCTCATATGGCTTTTTCGCAAATTTTCAATGTTCATTTCATTTGTCTTTTCATAAATTTTCATTGCATAAAGTAAACAAATTGAAAACAAAAATCTGAATTAAATCTCTCGTGGTTGATTTTTCAGCAATTTTTAAACGTTTTAATTTGTTTTCATTGTAACTTCTGGTCTAGTGACGTCATCAATCTTTTTCCCGTCAACCTGTTCTTAGCATGAAGTTGATTACACACATCAATTATATAGTAAACTTTGCCACGCGAATCAACTGATTGTTCATTTTAAACGTGTTTCAACCTACCGCTAGAGGGCGCTAAAATATTGTAGGAAGGCACCGTTAACTTTTTTTGTAACTCACACTAGCCAGAGACTAACATCGTTGGAAGTAAGTTCACATAATTTTCCCCTTTCAAATTATAAGGCACTTCCGGTTTGGGCCGGAAGGAAGAGTCGGGTCATTTTGCATGTAATACGAATTAAGAAGACCATTGCTTATTCAATCAATTCCCTTAAAAATCTAAATCAGATCTCTTACAGTTGATTTTATATTGATTTTTAAAGATTAATTATAGAAATATTTGGTTGCTTTTAATCTGACACTTGATGACGTCATTGTGACGTAATTAACAGAAAGCTCGAAAGCTGTCTTAACTTTGCTATTTAAAGAAAAAAACTGGAATATATCTATCGCGGTTGATTTTTTTGTGATTTTTAAAGATTAAAAAATCTGATTATATACACCAGTTATAAAGTGATTTCAGCAAACTTCGCCACACACAACAGATTATTAATTTTAACCATTTTGTAATGGTTATGACGTTATGACGTCGCCGGTATTTTTTTGGGGGAAGTACATTCTAGCCAGACACTAACATTATTGAAAGTAAGTTCATATCATATTTCACTTTCAAATTATAAGGCACTTCCGGTTTGGACCGGAAGGAAAGGTCACGTGATCTCACGCACACGAGATAAAATGAAGATCCTGGATTATTCTATCTATTGCCACAAACATCAAGTGTCGGTCTTTCGCGGTTGATTTTTTAATGATTTTCAAAGATTAAATCAATTGCACCTTTAAGATGATGTCACGTGACCCGGCCCTGATGACATCATCTTGACGTCTGTCCACTCAAAGCGAAAAAGCCAATTAGGTTCTTCTCTTTTATTAGCTTGGACTTTAGCTTAACCAAAATGTGTTAAATTTGATCGTACGATTTCTTGCGATTGGTAATGATTTGGCTGAGTTACGACCAATCGGCAATGTTTGCTATGATCTCCATTAGCTTTCGCATACTGTGATTGACTTTAAGACTGGTGGTAGGTCATCGTACGATTGGTGGTACGCAGGGTCGTGCAATCACAGTTGGAAAAGATTGAAGGCAAGATCATTCGTAAGTAATTGCGCGATTAGTGGTGGCGATCAGCGACTGCTCGCACCAGCAATTGTGAGGTCATACGACAAGTGGCACCACTAATCGTCTGGTGGCACGACTAATCGTAGAACTGCGTGACCACAATCATCCACGACTGGTGGTACGACCATGCGCGATTAGTGGTACGACCATGCGTGACTGGTAGTATTACCATGCGCAACTGGTGGTACGTACGACCATGCGCGACTGGTGGTAAGACCATGTCTCATAATCCATTTTACAAAATGCATTGAATGCATCTTTAGTTCCTTGGCAACAGTTTGGAACATCGCAAGTTACATGTACCATGTGCCATTTAACCACTGCAAGTCTGCAACGTATTGTACACCACTTAAAGTGGTGTACAATGTATTTTTGTTCCACACTATTATGGCAAAACAACTATGAAAACCATTACTATCAAGAAAACATTATAGTAAATATGATTTACTTTGAAGTTATTTTGAATGTTTTGTTTAATTAGGTAATAGTCCAATGCCAGTTAGTTTTCCTTACAAACCATGTATACATCTGCCTTTTCATTTTATGTTCTAAAAAGAGATGTTATGACTCTGCTAAATAAGTGCTAATGTGGTCTAGAGCATTGAATTTGCCGTCTGTGGGTAAAGCTGCAGGTTGTGGGTTCGAGCCTGGCCTAGGACTATGGTGCGTGGGCCCTTGGGCCCTTGCTTCTCTCCACCCAGGGGTGAAATGGGTACCTGTGAGGGTGGAGATGGTTGTTATTAGCTGATTTGCGCCAAAACGGCAGCATTGAGCTGTAAACTAGATTATTGTAATAGTTTACTGTATGGTCTTTCCAGTACACACATCGGTAAATTACAAAGAATTCAAAATACTGCAGCTCGCCTTGTAACCGGTTCACCACGTACATGTCACATCACGCCAGTTCTTCATCTCCTTCATTGGTTACCAGTTGTATATCGTATTCAGTTTAAAATTTTGATTTTAACATTTAAATGTTTATATGGAACAGCTCCGGAGTATCTCTGTGACCTGGTGTCTGTTATTCGTCAAAACAGATATAGTCTTCGTTCAATGGATAGTGTGTTACTGACCCCGGGGAGTGCCAAATGTAAAGTTTCACTAGGTGATTGTGCTTTTCAGACAGCTGCCCCTAAACTATGGAACAAACTTCCAGTTCACATTAGGAATCTTAGGAGTCTAGATAAGTTTAAAACTGAAGTTAAAACATATCTTTTTAAACTAGCTTTTGATTTTGAATCATGATTCTCATTTTTAACTAAGTAATAGTATGGTGACACATCGCCTTGAGTACCAGTTCTGGTAGATATGTGAGCTACATGTATATAAAAATCCAGTATTATTATTCTTATTAAATATCAAACAATAAATGTTTTTGTACTGTGCTACATATAGATTTACAACGCATTGCACTTATGACTAGTTTTCTGAAATTGCTCGCAGATAACATAGCTAAAATGCATTGTACATGTAGGGATAAGATGCGTTGAATGCTGCAAAGCAATTTATGGAACTGTTAACCAGTTCGCGCCGGATGACGTATATAAACGCAAATATTTCCCCAGATTCAAAACGGATGACGCATAAACACGCCAAGTTCAAGTTCGGAAATGTATGTCAGCAGCGCGCAAGGCCGGAAATGCGTGGGTGTGCTTTCCGGCACTATCAGCCTGAACACGCTTGGGATTGATAGACAAGGCCCAGACCAGGAAAAACTAAGGGTTTTTCCTGTCAAGGTTTTCTCAACGGTTTCATCATCCTGAACCTCAACTATTTGATATTAGCTTGGGGGCCACCCTGATTTTTGCCCCATATTCAAAATGGCCGCCAAAATCCAAAATGGCCGCTAAAATTACATAAATTATATATATACTGCTAATTACGTTTAATATCAACGTTTTTTTTAGTGATTCTGACATCTTGAATGTACACCCATTAAATTTAGCTTCAGAGCCACCCAGAATTTGGCCTCAAATCCAAGATGGCCGCCAAAATCTAAAATGGCTGCCAAAATAACATAAAATATACTGCTAATTACGTTTAATATCAACGGTTTTTTGTGTGATTCTGTCATCTTGAATGTACACCCATTAAATTTAGCTCCAGAGCCACCCAGAATTTGGCCTTAAATCTAAGATGGCCGCCAAAATCTAAAATGGCTGCCAAAATTACCCTAATCAGGTTTATACTGCTTCTTGGTTTTTTTCTGTCAGAGTTTTTTCAGTGATTTTGTCATTCTAAGCCCAAGGCCATTAAGATTAGTCTGGGGAATACCCAGGATTTATCGTCTAATCCAAGATGGCTGTCAAAATGGCTGCCAAAATGGCTGCTAAAATGGCCACCAAAAGCATCATACTTAAATTTAAAGTACATCTTCGTTTTGTCCTGTTAAAGTTCACTAAAGTTGGTTTCATTGTGGCGTCCTGAACCTAAGCCTTTTGAAATTAACTTGTGACTACCCAAGATTTGTCTGCCCAAATTCAAAATGGCTACCAAAATTACCTTAATCAGATTTAAACGATCTCTTATTTATCCCCCATAATTTAGTAAAGGACCTGGCTCAGACATGTATGCACATTATTTAGGAGAGGATAACTCAACTGTTCTAGGCTGATATGACCCCAAGGAACAACTTGGGATGTGTGCCAACATATCTAACCGGGGTAAACAGCCCGGAAATAACCACGCCCTTTTAAAAACGACCACGCCCTTTTAAAAATGACCACGCCCTTTTTATCGGAAGTGCTACTTCCGACATAGCTGTATCTTCTAAACCGTTGGAGCTAGACATTTTCTGATGTGCTCAAGATGTTCATTTGATATGTTGCAAGAACATTTCTAAAAACCGTTCGGTCAACTTATTACCATACAAATAGATACATACACCGGGAATTTCCATATATATTTATTAATTAAACTTTCCAAACTTATAGCAAAGTTAGAACATTTGTGTCATCTACTAGAGTTTAACTGACAATTCGGAATTTAAACAATACAAGGATTTTTTTAAAGAAAGAAAACAAGCATTTAATTATTATAAAGTAACACAACAGAGCCCAGGTATGAGAATTATGAGCAGTGTTCATTCAGTGATGGGTTCTTACAACAATCACCTCCCTTGCATTTGCAGTACTTGCAACAATAGATCCAAGCAACTCGCCTTATGGTTTTGAGAACACAATCTCGGGGACTAATGAATTACCCCTTCTTACAAAACCATAAGACGCAGCATTCAAAATCAAGGTTCACTTTCCTCTTCTTCCCCTCTCTACATTCTTGATGCTGTCCTCTCTGTAAGTGTCAAAAGACGTGGTGACTGTTGGTCATATCTTCCATCAGCAAAACTGCTTTCCAGGCATTCTATGTTGAGTAGCGCACCACCAGATAACAAGACACAAAACCTCTATACATTGGTATATCACCAAAGGCATGGATTGTGTCAGCTGTGTGTGCTTCTCCATTCCTTCGGCTCAACTACACACACGAGGAAGCTGATGACAGGATGATGTTCCATGTGCAGGACATTCTAAGTCACCAGACAGGACCTACATCCCTGACTCTGCCATCAGGTGACACATGTGTCATCAGGTCAATTTGAGAGATCTTGGCCTACAAGAGTTCTGGCTCATCCACAACTCAAGAGTGATAAGATCAATATTACCACTCCACGATATCTGCATAACGCTGGGAGACAAGCTCACAAAGTGTCTTCCAGCACTCCATGCGCTGACTGGATCCGATACAACCAACAAGATATCAACTAAACCTGCAGCCCTGAATGCTGTGTGCAAACCAGAAGATTTCTCCCTGATCCTGAATTTCGACTGTCCAAAGCTAACAGAAAATGCAATACAGATGGCAGAGACATTCTTGGTCAAGTGTCTCAAACTATCAACAGACCTGCAGACATGTGATGAGCTGCGCCTCGCTGCATTTGATAGCAATGCCCTCAAGATAGACTTTCAGAGAACCACTTGCACCTCAACTAATGCAAGGAAACATAATCATGTAGAGCTTATTACCAACAGCAGCTGTGAGTCCAAGCCCCATTTAGAGACACCACCTTGATTTTGAATGCCGCATCTTATGGTTTGGTAAGAAGGGGGTACCGGTAATTCATTAGTCCCCGAGATTGTGATCTCAAAACCAGAAGGCGAGTTGCTTGCATGTCTGAACCAGGTCCTTTACTAAATTATGGGGGATAAATAAGAGACCGTTTAAATCTGATTAAGTTAATATTGGTAGCAATTTTGGATTTGGGCGGACAAATCTTGGGTAGCCACAAGTTAATTTCAAAAGGCTTAGGTTCAGGACGCCACAATGAAAGCAACTTTAGTGAACTTTAACAGGACAAAACAAAGATGTACTTTAAATTTAAGTAAGATGCTTTTGATGGCCATTTTTGCAGCCATTTTTGCAGCCATTTTAGCAGCCATTTTGACAGCCATTTTGACAGCTATTTTGACAGCCATCTTGGATTAGACGATAAATCCTGGGTATTCCCTAGACTAATCTTAAAGGCTTTAGAATGACGGAATCACTGAAAAAAACTCTGACAGAAAAAAACAAGAAGCAGTATAAACCTGATTAGGGTAATTTTGGCAGCCATTTTAGATTTTGGCGGCCATCTTGGATTTGAGGCAACATTTTGGGTGGCTCTGGAGCTATAAATTCAATGGGTGTACATTCAAGATGACAGAATCACACAAAAAACGTTGATATTAAACGTAATTAGCAGTATATTTAATGTAATTTTGGCAGCCATTTTAGATTTGGGCGACCATCTTGGATTTGAGGCCAAATTCTGGGTGGCTCTGGGGCTAAATTCAATGGGTGTACATTCAAGATGACAGGATCACACAAAACCCGTTGATATTAAACGTAATTAGCAGTATATATGTATTTTATGTAATTTTGGCAGCCATTTTAGATTTTGGCGGCCATCTTGGATTTATGGCCAAATTCTGGGTGGCTCTGGATCTAAATTCATTGGGTGTACATTCAAAATGACAGAATCCCTAGAAAACCCGTTGATATTAAACGTAATTAGCAGTATATATGTAATTTATTTAATTTTAGCGGCCATTTTGGATTTTGGCGGCCATTTTGAATTAGGGGCAAAAATCAGGGTGGCCCCCAAGCTAATATCAAATGGTTGAGGTTCAGGATGATGAAACCGTTGAGAAAACCTTGACAGGAAAAACCCTTAGTTTTTCCTGGTCTGGGCCCTGTCTATGAGTTTCGTTAAAAATAATCCCGCCCGTGGGCTCGGCGATGTTAAAATAATCCCGGCGCAAACTGGTTAAAGAGGTGATCCAGATCAACTATTGGCCAGACCTAAGAGTTCAAAAATTGTAAATGGGAACCTTGATTTAGTCATTGGCTTGAGAAGCCATTGATATACTAAATTATTAAGAACACTACCCATTTCTACTTGTTGGAAACTCTAACCCTGCGCTGCACCCGCGAACTGAGCAATGCGCTTGCTTCACCTGCTGCCTTTGGGGCAGCAGCGTATTTACAATAGCCTTACGTAAACAAACTTATCTCAATGGGTTGTAATAGTTGAAAGGAGAGTCATATGAACTTTTCTCGACCCCATTTGTGGAGCTTTCTCAGAGTAAGCATTTCTAGGGTTTGGCCTTGCTCGACCTCAAACCCAGGCTACTCAGTGACTTTACAGTCCTTTTCGGCAACTACCAGGGTAGGCATTTTTGGAGTATTGTAACGAAGATTCGCCTGGGGTCGACTACACACACAAGAAGGACTCCTGACACAAGTGTTCCTCTATTTCCTGTGGTTCTCTGCCGTTTATTGTGGACTCTCGCCTACCAAACATGGACTTCAGGCTCACACAATCACGCGGCCCCCAGAACTGGTCAGAACCAGTTCGGCGCTTGCGCAATCCAAGGCGGGTTTCCGGGGCGATCCCACCACCGTGGAATCGCTCCAGCGCCCTCTACCGCCCAACCGGCACGGGCGTTACACAGCCCCCCACGAAGACCTTGTTTGCCCCCAAACAAGACCATGGGCGCTGCTGCCGCACCCCGGCCAACCGCCCTGGAAAACGCATAACGCCAACATTACACAACAATTTACATTCCAACAATTTACATTACAACAATTTACACTACAACAATTTTCATTACAACAATTTTCATTACAACAATTTTTGGGGTAAGCCCCTGGCCCCAGGACACACCCCTGGCCCCGGCACACCCCTGGCCCCGGCACACCCCTCTAAATGTTAAACTTGACTGCGACTGTGACTGCGACTGGCTGCTCTGACTGCGACTGGTGCCTTCGACTGCGGCTGGCTCTTGCGACTGCGACTGTGGTTCCTGCGACTGCATCTGCGGCTGGCTCCCGCGACAGCGACTGGCTCCTGCGACTGCGACTGGCTCCTGTATCTGGTGCCTGCGACTGCGACTGGCTCTTGCGACTGCGACTGCGACTGCGCCTGGCTCCTGCGACTGCGACTGGCTCCTCCGACTGCGACTGGCTCCTGTGGCCGCGACTGTGACTGCCTCTTGCGACTGCGACTGATTCTTGCGACTGCGACTGATTCTTGCGACTGGCTCCTCTGACTGCGACTGGTGCCTTCGACTGCGGCTGGCTCTTGCGACTGCGACTGTGGTTCCTGCGACTGCATCTGCGGCTGGCTCCCGCGACAGCGACTGGCTCCTGCGACTGCGACTGGCTCCTGTATCTGGTGCCTGCGACTGCGACTGGCTCTTGCGACTGCGACTGCGACTGCGCTTGGCTCCTGCAACTGCGACTGGCTCCTCCGACTGCGACTGGCTCCTGTGGCCGCGACTGTGACTGCCTCTTGCGACTGCGACTGATTCTTGCGACTGCGACTGATTCTTGCGACTGCGACTGATTCTTGCGACTGGCTTAGAGAGCGTGGGCGTCCCGGCGAGGCCCCGCCCCCGCTGCGCCGACGGGCACGGCTCGGGCTCGCTCCGAGTGTTGCGAGCCGTCTGCCGCGCCGCCGTCTACAGCATGGGCCGGGCCCCCCCGACTCGGTTTCATTCCTGCAGAAGATCCAGAGAATGTCTCGACGAGGCCCCGCCCCCCACTGCATCCACGGGCACAGCTTTGGATTGTTCCGCGAGGAACCATCCGTCTGCTGCGCCGCCGTCTACAGCATGGGGCGGCCCCCCGACAGACCTGGTAGCGGACCCGGACAAATATGGAGAAGGGCGCCCTCTCTCCAAATCGGAGTGGACGCACTGAAGCCCCCAGCCATTGGCGCATGTCCCGAAATTCCCCGCTATCCTTCTCCAACTCCTCCCCCAGGAAACCCCAGACTCCCAAGTCCCCATAACCTCCCTAGAGTTCCCCTGGCGTCATGCACGGAGTGCCTGAAAGCCTCCCGGACTGGTCCCCGCTCCCCGGGCCCACGCCCCGGCCTGCCCTCTCGCCGTGGGGCGAGTTGGCTGCCGTGTTATCGTGGTTTCCTGAAAACCTGAACACTTCACCTGGTCTTTTCCCGTCCTTCTGTATGCCGACCGCTGCCACCAATGTAACGAAGATTCGCCTGGGGTCGACTACACACACAAGAAGGACTCCTGACACAAGTGTTCCTCTATTTCCTGTGGTTCTCTGCCGTTTATTGTGGACTCTCGCCTACCAAACATGGACTTCAGGCTCACACAATCACGCGGCCCCCAGAACTGGTCAGAACCAGTTCGGCGCTTGCGCAATCCAAGGCGGGTTTCCGGGGCGATCCCACCACCGTGGAATCGCTCCAGCGCCCTCTACCGCCCAACCGGCACGGGCGTTACAGTATCAATGTATAGGGGCTTTTTAAAAAAAATTATAAGAAAAACTAAAGAACCTGCTGCCCCAAAGGCAGCATCCGGCTAGAAGCAGGGTTTAAATTTCAGCCAGCAACCTTTAAAACTGGTTTTAAGATGCTGCACTCTACGCCATGTTTACTATACAGCCAGTCGATCAATGAGAACAACTGATGTTCAGCAAACCACGTGAATAGCCTGAATTTGTTAGAGTCATTGTATGTGTTAGGGTCACCAGATGTTTTATCTCCTGTTGATTATTTTGTGCACTTTGTTTATTAATGTTAATAGAAAATAATAGGCACAAGCAAAAACAATACCATTTAGATTTATGCATGTGTGCATAAAACATTGTGTTGCCATTTTCCACCAAGTTCACCTTGCACATTTTATCACTTGTCAACTGATCTGTCATAATAGCTAAATTATTGTGGATATATTGTTTTTTCTACCAGGAGTACATAAGTATGCTTCCAGGAGTAGATCATCCAGAAACCTTTGGCCAGCATCCTAACGCAGATATCGCTAGTCAGATCACCGAGACTCGACTGTTGTTTGATACACTCCTTTCACTACAGCCTCAGGTCTCTGTCAAACAAGGGGAAAGCAGAGAGAGTAAGGTATGCACACCAACAGCTATCAAAGATTTGCTTATTACTGCATTTAGTTGATTACAGGATTCCAGATAATTTGTCAAATGGAAATTGAAGCAATGTGAGCTAAATAGCCAGTCACCATGTTTTATTATAGACTGCAAAATATGGAGAGCAGTTTAACCAAAACAATTGTTTTCTCCATGAACAATGATGTCACAATGACATCGTCTTGTGTCAGGTGACTATCAACTTAAAGTTGCAGCTTTTACTGCCCCATATCTAAAGAACCATTGTACAAACCTTGCTGATATCTCTGGATGTGGTTTATCATGGGCTTTAGATTTATTTAGAAGCTTTAATGTTCAAATCAAAAACAAAAAATACTCTAAAACTGTACCTTATAATATGATTTGATGTTTCTGGAGCAGAAAATGCACCCATATTGAACCCAGAGCTGGAGACAAATTGAATCATTACATTCCAGTGTGGAATGCTGCAAAGAGGTTTGAGATTTCACCATGGAGTAGCTACTCATGTTTACAGTTCATAGCACTTGTAAAACTATGACTTCATTAGGAAAAGCATGCATGCTGATATACATGTATGCATATAGTGAATAGTAAACAAATTGGTCTGTCTGTCCACAAATTAGGGGTCCAATTTGTTGTGTCTCTGTTACATCGGACATAAGATTTTTTAATTCAGCACACATTTTTTGATGCCTCCTATCTCAAAGAGTGATTACATAAAAGCAAAGAAGTACCTGCAAAACAAATACCAAAGTCTGAAGGCAATTTCACTTGCATAGGAAATTACTTGGTCAGGTGTAACTGGGACGCCAAATAATGTCACTATTCCGGACCCCTTATTTGATGGACTAATGCAAATGGGGTAAAATCTGTGCAAAATTATGGTTTGAGGTTTGCTCCCATTGTTAGGTACATGTATAAGATGATATTTCACTTTAACTTTTAGGTACAAAAGCTGGCTGCTGATGTATTGGAGAAAATCCCACCAGACATCGACTATGAAGGCACTGCCAAGATCTTGAAGGATGACCCATCTCCACTCAATGTTGTCCTGCTTCAAGAGGTACTAACTGTTCAGTCGATGATTGCAGGGATGTTAAAAGTTATAAGTGCCTGCATGAGTCATATGTACGAGTAATAAAAAAACAACAGGAATCTGTGGTAATATCCTGTGGTATACTGTCCTGTGGTAATACCACAGGACATTTTTGTAAGCTCCCTCTCTATCTTGCTCTTTTTTTTCTGAAGAAGACAAAATTTGATGCGTGTCCCCCCCCTCACACCTCCTAGGATCTGGCCCTGATGGAAAATACGTCGCCTCCATCACCTACAAATGCATATAAAATGCGCATGTGCAAGCAATTCCGCTGACAATATACCCATTACGTCACCCTCCCCCCCCCCCCCCCCCCCCCTGAACACACACACCTATGTGTGTAAACATCTTCCACCATGAACCCCTTATTGTTCCTCTTTTGTTCTACGTGCACCAACTGAATGCGGAAACAGATTCTTTTCGTACTTGACGTTATGGGACGGGACATTCCATAGGGTTCGTGTGCTTAGGGAAAATATCTCTAAACTCAAACTCGGACAATTCTTTCAACCAATTTTCAACATCACCCTAATTTATCTTTCTCTCAATTTTTTTTCATTATACCCTGCCCCAATTTTACCTCTTTTGACCTCTTTCTCGGAGACCCAAAATGTTATGGGGACACGAAAATTTTCCCACAACTCAGTCAGCTTTTTTCAAAAGAAGCTGTCCTCATAAATAGGTGTATGCCAACCCATCGGCAATCGTGGACGTCAGACAAAAGAATTCGGGGGCAAACAATAGGTTCACGATTGACAAAAGATCCACAATTTCAAATCGTGTACAAATCCTATGGAAGTCTTCCAAAAAAGTTGAAGTACAAACAGAAGAGGGATAACGGGAGGACAATGGGGGGGTCCACGATGGAAGGTGTTTACACGCATGTGTACATGCAGTCGTGAACCACATAACGATCGAGGATTGATATTGTGTTTTCCTTTATTCCTATGTTATACCCAAACCCCATTGCCTAGCGCTTGCCCCGACGATCGAGGAGAAACATTTTGCCATTAATACCGTCGACCGAGGGGCTTTTGTTCCCTTTGTGCTCTTTTGTGTCTCGACCCTCGATTGTTATGTGGTGCAAGAGCATGCTCTTGTATCGTATTACGATCGAGGATCGAAACACAAAAGATTACAAAGGGAACAAAGAATCCTCGAAGGACGCTTTCCTTGTCCGAATTCGGTCCTCGATCGTTCGGGTAAGCGCTAGATAATGGGGTTAGGTTATAGTACAGGAATAAAGGAAAACACAATAGGGGATCCTCGGTCGTTATGTGGAGTTAGTCTTGCATACGCACTGTGGACCTCCGAACAATATAGGTCCACACGATGCGGGAAGAGGTTACGGTGTGTGGACTTGCACACGTCCACAATCCGTTTTTCAGTTTCCGAAAAAGAGCGCTAGAGGAAAAACGGGTTAGGGTTATATATAGAAAAGATAGAAGGGACAGCTGAGAGGCCCATAATCCTAATTTGAGGGTAAATTTGTTTTGGGGAAGCGAGAAAAATGAGTATTTAGTCAAAGTTTGTTAACTACACGAATACAAAGGAATGTCCACAGTGCGTATGTAAGGTAAAGCTAGGTGTTCACGACTGTGTGTTGATGTGTGTATGAACACATTATTTGCTAGCTCTCTAGCATTACAATTCAGGGCTTGTTTCATAAAACTCTCGTAACTTATGATGCGTCGCAGCTGCGACGCATTTCAAAATTCATTTCACGAAACACAGCGTACGTGCGATGCGTCGTAGGTGTATTTATAGCACAAAATGTTGACTGTTATGTGTACTTATTCTAAGCACAGTAAATAGTCGTCTGATATTCAGCAAAGAGTCACTGAATCTCTTCTTGGAAAGTTTACAAATCGTAACTCAAAATATCTGACATATGATGCAGTTTAAAAAAAAACCAAGCTTGCTGTGAACTTCTAGCTCAGTAATTTGAAATTTCAGGTACAATATTGAGCAAAAACTGAGCTATTTCTTCATAAAAAGACATACGACTGAGCGACAGCATGCGACAGATGCGATATATATTCACGTGAACATGCACTGCCCTCTACGGGATCTATGCAGGATATTTTAGGGCACTTTGTCCTGTTTCAAAAATGTTAATTTCGTAGACTCACAGCTTCCGAGATCCAATCGAGCTTGTGAACGTTGGGTTGGAGATATGGTGTTTTGCAGTTGGGCCTTTGTGAAATAGCTTCTCCTTTAAACTGACGATGATCGGCTGACTATCGTTGTAAATTGATACAAAAGTCACTTTGTGACAGGGTTTAACAGGATGCTTGAGACAATTGTTCACTTACAGTCAAGTAAGTGAATTCGTAATAATTTGTTTTTTTGTTTTTTGATATTTGTAAATATTGTATATTACCTTCAATTCTGCAGATCCAACGCTACAATGCTCTTCTGCAAATCATTCGATCTTCTCTTATTGATCTTGAGAAAGGCATTAAAGGTTTAGTTGTTATGTCATCTGAACTTGAAGAAATTTTCAACTGCATCAATGATGCTAGAGTACCACCTATGTGGGAAAAGGTAAGCATTTGTGTTCTTTTATTATTATTCAGACCCTAGGACATCTTAAATATTTTGTTTGTTATTATAGTAAAGGAATACAAATGTGGTTGGCCAGTTTTGAATTATGTTTAAAACCGGCTCATGGGCCTGGACGTGTTAATGCCACTAGAATTTGTAGGAGTCTAAATTTAGTGTGACACCAAAAAGTGTTTAAACCGGCTGAGCCGTGCTTTATTGGCTGTTTAAAATAGACCCACGTGTCTCGACCAAAAGAAATGGCTAAACAGTCTTAGGTATTTATAAATACTCTTTGACCAGTTCGCGCCAGGATTATTTTAACATTTCCGGCCTTGCTCGCGACATGTTTATGCGTCATTCGTTTTAAATCTGTGTATATACGTCCTCTGGTGCAAACTGGTTAAAACACTACACTCTGTTAATAACCAAGTAAAGAAATAAGTACGGTAGCATACCTGTATTTGTCTATTTCATTTGGTCTTGCCTGAACAAAGTTCCGAAAGAGGTATATGTATATGTAGCAAAGTTGTAGTCGAGTCCCTGCAAGTCTCTCACAAGTCCTTTCGTGAAGCCAGTAACAAGTCCTTTCATAAAGGCAGTCGCAAGTAACTAGATGAACAATGACAAAGGACTGCTTTTGTCAAAGATCATTTGAATAGCTTGTGATTTGAATTGGGACTAGAGGGCTTGTGATGGACTTGACAACATCCCTAATGTGTAATCTGCCTGACTACATACATTGTACATACCTAGTGCGTACGTACGTACGTACGTAACAAATTGGTTTTTTATTTCCACAGTGCGCGTATACACACACACATTTATTTTCATGTTGATATACAATGCAAGTAACTTGACAATTGATAATCTATGGAGTAAACAATATTATTCATAAAGTTAACTAATTGTAATAATTAAATCAGTAATATAGTATAACAATTACTATACAGAGCATTACCAACATGTAGGAAGAGCGAAGCAAGCTTTTATGTTCTCCCTATAGGACAAATTACACAAAACTTTCTACCCACATAGAGGCACAAATTACACAAAACTTTCTACCCACATAGAGGCACAAATTACACAAAACTTTCTACCCACATAGAGGCAGTGATATTACGAGACCAAATATTATGAGATCAGATTATACATGTATGTAAGATGATACATCAATAATTATTAGTGACAAGTATATGGTCTTTTATGCAAAGTTGAAGTCTATTTCATGGGGGCAAAATTGAATCTTCATATCGTGGTTGGGTTAAGGGTCAAGCACTGAGGTCGAAGGTCATTTGGGTCAAGCTGTAAAATAAGGTAATCGAGAAAGACTTATGGTTCGAGAACCATCCTTGTTATTTCTAGTACCAAGGTAACAATAATAAGTGGAGGCCCTTTCTTGTTTACAGGCATACCCATCTCTAAAGTCGCTTGGATCTTGGACCCGTGACCTCGTGCAACGTGTTGATCAGTTTGAAAAGTGGGCAAGCACTGCACACCCACCTGTTATTTACTGGATGTCGGCCTTCACCTTCCCGACAGGATACCTAACAGCAGTCTTGCAAACTTCAGCCAGACAGAATAATGTGAGTTCTTATACATACAGTAGCTTTATTTTGACAGTGTCTTATGCTATTATTAGGAATCGAATAAACTTGCCTAAAAAGCAAGTTCATGAACTCCATAGAAATTTGTGACAAAGGCTTTGACACAAGTTTACATTGAAAAATCACATCACCTTAAAAGACGTGTCGTGGATATTCACATTGAACCTGGCCTTGGCCGTCTTTTCAACATCTTTTTATAATCATCTATAGTGTGGTGTTTTTTTCTTCTCTAATGTTGGGGTCACTGTAACGGTTATGATTTTCTTTCTAGGTGTCAGTGGACTCTCTATCTTGGGAGTTTGTTGTCTCCACTGTAGACGACAACAACATCATGGAGCCACCTAAGGATGGTGTGTATGTCAAAGGTTTGTTCCTGGAAGGAGCAGGCTGGGACAAGAAAAACGCTTGTCTAGTGGAGGCTAAGCCAATGCAGCTGGTGTGTCCCATTCCAACCATTCACTTCAAGCCTGTTGAAAACAAAAAGAAGAGTGGAAAAGGTTTGTTATCAGTTGTTATCCCCCTGGCGTTTAAGCCCAAAAGAGGATGTTGCGATAGTGTATTTCTTCTGTATGTCTTTGAGTATGTCAACACTGGCAATCGTGGACTAGGGACAATTGGGTTAGGGCATAAACAAAGGGTCCGAGATTGACCAACTGTCCACGATTAAAAAAATCATCTACAAAACCTGTGGGATGCCTTCAAAAAAAGTACAAACAAAAGAGGAACAATAGGGGGTCCACGATTGCACATGTTTACATGTGTGTGTGTGTACATGTTCTACATTGCCCCTGAGGACCGAAACACAACAAGAGACCAATAAATCTTTTCAGTGCTCAGGCGTTTGTCTTTTGTGAAATTTGTAGTATAATAGTAGCCATTTTGTATAATTATTATGTTTTTATAATTATTCAGTCCATTACATGCTTTAGAAAGTTAGGATATGTAAGGAGAATGACCCAAATAAAAAAATTTCACCAAATAAAAAGTAGAAATATACTCAAATGTGATAATAAATATATTACGGGGAAGGCTTAGTATTTTATGCAAATTAAGCAAATATGGCAGCCCCAAAAGGCAGCGGTCTTGCCAACTGTCAACAATTAAAATAGTATGGTATAGGTACCATCTTTGAAAAATAATGTGAACCAAAATATCTCTAACACCCCAAACTATATCTTGCATTACTTATGACCCAATATATTTAAAGGTAAAATACACCATTGGTAATTGCTTGAATTATTAGGAATGGGTGGATTTTTTTTGGGGGGGTTGTATTTTATAGTAAATATCGTTTAACTGACCTGTTCGATGTTTCACAATCATTTATAGTCTGGTGACCAAAAACCTTTATTTAATGATTTCTTGTTTATTCAGGAATGTATCCGTGTCCTTGTTATTACTATCCTAACCGAGCTGGAAGCACAGGACGAGCATCATTTGTTGTGGGCATTGACCTCAAATCGGGTGCATTCACTGCTGACCACTGGATCAAGAGAGGAACAGCACTGCTGATGAGTTTGGAATATTAGTTAGTCTTGCATAGTTTTATTTTATTTGAGTACAATGAATTGAATTATAGTTAATTATTGTCATGCATTCATTTGGACTTATTCTGTGCAAACATTAAATTGCAAACATTAAATTGCAAACTTCTGGATACAGATTTGTGTACTATTTCAATTAATAGTCGTGTTGAAACAAAATATATATTATTGGTGTTCATGCTCATTAGCAAATGTTATATCTGATATAGATAAAAAGCATAATTATCATTGCCTATGTTTCAAAGTTTAGCCTGTCAACACAAAGTTCGCATTGTGTGTTTCTTTTCAAATTGTATAATGGCAGTTTTGACATAACTTTGTTGGTATGGTGGTTTGGTTGTTTTTAGATTGCAGTTACATTTTGATGCTCTTTTTCTTGTGTACCCCATTTAGAAATATTGTTAACTTTTTGAGGTATAACAGTTACATGTACTTTATTTAGTGGTATGCAACTAATTCAAAGTTTTAAAGTAGTACATTTTTGGTAAGACTGTACTTCCATTACTGTTTTTGTTCTTCCTTGTTATGATATAGCAACTGTATCCTTGCTGTGTGTTTTCCAAAAATATATAAAGTTTTTAATAGTTTAATGAAAGCCGTATTCTTGTTGGACAAAAAGAAAATCAAAACTTCTTAAATGTACAATCTTAAGGAGGAGCTGGGAGGAATTAGTTCATATTTTGGGATAATAATAATAAGCAAAACGGAGATTCAACAAAATAAGCAAAATATTCTCAACATATAACAAATGACCAATTCATAATGTATACATATGCAAGGACTAGTGACTATTGACAAGATTTGAAAGTTAAGATGCATGTAATAAGTTTATATAAAGCACAGCAATTAATTTTCTTCCCAAAAATACAAAGTGCAGAGTGTAATCATTACCTATTTACGAAAAGTCTGTAAGATACTTGTATAACGAATATGCCTAACAGTCAAAAGAATATGTATTTTTGTCCATTTAAGCAATAATATTTACTGCTGAACTTGATCGATTCCAAGTTGTACTTTGGTTCCATGAAATTGTTCATTTCAAAGAATATATTATTTCTTTATAAAGGACAATTTTTTCCTTTTTCACAATAGTTTATGCGATTGTGTTCCCTTGGTTGAAAAGAAAACATTTAAATTTCATTCACCGGAAATGCATATTAAGTAAAACATGTTGTACTTTCAATTTATATCATGTGCTCTTCGTTGGTGCAATGTAACTAAGCCGTTTCCTAGGCATATGAAGCACGATATTTGGCAGAAACCCCCCCCCCCCCCCCCCCCCCCCCCACACTTTGTGTTGACCATTGTGTTCCCGGAATCTCAGGAATTCCTTTTAGGTTTCAAGGGGGATGGGTTAGTTTACAATAGTGTTGAGCGCGTATAAAGTATAGGGATAAGAGGGGGGGGGGGGTACCCCTCTGCAACATATCGTGCTGGGTATATTTCTAGGCCTCTAAAGATAGTAAATAGTATGCAGATAGGTGTGCACAAGATGCCCGCTATGAGGTAGTCTTGCTCCAAGACTGTTTTTTATATTTGTTCCGGGGCTCGCCGTCCGCGATTTTTTTTCCGTACCACTAACGTCAATTTGCCCGTTTCATTCAAATGGGGCGACTTGAATAGAGACCAAAGCGCGCGCTTCAATACGAATCGATTCTGATACGCGCGGAACGTATGAAGACCAACTACGTTGAAAGCCATAATTCACCTGGACACAGGCCCTAGTTAATTGTATATAGTCCCTAGTTTTTCGTATACACGACTTTTTCTATTAACCCAAATTATTGGTTAATAATCTCATCTAGATAGGGTCTTATATAGGGGGGGGGGGGGGGGGGGGGCTCGCGGGGGGGCGATAGGGGGCCTAAAATTGCGCCACCAACGTTGAAATGTATCTCATTCATTCTTCCACGGCCACGCTCACAAGCCGCACACCTCTCATACAATAAATACGTATAGATCGCTACCTCGAAGCGCACCATTGAAACACGTACAAATTTGCACTCGATGAGCTCCGTGCATCGATACGTCCGCAAAGCCAGATTCGTACAGTACAGGCATGGCGTAAACTTTCGCGATTGAGAATCGGCAGAAACCATTTTCAAAAAAAAATTTTAAAAAAAAAAGTCAAATATCTAGAGGATGTACCGAGGGATTTTTATTTAACTTTCAGGAATGAAAGATCTATTCCTAATTATTACGTTAGTGGACAAAAATCAAAGGATGAACGATAATTTTTTTCACATTATGTCAATATTTGTAGCCATTTTAGGGGAGACGTTTTGTAACAAAATTCCCACCTGGACCCATTCATACACGTTAGCTGCTGCAATAAACCAACAGAAAATTGTCGGTAATATTTTGACGCATTTTATTTAAAACTAAGCACCTCAACAATTGAAAATACTCTTTCAATATAAACTATTATGTTTTCAGTGCTGTTAAAGAGAGAATTTTAACAGTATACATGGATTTTTTATTTATGTTTAATGGTCATCACCTTTTTTTAAATGGAGTGTACCCAAACTGCGATTGCAAATGATTGCGCAACACCCCTTCCGCCCCCCCCCCCCCCCCCCCGCCCAGCACGATATGTAGCAGAGGGGTACCCCCCTATTATCCCTATACTTTATACGCACTCAACACTATTGTAACCTAACCCATCCCCCCTTGAAACCTAATAGGAATTCCTGAGATTCCGGGAACACAATGGTCAACACAAAAGAGGGGGGGTTTTCTCTGCCACATATCGTGCTTCATATGAGAAATTGGGCCATGTTCATCTATACCCAGCACGATATGTGACAGAGGGGTACCCCCCCCCCCCCCCCCCCCCCTCTTATCCCTATACTTTATACGCACTCAACACACAGACCATTGTCCATATTCTGCTGTGCTAACGCTTGAAGTCGGCGCGAACTGGAAGTGCAACATGGCGGACCCAAGACGTCACTTCTGTGAGCCAATGAAATGTCCAGGTGTAGAGGTCAGTGGATTTACTCTATACATTTTGTATTTATAAACATTACATCATACGTACCGTACGAGTAATTTTTTTTCATATGAGGGTTAGGGGTAATTATCATAAATGGGCGTTTCTACACCACACTGAGTGGAAGACACTTGGGTTCTCAGATCCTTATTTTCCCTTAAATTAAACTCACTCCAACAACAAGCTTGGAGACCAAAATAGTCAATGAAAAATGGACAGAGAGCGAATTCGAACCCCAGTCGAACGGTCTATAACCTAACCCATTATCCACTATAGCTACTGGGAGAGGTCGACAGAAGCCGTTTTTCAAAGTGATTTGATGTACCTCTGGGCTATGTGTAACTAGTTGATTGAGCAATAACAATGTATTAGCGTCATTGTTAAAAAAAATTACGCGTACCGTACCCACTGAACCTTACACCAGGGCCCAATTTCTTGGCTCTGCTTACCGTTAGCGAAAAATCCCTGCTTACTATAGCAGAAAATTCAGTGCTTACGGTAAACGTATTTCACGCGTTAGCAAGGAATGTTGGTCTCTGAGCATGCGTACATCCCGTAACTAAGGATTCTGTGCTTACCGGGTGAGCAAATATTTCTTCTGCTAGCGCGGTTAGCGGAAAATGGTGACCGTAAGCGAGGAATTATGCGGTTAACAGAGCCAAGAAATTGGGCCCTGGACATTTCATTGGCTCACAGAGTGATGTCGTGGGTCCGCCATGTTGCACTTCCACTTCCAGGTAAAACAATGATGATCTGTCCATGTGTAGAGGTCAGTGACTCAACACTATTGTAACCTAACCCATCCCCCCTTGATACCTAAAAGGAATTCCTGAGATTCCGGGAACACAATGGTCAACACAAAAGAGTTTTTTTTTCTCTGCCACATATCGTGCTTCATGTGTTCATCAACCCAGTCTTGACGCAAAGCTCGAAAATTACATTTTCTATCGCGAGCTAAGGAGCCTGTAATATTTGCATATTACGTAAGAGAGTTGAGCTACAGTGCACACGGTAAGGGTGTGGCAGTCATTGATCGTTATCAGCGCAACTACATCGGACGTCAAATTTAGTTCGTCTCTCGCTCGCTACAATGTCTTTTTCTGATGGTGCTCAACTATCTGACACCGAGAGGCCTTATTTCCAACCTTCTCAACCTGCCTCGGTCCTTACTGCTAAGGATGTCTCAGCAATAGTGAAGGCAGGTGTATCGGAGGCTCTTGGTGGTTTCCAATCCCACTTTGACAAGGTTATAGCAGAACGAAAACAGGAAAACGAGAAAGCTCTCTTGCAAGTGCAGTCCTTAAAAAGGGCTAGTGAGGTGCAATTCCGATTTAAAGGTAATCGTACCCAGTTTGAATTTAACGAAAAAATAGTTCAAATCATAGGAGCTGCACAGAAGCTGTTAAAGGAAGGCTCTCTAGCATCCACAGAAGAAAACCTATCAGAGGCAGTTACAGATCTACAAAAGAGAAACAAGTTAATTCGCCTTGCGGATAAATCCGAGGCAGGTTCGTATTGTTTGATCCGGTACAAATCAAATAACTTAATAGCATTTTGTCAATAAGTTCAGTTGATTTACATGTGGTACAGTACCGGAGGTAGTGTTTTAACCGCTGTTCCATTACATTTAATATCTCTTCCCTGGTTAGTAGCCATTGTCATTGATTCTGCATTATGCTTGTTGGATATGCAGGCATGCATGACGCCAGTATCACACTGTACACGTATTTATAAGTATTGGTTTTACCTATTGTTTTCATTCTGAATTCAATCGTATTATATGGCCTACTTGTTGAATTGAAGCACGCATGGTATTTTACATGGATTCAAGAATTTCACGTCAAATTTTGTTTAGGCTGGGGAGCTGTGGATGAATATATGAGTGACGAGCTAGCAGATGACTCGGAAGACGAGAAGCGTATCCGGTCAGCTCAGTCCCGGGCCATGGCCAAACGAAAAAAAGCGAAGGGTGCGCACCGGCAGAAGCCCTATCAGCAGGGAAACCGACAGGTGTCCGAGTCTCCGGCTAACCCAGATAATCTTTTTCGCCGCTATTAGTAACCCTAATTTAGCCATATATTGAGCCAATCTGTGAAAAAATTTAAAAGAAGCTAATTTCAACTGATTTTGGTGGGTATGGGTATGGACAACTACCAAAAAAAAGGAAGGAAGGAAGGAGGGATGGGGGTTGGGGAACTTTTGTTATTAGAGGTCAAAGGTCATTGACCCCTTCCCAAATCTCTAAAAATTCTATTTCAGCAACAAAATATGTAATGGTAATTAGATGATCTTGGTGTCAAAATGCACAGAATTACAATAGAAGATGACATCAAATAATTATTGACCCTTAAGGACCAAATCCTGACCTCCGAAAATGAGGTCAAAGGTCACAAAACAATTTTATTACTAAAATGTCATATAATTTATAACAGGAAAATTACCATTAAATAAAAATGAGCACAAACAAATCGAAGAGGCTAATTTTAACTTACGTGGCGGGTATTGGAGTTATTATTTATTCTAAGAGCAGAGGTCAAAGGTCATTGACCCTGGACTAAAACACTATAAATTGTATCTCGGCAACAACATATGGTAATTGTATGATCTTGCTGTCAAAATGCTCATAATTACACTGGAAGTAGAAAAATGTAAAGTGTGATATACATGTAGGATAACAAATTGACCGCCACATATGACCTCAACGGTCAAAGGTCATTATTCGAAGCCCCATATTGAATCCACAAACCACCACCCCAGAGATATGAATGATGTCTTTGTTTAAGGAGTGATTACTCATAAAACCTAGTTAGCCTACATGTACTGTACCTTGACTAGTTACCCCAGTGAAGTGAGATGTCCCAAAAGTTTCCTATTATTAAGGAGAGGAGTTTGGTGCACCTTGCAGAGAGTATACAGCAGAGAGATTCAGCACACCCTAAGTCGGTATTTGGCGGCTTAATCAAGGGCGAAGTGACTAGATACAAACGTATATGTACCCATTTAAAAGGGTTTGAGGAGAGGGTTTAATTCTTCAAAGACAAACTTAACAAGCGCGGATACACAAACGAAGACCTAGCCCTCCTTCCTCAAAGGGGCGAGACTTCCGCTGACAAAAAAAATGAAAATACCCCACTGGTTTTCGTCCTACCATACTACCCACGGAGTCACGCACCCAGCCCTCAAACGGGCCCTTCTCAAACACTGGCACTGGATTAGTGAAAACGAATACCTAAATACATGTAGGCTATTTTGATACCCAACCCTTGGCATACAAACGGCACAAAAACAAAAAATATGAACTTGTTCGATCTAGGACTAAAGCATCTCCACAATCCAACCAAGACGAAAACAACCAGGATGAGGAGAATGTGCAAATCCTATTGGAACTATTGGAAGAACAAAACAATGATCAAATAAATGGATCTCAAGACTAAAACAAAATAAATAAGTCAAGATGCCTTCCTTTCGATCAATACCTCCCAAAAGCCGGTATTTGTCCTTGCAATCTGTCATATAAACCGACACACAAATAAAAACAAGGAAAAAGAAAAGTAAACTAAAAAAATGGTGACTGATGAAGTGCATTATATAGCACAACAAAATATGCCCTGCTCCCCTTCCAAAAAAGGAGAAAAAAAGAGGACGGCATATTATTACCAGTAATAATCAATCACTGAGTGAACTAAAAACAAAGGACCACTGTTGCAATACACAAACCAGTCAACGCGTCGCCCAAACTAGACTGGGTTTGAAACTCCCGCTTTTAGGGAATGTCTAACCCAACGATGTATTTTCCCGTCCACGAACTCCAACCACTGACTGTCTTCTAGCAGAGATAATGTGGCTAAAACTGCCCCCCCCCCCCCCCCCGGCCCCAGATGCGTGTCTTACACACACAAAATAAAAATAAAAAGAGTTAAGAATTACGCTCTGGCCAGTCAAACAACCACTCTCTGGCATACCGGGCATACCCACTAGATAACATACAATTACAGATGATATTTGTCAGCAGAACCGCGTCTCAAGAAAATAACAAAAAACACGGAGGGGTTCTCTTGAAACTTGTACACGTAACCACCACCTCCCCCCCCCCCACCCTCCCACCGACTGCAATCTCGCAGAAAAAATGTGGCCAGAACTGGCTTCCCAGAAGCGTATATCACTAAGAAAAAACTTATATTAAGAATTACGCTCCGGGCAATATAGTTTCGCAACCAGACTGCTGGCATACCAGCAAATCATAAATATACAGATTTATCTCTGCAGACCAGCAACAAACATAAAATCCCATGATACTTCACGCAGCAGAACTGTTGCAGCATCTCCAAAACAATAACGAAAACGATGAGAAATAGTTCTGACTTGTGACAACTTTCATAAACACCCTTCCCTTCCCATAGTAGAAAGAGTTCTGATTCACTGCAGCTAACACTGGGATTGATCAAACAAATAAACTGAAGTTCCTTAAAGTATGCCTGCATAAACCGGTTTCCCTTTGCTATTTTCTTGCAAAAGCACTTTATCTTTAACTAAAATATGTAATAGTCTAACAGAAAAAGAAAACAATTCCACATAACCCAGCATTAGACGTCCTTCAATTTAATGTCCTTCCCATGTGACCGAGAATCGTTTTAATAAAAAAAAAACGTAGACTGAATGTATGATTACGCTCCTTCCCAACAAACACCAAACATAAATGCACATATACTTTACATACACAAACTATTTGACACTAATGAACTTTAACCGCCCCCTCCCCCCCCCCAATTGCTCATTTTGACCTTTAACCTCGTATTTTGGTGGTGAAGAATCCATTTCATATTGTGTTTGTCTCCTAGTATAATTCTGTTCATCTAGGCCTATGAAAAACATACTGCTGCTGAGATACAATTTATAGTGTTTTAGTGCAGGGTCAAAAACCTTTGACCCTCAGAAAGGGAATTTCCCCCTCCTTCTTTGCTCTTGGAATAAATAATAACCCCCATACTCGCCACAATAAGTTGAAATTAGCCTCTTAGATTTGTTTGTGCTCATGGTAATTTTCCTGTTATTTTACTAATATGACATTTTAGTAATACGTCTAATTTTGACCTTTGACCTCTTTTCTAAGGGTCAGTAGTTATTCTATGTCATCTTCTTTCATAATACTGTGCATTTTGACACCAAGCTCATCTATATACCATATTGTGTTGCTATAAATATGACATTTTAGTAATAAAATAGTTTTGTGACCTTTGACCTCATTTTCGGAGGTCAGAATTTGGTCCCAAGGGTAAATAATTATTTTATGTCATCTTCTATTGTAATTCTGTGCATTTTGACACCAAGATTATCTATATACCATATTTTGTTGCTGAAATATAATTTTTAGAGATTTGGGCAGGGGTCAATGACCTTTGACCTCTAATAAAAAAAGTTCCCCAACCCCTAACCCTCCTTCCTTTTTTTTGGTAGTTGTCCATACCCATACCTACCCAAATCAGTTGAAATTAGCTTCTTTTAAATTTTTTCACAGATGAACCTTAAGTTAGGGATACTATATAGTAGTCAATATAGATCAGCGTCTCGGTTCCCATACAGCACAAGCTTTGGGTCAAACACCAAATCCACTGACATCTGCTTCAAGTGTGGCAGAGCAGGCCACTGGAGGAAGTCGTGTCCCGGAATACAGCCGACACCCGGAGGCAAAGACGCAAGGCCATAGTAAATGTGCAAGAGCCACGGGAAGCCATGTGCCTTCAACTGAACACACCGAAATGGGGTATGATAAGTTATATTCGGATAATTATTTTGATTATGAACAAGGATCTGCAGAACCCATTGTTGTGGGACGTTTAAAAGATTCCATAACGTTTTGGGAGAGTATAAATGCTTATTCCGAGGTGTTGGACATTATTAAAACTGGTTATAAAATTCCATTTATTAGCACGCCTCCGTTGTCATACTCCAAGAACAATCAATCGGCGATCTTCCATTCTGAATTCGTTTCAGAGGCCATATTGGAACTCAAGAGTAAGCATCTTATTTCAGAGTTAGATTCACCTCCTTATATTGTAAACCCATTGACTGTCGCAATACAAAGTTCTGGCAAGAAAAGATTGATTCTTGATCTGAGATATGTTAATCAGTTCGTTTGGAAAGAAAAGATTAAGTTTGAAGATCACAAGGAAGCATCGAGATATTACAGGCAATATGATTTCATGTTTTCGTTTGATCTTAAGTCTGCTTACCACCACGTTGACATATTTTCCGACCACACTAAGTATTTAGGTTTTGCGTGGAATTTTGGTGGTGTTACAAGATACTTTAAGTTCAATGTTTTACCTTTTGGTCTGACTACAGCTCCTTATGTATTTACTAAGATTTTAAGACCATTGGTAGCCTTCTGGAGATCCAGAGGTATGTATATTGTTGTATATTTAGACGATGGATGGGGAAGAGAAGACTCCAGGCATAAGTGTGAATTGACAGCTAGCTTAGTAAAGACCGACTTACTCGCCGCTGGGTTGGTTCCTAACAAGGACAAATCTATATGGAGACCAACTCAACAATTGGATTGGTTGGGACTGACATGGAATTCAGTAGAAGGCTCTATTCAAGTCACAGATAGAAGACTTGTCGATACGTTGGTATCGCTGGAAACTTTAATTAGTGGTTTACCTAAAGTAACCGCAAGAAAACTAGCTTCCGTTGCCGGTAAAATAATATCTTGTTCATGTGTTATAATGGTACATAGCTCAACTGAAATCCAGATATTTGCACATGCAAATTGCCAAACAAAACCATTGGGATTATGAGTTTTCTCTTAACAGCGACAGCAAAGTGATTGAAGAACTATTTTTCTGAAAATCAGATTTGAATAACCTGAATAAACGGTTACTGTTTGAATACTCTATTCCGCAGGTTCTTGTTTATACTGACGCAAGTCAGTCGGGATGTGGAGCATGGTCCATCGCTTCACAGAAAATCGAGTTTCAGCAAAACTGGTCTCAAGAGGAGAGAGCGAAAAGTTCCACTTGGCGTGAGTTGAAAGGGGCGTCCCTAGCAATCAGAGCGTTTGCTCCAGTTCTAAAAGAAAAAACTGTAAAATTGCATACAGATAACAAAGGAGTTGTAGCCGTAATAACCATATAATATAATAACTGAAGGAGGTGGGAGTAGACCCAACAAAGTTCGGTCTGCATAGCCTACGTTCAGGTGGAGCCACAGCAGCTGCTGCTGTGGGTGTGCCAGACAGGTTGTTGAAAAAACATGGCAGATGGCGCTCAGAAAGTTCTAAGGACGGATATGTAAAAGAATCTTTACAGAACCAATTAACTGTGTCAATGAATCTAGGTTTATAAATACAGTATTAATTTTGTTTGATGCAAGGCGCTTAAACATTATTATTCCATAGCCGGCAATCAGAGGATATTTTTGCCATAAAGTACACCTTAAAAGTACCTGTCTTACTAGTATTTTCGATTATTTGACCTCGCAAAATAATAACGGTTGCGATTGTATGTTAATTTCAATAAATTGGCATTATAAATCAAGAAGATTTCTGAGAAATGTATAACTTCATGCATACTTCCCGTTCTTTGTCACTTGAGATGGCGGACACGTATCGGTCCGCTTGTAGCTCGTCGCCGAAGAACGATGTTACCCATTGTGATTGCATTAACATGTTCTTTCTTTCAGGTCGGGGCGGGGGTTTAGGCGGATTGGCGTGATAGAAAATATTGTATTCACGTTTGAGCTGCGAATTAGTGAATAATTACATTTTCTATCGCGAGCTAAGGAGCCTGTAATATTTGCATATTACGTAAGAGAGTTGAGCTACAGTGCACACGGTAAGGGTGTGGCAGTCATTGATCGTTTTCAGCGCAACTACATCGGACGTCAAATTTAGTTTTATGAAAACTAATTTATATATGTCATTGTGATAAGATGTATAAATATTGCATTAATGACGGCATTCTATGATTCAAGTTCACGTTTTACAGGTACTTGGTTATCGTGAATATGTCATCAAACTGGAAGGAACAGCAAGAAAAGGTTTGGTTCATCAACATTCAGGTATGGATTGGAGGAATTTGTATTCCTCCATGATTCAACTTTCCAAGCCACTTGGCCTTGGTACACGTATCGGTCCGCTTGTAGCTCGTCGCCGAAGAACGATGTTACCCATTGTGATTGCATTAACATGTTCTTTCTTTCAGGTCGGGGCGGGGGTTTAGGCGGATTGGCGTGATAGAAAATATTTTATTCACGTTTGAGCTGCGAATTAGTGAATAAGACCCTTTTTTTTTGCCGCGCGTCAAGAATGGGTTGATGAACAGATCGCGTGTACAATCGAGGGCGCCCTCAATAAGTCAGAGTATTGACGATTGCATAGCATAGTAAACAATTTGCACTGCGGCGAATGAGGGCGCAAGATAAGATACTGTCAGTGTTAAGTCTGGGGTGCGTTCCGCTCAAGCGAACGTGGCCAACGTTGGCCAACGTTAGCGTTGTTCGCGTGAGTGGAACGCAATGTTCGCCAATTATGTTGGCAAACGTTAGCGAAAACGGCGAACGACATTTCGAGCTGTTCGCTGTTGGCCAGTGACGTATTTTAAAGATGGCGGAGAAGTTAGCAGCCGACGGTTTTCTTTTCACGGTTTTGATTTACGTTTCATACTTTTCGTTATAAACGGTGGGTTGTTTTGAGCAGTCACAGGGATCTTTTAAAGAAAAATAATGAGTTTGACAAAAGGCAGCCAACCAAACGACGTCACTGTCACTGGGCGCCGCCATTTTGAAAACGTAGTTTTTAAAATATCGTTCCACTTCTCTACGCCAACTCGAAACGTAGGCGAACGTTCGCGCAAACAGTTCGCGTAAGTGGAACGCACCCCAGGTTTCGTCATGGCTGGACTTTTCCGTCTTCGCATCCGGACCGATGCCCAGCCTCGGGCCGTGTTTTACACCGCGGCATGGCAACAACCCAGGATTCAAGAGAGGTTATTTCTGGGAAGGTTTGCCATCCCAGTAAAAGTCAATCGCGCTTGTGTTTGCGAGATTGGACATTCGTGCTAGCTTGAATTGTATGGAGAAATGAGGTAGAATCAAACCACGTATTTATTTATTTGTTGGCGCAGCTCATACTGAAGGAACCCTCCTTGAAAAGGGGCGTGTCGAAATGGTTAATGGAGCCGTGCTCTGAGACCATTGTATTCTTATAAAAGTGCAGGTATTCTTGTTTTACCTCACGTTTTGTGTTTGCTTCGGCAGAGTTTAGATGTCTCCAGGGTGCGCCAGCATATAGGTTTGAAGCTTGCCATGCTTGGTGATATAGAGCCTTCGTACCGAAGACAACCATTTGCGCGTTAGGGAGTGGCCATCCTGAGCCACGCAGCGCTTTTACGCGCTTTATACTACAAATGTAGTACTAATAGTGCTCAAAGCCCTGCGGACATACGGCAAGATCCGTGGTTATTAGCGCAAACAAAATCATGCGCCCAATCAGAGCCTCCGTTACAAACAGACCAATGCCATTTCCCAAACCCTGGCTTTGGATCCGTTTCCGGCTACAGTCTATTGCTAAACTGTATGAATGAAGCCTGAACGAAGACGAAGCTGGGGTTCGAAAAACAGCCAAAGGCATGCGAACCAACGCGCATTTCTATTGGTCCATTCGCTTGGACATCTGAGCTGTTCTCACAAAATAATGTTCATCCTCTCACGTAAAAAAATTATTAATCGGAAAAATTGTAAAAATTTACGTATATAACGTGAATTAAAGCTTTTATATTATACATTATACAGAATAAGAAACATAAAAGACTGAAAAGCTACGTTTGTCATTTTACCAGGGGTGGACGTTCATATCATGTATAGTATCATGGTGGTTACGTGTACAAGTTTCAAGAGAACCCCTCCGTGTTTTTTGTTATTTTCTTGAGACGCGGTTCTGCTGACAAGTATCATCTGTAATTGTACGTTATCTAGTGGGTATGCCCGGTATGCCAGAGAGTGGTTGTTTGACTGGCCAGAGCGTAATTCTTAACTCTTTTTATTTTTATTTTGTGTGTGTAAGACACGCATCTGGGGCCGGGGGGGGGGGGGGGGGGGGGGGGGGGGGGGCAGTTCTAGCCACATTATCTCTGCTAGAAGACAGTCAGTGGTTGGAGTTCGTGATCGGGAAAATACATCGTTGGGTTAGACATTCCCTAAAAGCGGGAGTTTCAAACCCAGTCTAGTTTGGGCGACGCGTTGACTGGTTTGTGTATTGCAACAGTGGTCCTTTGTTTTTAGTTCACTCAGTGATTGATTATTACCGGTAATAATATGCCGTCCTCTTTTTTTCTCCTTTTTTGGAAGGGGAGCAGGGCATATTTTGTTGTGCTATATAATGCACTTCATCAGTCACCATTTTTTTAGTTTACTTTTCTTTTTCCTTGTTTTTATTTGTGTGTCGGTTTATATGACAGATTGCAAGGACAAATACCGGCTTTTGGGAGGTATTGATCGAAAGGAAGGCATCTTGACTTATTTATTTTGTTTTAGTCTTGAGATCCATTTATTTGATCATTGTTTTGTTCTTCCAATAGTTCCAATAGGATTTGCACATTCTCCTCATCCTGGTTGTTTTCGTCTTGGTTGGATTGTGGAGATGCTTTAGTCCTAGATCGAACAAGTTCATATTTTTTGTTTTTGTGCCGTTTGTATGCCAAGGGTTGGGTATCAAAATAGCCTACATGTATTTAGGTATTCGTTTTCACTAATCCAGTGCCAGTGTTTGAGAAGGGCCCGTTTGAGGGCTGGGTGCGTGACTCCGTGGGTAGTATGGTAGGACGAACACCAGTGGGGTATTTTCATTTTTTTTGTCAGCGGAAGTCTCGCCCCTTTGAGGAAGGAGGGCTAGGTCTTCGTTTGTGTATCCGCGCTTGTTAAGTTTGTCTTTGAAGAATTAAACCCTCTCCTCAAACCCTTTTAAATGGGTACATATACGTTTGTATCTAGTCACTTCGCCCTTGATTAAGCCGCCAAATACCGACTTAGGGTGTGCTGAATCTCTCTGCTGTATACTCTCTGCAAGGTGCACCAAACTCCTCTCCTTAATAATAGGAAACTTTTGGGACATCTCACTTCACTGGGGTAACTAGTCAAGGTACAGTACATGTAGGCTAACTAGGTTTTATGAGTAATCACTCCTTAAACAAAGACATCATTCATATCTCTGGGGTGGTGGTTTGTGGATTCAATATGGGGCTTCGAATAATGACCTTTGACCGTTGAGGTCATATGTGGCGGTCAATTTGTTATCCTACATGTATATCACACTTTACATTTTTCTACTTCCAGTGTAATTATGAGCATTTTGACAGCAAGATCATACAATTACCATATGTTGTTGCCGAGATACAATTTATAGTGTTTTAGTCCAGGGTCAATGACCTTTGACCTCTGCTCTTAGAATAAATAATAACTCCAATACCCGCCACGTAAGTTAAAATTAGCCTCTTCGATTTGTTTGTGCTCATTTTTATTTAATGGTAATTTTCCTGTTATAAATTATATGACATTTTAGTAATAAAATTGTTTTGTGACCTTTGACCTCATTTTCGGAGGTCAGGATTTGGTCCTTAAGGGTCAATAATTATTTGATGTCATCTTCTATTGTAATTCTGTGCATTTTGACACCAAGATCATCTAATTACCATATTTTGTTGCTGAAATAGAATTTTTAGAGATTTGGGAAGGGGTCAATGACCTTTGACCTCTAATAACAAAAGTTCCCCAACCCCCATCCCTCCTTCCTTTTTTTTGGTAGTTGTCCATACCCATACCCACCAAAATCAGTTGAAATTAGCTTCTTTTAAATTTTTTTACAGATTGGCTCAATATATGGCTAAATTAGGGTTACTAGTATTGGCCAACTTGTTTAAAGATCAAATATTTTATCCCTTCTACAATCTTAGTTTCTTTGTACAATACAATAACATTGTCATATCTTAGCAATGGTATTCTAGCCTGGGGAGCATGTTCCCTCAGTAATCTTAACAGGCTTTTTTTCTTACAAAAACGGGCTCTTAGAATTATTAATTTTTCTGATTTCAATGCTCATACTGACCCCTTATTTTTCAAACACAAGACTTTAAAAGTTAAGGACATTTATTTTCATCAGCTTGGGTCTCTCATGTACCAATCTATTCTTGGTATCCTACCATCTTCTATAAATTCCGTTTTCATCCGGAATTGCGATGTTCATTCTCATTACACTCGTCAATACTCTAATTTTCATCTTCCATTTACTCGTACATCTTTATCCAAAAAAACTATTAAATTCTTTTAAAGGGAACCTGAAAATGTCAAGATATTTGTCAACTTTTAAACGGAATTATAAATCAGTCTTGTTGGCTAATTATTGCGATTCCATGTAACTTATTAATTTCAAGGTTCCATAATTATGATACACATCTAACTTGTTTGCTGGCATGCAATGTAATTTACGTGTACTATCTTTGTCTATTGTTTGTTTTGTTTTTGTGTTTTACGTATATAAAGTAATTCAAACTTGTAAAAGGGGCCCACGATTACAAGCTTTGCTTCTTAGTGGGTCCCTCTACAGTTTCACTTTCTGTATATCAAGGACCCTTTTTGTTTAATTGCCATAATTAAAATGTGTGACGCTGTAGAAATAAAATGAACAATGAACAATTGCTGCGAATGTTCGCAGGGGTTGGAGCGCTATACTAGAAAGCGCGTAAAAGCGCTGCGTGCCGTGGCTCAGGATGGGGAGTGGCAGCACTGAAGCGTGGCAATGGAATGTGAGAGCACCACAATGGTCTATGTAACGTCCTGGTCGGCCCAATTGTTTAACAATTAGGGCCAGGAATGTAGGTTTTAATAAAATAAAGTTATTTTATTTGTGGTACTTAATGTTTGCATACGTTTTCGGCGATAAATTTTCAAAACAATTAATAAAAATATTCACCAGGTACATCTCCTATCGCATTTTCTATAATTCACATTTCATATAATTCATATATATTCATATAATGCATCTTTACGTATAAATTGCCATGGGAGGTGTACATGATTTTTGTGTCGGTGTTTTTCTACAAATCTGATTTTTAGGTTTAACTGAGACCTAGCGAGGATAGCAATCTTATCGAGCCCCCCTGGTGATAGGTGGGTATGATTCACGTTTATTTACAAGGGCGACAAGCATTCCCTTAATAAACCTTTACCCAGCTGATTATAATTTATGTTTAGTTTTATAGGAAGCCTGTGTTGAACTAATATATTTCCGCTGCATATCTGAAGGAAAGCCCGTTTAATCTAAATGTCGGGACTTTGGAGCCAATTTTATACTATGGGAATGAAATATCCTGGAGGTAAGGTGTGTGCTCTCGCATTGTATATAGCCGCGTATAATAGCCGCGAAATTGTACGAGGTTTTGTTTGCACGGAGGTGTGCCCCATGAATTTAGGTCATGTTCTTTTTCACAGTAAAAAAAATGATCTAATTCAAGTAAATTATAATGTATACACGTGCGTGTTGTTGCATAGACTTATGGACAAGTCGTTAAATGTTTGTCGCGGTGATAGCGTTCAAACTCCCCCCGCGAATCCTCGCGACACGGGCGACGCGAGACTATACTGCTCTTTGAGCTGCGCGGCTTCGGTCTCATTTAACGACTTGTACAACCCGACAGCGGTTTGTGCACGGCCTATGGGCAATTCAGCCGATTTTGTACGGACGCATCTGATTTGTCAATTTTGTTAAATCTATGAATATTCAAACTCATCGGGTTAAAGGACTGGAGCGGATCAATAACCATTCATAGTAGGCATTGCTCAATTTTATGAGGCAACACACACATTTTAAACAGATATATAATAATGCAATTTAAGATAAGTTTACATTATTTTGTAATTCAGTAAACTCATAAAGCAGTTAACACACAAACACACACTCACAGTTGCTCTCCAGTACATGTATTCGGTACATTTACATTAACAAATATTATTACTACCCTCAGATAAAATGGACTCGTCTCAATGACAACCGTAATGTATATCGTGCTCGTTATATCGTTCGTGCTCAAATATATGAATACGTACAGCATTCGGGTTTCACAAGTTAATGTTGAAGTATGTCGGGTGCCAGCAGCCACGCGCGAGGGCGCGCTTTAGCGTATTATACCAGAACAGATAGAGACTCGGCGACTCCCCTATAGCTATCACCGGCCGCTACAAACACTAACGACTTGTCTACAAGTCTAGTTGTTGCATAACTTTGCTTTATGCTCACGTTTTGGATGTGATGTTTGTTTACGACTAGCGGGATGCCGCGCTTTGCGCGGCACCCGCTAGCTGGGTGTTGGCGGGTGTTGACGTCTAGGGCCAATTTCATAGAGCTGCTAAGCACAAAAATGTGCTTAGCATGACAATTTGTCCTTGGCAAAAACAAGGTTACAGACCAAATTTTCACGTGATCTTTATTGCTTTCGACTGATAATCAGCTGGTTTTTGGCTTAGCATGAAAAACCCGTAGAATTTTGGCTGGTAACCTGTTTTTAATGAGCAAGACTTTTTTGTGCTAAGCAAATGTTTGTGCTTAGCAGCTCCATGAAATTGGCCCCAGTTGACGTCCTACAAACATAATGGATTGTATGACAAACAAACAGAGAAAATTTCGAGCTCACGAAATGTTTTTTTCGAGCGCACGAAATCATTTTATAGTGGGCACGAAATCATTTCGAGCTCACGAAATAAGTTATTTCGAGTGCACGAAATGATTTCGTGGGCACAAAATGGTTTCGAGCGCACGAAATGAAATAATCAAATGATTTTGTCACGGTGATTTGTATTCGTCATATGTCCCTTTAGGGGCTCCGTAGGATACCATTGACTCTAAATAAAAACAATCCGCGTAATGCAGTCACGTTTCTAAATTGAATATTCATATCCACGATCGCCAAACCATTTCGCGACAATTTTGCACGATCAAAGTTAAAAGTGAGGCAATAGCGATGACAAACAAACCGCGAAACTTAGCGAGTAGAGTACCAGCTAGAAATTATTTCGAGCGCACGAAATTATTTTGAGCTCACGAACAGATTTGTTGGGAGCGCACGAAGTCATTTCGTGTCCACGAAAACATTTTGAGCTCACGAAATAAAAAACTCAAATTATTTCGTAACGGTGATTTGTTTTCGTCATATGTCCCTTTAGGGGCTCCGTAGAATACCATTGACTCTGAATAAAAACAATCTTTGTAAAAATACTTACCGACTTCCAATAGGCAGTCCTTCTTCGCTTGCATGCTGCCTGCGTCTCGTAATTTTTTAACAGGAGTCGTACGGGAAACAAACGAACCACTTCGGGATTTCTGATTTGCTTCATCGTGAAAATCATGATTAAAAAACCAGTCCGGCCATCTGACAGTGCGCCCTCAACTGACGTATTGCCGTCACGTTTCTAAATTGCATATATATATATCCACGATCGACATACAATTTCGCGACATATTTGCACGATGAACGTTAACATTTGCGCAATATTATAGCGATATGTTTCGGGGTGTTTTTAGAGAGATAATGTTGTAATATGTAAGTATCGACAATGTGAAGCAAAGAAATTTGCACAAAAGGCAACAAGAAAGGAACAAATCATTTTTTTAACGTTCCGAACCTGTGACTGTAAAATGGTCGGCGCGCACGTAATTCGAAGCCGAAAACGAAGCTGGCGCTCAACTGGTACCATGTTTCCAGGAAACTCCGCAATAACCAAGGGAGTATAAAGCGGGGCACCAGCTCTAATAACACGGGATGCGCCGCCCAATCGAGAACAACCAACTCGGCAACAACTCGGCCACCTAGCAAGGAATACAATTTGCGAAGGCTTTGTGTAACGCAATAGCTGCCGCCCAATCGCGAACAGCCAACAATTCGGCAACCGAGCAACGGGATACGATTTCGGGAAGGCTTCGGCCCGAACTCCGGCAAAGACAATGCAAAAATAACGCAATAGTTTACGCAAAAAGGCCCACACACATCAAGAGGCAATTGAAAAGCGACTGCACGTTTATCAGTAACGTCTATTTCTCCTAAATCTCACCACGGACGAATATTATGTTTTTTAAAATCTTATTCCCCGGGGGATTCGCTGTCGCGAAAGATCTGGCACCCCGCCGCACCGACGCCGGCGGCACACACGAGATGAAATCTCTACCCGAGACGAAATCTCTACCCGAGACGAAATCTCTACCCGAGACGAAATCTCTACCCGAGACGAAATCTCTACCCGAGACGAAATCTCTACCCGAGACGAAATCTCTACCCGAGACGAAATCTCTACCCGAGACGAAATCTCTACCCGAGACGAAATCTCTACCCGAGACGAAATCTCTACCCGAGACGAAATCTCTACCCGAGACGAAATCTCTACCCGAGACGAAATCTCTACCCGAGACGAAATCTCTACCCGAGACGAAATCTCTACCCGAGACGAAATCTCTACCCGAGACGAAATCTCTCCCCGAGACGAAATCTCTCCCCGAGACGAAATCTCTACTCGAGACGAAATCTCTACCCGAGACGAAATCTCTACCCGAGACGAAATATCTACCCGAGACGAAATCTCTACCCGAGACGAAATCTCTACCCGAGACGAAATCTCTACCCGAGACGAAATCTCTACCCGAGACGAAATCTCTACCCGAGACGAAATCTCTACCCGAGACGAAATCTCTACCCGAGACGAAATCTCTACCCGAGACGAAATCTCTACCCGAGACGAAATCTCTACCCGAGACGAAATCTCTACCCGAGACGAAATCTCTACCCGAGACGAAATCTCTACCCGAGACGAAATCTCTACCCGAGACGAAATCTCTACCCGAGACGAAATCTCTACCCGAGACGAAATCTCTACCCGAGACGAAATCTCTACCCGAGACGAAATCTCTACCCGAGACGAAATCTCTACCCGAGACGAAATCTCTACCCGAGACGAAATCTCTACCCGAGACGAAATCTCTACCCGAGACGAAATCTCTACCCGAGACGAAATCTCTACCCGAGACGAAATCTCTACCCGAGACGAAATCTCTACCCGAGACGAAATCTCTACCCGAGACGAAATCTCTACCCGAGACGAAATCTCTACCCGAGACGAAATCTCTACCCGAGACGAAATCTCTACCCGAGACGAAATCTCTACCCGAGACGAAATCTCTACCCGAGACGAAATCTCTACCCGAGACGAAATCTCTACCCGAGACGAAATCTCTACCCGAGACAAAATCTCTACCCGAGACGAAATCTCTACCCGAGACGAAATCTCTACCCGAGACGAAATCTCTACCCGAGACGAAATCTCTACCCGAGACGAAATCTCTACCCGAGACGAAATCTCTACCCGAGACGAAATCTCTACCCGAGACGAAATCTCTACCCGAGACGAAATCTCTACCCGAGACGAAATCTCTACCCGAGACGAAATCTCTACCCGAGACGAAATCTCTACCCGAGACGAAATCTCTACCCGAGACGAAATCTCTACCCGAGACGAAATCTCTACCCGAGACGAAATCTCTACCCGAGACGAAATCTCTACCCGAGACGAAATCTCTACCCGAGACGAAATCTCTACCCGAGACGAAATCTCTACCCGAGACGAAATCTCTACCCGAGACGAAATCTCTACCCGAGACGAAATCTCTACCCGAGACGAAATCTCTACCCGAGACGAAATCTCTACCCGAGACGAAATCTCTACCCGAGACGAAATCTCTACCCGAGACGAAATCTCTACCCGAGACGAAATCTCTACCCGAGACGAAATCTCTACCCGAGACGAAATCTCTACCCGAGACGAAATCTCTACCCGAGACGAAATCTCTACCCGAGACGAAATCTCTACCCGAGACGAAATCTCTACCCGAGACGAAATCTCTACCCGAGACGAAATCTCTACCCTAGACGAAATCTCTACCCGAGACGAAATCTCTATCCGAGATGAAAACTCTACCGGTGATGAAATCTCTACCCGCTGCCCGCTGCCCGCTGCCCGCCGCCCGCCGCCCGCTGCCCGCTGCCCGCCGCCCGCTGCCCGCTGCCCGCTGTCCGCTCAAAATTCAAGTTTTCTGTTTACAATTCGCACATTCTACAAGCGAGTCAGGATAGCCGAGCGGTCTAAGGCGCTACGTTCAGGTCATAGTCTACTCTGTAGGCGTGGGTTGGAATCCCACTCCTGAATTGTATTTATGTTATGATTTGCATTTCGGTAATTTTGCCTCAAAATTAAATTTTCAGTTTACACTTCGCACATTCTACAAGCGAGTCAGGATGGCCGAGCGGTCTAAGGCGCTACGTTCAGGTCGTAGTCTACACTGTAGTCGTGGGTTCGAATCCCACTCCTGACATTGTTTTGCATTTCGGAAATGTTGCCTCAAAATTCAATTTTCTGTTTACACTTCGCACAATTTTTTCGCATATTCTACAAGCGAGTCAGGATGGCCGAGCGGTCCAAGGCGCTACGTTCAGGTCGTAGTCTACTCTGTAGGCCTGGGTTCGAATCCCACTCCTGACATTTTTTTATGTTGTGATTTGCATTTCGGAAATGTTGCCTCAAAATTCAATTTTATGTTTACACTTCGCATATTCTACAAGCGAGTCAGGATGGCCGAGCGGTCCAAGGCGCCACGTTCAGGGGCCAATTTCATGGAGCTGCTCAGCAAAAAAAATTGCTTAGCCCAAAATGTCTTGCTCATTAAAAACAGTTTACGAGCCAAAATTATACGCGTTTTTCATGCTAAGCAAAAAACAAGTTGATTACAAGTCAAAGGTAAAATGCTCTGAGAGCATAATAAAAGGGCCAACGGGTTTCCAGTTAAAGTAAAATGCTGTGCGAGCATTCCAGCTAAAGTAAAATGCTGTCTCAGCACTGCACTCGCGTCAAAAAGGAAGTGGACAAGAGAATGCCAACGAGTTTTACCTCTTACCCCCCCCAACAAGCGCAGACCGAGCGAAAGGTCAGCAGGTGTGGGCCACTAGTTCGGTGTGGGCGGGTCGAAACCGTTGCCCTCCCACCTCGCCCCCTCCTCCCATAGCAGCATGGACTCACAATCGGGTAGTCTAAAGCACCGACTCAATGAGCCAATGAGAGAGAGACACACGCATTGGAGGGGAAAGCGCTGCACTCTCTTCGAGAGAGAGAAGGCCGCAACGCAAGAGAGTGGGAAGGCGATCACCGGCTATGTAACGCGGTCGGTGGTCACGTAGCTGAATAACTGGCACGAAATGGGCGGCGCGTAAACAATAACTCGTGCTCGCGCGATAGGGCGGATGAGCACGAGCTTATAAATAAGCTTATAATGGGCTTATTAACGGATAATCTCGACGCGCGCTGTGGGCCCACGGTGAAGTTCACTTCTTACCCGCTCTGTGCGCGCTGTGTATTAAGTAGTAAGTATGCTGCTGTTGGCGCTCACATGTTTCCGTGCAAAAGTTGTTGAGTATTGAAGCAAGGTGACATCGGTTTTTTTTGAATCCGGCACACGTGTCGGATGAATGAGAGAAAGCGTGCGTTCGCTGTGTATTTGCGAGCGTTTGTGAGACAAATGCGCGCAAGGCACAGCTACGTACGGTGGTACGGTCTAAAGGCGGAGAAAGAAGGCGGTGCTAAATAGAATTGTCATTGTCAACTGACGTGATGACCTGTTGCAGTGTATGAAGTGCAACCCTATGCAGGCACAGGCGCTCATGCATTAGGTGTAGCTGACAGATGCTGAAAGTACGCCGGCGCAGATGTGCATGCAAAGCGGAGCGAAGGCTGTCAAGTGTCTTGGGCTAGCTGGAGGGTGTAGGTTAGAATTATGGGCGTAGCTAGTATGCGCCAGAGTAGAAGAGCGTGCATAGCGGCACCTAGGACCTCTCAGACAGTGTCGTCAGTGCAGGAGAGCGCGCAGCGTATATCGAACATTGGTGATAGTACTCTTTATAGCAACGCAAAACCAAAATTGAACTCCATCCAAGCCGTAATGGCTATCTTACGATGACCCACCAGCATTAGTGTATGCAAATAAATGCAGTGATTACGGTACGGTGCTAACCAGTTAACATCTACTGCTCGGTGGGAGGGCAACGGTTTCGACCCGCCCACACCGAACTGCTGACCTTTCGCTCGGTCTGCGCTTGTTGGGGGGGGGGGGGGGGGGGGGGGGGGGGTAAGAGGTAAAACTCGTTGGCATTCTCTTGTCCACTTCCTTTTTGACGCGAGTGCAGTGCTGAGACAGCATTTTACTTTAGCTGGAATGCTCGCACAGCATTTTACTTTAACTGGAAACCCGTTGGCCCTTTTATTATGCTCTCAGAGCATTTTACCTTTGACTTGTCCACTTCCTTTTATTTAGTAGCTTGTGTTTGAACAGTAAGAAGTTTGCATGCGCGCTTTTGGCTCGGGATCATCGGGTGCAGTCCCTCACCCAATCGCTCGACTAACTCCACATCTGGCGTCCGGGTTTTTTTGTTTATAGTCGAGCGAGCGCCTTCCCCCGGCCGATTGCCCAGATGTGGAGTTTATTGTGTACTCGCCGGCAGCAGCGCTTTGACGCCCGTGTGCGCCCACCACTGCGCATCCTCTTTGAAGAGGCGGGCGATACGCCGCTTGTGCGTGCGCAGTCGGCGCATTTTCTCGTATGCCGCGTAGAGGCGCGCGCAAATGTACTCGGAGGGTAGACTTGACCCAAGTCGGACTTACCATGGAGTTAAGACTACCAATTTGCTTTCGTCAATCCGGCCGAATAGTTATGTGCTTTGTTGGCCTTAGAAAAAAGGCGCCGTCATCTGGTTGTCGTTCCGCTATCGGCATCAACGCGATGTCATCATGTCAGTGCAGTAAATCCGACTTGACGGATCGGCCAATCAAACCCCCCGCGGTGATATGTAGTTATTCATAAATTATTTGCATACGCATCACATGGTTATCGATGCATGCCGAATAAGTCCGCCAATCGGTACGGACTCGCTAGACCGCTAACGGACTATGGAGGAATGGTAGGCAGTACTGTCACTAGATGCCTTTTTCAAATTAAATAACTGCGTCCATACTTCGTTTATTTAGTTAGAGTATGGTATAGTGCAAACTTAACGGCCGGACAATGTACACGATAGCAAGACTATTAAACCGTTTGTACATTTACACATAATGTACACTATGCACATGTGTATGTACATTGTACATCACAATGTCCACGTATGTCCGTCACACAACTGGGTCAAAGTTCATATTATTACAGATATATGCTAATTTATACAATTCTGCAATTTGATTGGCCGCTACCGTTTTCGGTAGATGAGCCCATAGGTTGTGTAAAAACGTGTGGATGATCCGTCAAGTCGGGATTTCTGAACCACACATGAGCATGGGTGGCGCATGAGGGCGCGCTACTGATAAGCGTGGACGTGACGCGAGGCGCACAGTGTGGATGACCATGAGCAATGATACCACATAATCCCGACTTGGATCAAGTCTACTCGGAGGGCAGCTGGCTGCACTTGCCGGCACACTTCTGTTTGTGCGGCAGTGAGGTGCCCTTGTACTGCGGCGGGCTGTTGTTGCAGAGTGTCAGCTCACTCTCTCGCTTGGTGATGGTGAGCGGCGCCGGCGCATGGAACTTGGGGCGTCGCTTTCGACGCGGAATGCGCGCCATGCGGTCGCGACGCGCGTCCAGCCATATGTGCATGAACTGCGTGTAGAGCAGCTGCACGTGCTGGGCCGGACGCGTGTCGTCGCGTGGCTGCGCGGAGTGACTGCGCCGACGCCGATTGATCTTATGCGCCCTAACGCGCGAGCACGAGTGCGCCCGCGCGCGATGCGCCGCCTGCGGCCCGGTGTTGTCGCCGCAGGGCGACTTGGGCATGTGCGCTTGTATCTCGTGCGCGTCGCTAGTGTACTGCGACTGGCTGCTGTCGACGAGTGGCAGCTCACTCTCCCGCGCCCCGTAGGGTTTGCGACGCAGTCGGCGACGCGGCGACGCCTTGGGCGGCCGTCGCTTGTCGGCCGCACTGCGCGCCATTATTTTTTTTAGTTTTGTGTTTTGTTTTTGTTTTGAAGGGTTTTTTACGTTTTTTTCTCTTACCTCTTACAAGCAATCGTCTATCGCTTGTTGTGCCCGGAAATCGATGCGTAGATTCCGAGCGAAGGAAACCTGCAAAAAAACACAATGTAAGTTTGCCGATGTGCGAACAAACAGCAAACGGTTGTTCAGTATAGATGCAAGTTGACACCTCGGTACACGTTGTTCCCACACAGAACAGAACCACCCGTTACAGTTAGTCGAGCCCATCTACTAACCTACCCGACTCTAAATAAACCAATCAGCCTACTTTGCCGTCAGACCTACGGTGTTGCGTCTTGCCACAGACCTACGGGCTACTAGTATGTATATACTATATAGTACTGTACACAATTATTACATTGTTCTCCGTATACCCATTAGCTCCTACCCTGTGAGGAGATAGCACTAGTCAATAGCAGCTGCTACTTCGTTGTTTCTGTCTTAATTGTCTAAATTGGTCACTTTTGAAGCCAAAATACGTTTTAGCTTCGTTATTTCGGGTGTTTTGTTACTTGCAAACAACGCCGCACAATTGCGCAGTACAGGCGCACTGACACTAGCAAATGCTAAAACGCCCGAAACTCACAAAAACGCAAGAAATATCACACATTCTTGCACCGAGTTTCACTTAGGAATGCATTCATTCACATATGCTTTTAGTGCCGTTTTCGTCGAACTGAGGAAATTCACATGTCAGATGGTCAGATTCGTATGACAACCCCCTCTGAGAAGTCGAAAATCAAAATTCTGTCCCAATAGAACTCATGCCCTTGATCTCCTGATCATTTTCGTTATATGGGTTCTTTTCGATTCCGTGGAGCGATCGCGAGTTATTCCAGTCGGACTGAAGAAGAAAGAAAGAAGAATAAAATTAACGCAAAATCGGTTCACTGGCAAAGTAAGGGTGCCGCGGCGCTGCCACTCCCAGCCGGGCGAACCCGTTGGGTGTGACGCTCCCGCGTCACCCTCACATGTCCAACCCAGTCTCCTTCTTAAATTGTGTACATATCACAATTGACCAATTGTGTGTATATCACAATTTAAGAAACTGTACATGCGCAGTAATGCTGGCAAAACGGAGGTTGGCCCTCAAAGAGTGAATAAACAAGTGTATGATGTTCTTATTAGTTGCAGTAGTTGTTTAAGTTTGGGATTGGAAAAGGAAAAAGTCGGGTTAGGGTACAAAAGAAAAAAACAATTCATATTACCGCATTAACAGCAATTCTTATTATTGTTATTATTTGACGCAAGTTTAATTGCATTGTATCTCAAGTTTTGTTTTTCTTTCTGTACCCTAACCCGACTTTTCCCTTATTCTACCCCAAAACAAAGTAATGAACTTAAACCAACTAATTCAAGTAATATGAACATCATACACTTGTTTATTCACTCTTTCAAGACCAACCTCCGTTTTGCCGGTATTACTGCGCATGTACAGTTTCTTAAATTGTGATATACACACAATCGGTCAATTGTGATATGTACACAATTTAAGAAGGAGACTGGGTTGGTCAGATGGTCAGATTCGTATGACAACCCCCTCTGTCGTCGAACTGAGGAAATTCATTCATTCATTCACATTTTTTTTTTTTTTTGTCATTGTCAGATGGTCAGATTCGTATGACAACCCCCTCTGAGAAGTCGAAAATCAAAATTCTGTCCCAATAGAACTCATGCCCTTGATCTCCTGATCATTTTCGTTATTGGGTTCTTTTCGATTCCGTGGAGCGATCGCGAGTTATTCCAGTCGGACTGAAGAAAGAAGAAGAATAAAATTAACGCAAAATCGGTTCACTGGCAAAGTAAGGGTGCCGCGGCGCTGCCACTCCCAGCCGGGCGAACCCGTTGGGCGTGACGCTCCCGCGTCACCCTAGATCAATCAAAAACAGTAAAGATCTCGTGAAAATGTGGTCTGTAACCTTGTTTTTGCGAAGGAAGCATTTTCATGCTCAGCAAATTTTAGTGCTTAGCAGCGCCGTGAAATTGGCCCCTGGTCGTAGTCTACTCTGTAGGCGTGGGTTCGAATCATACTCCTGACATTTTTTTATGTTATGATTTGCATTTCGGTAATTTTGCCTCAAAATTTAATTTTCTGTTTACACTTCGCACATTCTACAAGCGAGTCAGGATGGCCGAGCGGTCTAAGGCGCTACGTTCAGGTCGTAGTCTACTCTGTAGGCGTGGGTTCGAATCCCACTCCTGACATTTTTTTATGTTGTGATTTGCATTTCGGAAATGTTGCCTCAAAATGTAATTTAATTAAAGTTTAGGTCGTAGTCTACTCTGTAGGCGTGGGTTCGAATCCCACTCCTGATTTTTTTTTTATTGTGATTTGCATTTCGGAATTTTTGCCTCAAAATGCAATTTTCTGTTTACACTTTGCATATTTTACGAGCTAGTCAGGATGGCCGAGCGGTCTAAGGCGCTAAGTTCAGGTCGTAGTCTACTCTGTAGGCGTGAGTTTGAATCCCACTCCTGAAATTTTTTTTATGTTGTGATTTGCATTTCGGAAATGTTGCCTCAAAATTCAATTTTATGTTTACACTTCGCACATTCTACGAGCCAGTCAGGATGGCCGAGCGGTCTAAGGCGCTACGTTCAGGTCGTAGTCTACTCTGTAGGCGTGGGTTCGAATCCCACTCCTGACATTTTTTTATGTTGTGATTTGCATTTCGGAAATGTTGCCTCAAAATTTAATTTAATTAACGTTTAGGTCGTAGTCTACTCTGTAGGCGTGAGTTTGAATCCCACTCCTGAAATTTGTTTATGTTGTGATTTGCATTTCGGAAATGTTGCCTCAAAATTCAATTTTATGTTTACACTTCGCACATTCTACAAGCCAGTCAGGATGGCCGAGCGGTCATCGAATCCCACTCCTGACATTTTTTTATGTTATGATTTGCATTTCGGTAATTTTGCCTCAAAATTTAATTTTCTGTTTAAACTTCGCACATTCTACAAGCGAGTCAGGATGGCCGAGCGGTCTAAGGCGCTACGTTCAGGTGGTAGTCTACTCTGTAGGCGTGGGTTCGAATCCCACTCCTGACATTTTTTTATGTTGTGATTTGCATTTCGGAAATGTTGCCTCAAAATTTAATTTAATTAACGTTTAGGTCGTAGTGTACTCTGTAGGCGTGGGTTCAAATCCCACTCCTGACTTTTTTAAAATTTAATTTAATTAACGTTTAGGTCGTAGTGTACTCTGTAGGCGTGGGTTCAAATCCCACTCCTGACATTTTTTTATGTTGTGATTTGCATTTCGGTAATTTTGCCTCAAAATTCAATTTTCTGTTTACACTTCGCATATTCTACAAGCGAGTCAGGATGCCCGAGCGGTCCAAGGCGCTACGTTCAGGTCGTAGTCTACTCTGTAGGCGTGGGTTCGAATCCCACTCCTGACATTTATTTATGTTGTGATTTGGCATTTCGGTAATTTTGCCTCAAAATTCAATTTTCTGTTTACACTTCGCACATTCTACAAGCGAGTCAGGATGGCCGAGCGGTCTAAGGCGCTACGTTCAGGTCGTAGTCTACTCTGTAGGCGTGGGTTCGAATCCCACTCCTGACATTTTGTTATGTTATGATTTGCATTTCGGTAATTTTGCCTCAAAATTTAATTTTCTGTTTACACTTCGCACATTCTAAAAGCGAGTCAGGATGGCCGAGCGGTCTAAGGCGCTACGTTCAGGTCGTAGTCTACTCTGTAGGCGTGGGTTCGAATCCCACTCCTGACAATGTTTTGCATTTCGGTAATTTGCCTCAAAATTCAATTTTATGTTTACATTTCGCACATTCTACAAGCGAGTCAGAATGGCCGAGCGGTCTAAGGCGCTACGTTCAGGTCGTAGTCTACTCTGTAGGCGTGGGTTCGAATCCCACTCCTGACATTTTTATTTGCATTTCGGTAATTTTGCCTCAAAATTTAATTTTCTGTTTACACTTCGCACAATATTTTCGCACATTTTACGAGCAACTCAGGATGGCCGAGCGGTCCAAGGCGCTACGTTCAGGTCGTAGTCTACTCTGTAGGCGTGGGTTCGAATCCCACTCCTGACATTTTTTTATGTTATGATTTGCATTTCGGTAATTTTGCCTCAAAATTTAATTTTCTGTTTACACTTCGCACATTCTACAAGCGAGTCAGGATGGCCGAGCGGTCTAAGGCGCTACGTTCAGGTCGTAGTCTACTCTGTAGGCGTGGTTTCGAATCCCACTCCTGACATTGTTTTGCATTTCGGTTATTTTGCCTCAAAATTCCATTTTCTGTTTACACTTCGCATATTCTACAAGCGAGTCAGGATGGCCGAGCGGTCCAAGGCGCTACGTTCAGGTCGTAGTCTACTCTGTAGGCGTGGGTTCGAATACCACTCCTGACATTTTTTTATGTTGTGATTTGCATTTCGGAAATTTTGCCTCAAAATTCAATTTTCTGTTTACACTTCGCACAATTTTTTCGCACATTTTACGAGCAACTCAGGATGGCCGAGCGTTCTAAGGCGCTACGTTCAGGTCGTAGTCTACTCTGTAGGCGTGGGTTCGAATCCCACTCCTGAATTTTTGTTTTATGTTATGATTTGCATTTCGGTAATTTTGCCTCAAAATTTAATATTCTGTTCACACTTCGCACATTCTACAAGCGAGTCAGGATGCCCAAGCGGTCCAAGGCGCTACGTTCAGGTCGTAGTCTACTCTGTAGGCGTGGGTTCGAATCCCAATCCTGACATTTATTTATGTTGTGATTTGGCATTTCGGTAATTTTGCCTCAAAATTCAATTTTCTGTTTACACTTCGCACATTCTACAAGCGAGTCAGGATGGCCGAGCGGTCTAAAGCGCTACGTTCAGGTCGTAGTCTACTCTGTAGGCGTGGGTTCGAATCCCACTCCTGACATTTTGTTATGTTATGATTTGCATTTCGGTAATTTTGCCTCCAAATTTAATTTTCTGTTTACACTTCGCACATTCTAAAAGCGAGTCAGGATGGCCGAGCGGTCTAAGGCGCTACGTTCAGGTCGTAGTCTACTCTGTAGGCGTGGGTTCGAATCCCACTCCTGACAATGTTTTGCATTTCGGTAATTTGCCTCAAAATTCAATTTTATGTTTACATTTCGCACATTCTACAAGCGAGTCAGAATGGCCGAGCGGTCTAAGGCGCTACGTTCAGGTCGTAGTCTACTCTGTAGGCGTGGGTTTGAATCCCACTCCTGACATTTTTATTTGCATTTCGGTAATTTTGCCTCAAAATTTAATTTTCTGTTTACACTTCGCACAATATTTTCGCACATTTTACGAGCAACTCAGGATGGCCGAGCGGTCCAAGGCGCTACGTTCAGGTCGTAGTCTACTCTGTAGGCGTGGGTTCGAATCCCACTCCTGACATTTTTTTATGTTATGATTTGCATTTCGGTAATTTTGCGTCAAAATTTAATTTTCTGTTTACACTTCGCACATTCTACAAGCGAGTCAGGATGGCCGAGCGGTCTAAGGCGCTACGTTCAGGTCGTAGTCTACTCTGTAGGCGTGGGTTCGAATCCCACTCCTGACATTGTTTTGCATTTCGGTTATTTTGCCTCAAAATTCCATTTTCTGTTTACACTTCGAATATTCTACAAGCGAGTCAGGATGGCCGAGCGGTCTAAGGCGCTACGTTCAGGTCGTAGTCTACTCTGTAGGCGTGGGTTCGAATCCCACTCCTGACATTTATTTATGTTGTGATTTGGCATTTCGGTAATTTTGCCTCAAAATTCAATTTTCTGTTTACACTTCGCACATTCTACAAGCGAGTCAGGATGGCCGAGCGGTCCAAGGCGCTACGTTCAGGTCGTAGTCTACTCTGTAGGCGTGGGTTCGAATCCCAATCCTGACATTTATTTATGTTGTGATTTGGCATTTCGGTAATTTTGCTTCAAAATTCAATTTTCTGTTTACACTTCGCACATTCTACAAGCGAGTCAGGATGGCCGAGCGGTCTAAAGCGCTACGTTCAGGTCGTAGTCTACTCTGTAGGCGTGGGTTCGAATCCCACTCCTGACATTTTGTTATGTTATGATTTGCATTTCGGTAATTTTGCCTCCAAATTTAATTTTCTGTTTACACTTCGCACATTCTAAAAACGAGTCAGGATGGCCGAGCGGTCTAAGGCGCTACGTTCAGGTCGTAGTCTACTCTGTAGGCGTGGGTTCGAATCCCACTCCTGACAATGTTTTGCATTTCGGTAATTTGCCTCAAAATTCAATTTTATGTTTACATTTCGCACATTCTACAAGCGAGTCAGAATGGCCGAGCGGTCTAAGGCGCTACGTTCAGGTCGTAGTCTACTCTGTAGGCGTGGGTTCGAATCCCACTCCTGACATTTTTATTTGCATTTCGGTAATTTTGCCTCAAAATTTAATTTTCTGTTTACACTTCGCACAATATTTTTGCACATTTTACGAGCAACTCAGGATGGCCGAGCGGTCCAAGGCGCTACGTTCAGGTCGTAGTCTACTCTGTAGGCGTGGGTTCGAATCCCACTCCTGACATTTTTTTATGTTATGATTTGCATTTCGGTAATTTTGCCTCAAAATTTAATTTTCTGTTTACACTTCGCACATTCTACAAGCGAGTCAGGATGGCCGAGCGGTCTAAGGCGCTACGTTCAGGTCGTAGTCTACTCTGTAGGCGTGGGTTCGAATCCCACTCCTGACATTGTTTTGCATTTCGGTTATTTTGCCTCAAAATTCCATTTTCTGTTTACACTTCGAATATTCTACAAGCGAGTCAGGATGGCCGAGCGGTCTAAGGCGCTACGTTCAGGTCGTAGTCTACTCTGTAGGCGTGGGTTCGAATACCACTCCTGACATTTTTTTATGTTGTGATTTGCATTTCGGAAATTTTGCCTCAAAATTCAATTTTCTGTTTACACTTCGCACAATTTTTTCGCACATTTTACGAGCAACTCAGGATGGCCGAGCGGTCTAAGGCGCTACGTTCAGGTCGTAGTCTACTCTGTAGGCGTGGGTTCGAATCCCACTCCTGAATTTTTGTTTTATGTTATGATTTGCATTTCGGTAATTTTGCCTCAAAATTTAATATTCTGTTCACACTTCGCACATTCTACAAGCGAGTCAGGATGGCCGAGCGGTCTAAGGCGCTACGTTCAGGTCGTAGTCTACTCTGTAGGCGTGAGTTTGAATCCCACTCCTGACATTTTTTTATGTTGTGATTTGCATTTCGGAAATGTTGCCTCAAAATTCAATTTTCTGTTTACACTTCGCATATTCTACAAGCGAGTCAGGATGGCCGAGCGGTCCAAGGGGCCACGTTCAGGGGCCAATTTCATGGAGCTGCTCAGCAAAAAAAATTGCTTAGCCCAAAATGTCTTGCTCATTAAAAACAGTTTACCAGGCAAAATTATACGTGTTTTTCATGCTAAGCAAAAAACAAGTTGATTATCAATCAAAAACAGTAAAGATCTCGTGAAAATTTGGTCTGTAACCTTGTTTTTGCGAAGGAAGCATTTTCATGCTCAGCAAATTTTAGTGCTTAGCAGCGCCGTGAAATTGGCCCCTGGTCGTAGTCTACTCTGTAGGCGTGGGTTCGAATCCCACTCCTGACATTTTTTTATGTTGTGATTTGCATTTCGGTAATTTTGCCTCAAAATTTAATTTTATGTTTACACTTCGCACATTCTACAAGCGAGTCAGGATGGGCGAGCGGTCTAAGGCGCTACGTTCAGCTTCTAGTCTACTCTGTAGGCGTGGGTTCGAATCCCACTCCTGACATTTTTTGATGTTATGATTTGCATTTCGGTAATTTTGCCTCAAAATTTAATTTTCTGTTTACACTTCGCACATTCTACAAGCGAGTCAGGATGGCCGAGCGGTCTAAGGCGCTACGTTCAGGTCGTAGTCTACTCTGTAGGCGTGGGTTCGAATCCCACTCCTGAATTTTGTTTTATTGTGATTTGCATTTCGGAAATTTTGCCTCAAAATGCAATTTTCTGTTTACACTTTGCATATTTTACGAGCTAGTCAGGATGGCCGAGCGGTCTAAGGCGCTAAGTTCAGGTCGTAGTCTACTCTGTAGGCGTGAGTTTGAATCCCACTCCTGAAATGTTTTTATGTTGTGATTTGCATTTCGGAAATGTTGCCTCAAAATAAAATTTTATGTTTACACTTCGCACATTCTACAAGCCAGTCAGGATGGCCGAGCGGTCTAAGGCGCTACGTTCAGGTCGTAGTCTACTCTGTAGGCGTGGGTTCGAATCCCACTCCTGACATTTTTTTATGTTGTGATTTGCATTTCGGAAATGTTGCCTCAAAATTTAATTTAATTAACATTTAGGTCGTAGTGTACTCTGTAGGCGTGGGTTCAAATCCCACTCCTGACATTTTTAAAATTTAATTTAATTAACGTTTAGGTCGTAGTCTACTCTGTAAGCGTGGGTTCAAATCCCACTCCTGACATTTTTTTATGTTGTGATTTGCATTTCGGTAATTTTGCCTCAAAATTCAATTTTCTGTTTACACTTTGCATATTCTACAAGCGAGTCAGGATGGCCGAGCGGTCCAAGGCGCTACGTTCAGGTCGTAGTCTACTCTGTAGGCGTGGGTTCGAATCCCACTCCTGACATTTTTTTATGTTATGATTTGCATTTCGGTAATTTTGCCTCAAAATTTAATTTTCTGTTTACACTTCGCACATTCTACAAGCGAGTCAGGATGGCCGAGCGGTCTAAGGCGCTACGTTCAGGTCGTAGTCTACTCTGTAGGCGTGGGTTCGAATCCCACTCCTGACATTGTTTTGCATTTCGGTTATTTTGCCTCAAAATTCCATTTTCTGTTTACACTTCGCATATTCTACAAGCGAGTCAGGATGGCCGAGCGGTCCAAGGCGCTACGTTCAGGTCGTAGTCTACTCTGTAGGCGTGGGTTCGAATACCACTCCTGACATTTTTTTATGTTGTGATTTGCATTTCGGAAATTTTGCCTTAAAATTCAATTTTCTGTTTACACTTCGCACAATTTTTTCGCACGTTTTACGAGCAACTCAGGATGGCCGAGCGGTCTAAGGCGCTACGTTCAGGTCGTAGTCTACTCTGTAGGCGTGGGTTCGAATCCCACTCCTGACATTTTGTTATGTTGTGATTTGCATTTCGGTAATTTTGCCTCAAAATTCAATTTTATGTTTACACTTCGCACATTCTACAAGCGAGTCAGGATGGGCGAGCGGTCTAAGGCGCTACGTTCAGGTCGTAGTCTACTCTGTAGGCGTGGGTTCGAATCCCACTCCTGACATTTTTTTATGTTATGATTTGCATTTCGGTAATTTTGCCTCAAAATTTAATTTTCTGTTTACACTTCGCACATTCTACAAGCGAGTCAGGATGGCCGAGCGGTCTAAGGCGCTACGTTCAGGTCGTAGTCTACTCTGTAGGCATGGGTTCAAATCCCACTCTTGACATTTCTTTATGTTGTGATTTGCATTTCGGTAATTTTGCCTCAAAATTCAATTTTCTGTTTACAATTCGCACATTCTACAAGCGAGTCAGGATAGCCGAGCGGTGTAAGGCGCTACGTTCAGGTCATAGTCTACTCTGTAGTCGTGGGTTGGAATCCCACTCCTGAATTTTTTTTATGTTATGATTTGCATTTCGGTAATTTTGCCTCAAAATTTAATTTTCAGTTTACACTTCGCACATTCTACAAGCGAGTCAGGATGGCCGAGCGGTCTTAGGCGCTGCGTTCAGGTCGTAGTCTACACTGTAGTCGTGGGTTCGAATCCCACCCTTGACATTGTTTTGCATTTCGGTTATTTTGCCTCAAAATTCCATTTTCTGTTTACACTTCGCATATTCTACAAGGGAGTCAGGATGGCCGAGCGGTCCAAGGCGCTACGTTCAGGTCGTAGTCTACTCTGTAGGCGTGGGTTCGAATACCACTCCTGACATTGTTTTATGTTGTGATTTGCATTTCGGAAATTTTGCCTCAAAATTCAATTTTCTGTTTACACTTCGCACAATTTTTTCGCACATTTTACGAGCAACTCAGGATGGCCGAGCGGTCTAAGGCGCTACGTTCAGGTCGTAGTCTACTCTGTAGGCGTGGGTTGGAATCCCACTCCTGAATTTTTTTTTATGTTATGATTTGCATTTCGGTAATTTTGCCTCAAAATTTAATATTCTGTTCACACTTCGCATATTCTGCAAGCGAGTCAGGATGGCCGAGCGGTCCAAGGGGCCACGTTCAGGGGCCAATTTCATGGAGCTGCTCAGCAAAAAAAATTGCTTAGCCCAAAATGTCTTGCTCATTAAAAACAGTTTACCAGGCAAAATTATACGTGTTTTTCATGCTAAGTAAAAAACAAGTTGATTATCAATCAAAAACAGTAAAGATCTCGTTAAAATTTGGTCTGTAACCTTGTTTTTGCGAAGGAAGCATTTTCATGCTCAGCAAATTTTAGTGCTTAGCAGCGCCGTGAAATTGGCCCCTGGTCGTAGTCTACTCTGTAGGCGTGGGTTCGAATCCCACTCCTGACATTTTTTTATGTTGTGATTTGCATTTCGGTAATTTTGCCTCAAAATTCAATTTTATGTTTACACTTCGCACATTCTACAAGCGAGTCAGGATGGGCGAGCGGTCTAAGGCGCTACGTTCAGGTCGTAGTCTACTCTGTAGGCGTGGGTTCGAATCCCACTCCTGACATTTTTTTATGTTATGATTTGCATTTCGGTAATTTTGCCTCAAAATTTAATTTTCTGTTTACACTTCGCACATTCTACAAGCGAGTCAGGATGGCCGAGTGGTCTAAGGCGCTACGTTCAGGTCGTAGTCTACTCTGTAGGCATGGGTTCAAATCCCACTCTTGACATTTCTTTATGTTGTGATTTGCATTTCGGTAATTTTGCCTCAAAATTCAATTTTCTGTTTACAATTCGCACATTCTACAAGCGAGTCAGGATAGCCGAGCGGTCTAAGGCGCTACGTTCAGGTCATAGTCTACTCTGTAGGCGTGGGTTGGAATCCCACTCCTGAATTTTTTTTATGTTATGATTTGCATTTCGGTAAATTTGCCTCAAAATTAAATTTTAAGTTTACACTTCGCACAATTTTTTCGCACATTTTACGAGCAACTCAGGATGGCCGAGCGGTCCAAGGCGCTACGTTCAGGTCGTAGTCTACTCTGTAGGCATGGGTTCGAATTCCACTCCTGACTTTTTTGTATGTTGTGATTTGCATTTCGGTAATTTTGCCTCTAAAAGAAATTTTCTGTTTACACTTTGCATATTTTACGAGCTAGTCAGGATGGCCGAGCGGTCTAAGGCGCTAAGTTCAGGTCGTAGTCTACTCTGAAGTCGTGAGTTTGAATCCCACTCCTGACATTTTTTTATGTTGTGATTTGCATTTGGGAAATGTTGCCTCAAAATTCAATTTTCTGTTTACACTTCGCATATTCTACAAGCGAGTCAGGATGGCCGAGCGGTCCAAGGCGCTACGTTCAGGGGCCAATTTCATGGAGCTGCTCAGCAAAATAAATTGCTTAGCCCAAAATGTCTTGCTCATTAAAAACAGTTTACCAGCCAAAATTATACGTGTTTTTCATGCTAAGCAAAAAACCAGTTGATTATCAATCAAAAACAGTAAAGATCTCGTGAAAATTTGGTCTTTAACCTTGTTTTTGCGAAGGAAGCATTTTCATGCTCAGCAAATTTTAGTGCTTAGCAGCGCTGTGAAATTGGCCCCTGGTCGTAGTCTACTCTGTAGGCGTGGGTTCGAATCCCACTCCTGACATTTTTTTATGTTATGATTTGCATTTCGGTAATTTTGCCTCAAAATTTAATTTTCTGTTTACACTTCGCACATTCTACAAGCGAGTCAGGATGGCCGAGCGGTCTAAGGCGCTACGTTCAGGTCGTAGTCTACTCTGTAGGCGTGGGTTCGAATCCCACTCCTGACATTGTTTTGCATTTCGGTAATTTGCCTCAAAATTCAATTTTATGTTTACACTTCGCACATTCTACAAGCGAGTCAGAATGACCGAGCGGTCTATGGCGCTACGTTCAGGTCGTAGTCTACTCTGTAGGCGTAGGTTCGAATCCCACTCCTGACAGTTTTATTTGCATTTCGGTAATTTTGCCTCAAAATTTAATTTTCTGTTTACACTTCGCACAATTTTTTCGCACATTTTACGAGCAACTCAGGATGGCCGAACGGTCCAAGGCGCTACGTTCAGGTCGTAGTCTACTCTGTAGGCGTGGGTTCGAATCCCACTCCTGACATTTTTTTATGTTATGATTTGCATTTCGGTAATTTTGCCTCAAAATTTAATTTTCTGTTTACACTTCGCACATTCTACAAGCGAGTCAGGATGGCCGAGCGGTCTAAGGCGCTACGTTCAGGTCGTAGTCTACTCTGTAGGCGTGGGTTCGAATCCCACTCCTGACATTGTTTTGCATTTCGGTTATTTTGCCTCAAAATTCCATTTTCTGTTTACACTTCGCATATTCTACAAGCGAGTCAGGATGGCCGAGCGGTCCAAGGCGCCACGTTCAGGGGCCAATTTCATGGAGCTGCTCAGCAAAAAAAATTGCTTAGCCCAAAATGTCTTGCTCATTAAAAACAGTTTACGAGCCAAAATTATACGTGTTTTTCATGCTAAGCAAAAAACAAGTTGATTATCAATCAGAAACAGTAAAAATCTCGTGAAAATTTGGTCTGTAACCTTGTTTTTGCGAAGGAAGCATTTTCATGCTCAGCAAATTTTAGTACTTAGCAGCGCTGTGAAATTGGCCCCTGGTCGTAGTCTACTCTGTAGGCGTGGGTTCGAATCCCACTCCTGACATTTATTTATGTTGTGATTTGCATTTCGGTAATTTTGCCTCAAAATTCATTTTTCTGTTTACACTTCGCACATTCTACAAGCGAGTCAGGATGGGCGAGCGGTCTAAGGCGCTACGTTCAGGTCGTTTTCTACTCTGTAGGCGTGGGTTCGAATCCCACTCTTGAATTTTTTTTTATTGTGATTTGCATTTCGGAAATGTTGCCTCAAAATTCAATTTTATGTTTACACTTCGCACATTCGACAAGCCAGTCAGGATGGTCGAGCGGTTTAAGGCGCTACGTTCAGGTCGTAGTCTACTCTGTAGGCGTGGGTTCGAATCCCACTTCTGACATTTTTTTATGTTGTGATTTGCATTTCGGTAATTTTGCCTCAAAATTCCATTTTATGTTTACACTTCGCATATTCTACAAGCGAGTCAGGATGGCCGAGCGGTCCAAGGCGCTACGTTCAGGTCGTAGTCTACTCTGTAGGCCTGGGTTCGAATCCCACTCCTGACATTTTTTTATGTTGTGATTTGCATTTCGGAAATGTTGCCTCAAAATTCAATTTTCTGTTTACACTTCGCATATTCTACAAGCGAGTCAGGATGGCCGAGCGGTCTAAGGCGCTACGTTCAGGTCGTTTTCTACTCTGTAGGCGTGTGTTCGAATCCCACTCCTGAATTTTTTTTTATTGTGATTTGCATTTCGGAAATTTTGCCTCAAAATGCAATTTTCTGTTTACACTTTGCATATTTTACGAGCTAGTCAGGATGGCCGAGCGGTCTAAAGCGCTAAGTTCAGGTCGTAGTCTACTCTGTAGGCGTGAGTTTGAATCCCACTCCTGAAATTTTTTTATGTTGTGATTTGCATTTGGGAAATGTTGCCTCAAAATTCAATTTTATGTTTACACTTCGCACATTCTACAAGCCAGTCAGGATGACCGAGCGGTCTAAGGCGCTACGTTCAGGTCGTAGTCTACTCTGTAGGCGTGGGTTCGAATACCAGTCCTGAAATTTTTTTATGTTGTGATTTGCATTTCGGAAATGTTGCCTCAAAATTTAATTTAATTAACGTTTAGGTCGTAGTCTACTCTGTAGGCGTGAGTTTGAATCCCACTCCTGAAATTTTTTTATGTTGTGATTTGCATTTGGGAAATGTTGCCTCAAAATTCAATTTTATGTTTACACTTTGCACATTCTACAAGCCAGTCAGGATGGCCGAGCGGTCATCGAATCCCACTCCTGACATTTTTTTATGTTATGATTTGCATTTCGGTAATTTTGCCTCAAAATTTAATTTTCTGTTTACACTTCGCACATTCTACAAGCGAGTCAGGATGGCCGAGCGGTCTAAGGCGCTACGTTCAGGTGGTAGTCTACTCTGTAGGAGTGGGTTCGAATCCCACTCCTGACATTTTTTTATGTTGTGATTTGCATTTCGGAAATGTTGCCTCAAAATTTAATTTAATTAACGTTTAGGTCGTAGTGTACTCTGTAGGCGTGGGTTCAAATCCACTCCTGACATTTTTAAAATTTAATTTAATTAACGTTTAGGTCGTAGTGTACTCTGTAGGCGTGGGTTCAAATCCCACTCCTGACATTTTTTTATGTTGTGATTTGCATTTCGGTAATTTTGCCTCAAAATTCAATTTTCTGTTTACACTTCGCATATTCTACAAGCGAGTCAGGATGGCCGAGCGGTCCAAGGCGCTACGTTCAGGTCGTAGTCTACTCTGTAGGCGTGGGTTCGAATCCCACTCCTGACATTTATTTATGTTGTGATTTGCATTTCGGTAATTTTGCCTCAAAATTCAATTTTCTGTTTACACTTTGCACATTCTACAAGCGAGTCAGGATGGCCGAGCGGTCTAAGGCGCTACGTTCAGGTCGTAGTCTACTCTGTTTGCGTGGGTTCGAATCCCACTCCTGACATTTTTTAATGTTATGATTTGCATTTCGGTAATTTTGCCTCAAAATTTAATTTTCTGTTTACACTTCGCACATTCTACAAGCGAGTCAGGATGGCCGAGCGGTCTAAGGCGCTACGTTCAGGTCGTAGTCTACTCTGTAGGCGTGGGTTCGAATCCCACTCCTGACATTGTTTTGCATTTCGGTAATTTGCCTCAAAATTCAATTTTATGTTTACACTTTGCATATTTTACGAGCTAGTCAGGATGGCCGAGCGGTCTAAGGCGCTAAGTTCAGGTCGTAGTCTACTCTGTAGGCGTGAGTTTAAATCCCACTCCTGACATTTTTTTATGTTGTGATTTCCATTTGGGAAATGTTGCCTCAAAATTCAATTTTATGTTTACACTTCGCACATTCTACAAGCCAGTCAGGATGACCGAGCGGTCTAAGGCGCTACGTTCAGGTCGTAGTCTACTCTGTAGGCGTGGGTTCGAATACCAGTCCTGACATTTTTTTATGTTGTGATTTGCATTTCGGAAATGTTGCCTCAAAATTTAATTTAATTAACGTTTAGGTCGTAGTCTACTCTGTAGGCGTGAGTTTGAATCCCACTCCTGAAATTTTTTTATGTTGTGATTTGCATTTCCGAAATGTTGCCTCAAAATTCAATTTTATGTTTACACTTCGCACATTCTACAAGCCAGTCAGGATGGCCGAGCGGTCATCGAATCCCACTCCTGACATTTTTTTATGTTATGATTTGCATTTCGGTAATTTTGCCTAAAAATTTAATTTTCTGTTTACACTTCGCACATTCTACAAGCGAGTCAGGATGGCCGAGCGGTCTAAGGCGCTACGTTCAGGTGGTAGTCTACTCTGTAGGCGTGGGTTCGAATCCCACTCCTGACATTTTTTTATGTTGTGATTTGCATTTCGGAAATGTTGCCTCAAAATTTAATTTAATTAACGTTTAGGTCGTAGTGTACTCTGTAGGCGTGGGTTCAAATCCCACTCCTGACATTTTTAAAATTTAATTTAATTAACGTTTAGGTCGTAGTGTACTCTGTAGGCGTGGGTTCAAATCCCACTCCTGACATTTTTTTATGTTGTGATTTGCATTTCGGTAATTTTGCTTCAAAATTCAATTTTCTGTTTACACTTCGCATATTCTAAAAGCGAGTCAGGATGGCCGAGCGGTCCAAGGCGCTACGTTCAGGTCGTAGTCTACTCTGTAGGCGTGGGTTCGAATCCCACTACTGACATTTATTTAGGTTGTGATTTGCATTTCGGTAATTTTGCCTCAAAATTCAATTTTCTGTTTACACTTCGCACATTCTACAAGCGAGTCAGGATGGCCGAGCGGTCTAAGGCGCTACGTTCAGGTCGTAGTCTACTCTGTAGGCGTGGGTTCGAATCCCACTCCCGACATTTTTTTATGTTATGATTTGCATTTCGGTAATTTTGCCTCAAAATTCAATTTTCTGTTTACACTTCGCACATTCTACAAGCGAGTCAGGATGGCCGAGCGGTCTAAGGCGCTACGTTCAGGTCGTAGTCTACTCTGTAGGCGTGGGTTCGAATCCCACTCCTGACATTGTTTTGCATTTCGGTTATTTTGCCTCAAAATTCCATTTTCTGTTTACACTTCGCACATTCTACAAGCGAGTCAGGATGGCCGAGCGGTCTAAGGCGCTACGTTCAGGTCGTAGTCTACTCTGTAGGCGTGAGTTCGAATCCCACTCCTGAATTTGTTTTTATTGTGATTTGCATTTCGGAAATTTTGCCTCTAAAAGAAATTTTCTGTTTACACTTTGCATATTTTACGAGCTAGTCAGGATGGCCGAGCGGTCTAAGGCGCTAAGTTCAGGTCGTAGTCTACTCTGAAGTCGTGAGTTTGAATCCCACTCCTGACATTTTTTTATGTTGTGATTTGCATTTGGGAAATGTTGCCTCAAAATTCAATTTTCTGTTTACACTTCGCATATTCTACAAGCGAGTCAGGATGGCCGAGCGGTCCAAGGCGCTACGTTCAGGGGCCAATTTCATGGAGCTGCTCACCAAAAAAAATTGCTTAGCCCAAAATGTCTTGCTCATTAAAAACAGTTTACCAGCCAAAATTATACGTGTTTTTCATGCTAAGCAAAAAACCAGTTGATTATCAATCAAAAACAGTAAAGATCTCGTGAAAATTTAGTCTATAACCTTGTTTTTGCCAATGAACCATTTTCATGCTGAGCAAATTGTAGTGCTTAGCAGCGCCCTGAAATTGGCCCCTGGTCGTAGTCTACTCTGTAGGCGTGGGTTCGAATCCCACTCCTGACATTTTTTTATGTTGTGAATTGCATTTCGGTAATTTTGCCTCAAAATTTAATTTTCTGTTTACACTTCGCACATTCTACAAGCGAGTCAGAATGGCCGAGCGGTCTAAGGCGCTACGTTCAGGTCGTAGTCTACTCTGTAGGCGTGGGTTCGAATCCCACTCCTGACATTGATTTGCATTTCCGTAATTTGCCTCAAAATTTAATTTTATGTTTACACTTCGCACATTCTACAAGCGAGTCAGAATGACCGAGCGGTCTAAGGCGCTACGTTCAGGTCGTAGTCTACTCTGTAGGCGTGGGTTCGAATCCCACTCCTGACTGTTTTATTTGCATTTCGGTAATTTTGCCTCAAAATTTAATTTTCTGTTTACACTTCGCACAATTTTTTCGCACATTTTACGAGCAACTCAGGATGGCCGAACGGTCCAAGGCGCTACGTTCAGGTCGTAGTCTACTCTGTAGGCGTGGGTTCGAATCCCACTCCTGACATTTTTTTATGTTATGATTTGCATTTCGGTAATTTTGCCTCAAAATTCAATTTTCTGTTTACCCTTCGCACATTCTACAAGCGAGTCAGGATGGCCGAGCGGTCTAAGGCGCTACGTTCAGGTCGTAGTCTACTCTGTAGGCGTGGGTTCGAATCCCACTCCCGACATTTTTTTATGTTATGATTTGCATTTCGGTAATTTTGCCTCAAAATTCAATTTTCTGTTTACACTTCGCACATTCTACAAGCGAGTCAGGATGGCCGAGCGGTCTAAGGCGCTACGTTCAGGTCGTAGTCTACTCTGTAGGCGTGGGTTCGAATCCCACTCCTGACATTGTTTTGCATTTCGGTTATTTTGCCTCAAAATTCCATTTTCTGTTTACACTTCGCACATTCTACAAGCGAGTCAGGATGGCCGAACGGTCTAAGGCGCTACGTTCAGGTCGTAGTCTACTCTGTAGGCGTGAGTTCGAATCCCACTCCTGAATTTGTTTTTATTGTGATTTGCATTTCAATTTTCTGTTTACACTTCGCATATTCTACAAGCGAGTCAGGATGGCCGAGCGGTCCAAGGCGCTACGTTCAGGGGCCAATTTCATGGAGCTGCTCACCAAAAAAAATTGCTTAGCCCAAAATGTCTTGCTCATTAAAAACAGTTTACCAGCCAAAATTATACGTGTTTTTCATGCTAAGCAAAAAACCAGTTGATTATCAATCAAAAACAGTAAAGATCTCGTGAAAATTTAGTCTATAACCTTGTTTTTGCCAATGAACCATTTTCATGCTGAGCAAATTGTAGTGCTTAGCAGCGCCCTGAAATTGGCCCCTGGTCGTAGTCTACTCTGTAGGCGTGGGTTCGAATCCCACTCCTGACATTTTTTTATGTTGTGAATTGCATTTCGGTAATTTTGCCTCAAAATTTAATTTTCTGTTTACACTTCGCACATTCTACAAGCGAGTCAGGATGGCCGAGCGGTCTAAGGCGCTACGTTCAGGTCGTAGTCTACTCTGTAGGCGTGGGTTCGAATCCCACTCCTGACATTGATTTGCATTTCCGTAATTTGCCTCAAAATTTAATTTTATGTTTACACTTCGCACATTCTACAAGCGAGTCAGAATGACCGAGCGGTCTAAGGCGCTACGTTCAGGTCGTAGTCTACTCTGTAGGCGTGGGTTCGAATCCCACTCCTGACTGTTTTATTTGCATTTCGGTAATTTTGCCTCAAAATTTAATTTTCTGTTTACACTTCGCACAATTTTTTCGCACATTTTACGAGCAACTCAGGATGGCCGAACGGTCCAAGGCGCTACGTTCAGGTCGTAGTCTACTCTGTAGGCGTGGGTTCGAATCCCACTCCTGACATTTTTTTATGTTATGATTTGCATTTCGGTAATTTTGCCTCAAAATTCAATTTTCTGTTTACACTTCGCACATTCTACAAGCGAGTCAGGATGGCCGAGCGGTCTAAGGCGCTACGTTCAGGTCGTAGTCTACTCTGTAGGCGTGGGTTCGAATCCCACTCCCGACATTTTTTTATGTTATGATTTGCATTTCGGTAATTTTGCCTCAAAATTCAATTTTCTGTTTACACTTCGCACATTCTACAAGCGAGTCAGGATGGCCGAGCGGTCTAAGGCGCTACGTTCAGGTCGTAGTCTACTCTGTAGGCGTGGGTTCGAATCCCACTCCTAACATTGTTTTGCATTTCGGTTATTTTGCCTCAAAATTCCATTTTCTGTTTACACTTCGCACATTCTACAAGCGAGTCAGGATGGCCGAGCGGTCTAAGGCGCTACGTTCAGGTCGTAGTCTACTCTGTAGGCGTGAGTTCGAGTCCCACTCCTGAATTTGTTTTTATTGTGATTTGCATTTCAATTTTCTGTTTACACTTCGCATATTCTAAAAGCGAGTCAGGATGGCCGAGCGGTCCAAGGCGCTACGTTCAGGTCGTAGTCTACTCTGTAGGCGTGGGTTCGAATCCCACTCCTGACATTTTTTTATGTTATGATTTGCATTTCGGAAATTTTGCCTCTAAAAGAAATTTTCTGTTTACACTTTGCATATTTTACGAGCTAGTCAGGATGGCCGAGCGGTCTAAGGCGCTAAGTTCAGGTCGTAGTCTACTCTGAAGTCGTGAGTTTGAATCCCACTCCTGACATTTTTTTATGTTGTGATTTGCATTTGGGAAATGTTGCCTCAAAATTCAATTTTCTGTTTACACTTTGCATATTCTACAAGCGAGTCAGGATGGCCGAGCGGTCCAAGGCGCTACGTTCAGGGGCCAATTTCATGGAGCTGCTCACCAAAAAAAATTGCTTAGCCCAAAATGTCTTGCTCATTAAAAACAGTTTACCAGCCAAAATTATACGTGTTTTTCATGCTAAGCAAAAAACCAGTTGATTATCAATCAAAAACAGTAAAGATCTCGTGAAAATTTAGTCTATAACCTTGTTTTTGCCAATGAACCATTTTCATGCTGAGCAAATTGTAGTGCTTAGCAGCGCCGTGAAATTGGCCCCTGGTCGTAGTCTACTCTGTAGGCGTGGGTTCGAATCCCACTCCTGACATTTTTTTATGTTGTGAATTGCATTTCGGTAATTTTGCCTCAAAATTTAATTTTCTGTTTACACTTCGCACATTCTACAAGCGAGTCAGGATGGCCGAGCGGTCTAAGGCGCTACGTTCAGGTCGTAGTCTACTCTGTAGGCGTGGGTTCGAATCCCACTCCTGACATTGATTTGCATTTCCGTAATTTGCCTCAAAATTCAATTTTATGTTTACACTTCGCACATTCTACAAGCGAGTCAGAATGACCGAGCGGTCTAAGGCGCTACGTTCAGGTCGTAGTCTACTCTGTAGGCGTGGGTTCGAATCCCACTCCTGACAGTTTTATTTGCATTTCGTTAATTTTGCCTCAAAATTTAATTTTCTGTTTACACTTCGCACAATTTTTTCGCACATTTTACGAGCAACTCAGGATGGCCGAACGGTCCAAGGCGCTACGTTCAGGTCGTAGTCTACTCTGTAGGCGTGGGTTCGAATCCCACTCCTGACATTTTTTTATGTTATGATTTGCATTTCGGTAATTTTGCATCAAAATGTAATTTTCTGTTTACACTTCGCACATTCTACAAGCGAGTCAGGATGGCCGAGCGGTCTAAGGCGCTACGTTCAGGTCGTAGTCTACTCTGTAGGCGTGGGTTCGAATCCCACTCCTGACATTGTTTTGCATTTCGGTTATTTTGCCTCAAAATTCCATTTTCTGTTTACACTTCGCATATTCTACAAGCGAGTCAGGATGGCCGAGCGGTCCAAGGCGCCACGTTCAGGGGCCAATTTCATGGAGCTGCTCAGCAAAAAAAATTGCTTAGCCAAAAATGTCTTGCTCATTAAAAACAGTTTACGAGCCAAAATTATACGTGTTTTTCATGCTAAGCAAAAAACCAGTTGATTATCAATCAAAAACAGTAAAGATCTCGTGAAAATTTGGTCTTTAACCTTGTTTTTGCGAAGGAAGCATTTTCATGCTCAGCAAATTTTAGTGCTTAGCAGCGCTGTGAAATTGGCCCCTGGTCGTAGTCTACTCTGTAGGCGTGGGTTCGAATCCCACTCCTGACATTTTTTTATGTTATGATTTGCATTTCGGTAATTTTGCCTCAAAATTTAATTTTCTGTTTACACTTCGCACATTCTACAAGCGAGTCAGGATGGCCGAGCGGTCTAAGGCGCTACGTTCAGGTCGTAGTCTACTCTGTAGGCGTGGGTTCGAATCCCACTCCTGACATTGTTTTGCATTTCGGTAATTTGCCTCAAAATTCAATTTTATGTTTACACTTCGCACATTCTACAAGCGAGTCAGAATGACCGAGCGGTCTAAGGCGCTACGTTCAGGTCGTAGTCTACTCTGTAGGCGTGGGTTCGAATCCCACTCCTGACAGTTTTATTTGCATTTCGTTAATTTTGCCTCAAAATTTAATTTTCTGTTTACACTTCGCACAATTTTTTCGCACATTTTACGAGCAACTCAGGATGGCCGAACGGTCCAAGGCGCTACGTTCAGGTCGTAGTCTACTCTGTAGGCGTGGGTTCGAATCCCACTCCTGACATTTTTTTATGTTATGATTTGCATTTCGGTAATTTTGCATCAAAATGTAATTTTCTGTTTACACTTCGCACATTCTACAAGCGAGTCAGGATGGCCGAGCGGTCTAAGGCGCTACGTTCAGGTCGTAGTCTACTCTGTAGGCGTGGGTTCGAATCCCACTCCTGACATTGTTTTGCATTTCGGTTATTTTGCCTCAAAATTCCATTTTCTGTTTACACTTCGCATATTCTACAAGCGAGTCAGGATGGCCGAGCGGTCCAAGGCGCCACGTTCAGGGGCCAATTTCATGGAGCTGCTCAGCAAAAAAAATTGCTTAGCCCAAAATGTCTTGCTCATTAAAAACAGTTTACGAGCCAAAATTATACGTGTTTTTCATGCTAAGCAAAAAACAAGTTGATTATCAATCAAAAACAGTAAAGATCTCGTGAAAATTTGGTCTGTAACCTTGTTTTTGCGAAGGAAGCATTTTCATGCTCAGTAAATTTTAGTGCTTAGCAGCGCTGTGAAATTGGCCCCTGGTCGTAGTCTACTCTGTAGGCGTGGGTTCGAATCCCACTCCTGACATTTGTTTATGTTGTGATTTGCATTTCGGTAATTTTGCCTCAAAATTCAATTTTCTGTTTACACTTCGCACATTCTACAAGCGAGTCATGATGGGCGAGCGGTCTAAGGCGCTACGTTCAGGTCGTTTTCTACTCTGTAGGCGTGGGTTCGAATCCCACTCCTGAATTTTTGTTTATTGTGATTTGCATTTCGGAAATGTTGCCTCAAAATGCAATTTTCTGTTTACACTTTGCATATTTTACGAGCTAGTCAGGATGGCCGAGCGGTCTAAGGCGCTAAGTTCAGGTCGTAGTCTACTCTGTAGGCGTGAGTTTGAATCCCACTCCTGAAATTTTTTTATGTTGTGATTTGCATTTCGGAAATGTTGCCTCAAAATTAAATTTTATGTTTACACTTCGCACATTCGACAAGCCAGTCAGGATGGCCGAGCGGTCTAAGGCGCTACCTTCAGGTCGTAGTCTACTCTGTAGGCGTGGGTTCGAATCCCACTTCTGACATTTTTTTATGTTGTGATTTGCATTTCGGTAATTTTGCCTCAAAATTCCATTTTATGTTTACACTTCGCATATTCTACAAGCGAGTCAGGATGGCCGAACGGTCTAAGGCGCTACGTTCAGGTCGTAGTCTACTCTGTAGGCGTGAGTTCGAATCCCACTCCTGACATTGTTTTGCATTTCGGTTATTTTGCCTCAAAATTCCATTTTCTGTTTACACTTCGCACATTCTACAAGCGAGTCAGGATGGCCGAACGGTCTAAGGCGCTACGTTCAGGTCGTAGTCTACTCTGTAGGCGTGAGTTCGAATCCCACTCCTGAATTTGTTTTTATTGTGATTTGCATTTCAATTTTCTGTTTACACTTCGCATATTCTACAAGCGAGTCAGGATGGCCGAGCGGTCCAAGGCGCTACGTTCAGGGGCCAATTTCATGGAGCTGCTCACCAAAAACAATTGCTTAGCCCAAAATGTCTTGCTCATTAAAAACAGTTTACCAGCCAAAATTATACGTGTTTTTCATGCTAAGCAAAAAACCAGTTGATTATCAATCAAAAACAGTAAAGATCTCGTGAAAATTTAGTCTATAACCTTGTTTTTGCCAATGAACCATTTTCATGCTGAGCAAATTGTAGTGCTTAGCAGCGCCCTGAAATTGGCCCCTGGTCGTAGTCTACTCTGTAGGCGTGGGTTCGAATCCCACTCCTGACATTTTTTTATGTTGTGAATTGCATTTCGGTAATTTTGCCTCAAAATTTAATTTTCTGTTTACACTTCGCACATTCTACAAGCGAGTCAGGATGGCCGAGCGGTCTAAGGCGCTACGTTCAGGTCGTAGTCTACTCTGTAGGCGTGGGTTCGAATCCCACTCCTGACATTGATTTGCATTTCCGTAATTTGCCTCAAAATTTAATTTTATGTTTACACTTCGCACATTCTACAAGCGAGTCAGAATGACCGAGCGGTCTAAGGCGCTACGTTCAGGTCGTAGTCTACTCTGTAGGCGTGGGTTCGAATCCCACTCCTGACTGTTTTATTTGCATTTCGGTAATTTTGCCTCAAAATTTAATTTTCTGTTTACACTTCGCACAATTTTTTCGCACATTTTACGAGCAACTCAGGATGGCCGAACGGTCCAAGGCGCTACGTTCAGGTCGTAGTCTACTCTGTAGGCGTGGGTTCGAATCCCACTCCTGACATTTTTTTATGTTATGATTTGCATTTCGGTAATTTTGCCTCAAAATTCAATTTTCTGTTTACACTTCGCACATTCTACAAGCGAGTCAGGATGGCCGAGCGGTCTAAGGCGCTACGTTCAGGTCGTAGTCTACTCTGTAGGCGTGGGTTCGAATCCCACTCCCGACATTTTTTTATGTTATGATTTGCATTTCGGTAATTTTGCCTCAAAATTCAATTTTCTGTTTACACTTCGCACATTCTACAAGCGAGTCAGGATGGCCGAGCGGTCTAAGGCGCTACGTTCAGGTCGTAGTCTACTCTGTAGGCGTGGGTTCGAATCCCACTCCTGACATTGTTTTGCATTTCGGTTATTTTGCCTCAAAATTCCATTTTCTGTTTACACTTCGCACATTCTACAAGCGAGTCAGGATGGCCGAGCGGTCTAAGGCGCTACGTTCAGGTCGTAGTCTACTCTGTAGGCGTGAGTTCGAATCCCACTCCTGAATTTGTTTTTATTGTGATTTGCATTTCAATTTTCTGTTTACACTTCGCATATTCTAAAAGCGAGTCAGGATGGCCGAGCGGTCCAAGGCGCTACGTTCAGGTCGTAGTCTACTCTGTAGGCGTGGGTTCGAATCCCACTCCTGACATTTTTTTATGTTATGATTTGCATTTCGGAAATTTTGCCTCTAAAAGAAATTTTCTGTTTACACTTTGCATATTTTACGAGCTAGTCAGGATGGCCGAGCGGTCTAAGGCGCTAAGTTCAGGTCGTAGTCTACTCTGAAGTCGTGAGTTTGAATCCCACTCCTGACATTTTTTTATGTTGTGATTTGCATTTGGGAAATGTTGCCTCAAAATTCAATTTTCTGTTTACACTTTGCATATTCTACAAGCGAGTCAGGATGGCCGAGCGGTCCAAGGCGCTACGTTCAGGGGCCAATTTCATGGAGCTGCTCACCAAAAAAAATTGCTTAGCCCAAAATGTCTTGCTCATTAAAAACAGTTTACCAGCCAAAATTATACGTGTTTTTCATGCTAAGCAAAAAACCAGTTGATTATCAATCAAAAACAGTAAAGATCTCGTGAAAATTTAGTCTATAACCTTGTTTTTGCCAATGAACCATTTTCATGCTGAGCAAATTGTAGTGCTTAGCAGCGCCGTGAAATTGGCCCCTGGTCGTAGTCTACTCTGTAGGCGTGGGTTCGAATCCCACTCCTGACATTTTTTTATGTTGTGAATTGCATTTCGGTAATTTTGCCTCAAAATTTAATTTTCTGTTTACACTTCGCACATTCTACAAGCGAGTCAGGATGGCCGAGCGGTCTAAGGCGCTACGTTCAGGTCGTAGTCTACTCTGTAGGCGTGGGTTCGAATCCCACTCCTGACATTGATTTGCATTTCCGTAATTTGCCTCAAAATTCAATTTTATGTTTACACTTCGCACATTCTACAAGCGAGTCAGAATGACCGAGCGGTCTAAGGCGCTACGTTCAGGTCGTAGTCTACTCTGTAGGCGTGGGTTCGAATCCCAGTCCTGACTGTTTTATTTGCATTTCGGTAATTTTGCCTCAAAATTTAATTTTCTGTTTACACTTCGCACAATTTTTTCGCACATTTTACGAGCAACTCAGGATGGCCGAACGGTCCAAGGCGCTACGTTCAGGTCGTAGTCTACTCTGTAGGCGTGGGTTCGAATCCCACTCCTGACATTTTTTTATGTTATGATTTGCATTTCGGTAATTTTGCCTCAAAATTTAATTTTCTGTTTACACTTCGCATATTCTACAAGCGAGTCAGGATGGCCGAGCGGTCCAAGGCGCCACGTTCAGGGGCCAATTTCATGGAGCTGCTCAGCAAAAAAAATTGCTTAGCCAAAAATGTCTTGCTCATTAAAAACAGTTTACGAGCCAAAATTATACGTGTTTTTCATGCTAAGCAAAAAACCAGTTGATTATCAATCAAAAACAGTAAAGATCTCGTGAAAATTTGGTCTTTAACCTTGTTTTTGCGAAGGAAGCATTTTCATGCTCAGCAAATTTTAGTGCTTAGCAGCGCTGTGAAATTGGCCCCTGGTCGTAGTCTACTCTGTAGGCGTGGGTTCGAATCCCACTCCTGACATTTTTTTATGTTGTGAATTGCATTTCGGTAATTTTGCCTCAAAATTTAATTTTCTGTTTACACTTCGCACATTCTACAAGCGAGTCAGGATGGCCGAGCGGTCTAAGGCGCTACGTTCAGGTCGTAGTCTACTCTGTAGGCGTGGGTTCGAATCCCACTCCTGACATTGATTTGCATTTCCGTAATTTGCCTCAAAATTTAATTTTATGTTTACACTTCGCACATTCTACAAGCGAGTCAGAATGACCGAGCGGTCTAAGGCGCTACGTTCAGGTCGTAGTCTACTCTGTAGGCGTGGGTTCGAATCCCACTCCTGACTGTTTTATTTGCATTTCGGTAATTTTGCCTCAAAATTTAATTTTCTGTTTACACTTCGCACAATTTTTTCGCACATTTTACGAGCAACTCAGGATGGCCGAACGGTCCAAGGCGCTACGTTCAGGTCGTAGTCTACTCTGTAGGCGTGGGTTCGAATCCCACTCCTGACATTTTTTTATGTTATGATTTGCATTTCGGTAATTTTGCCTCAAAATTCAATTTTCTGTTTACACTTCGCACATTCTACAAGCGAGTCAGGATGGCCGAGCGGTCTAAGGCGCTACGTTCAGGTCGTAGTCTACTCTGTAGGCGTGGGTTCGAATCCCACTCCCGACATTTTTTTATGTTATGATTTGCATTTCGGTAATTTTGCCTCAAAATTCAATTTTCTGTTTACACTTCGCACATTCTACAAGCGAGTCAGGATGGCCGAGCGGTCTAAGGCGCTACGTTCAGGTCGTAGTCTACTCTGTAGGCGTGGGTTCGAATCCCACTCCTGACATTGTTTTGCATTTCGGTTATTTTGCCTCAAAATTCCATTTTCTGTTTACACTTCGCACATTCTACAAGCGAGTCAGGATGGCCGAGCGGTCTAAGGCGCTACGTTCAGGTCGTAGTCTACTCTGTAGGCGTGAGTTCGAATCCCACTCCTGAATTTGTTTTTATTGTGATTTGCATTTCAATTTTCTGTTTACACTTCGCATATTCTAAAAGCGAGTCAGGATGGCCGAGCGGTCCAAGGCGCTACGTTCAGGTCGTAGTCTACTCTGTAGGCGTGGGTTCGAATCCCACTCCTGACATTTTTTTATGTTATGATTTGCATTTCGGAAATTTTGCCTCTAAAAGAAATTTTCTGTTTACACTTTGCATATTTTACGAGCTAGTCAGGATGGCCGAGCGGTCTAAGGCGCTAAGTTCAGGTCGTAGTCTACTCTGAAGTCGTGAGTTTGAATCCCACTCCTGACATTTTTTTATGTTGTGATTTGCATTTGGGAAATGTTGCCTCAAAATTCAATTTTCTGTTTACACTTTGCATATTCTACAAGCGAGTCAGGATGGCCGAGCGGTCCAAGGCGCTACGTTCAGGGGCCAATTTCATGGAGCTGCTCACCAAAAAAAATTGCTTAGCCCAAAATGTCTTGCTCATTAAAAACAGTTTACCAGCCAAAATTATACGTGTTTTTCATGCTAAGCAAAAAACCAGTTGATTATCAATCAAAAACAGTAAAGATCTCGTGAAAATTTAGTCTATAACCTTGTTTTTGCCAATGAACCATTTTCATGCTGAGCAAATTGTAGTGCTTAGCAGCGCCGTGAAATTGGCCCCTGGTCGTAGTCTACTCTGTAGGCGTGGGTTCGAATCCCACTCCTGACATTTTTTTATGTTGTGAATTGCATTTCGGTAATTTTGCCTCAAAATTTAATTTTCTGTTTACACTTCGCACATTCTACAAGCGAGTCAGGATGGCCGAGCGGTCTAAGGCGCTACGTTCAGGTCGTAGTCTACTCTGTAGGCGTGGGTTCGAATCCCACTCCTGACATTGATTTGCATTTCCGTAATTTGCCTCAAAATTCAATTTTATGTTTACACTTCGCACATTCTACAAGCGAGTCAGAATGACCGAGCGGTCTAAGGCGCTACGTTCAGGTCGTAGTCTACTCTGTAGGCGTGGGTTCGAATCCCAGTCCTGACTGTTTTATTTGCATTTCGGTAATTTTGCCTCAAAATTTAATTTTCTGTTTACACTTCGCACAATTTTTTCGCACATTTTACGAGCAACTCAGGATGGCCGAACGGTCCAAGGCGCTACGTTCAGGTCGTAGTCTACTCTGTAGGCGTGGGTTCGAATCCCACTCCTGACATTTTTTTATGTTATGATTTGCATTTCGGTAATTTTGCCTCAAAATTTAATTTTCTGTTTACACTTCGCATATTCTACAAGCGAGTCAGGATGGCCGAGCGGTCCAAGGCGCCACGTTCAGGGGCCAATTTCATGGAGCTGCTCAGCAAAAAAAATTGCTTAGCCAAAAATGTCTTGCTCATTAAAAACAGTTTACGAGCCAAAATTATACGTGTTTTTCATGCTAAGCAAAAAACCAGTTGATTATCAATCAAAAACAGTAAAGATCTCGTGAAAATTTGGTCTTTAACCTTGTTTTTGCGAAGGAAGCATTTTCATGCTCAGCAAATTTTAGTGCTTAGCAGCGCTGTGAAATTGGCCCCTGGTCGTAGTCTACTCTGTAGGCGTGGGTTCGAATCCCACTCCTGACATTTTTTTATGTTATGATTTGCATTTCGGTAATTTTGCCTCAAAATTTAATTTTCTGTTTACACTTCGCACATTCTACAAGCGAGTCAGGATGGCCGAGCGGTCTAAGGCGCTACGTTCAGGTCGTAGTCTACTCTGTAGGCGTGGGTTCGAATCCCACTCCTGACATTGTTTTGCATTTCGGTAATTTGCCTCAAAATTCAATTTTATGTTTACACTTCGCACATTCTACAAGCGAGTCAGAATGACCGAGCGGTCTAAGGCGCTACGTTCAGGTCGTAGTCTACTCTGTAGGCGTGGGTTCGAATCCCACTCCTGACAGTTTTATTTGCATTTCGTTAATTTTGCCTCAAAATTTAATTTTCTGTTTACACTTCGCACAATTTTTTCGCACATTTTACGAGCAACTCAGGATGGCCGAACGGTCCAAGGCGCTACGTTCAGGTCGTAGTCTACTCTGTAGGCGTGGGTTCGAATCCCACTCCTGACATTTTTTTATGTTATGATTTGCATTTCGGTAATTTTGCATCAAAATGTAATTTTCTGTTTACACTTCGCACATTCTACAAGCGAGTCAGGATGGCCGAGCGGTCTAAGGCGCTACGTTCAGGTCGTAGTCTACTCTGTAGGCGTGGGTTCGAATCCCACTCCTGACATTGTTTTGCATTTCGGTTATTTTGCCTCAAAATTCCATTTTCTGTTTACACTTCGCATATTCTACAAGCGAGTCAGGATGGCCGAGCGGTCCAAGGCGCCACGTTCAGGGGCCAATTTCATGGAGCTGCTCAGCAAAAAAAATTGCTTAGCCCAAAATGTCTTGCTCATTAAAAACAGTTTACGAGCCAAAATTATACGTGTTTTTCATGCTAAGCAAAAAACAAGTTGATTATCAATCAAAAACAGTAAAGATCTCGTGAAAATTTGGTCTGTAACCTTGTTTTTGCGAAGGAAGCATTTTCATGCTCAGTAAATTTTAGTGCTTAGCAGCGCTGTGAAATTGGCCCCTGGTCGTAGTCTACTCTGTAGGCGTGGGTTCGAATCCCACTCCTGACATTTGTTTATGTTGTGATTTGCATTTCGGTAATTTTGCCTCAAAATTCAATTTTCTGTTTACACTTCGCACATTCTACAAGCGAGTCATGATGGGCGAGCGGTCTAAGGCGCTACGTTCAGGTCGTTTTCTACTCTGTAGGCGTGGGTTCGAATCCCACTCCTGAATTTTTGTTTATTGTGATTTGCATTTCGGAAATGTTGCCTCAAAATGCAATTTTCTGTTTACACTTTGCATATTTTACGAGCTAGTCAGGATGGCCGAGCGGTCTAAGGCGCTAAGTTCAGGTCGTAGTCTACTCTGTAGGCGTGAGTTTGAATCCCACTCCTGAAATTTTTTTATGTTGTGATTTGCATTTCGGAAATGTTGCCTCAAAATTAAATTTTATGTTTACACTTCGCACATTCGACAAGCCAGTCAGGATGGCCGAGCGGTCTAAGGCGCTACCTTCAGGTCGTAGTCTACTCTGTAGGCGTGGGTTCGAATCCCACTTCTGACATTTTTTTATGTAGTGATTTGCATTTCGGTAATTTTGCCTCAAAATTCCATTTTATGTTTACACTTCGCATATTCTACAAGCGAGTCAGGATGGCCGAACGGTCTAAGGCGCTACGTTCAGGTCGTAGTCTACTCTGTAGGCGTGAGTTCGAATCCCACTCCTGACATTGTTTTGCATTTCGGTTATTTTGCCTCAAAATTCCATTTTCTGTTTACACTTCGCACATTCTACAAGCGAGTCAGGATGGCCGAACGGTCTAAGGCGCTACGTTCAGGTCGTAGTCTACTCTGTAGGCGTGAGTTCGAATCCCACTCCTGAATTTGTTTTTATTGTGATTTGCATTTCAATTTTCTGTTTACACTTCGCATATTCTACAAGCGAGTCAGGATGGCCGAGCGGTCCAAGGCGCTACGTTCAGGGGCCAATTTCATGGAGCTGCTCACCAAAAACAATTGCTTAGCCCAAAATGTCTTGCTCATTAAAAACAGTTTACCAGCCAAAATTATACGTGTTTTTCATGCTAAGCAAAAAACCAGTTGATTATCAATCAAAAACAGTAAAGATCTCGTGAAAATTTAGTCTATAACCTTGTTTTTGCCAATGAACCATTTTCATGCTGAGCAAATTGTAGTGCTTAGCAGCGCCCTGAAATTGGCCCCTGGTCGTAGTCTACTCTGTAGGCGTGGGTTCGAATCCCACTCCTGACATTTTTTTATGTTGTGAATTGCATTTCGGTAATTTTGCCTCAAAATTTAATTTTCTGTTTACACTTCGCACATTCTACAAGCGAGTCAGGATGGCCGAGCGGTCTAAGGCGCTACGTTCAGGTCGTAGTCTACTCTGTAGGCGTGGGTTCGAATCCCACTCCTGACATTGATTTGCATTTCCGTAATTTGCCTCAAAATTTAATTTTATGTTTACACTTCGCACATTCTACAAGCGAGTCAGAATGACCGAGCGGTCTAAGGCGCTACGTTCAGGTCGTAGTCTACTCTGTAGGCGTGGGTTCGAATCCCACTCCTGACTGTTTTATTTGCATTTCGGTAATTTTGCCTCAAAATTTAATTTTCTGTTTACACTTCGCACAATTTTTTCGCACATTTTACGAGCAACTCAGGATGGCCGAACGGTCCAAGGCGCTACGTTCAGGTCGTAGTCTACTCTGTAGGCGTGGGTTCGAATCCCACTCCTGACATTTTTTTATGTTATGATTTGCATTTCGGTAATTTTGCCTCAAAATTCAATTTTCTGTTTACACTTCGCACATTCTACAAGCGAGTCAGGATGGCCGAGCGGTCTAAGGCGCTACGTTCAGGTCGTAGTCTACTCTGTAGGCGTGGGTTCGAATCCCACTCCCGACATTTTTTTATGTTATGATTTGCATTTCGGTAATTTTGCCTCAAAATTCAATTTTCTGTTTACACTTCGCACATTCTACAAGCGAGTCAGGATGGCCGAGCGGTCTAAGGCGCTACGTTCAGGTCGTAGTCTACTCTGTAGGCGTGGGTTCGAATCCCACTCCTGACATTGTTTTGCATTTCGGTTATTTTGCCTCAAAATTCCATTTTCTGTTTACACTTCGCACATTCTACAAGCGAGTCAGGATGGCCGAGCGGTCTAAGGCGCTACGTTCAGGTCGTAGTCTACTCTGTAGGCGTGAGTTCGAATCCCACTCCTGAATTTGTTTTTATTGTGATTTGCATTTCAATTTTCTGTTTACACTTCGCATATTCCTAAAGCGAGTCAGGATGGCCGAGCGGTCCAAGGCGCTACGTTCAGGTCGTAGTCTACTCTGTAGGCGTGGGTTCGAATCCCACTCCTGACATTTTTTTATGTTATGATTTGCATTTCGGAAATTTTGCCTCTAAAAGAAATTTTCTGTTTACACTTTGCATATTTTACGAGCTAGTCAGGATGGCCGAGCGGTCTAAGGCGCTAAGTTCAGGTCGTAGTCTACTCTGAAGTCGTGAGTTTGAATCCCACTCCTGACATTTTTTTATGTTGTGATTTGCATTTGGGAAATGTTGCCTCAAAATTCAATTTTCTGTTTACACTTTGCATATTCTACAAGCGAGTCAGGATGGCCGAGCGGTCCAAGGCGCTACGTTCAGGGGCCAATTTCATGGAGCTGCTCACCAAAAAAAATTGCTTAGCCCAAAATGTCTTGCTCATTAAAAACAGTTTACCAGCCAAAATTATACGTGTTTTTCATGCTAAGCAAAAAACCAGTTGATTATCAATCAAAAACAGTAAAGATCTCGTGAAAATTTAGTCTATAACCTTGTTTTTGCCAATGAACCATTTTCATGCTGAGCAAATTGTAGTGCTTAGCAGCGCCGTGAAATTGGCCCCTGGTCGTAGTCTACTCTGTAGGCGTGGGTTCGAATCCCACTCCTGACATTTTTTTATGTTGTGAATTGCATTTCGGTAATTTTGCCTCAAAATTTAATTTTCTGTTTACACTTCGCACATTCTACAAGCGAGTCAGGATGGCCGAGCGGTCTAAGGCGCTACGTTCAGGTCGTAGTCTACTCTGTAGGCGTGGGTTCGAATCCCACTCCTGACATTGATTTGCATTTCCGTAATTTGCCTCAAAATTCAATTTTATGTTTACACTTCGCACATTCTACAAGCGAGTCAGAATGACCGAGCGGTCTAAGGCGCTACGTTCAGGTCGTAGTCTACTCTGTAGGCGTGGGTTCGAATCCCACTCCTGACATTTTTTTATGTTATGATTTGCATTTCGGTAATTTTGCCTCAAAATTCAATTTTCTGTTTACACTTCGCACATTCTACAAGCGAGTCAGGATGGCCGAGCGGTCTAAGGCGCTACGTTCAGGTCGTAGTCTACTCTGTAGGCGTGGGTTCGAATCCCACTCCCGACATTTTTTTATGTTATGATTTGCATTTCGGTAATTTTGCCTCAAAATTCAATTTTCTGTTTACACTTCGCACATTCTACAAGCGAGTCAGGATGGCCGAGCGGTCTAAGGCGCTACGTTCAGGTCGTAGTCTACTCTGTAGGCGTGGGTTCGAATCCCACTCCTGACATTGTTTTGCATTTCGGTTATTTTGCCTCAAAATTCCATTTTCTGTTTACACTTCGCACATTCTACAAGCGAGTCAGGATGGCCGAGCGGTCTAAGGCGCTACGTTCAGGTCGTAGTCTACTCTGTAGGCGTGAGTTCGAATCCCACTCCTGAATTTGTTTTTATTGTGATTTGCATTTCAATTTTCTGTTTACACTTCGCATATTCCTAAAGCGAGTCAGGATGGCCGAGCGGTCCAAGGCGCTACGTTCAGGTCGTAGTCTACTCTGTAGGCGTGGGTTCGAATCCCACTCCTGACATTTTTTTATGTTATGATTTGCATTTCGGAAATTTTGCCTCTAAAAGAAATTTTCTGTTTACACTTTGCATATTTTACGAGCTAGTCAGGATGGCCGAGCGGTCTAAGGCGCTAAGTTCAGGTCGTAGTCTACTCTGAAGTCGTGAGTTTGAATCCCACTCCTGACATTTTTTTATGTTGTGATTTGCATTTGGGAAATGTTGCCTCAAAATTCAATTTTCTGTTTACACTTTGCATATTCTACAAGCGAGTCAGGATGGCCGAGCGGTCCAAGGCGCTACGTTCAGGGGCCAATTTCATGGAGCTGCTCACCAAAAAAAATTGCTTAGCCCAAAATGTCTTGCTCATTAAAAACAGTTTACCAGCCAAAATTATACGTGTTTTTCATGCTAAGCAAAAAACCAGTTGATTATCAATCAAAAACAGTAAAGATCTCGTGAAAATTTAGTCTATAACCTTGTTTTTGCCAATGAACCATTTTCATGCTGAGCAAATTGTAGTGCTTAGCAGCGCCGTGAAATTGGCCCCTGGTCGTAGTCTACTCTGTAGGCGTGGGTTCGAATCCCACTCCTGACATTTTTTTATGTTGTGAATTGCATTTCGGTAATTTTGCCTCAAAATTTAATTTTCTGTTTACACTTCGCACATTCTACAAGCGAGTCAGGATGGCCGAGCGGTCTAAGGCGCTACGTTCAGGTCGTAGTCTACTCTGTAGGCGTGGGTTCGAATCCCACTCCTGACATTGATTTGCATTTCCGTAATTTGCCTCAAAATTCAATTTTATGTTTACACTTCGCACATTCTACAAGCGAGTCAGAATGACCGAGCGGTCTAAGGCGCTACGTTCAGGTCGTAGTCTACTCTGTAGGCGTGGGTTCGAATCCCAGTCCTGACTGTTTTATTTGCATTTCGGTAATTTTGCCTCAAAATTTAATTTTCTGTTTACACTTCGCACAATTTTTTCGCACATTTTACGAGCAACTCAGGATGGCCGAACGGTCCAAGGCGCTACGTTCAGGTCGTAGTCTACTCTGTAGGCGTGGGTTCGAATCCCACTCCTGACATTTTTTTATGTTATGATTTGCATTTCGGTAATTTTGCCTCAAAATTTAATTTTCTGTTTACACTTCGCATATTCTACAAGCGAGTCAGGATGGCCGAGCGGTCCAAGGCGCCACGTTCAGGGGCCAATTTCATGGAGCTGCTCAGCAAAAAAAATTGCTTAGCCAAAAATGTCTTGCTCATTAAAAACAGTTTACGAGCCAAAATTATACGTGTTTTTCATGCTAAGCAAAAAACCAGTTGATTATCAATCAAAAACAGTAAAGATCTCGTGAAAATTTGGTCTTTAACCTTGTTTTTGCGAAGGAAGCATTTTCATGCTCAGCAAATTTTAGTGCTTAGCAGCGCTGTGAAATTGGCCCCTGGTCGTAGTCTACTCTGTAGGCGTGGGTTCGAATCCCACTCCTGACATTTTTTTATGTTATGATTTGCATTTCGGTAATTTTGCCTCAAAATTTAATTTTCTGTTTACACTTCGCACATTCTACAAGCGAGTCAGGATGGCCGAGCGGTCTAAGGCGCTACGTTCAGGTCGTAGTCTACTCTGTAGGCGTGGGTTCGAATCCCACTCCTGACATTGTTTTGCATTTCGGTAATTTGCCTCAAAATTCAATTTTATGTTTACACTTCGCACATTCTACAAGCGAGTCAGAATGACCGAGCGGTCTAAGGCGCTACGTTCAGGTCGTAGTCTACTCTGTAGGCGTGGGTTCGAATCCCACTCCTGACAGTTTTATTTGCATTTCGTTAATTTTGCCTCAAAATTTAATTTTCTGTTTACACTTCGCACAATTTTTTCGCACATTTTACGAGCAACTCAGGATGGCCGAACGGTCCAAGGCGCTACGTTCAGGTCGTAGTCTACTCTGTAGGCGTGGGTTCGAATCCCACTCCTGACATTTTTTTATGTTATGATTTGCATTTCGGTAATTTTGCATCAAAATGTAATTTTCTGTTTACACTTCGCACATTCTACAAGCGAGTCAGGATGGCCGAGCGGTCTAAGGCGCTACGTTCAGGTCGTAGTCTACTCTGTAGGCGTGGGTTCGAATCCCACTCCTGACATTGTTTTGCATTTCGGTTATTTTGCCTCAAAATTCCATTTTCTGTTTACACTTCGCATATTCTACAAGCGAGTCAGGATGGCCGAGCGGTCCAAGGCGCCACGTTCAGGGGCCAATTTCATGGAGCTGCTCAGCAAAAAAAATTGCTTAGCCCAAAATGTCTTGCTCATTAAAAACAGTTTACGAGCCAAAATTATACGTGTTTTTCATGCTAAGCAAAAAACAAGTTGATTATCAATCAAAAACAGTAAAGATCTCGTGAAAATTTGGTCTGTAACCTTGTTTTTGCGAAGGAAGCATTTTCATGCTCAGTAAATTTTAGTGCTTAGCAGCGCTGTGAAATTGGCCCCTGGTCGTAGTCTACTCTGTAGGCGTGGGTTCGAATCCCACTCCTGACATTTGTTTATGTTGTGATTTGCATTTCGGTAATTTTGCCTCAAAATTCAATTTTCTGTTTACACTTCGCACATTCTACAAGCGAGTCATGATGGGCGAGCGGTCTAAGGCGCTACGTTCAGGTCGTTTTCTACTCTGTAGGCGTGGGTTCGAATCCCACTCCTGAATTTTTGTTTATTGTGATTTGCATTTCGGAAATGTTGCCTCAAAATGCAATTTTCTGTTTACACTTTGCATATTTTACGAGCTAGTCAGGATGGCCGAGCGGTCTAAGGCGCTAAGTTCAGGTCGTAGTCTACTCTGTAGGCGTGAGTTTGAATCCCACTCCTGAAATTTTTTTATGTTGTGATTTGCATTTCGGAAATGTTGCCTCAAAATTAAATTTTATGTTTACACTTCGCACATTCGACAAGCCAGTCCGGATGGCCGAGCGGTCTAAGGCGCTACCTTCAGGTCGTAGTCTACTCTGTAGGCGTGGGTTCGAATCCCACTTCTGACATTTTTTTATGTTGTGATTTGCATTTCGGTAATTTTGCCTCAAAATTCCATTTTATGTTTACACTTCGCATATTCTACAAGCGAGTCAGGATGGCCGAGCGGTCCAAGGCGCTACGTTCAGGTCGTAGTCTACTCTGTAGGCCTGGGTTCGAATCCCACTCCTGAAATTTTTTTATGTTGTGATTTGCATTTCGGAAATGTTGCCTCAAAATTCAATTTTCTGTTTACACTTCGCATATTCTACTAGCGAGTCAGGATGGCCGAGCGGTCCAAGGCGCCACGTTCAGGGGCCAATTTCATGGAGCTGCTCACCAAAAAAAATTGCTTAGCCCAAAATGTCTTGCTCATTAAAAACAGTTTACGAGCCAAAATTATACGTGTTTTTCATGCTAAGCAAAAAACCAGTTGATTATCAATCAAAAACAGTAAAGATCTCGTGAAAATTTGGTCTGTAACCTTGTTTTTGCGAAGGAAGCATTTTCATGCTCAGCAAATTTTAGTGCTTAGCAGCGCCGTGAAATTGGCCCCTGGTCGTAGTCTACTCTGTAGGCGTGGGTTCGAATCCCACTTCTGACATTTTTTTATGTTGTGATTTGCATTTCGGTAATTTTGCCTCAAAATTCAATTTTATGTTTACACTTCGCACATTCTACAAGCGAGTCAGGATGGGCGAGCGGTCTAAGGCGCTACGTTCAGGTCGTAGTCTACTCTGTAGGCGTGGGTTCGAATCCCACTCCTGACATTGTTTTGCATTTCGGTTATTTTGCCTCAAAATTCCATTTTCTGTTTACACTTCGCATATTCTACAAGCGAGTCAGGATGGCCGAGCGGTCCAAGGCGCTACGTTCAGGTCGTAGTCTACTCTGTAGGCGTGGGTTCGAATCCCACTCATGACATTTTTTTATGTTGTGATTTGCATTTCGGAAATTTTGCCTCAAAATTCAATTTTCTGTTTACACTTCGCACAATTTTTTCGCACATTTTACGAGCAACTCAGGATGGCCGAGCGGTCTAAGGCGCTACGTTCAGGTCGTAGTCTACTCTGTAGGCGTGGGTTCGAATCCCACTCCTGATTTTTTTTTTATGTTATGATTTGCATTCCGGTAATTTTCCCCCAAAATTTAATATTCTGTTCACACTTCGCACATTCTACAAGCGAGTCAGGATGGCCGTTCGGTCTAAGGCGCTACGTTCAGGTCGTAGTCTACTCTGTAGGCGTGAGTTTAAATCCCACTCCTGACATTTTTTTATGTTGTGATTTGCATTTCGGAAATGTTGCCTCAAAATTCAATTTTCTGTTTACACTTCGCATATTCTACAAGCGAGTCAGTATGGCCGAGCGGTCCAAGGGGCCACGTTCAGGGGCCAATTTCATGGAGCTGCTCAGCAAACAAAATTGCTTAGCCCAAAATGTCTTGCTCATTAAAAACAGTTTACCAGCCAAAATTATACGTGTTTTTCATGCTAAGTAAAAAACAAGTTGATTATCAATCAAAAACAGTAAAGATCTCGTGAAAATTTGGTCTGTAACCTTGTTTTTGCGAAGGCAGCATTTTCATGCTCAGCAAATTTTAGTGCTTAGCAGAGCCGTGAAATTGGCCCCTGGTCGTAGTCTACTCTGTAGGCGTGGGTTCGAATCCACTCCTGACATTTTTTTATGTTGTGATTTGCATTTCGGTAATTTTGCCTCAAAATTCAATTTTATGTTTACACTTCGCACATTCTACAAGCGAGTCAGGATGGGCGAGCGGTCTAAGGCGCTACGTTCAGGTCGTAGTCTACTCTGTAGGCGTGGGTTCGAATCCCACTCCTGACATTTTTTTATGTTATGATTTGCAATTTAATTTTCTGTTTACACTTCGCACATTCTACAAGCGAGTCAGGATGGCCGAGCGGTCTAAGGCGCTACGTTCAGGTCGTAGTCTACTCTGTAGGCGTGGGTTCGAATCCCACTCCTGAATTTTTTTTAATTGTGATTTGCATTTCGGAAATGTTGCCTCAAAATGCAAATTTCTGTTTACACTTTGCATATTTTACGAGCTAGTCAGGATGGCCGAGCGGTCTAAGCCGCTAAGTTCAGGTCGTAGTCTACTCTGTAGGCGTGAGTTTGAATCCCACTCCTGAAATTTTTTTATTTTGTGATTTGCATTTCGGAAATGTTGCCTCAAAATTCAATTTTATGTTTACACTTCGCACATTCTACACGCCAGTCAGGATGGACGAGCGGTCTAAGGCGCTACGTTCAGGTCGTAGTCTACTCTGTAGGCGTGGGTTCGAATCCCACTCGTGACATTTGTTTATGTTGTGATTTGCATTTCGGTAATTTTGCCTCAAAATTCAATTTTCTGTTTACACTTCGCATATTCTACAAGCGAGTCAGGATGGCCGAGCGGTCCAACGCGCTACGTTCAGGTCGTAGTCTACTCTGTAGGCGTGGGTTCGAATCCCACTCCTGACATTTTTTTTATGTTGTGATTTGCATTTCGGTAATTTTGCCTCAAAATTTAATTTTATGTTTACACTTCGCACATTCTACAAGCGAGTCAGGATGGCCGAGCGGTCTAAGGCGCTACGTTCAGGTCGTAGTCTACTCTGTAGGCGTGGGTTCGAATCCCACTCCTGACATTTTTTTATGTTATGATTTGCATTTCGGTAATTTTGCCTCAAAATTCAATTTTATGTTTACACTTCGCACATTCTACAAGCGAGTCAGGATGGGCGAGCGGTCTAAGGCGCTACGTTCAGGTCGTAGTCTACTCTGTAGGCGTGGGTTCGAATCCCACTCCTGACATTTTTTTATGTTATGATTTGCAATTTAATTTTCTGTTTACACTTCGCACATTCTACAAGCGAGTCAGGATGGCCGAGCGGTCTAAGGCGCTACGTTCAGGTGCTTAGCAGAGCCGTGAAATTGGCCCCTGGTCGTAGTCTACTCTGTAGGCGTGGGTTCGAATCCACTCCTGACATTTTTTTATGTTGTGATTTGCATTTCGGTAATTTTGCCTCAAAATTCAATTTTATGTTTACACTTCGCACATTCTACAAGCGAGTCAGGATGGGCGAGCGGTCTAAGGCGCTACGTTCAGGTCGTAGTCTACTCTGTAGGCGTGGGTTCGAATCCCACTCCTGACATTTTTTTATGTTATGATTTGCAATTTAATTTTCTGTTTACACTTCGCACATTCTACAAGCGAGTCAGGATGGCCGAGCGGTCTAAGGCGCTACGTTCAGGTCGTAGTCTACTCTGTAGGCGTGGGTTCGAATCCCACTCCTGAATTTTTTTAAATTGTGATTTGCATTTCGGAAATGTTGCCTCAAAATGCAATTTTCTGTTTACACTTTGCATATTTTACGAGCTAGTCAGGATGGCCGAGCGGTCTAAGCCGCTAAGTTCAGGTCGTAGTCTACTCTGTAGGCATGAGTTTGAATCCCACTCCTGAATTTTTTTTATTTTGTGATTTGCATTTCGGAAATGTTGCCTCAAAATTCAATTTTATGTTTACACTTCGCACATTCTACACGCCAGTCAGTATGGACGAGCGGTCTAAGGCGCTACGTTCAGGTCGTAGTCTACTCTGTAGGCGTGGGTTCGAATCCCACTCGTGACATTTTTTTTTGTTGTGATTTGCATTTCGGTAATTTTGCCTCAAAATTCAATTTTCTGTTTACACTTCGCATATTCTACAAGCGAGTCAGGATGGCCGAGCGGTCCAACGCGCTACGTTCAGGTCGTAGTCTACTCTGTAGGCGTGGGTTCGAATCCCACTCCTGACATTTTTTTTATGTTGTGATTTGCATTTCGGTAATTTTGCCTCAAAATTCAATTTTCTGTTTACACTTCGCATATTCTACAAGCGAGTCAGGATGGCCGAGCGGCCCAACGCGCTACGTTCAGGTCGTAGTCTACTCTGTAGGCGTGGGTTCGAATCCCACTCCTGACATTTTTTTTTATGTTGTGATTTGCATTTCGGTAATTTTGCCTCAAAATTAAATTTTATGTTTACACTTCGCACATTCTACAAGTGAGTCAGGATGGCCGAGCGGTCTAAGGCGCTACGTTCAGGTCGTAGTCTACTCTGTAGGCGTGGGTTCGAATCCCACTCCTGACATTTTTTTATGTTATGATTTGCATTTCGGTAATTTTGCCTCAAAATTCAATTTTATGTTTACACTTCGCACATTCTACAAGCGAGTCAGGATGGGCGAGCGGTCTAAGGCGCTACGTTCAGGTCGTAGTCTACTCTGTAGGCGTGGGTTCGAATCCCACTCCTGACATTTTTTTATGTTATGATTTGCAATTTAATTTTCTGTTTACACTTCGCACATTCTACAAGCGAGTCAGGATGGCCGAGCGGTCTAAGGCGCTACGTTCAGGTGCTTAGCAGAGCCGTGAAATTGGCCCCTGGTCGTAGTCTACTCTGTAGGCGTGGGTTCGAATCCACTCCTGACATTTTTTTATGTTGTGATTTGCATTTCGGTAATTTTGCCTCAAAATTCAATTTTATGTTTACACTTCGCACATTCTACAAGCGAGTCAGGATGGGCGAGCGGTCTAAGGCGCTACGTTCAGGTCGTAGTCTACTCTGTAGGCGTGGGTTCGAATCCCACTCCTGACATTTTTTTATGTTATGATTTGCAATTTAATTTTCTGTTTACACTTCGCACATTCTACAAGCGAGTCAGGATGGCCGAGCGGTCTAAGGCGCTACGTTCAGGTCGTAGTCTACTCTGTAGGCGTGGGTTCGAATCCCACTCCTGACATTTTTTTTATGTTTTGATTTGCATTTCGGTAATTTTGCCTCAAAATTCAATTTTATGTTTACACTTCGCACATTCTACAAGCGAGTCAGGATGGCCGAGCGGTCTAAGGCGCTACGTTCAGGTCGTAGTCTACTCTGTAGGCGTGGGTTCGAATCCCACTCCTGACATTTTTTTATGTTATGATTTGCATTTCGGTAATTTTGCCTCAAAATTTAATTTTCTGTTTACACTCCGCACATTCTACAAGCGAGTCAGGATAGCCGAGCGGTCTAAGGCGCTACGTTCAGGTCATAGTCTACTCTGTAGTCGTGGGTTGGAATCCACTCCTGAATTTTTTTTTATGTTGTGATTTGCATTTCGGTAATTTTGCCTCAAAATTTAATTTTCTGTTTACACTTCGCACATTCTACAAGCGAGTCAGGATGGCCGAGCGGTCTAAGGCGCTACGTTCAGGTCGTAGTCTACTCTGTAGGCGTGGGTTCAAATCTCACTCCTGACATTTGTTTATGTTATGATTTGCATTTCGGTAATTTTGCCTCAAAATTTAATTTTCTGTTCACACTTCGCACATTCTACAAGCGAGTCAGGATGGCCGAGCGGTCTAAGGCGCTACGTTCAGGTCGTAGTCTACTCTGTAGGCGTGGGTTCGAATCCCACTCCTGACATTGTTTTGCATTTCGGTAATTTGCCTCAAAATTCAATTTTATGTTTACATTTCGCACATTCTACAAGCGAGTCAGGATGGCCGAGCGGTCTAAGGCGCTACGTTCAGGTCGTAGTCTACTCTGTAGGCGTTGGTTCAAATCCCACTCCTGACATTTGTTTATGTTGTGATTTGCATTTCGGTAATTTTGCCTCAAAATTCAATTTTCTGTTTACACTTCGCATATTCTACAAGCGAGTCAGGATGGCCGAGCGGTCCAAGGCGCTACGTTCAGGTCGTAGTCTACTCTGTAGGCGTGGGTTCGAATCCCACTCCTGACATTTTTTATGTTGTGATTTGCATTTCGGAAATGTTGCCTCAAAATTTAATTTTATGTTTACACTTCGCACATTCTACAAGCCAGTCAGGATGGCCGAGCGGTCTAAGGCGCTACGTTCAGGTCGTAGTCTACTCTGTAGGCGTGGGTTCGAATCCCACTCCTGACATTTTTTTATGTTGTGATTTGCATTTCGGAAATGTTGCCTCAAAATTTAATTTAATTAACGTTTAGGTCGTAGTGTACTCTGTAGGCGTGGGTTCAAATCCCACTCCAGACATTTTTTTATGTTGTGATTTGCATTTCGGTAATTTTGCCTCAAAATTCGATTTTCTGTTTACACTTCGCATATTCTACAAGCGAGTCAGGATGGCCGAGCGGTCCAACGCGCTTCGTTCAGGTCGTAGTCTACTCTGTAGGCGTGGGTTCCAATTCCACTCCTGACATTTTTTTAATGTTGTGATTTGCATTTCGGTAATTTTGCCTCAAAATTAAATTTTCTGTTTACACTTCGCACATTCTACAAGCGAGTCAGGATGGCCGAGCGGTCTAAGGCGCTACGTTCAGGTCGTAGTCTACTCTGTAGGCGTGGGTTCAAATCCCACTCCTGACATTTTTTTATGTTATGATTTGCATTTCGGTAATTTTGCCTCAAAATTTAATTTTCTGTTCACACTTCGCACATTCTACAAGCGAGTCAGGATGGCGGTCTAAGGCGCTACGTTCAGGTCGTAGTCTACTCTATAGGCGTGGTTTCGAATCCCACTCCTGACATTTTTTTATGTTGTGATTTGCATTTCGGAAATGTTGCCTCAAAATTTAATTTAATTAACGTTTAGGTCGTAGTCTACTCTGTAGGCGTGGGTTCAAATCCCACTCCTGACATTTCTTTATGTTGTGATTTGCATTTCGGTAATTTTGCCTCAAAATTCAATTTTTTGTTTACACTTCGCATATTCTACAAGCGAGTCAGGATGGCCGAGCAGTCCAAGGCGCTACGTTCAGGTCGTAGTCTACTCTGTAGGCGTGGGTTCGAATCCCACTCCTGACATTTCTTTATGTTGTGCTTTGTATTTCGGTAATTTTGCCTCAAAATTCAATTTTTTGTTTACACTTCGCACATTTTACAAGCCAGTCAGGATGGCCGAGCGGTCTAAGGCGCTACGTTCAGGTCGTAGTCTACTCTGTAGGCGTGGGTTCGAATCCCACTCCTGACATTTTTTTATGTTGTGATTTGCATTTCGGAAATGTTGCCTCAAAATTTAATTTAATTAACGTTTAGGTCGTAGTGTACTCTGTAGGCGTGGGTTCAAATCCCACTCCAGACATTTTTTTATGTTGTGATTTGCATTTCGGTAATTTTGCCTCAAAATTCAATTTTCTGTTTACACTTCGCATATTCTACAAGCGAGTCAGGATGGCCGAGCGGTCCAACGCGCTTCGTTCAGGTCGTAGTCTACTCTGTAGGCGTGGGTTCGAATTCCACTCCTGACATTTTTTTAATGTTGTGATTTGCATTTTGGTAATTTTGCCTCAAAATTAAATTTTCTGTTTACACTTCGCACATTCTACAAGCGAGTCAGGATGGCCGAGCGGTCTAAGGCGCTACGTTCAGGTCGTAGTCTACTCTGTAGGCGTGGGTTCAAATCCCACTCCTGACATTTTGTTATGTTATGATTTGCATTTCGGTAATTTTGCCTCAAAATTTAATTTTCTGTTCACACTTCGCACATTCTACAAGCGAGTCAGGATGGCGGTCTAAGGCGCTACGTTCAGGTCGTAGTCTACTCTATAGGCGTGGTTTCGAATCCCACTCCTGACATTTTTTTATGTTGTGATTTGCATTTCGGAAATGTTGCCTAAAAATTTAATTTAATTAACGTTTAGGTCGTAGTCTACTCTGTAGGCGTGGGTTCAAATCCCACTCCTGACATTTCTTTATGTTGTGATTTGCATTTCGGTAATTTTGCCTCAAAATTCAATTTTTTGTTTACACTTCGCATATTCTACAAGCGAGTCAGGATGGCCGAGCAGTCCAAGGCGCTACGTTCAGGTCGTAGTCTACTCTGTAGGCGTGGGTTCGAATCCCACTCCTGACATTTCTTTATGTTGTGATTTGCATTTCGGTAATTTTGCCTCAAAATTCAATTTTTTGTTTACACTTCGCATATTCTACAAGCGAGTCAGGATGGCCGAGCAGTCCAAGGCGCTACGTTCAGGTCGTAGTCTACTCTGTAGGCGTGGGTTCGAATCCCACTCCTGACATTTTTTTATGTTGTGATTTGCATTTCGGTAATTTTGCCTCAAAATTCAATTTTATGTTTACACTTCGCACATTCTACAAGCGAGTCAGGATGGCCGAGCGGTCTAAGGCGCTACGTTCAGGTCGTAGTCTACTATGTAGGCGTGGGTTCGAATCCCACTCCTGACATTGTTTTGCATTCCGGTAATTTTCCCCCAAAATTTAATATTCTGTTCACAATTCGCACATTCTACAAGCGAGTCAGGATGGCCGTTCGGTCTAAGGCGCTACGTTCAGGTCGTAGTCTACTCTGTAGGCGTGAGTTTAAATCCCACTCCTGACATTTTTTTATGTTGTGATTTGCATTTCGGAAATGTTGCCTCAAAATTCAATTTTCTGTTTACACTTCGCATATTCTACAAGCGAGTCAGGATGGCCGAGCGGTCCAAGGGGCCACGTTCAGGGGCCAATTTCATGGAGCTGCTCAGCAAACAAAATTGCTTAGCCCAAAATGTCTTGCTCATTAAAAACAGTTTACCAGCCAAAATTATACGTGTTTTTCATGCTAAGTAAAAAACAAGTTGATTATCAATCAAAAACAGTAAAGATCTCGCGAAAATTTGGTCTGTAACCTTGTTTTTGCGAAGGAAGCATTTTCATGCTCAGCAAATTTTAGTGCTTAGCAGAGCCGTGAAATTGGCCCCTGGTCGTAGTCTACTCTGTAGGCGTGGGTTCGAATCCACTCCTGACATTTTTTTATGTTGTGATTTGCATTTCGGTAATTTTGCCTCAAAATTCAATTTTATGTTTACACTTCGCACATTCTACAAGCGAGTCAGGATGGGCGAGCGGTCTAAGGCGCTACGTTCAGGTCGTAGTCTACTCTGTAGGCGTGGGTTCGAATCCCAGTCCTGACATTTTTTTATGTTATGATTTGCAATTTAATTTTCTGTTTACACTTCGCACATTCTACAAGCGAGTCAGGATGGCCGAGCGGTCTAAGGCGCTACGTTCAGGTCGTAGTCTACTCTGTAGGCGTGGGTTCGAATCCCACTCCTGAATTTTTTTTAATTGTGATTTGCATTTCGGAAATGTTGCCTCAAAATGCAATTTTCTGTTTACACTTTGCATATTTTACGAGCTAGTCAGGATGGCCGAGCGGTCTAAGCCGCTAAGTTCAGGTCGTAGTCTACTCTGTAGGCGTGAGTTTGAATCCCACTCCTGAAATTTTTTTATTTTGTGATTTGCATTTCGGAAATGTTGCCTCAAAATTCAATTTTATGTTTACACTTCGCACATTCTACACTCCAGTCAGGATGGACGAGCGGTCTAAGGCGCTACGTTCAGGTCGTAGTCTACTCTGTAGGCGTGGGTTCGAATCCCACTCGTGACATTTTTTTTATGTTGTGATTTGCATTTCGGTAATTTTGCCTCAAAATTCAATTTTCTGTTTACACTTCGCATATTCTACAAGCGAGTCAGGATGGCCGAGCGGTCCAACGCGCTACGTTCACGTCGTAGTCTACTCTGTAGGCGTGGGTTCGAATCCCACTCTTGACATTTTTTTTATGTTGTGATTTGCATTTCGGTAATTTTGCCTCAAAATTCAATTTTATGTTTACACTTCGCACATTCTACAAGCGAGTCAGGATGGCCGAGCGGTCTAAGGCGCTACGTTTAGGTCGTAGTCTACTCTGTAGGCGTGGGTTCGAATCCCACTCCTGACATTTTTTTATGTTATGATTTGCATTTCGGTAATTTTGCCTCAAAATTAAATTTTCTGTTTACACTTCGCACATTCTACAAGCGAGTCAGGATGGCCGAGCGGTCTAAGGCGCTACGTTCAGGTCGTAGTCTACTCTGTAGGCGTGGGTTCAAATCCCACTCCTGACATTTTTTTATGTTATGATTTGCATTTCGGTAATTTTGCCTCAAAATTTAATTTTCTGTTCACACTTCGCACATTCTACAAGCGAGTCAGGATGGCGGTCTAAGGCGCTACGTTCAGGTCGTAGTCTACTCTGTAGGCGTGGTTTCGAATCCCACTCCTGACAATTTTTTATGTTGTGATTTGCATTTCGGAAATGTTGCCTCAAAATTTAATTTAATTAACGTTTAGGTCGTAGTCTACTCTGTAGGCGTGGGTTCAAATCCCACTCCTGACATTTCTTTATGTTGTGATTTGCATTTCGGTAATTTTGCCTCAAAATTCAATTTTTTGTTTACACTTCGCATATTCTACAAGCGAGTCAGGATGGCCGAGCAGTCCAAGGCGCTACGTTCAGGTCGTAGTCTACTCTGTAGGCGTGGGTTCGAATCCCACTCCTGACATTTTTTTATGTTGTGATTTGCATTTCGGTAATTTTGCCTCAAAATTCAATTTTATGTTTACACTTCGCACATTCTACAAGCGAGTCAGGATGGCCGAGCGGTCTAAGGCGCTACGTTCAGGTCGTAGTCTACTCTGTAGGCGTGGGTTCAAATCCCACTCCAGACATTTCTTTATGTTGTGATTTGCATTTCGGAAATGTTGCCTCAAAATTTAATTTAATTAACGTTTAGGTCGTAGTGTACTCTGTAGGCGTGGGTTCAAATCCCACTCCTGACATTTTTTTATGTTGTGATTTGCATTTCGGTAATTTTGCCTCAAAATTCAATTTTCTGTTTACACTTCGCATATTCTACAAGCGAGTCAGGATGGCCGAGCGGTCCAACGCGCTTCGGTCAGGTCGTAGTCTACTCTGTAGGCGTGGGTTCGAATCCCACTCCTGACATTTTTTTTATGTTGTGATTTGCATTTCGGTAATTTTGCCTCAAAATTAAATTTTCTGTTTACACTTCGCACATTCTACAAGCGAGTCAGGATGGCCGAGCGGTCTAAGGCGCTACGTTCAGGTCGTAGTCTACTCTGTAGGCGTGGGTTCAAATCCCACTCCTGACATTTTTTTATGTTATGATTTGCATTTCGGTAATTTTGCCTCAAAATTTAATTTTCTGTTCACACTTCGCACATTCTACAAGCGAGTCAGGATGGCGGTCTAAGGCGCTACGTTCAGGTCGTAGTCTACTCTGTAGGCGTGGGTTCGAATCCCACTCCTGACATTTTTTTATGTTGTGATTTGCATTTCGGAAATGTTGCCTCAAAATTTAATTTAATTAACGTTTAGGTCGTAGTCTACTCTGTAGGCGTGGGTTCAAATCCCACTCCTGACATTTCTTTATGTTGTGATTTGCATTTCGGTAATTTTGCCTCAAAATTCAATTTTTTGTTTACACTTCGCATATTCTACAAGCGAGTCAGGATGGCCGAGCGGTCCAAGGCGCTACGTTCAGGTCGTAGTCTACTCTGTAGGCGTGGGTTCGAATCCCACTCCTGACATTTTTTTATGTTGTGATTTGCATTTCGGTAATTTTGCCTCAAAATTCAATTTTATGTTTAGACTTCGCACATTCTACCAGCGAGTCAGGATGGCCGAGCGGTCTAAGGCGCTACGTTCAGGTCGTAGTCTACTCTGTAGGCGTGGGTTCGAATCCCACTCCTGACATTTTTTTATGTTATGATTTGCATTTCGGTAATTTTGCCTCAAAATTTAATTTTCTGTTTACACTTCACACATTCTACAAGCGAGTCAGGATGGCCGAGCGGTCTAAGGCGCTACGTTCAGGTCGTAGTCTACTCTGTAGGCGTTGGTTCAAATCCCACTCCTGACATTTGTTTATGTTGTGATTTGCATTTCGGTAATTTTGCCTCAAAATTCAATTTTCTGTTTACACTTCGCATATTCTACAAGCGAGTCAGGATGGCCGAGCGGTCCAAGGCGCTACGTTCAGGTCGTAGTCTACTCTGTAGGCGTGGGTTCGAATCCCACTCCTGACATTTTTTATGTTGTGATTTGCATTTCGGAAATGTTGCCTCAAAATTTAATTTTATGTTTACACTTCGCACATTCTACAAGCCAGTCAGGATGGCCGAGCGGTCTAAGGCGCTACGTTCAGGTCGTAGTCTACTCTGTAGGCGTGGGTTCGAATCCCACTCCTGACATTTTTTTATGTTGTGATTTGCATTTCGGAAATGTTGCCTCAAAATTTAATTTAATTAACGTTTAGGTCGTAGTGTACTCTGTAGGCGTGGGTTCGAATCCCACTCCTGACATTTTTTATGTTGTGATTTGCATTTCGGAAATGTTGCCTCAAAATTTAATTTTATGTTTACACTTCGCACATTCTACAAGCCAGTCAGGATGGCCGAGCGGTCTAAGGCGCTACGTTCAGGTCGTAGTCTACTCTGTAGGCGTGGGTTCAAATCCCACTCCTGACATTTTTTTATGTTATGATTTGCATTTCGGTAATTTTGCCTCAAAATTTAATTTTCTGTTCACACTTCGCACATTCTACAAGCGAGTCAGGATGGCGGTCTAAGGCGCTACGTTCAGGTCGTAGTCTACTCTGTAGGCGTGGGTTCGAATCCCACTCCTGACATTTTTTTATGTTGTGATTTGCATTTCGGAAATGTTGCCTCAAAATTTAATTTAATTAACGTTTAGGTCGTAGTCTACTCTGTAGGCGTGGGTTCAAATCCCACTCCTGACATTTCTTTATGTTGTGATTTGCATTTCGGTAATTTTGCCTCAAAATTCAATTTTTTGTTTACACTTCGCATATTCTACAAGCGAGTCAGGATGGCCGAGCGGTCCAAGGCGCTACGTTCAGGTCGTAGTCTACTCTGTAGGCGTGGGTTCGAATCCCACTCCTGACATTTTTTTATGTTGTGATTTGCATTTCGGTAATTTTGCCTCAAAATTCAATTTTATGTTTAGACTTCGCACATTCTACCAGCGAGTCAGGATGGCCGAGCGGTCTAAGGCGCTACATTCAGGTCGTAGTCTACTCTGTAGGCGTGGGTTCGAATCCCACTCCTGACATTTTTTTATGTTATGATTTGCATTTCGGTAATTTTGCCTCAAAATTTAATTTTCTGTTTACACTTCACACATTCTACAAGCGAGTCAGGATGGCCGAGCGGTCTAAGGCGCTACGTTCAGGTCGTAGTCTACTCTGTAGGCGTTGGTTCAAATCCCACTCCTGACATTTGTTTATGTTGTGATTTGCATTTCGGTAATTTTGCCTCAAAATTCAATTTTCTGTTTACACTTCGCATATTCTACAAGCGAGTCAGGATGGCCGAGCGGTCCAAGGCGCTACGTTCAGGTCGTAGTCTACTCTGTAGGCGTGGGTTCGAATCCCACTCCTGACATTTTTTATGTTGTGATTTGCATTTCGGAAATGTTGCCTCAAAATTTAATTTTATGTTTACACTTCGCACATTCTACAAGCCAGTCAGGATGGCCGAGCGGTCTAAGGCGCTACGTTCAGGTCGTAGTCTACTCTGTAGGCGTGGGTTCGAATCCCACTCCTGACATTTTTTTATGTTGTGATTTGCATTTCGGAAATGTTGCCTCAAAATTTAATTTAATTAACGTTTAGGTCGTAGTGTACTCTGTAGGCGTGGGTTCAAATCCCACTCCAGACATTTTTTTATGTTGTGATTTGCATTTCGGTAATTTTGCCTCAAAATTCAATTTTCTGTTTACACTTCGCATATTCTACAAGCGAGTCAGGATGGCCGAGCGGTCCAACGCGCTTCGTTCAGGTCGTAGTCTACTCTGTAGGCGTGGGTTCGAATTCCACTCCTGACATTTTTTTAATGTTGTGATTTGCATTTCGGTAATTTTGCCTCAAAATTAAATTTTCTGTTTACACTTCGCACATTCTACAAGCGAGTCAGGATGGCCGAGCGGTCTAAGGCGCTACGTTCAGGTCGTAGTCTACTCTGTAGGCGTGGGTTCAAATCCCACTCCTGACATTTTTTTATGTTATGATTTGCATTTCGGTAATTTTGCCTCAAAATTTAATTTTCTGTTCACACTTCGCACATTCTACAAGCGAGTCAGGATGGCGGTCTAAGGCGCTACGTTCAGGTCGTAGTCTACTCTATAGGCGTGGTTTCGAATCCCACTCCTGACATTTCTTTATGTTGTGATTTGCATTTCGGTAATTTTGCCTCAAAATTCAATTTTTTGTTTACACTTCGCATATTCTACAAGCGAGTCAGGATGGCCGAGCAGTCCAAGGCGCTACGTTCAGGTCGTAGTCTACTCTGTAGGCGTGGGTTCGAATCCCACTCCTGACATTTCTTTATGTTGTGATTTGCATTTCGGTAATTTTGCCTCAAAATTCAATTTTTTGTTTACACTTCGCATATTCTACAAGCGAGTCAGGATGGCCGAGCAGTCCAAGGCGCTACGTTCAGGTCGTAGTCTACTCTGTAGGCGTGGGTTCGAATCCCACTCCTGACATTTTTTTATGTTGTGATTTGCATTTCGGTAATTTTGCCTCAAAATTCAATTTTATGTTTACACTTCGCACATTCTACAAGCGAGTCAGGATGGCCGAGCGGTCTAAGGCGCTACGTTCAGGTCGTAGTCTAATATGTAGGCGTGGGTTCGAATCCCACTCCTGACATTGTTTTGCATTTCGGTTATTTTGCCTCAAAATTCCATTTTCTGTTTACACTTCGCATATTCTACAAGCGAGTCAGGATGGCCGAGCGGTCCAAGGCGCTACGTTCAGCTCGTAGTCTACTCTGTAGGCGTGGGTTCGAATCCCACTCCTGAATTTTTTTTTATGTTATGATTTGCATTCCGGTAATTTTCCCCCAAAATTTAATATTCTGTTCACACTTCGCACATTCTACAAGCGAGTCAGGATGGCCGTTCGGTCTAAGGCGCTACGTTCAGGTCGTAGTCTACTCTGTAGGCGTGAGTTTAAATCCCACTCCTGACATTTTTTTATGTTGTGATTTGCATTTCGGAAATGTTGCCTCAAAATTCAATTTTCTGTTTACACTTCGCATATTCTACAAGCGAGTCAGGATGGCCGAGCGGTCCAAGGAGCCACGTTCAGGGGCCAATTTTATGGAGCTGCTCAGCAAACAAAATTGCTTAGCCCAAAATGTCTTGCTCATTAAAAACAGTTTACCAGCCAAAATTATACGTGTTTTTCATGCTAAGTAAAAAACAAGTTGATTATCAATCAAAAACAGTAAAGATCTCGTGAAAATTTGGTCTGTAACCTTGTTTTTGCGAGGGAAGCATTTTCATGCTCAGCAAATTTTAGTGCTTAGCAGAGCCGTGAAATTGGCCCCTGGTCGTAGTCTACTCTGTAGGCGTGGGTTCGAATCCACTCCTGACATTTTTTTATGTTGTGATTTGCATTTCGGTAATTTTGCCTCAAAATTCAATTTTATGTTTACACTTCGCACATTCTACAAGCGAGTCAGGATGGGCGAGCGGTCTAAGGCGCTACGTTCAGGTCGTAGTCTACTCTGTAGGCGTGGGTTCGAATCCCACTCCTGACATTTTTTTATGTTATGATTTGCAATTTAATTTTCTGTTTACACTTCGCACATTCTACAAGCGAGTCAGGATGGCCGAGCGGTCTAAGGCGCTACGTTCAGGTCGTAGTCTACTCTGTAGGCGTGGGTTCGAATCCCACTCCTGAATTTTTTTTAATTGTGATTTGCATTTCGGAAATGTTGCCTCAAAATGCAATTTTCTGTTTACACTTTGCATATTTTACGAGCTAGTCAGGATGGCCGAGCGGTCTAAGCCGCTAAGTTCAGGTCGTAGTCTACTCTGTAGGCGTGAGTTTGAATCCCACTCCTGAAATTTTTTTATTTTGTGATTTGCATTTCGGAAATGTTGCCTCAAAATTCAATTTTATGTTTACACTTCGCACATTCTACACGCCAGTCAGGATGGACGAGCGGTCTAAGGCGCTACGTTCAGGTCGTAGTCTACTCTGTAGGCGTGGGTTCGAATCCCACTCGTGACATTTTTTTATGTTGTGATTTGCATTTCGGTAATTTTGCCTCAAAATTCAATTTTCTGTTTACACTTCGCATATTCTACAAGCGAGTCAGGATGGCCGAGCGGTCCAACGCGCTACGTTCAGGTCGTGGTCTACTCTGTAGGCGTGGGTTCGAATCCCACTCCTGACATTTTTTTTATGTTGTGATTTGCATTTCGGTAATTTTGCCTCAAAATTCAATTTTATGTTTACACTTCGCACATTCTACAAGCGAGTCAGGATGGCCGAGCGGTCTAAGGCGCTACGTTCAGGTCGTAGTCTACTCTGTAGGCGTGGGTTCGAATCCCACTCCTGACATTTTTTTATGTTATGATTTGCATTTCGGTAATTTTGCCTCAAAATTAAATTTTCTGTTTACACTTCGCACATTCTACAAGCGAGTCAGGATGGCCGAGCGGTCTAAGGCGCTACGTTCAGGTCGTAGTCTACTCTGTAGGCGTGGGTTCAAATCCCACTCCTGACATTTTTTTATGTTATGATTTGCATTTCGGTAATTTTGCCTCAAAATTAAATTTTCTGTTCACACTTCGCACATTCTACAAGCGAGTCAGGATGGCGGTCTAAGGCGCTACGTTCAGGTCGTAGTCTACTCTGTAGGCGTGGTTTCGAATCCCACTCCTGACATTTTTTTATGTTGTGATTTGCATTTCGGAAATGTTGCCTCAAAATTTAATTTAATTAACGTTTAGGTCGTAGTCTACTCTGTAGGCGTGGGTTCAAATCCCACTCCTGACATTTCTTTATGTTGTGATTTGCATTTCGGTAATTTTGCCTCAAAATTCAATTTTTTGTTTACACTTCGCATATTCTACAAGCGAGTCAGGATGGCCGAGCAGTCCAAGGCGCTACGTTCAGGTCGTAGTCTACTCTGTAGGCGTGGGTTCGAATCCCACTCCTGACATTTTTTTATGTTGTGATTTGCATTTCGGTAATTTTGCCTCAAAATTCAATTTTATGTTTACACTTCGCACATTCTACAAGCGAGTCAGGATGGCCGAGCGGTCTAAGGCGCTACGTTCAGGTCGTAGTCTACTCTGTAGGCGTGGGTTCGAATCCCACTCCTGACATTTTTTTATGTTATGATTTGCATTTCGGTAATTTTGCCTCAAAATTAAATTTTCTGTTTACACTTCGCACATTCTACAAGCGAGTCAGGATGGCCGAGCGGTCTAAGGCGCTACGTTCAGGTCGTAGTCTACTCTGTAGGCGTGGGTTCAAATCCCGCCCCTGACATTTTTTTATGTTATGATTTGCATTTCGGTAATTTTGCCTCAAAATTTAATTTTCTGTTCACACTTCGCACATTCTACAAGCGAGTCAGGATGGCGGTCTAAGGCGCTACGTTCAGGTCGTAGTCTACTCTGTAGCCGTGGGTTCGAATCCCACTCCTGACATTTTTTTATGTTGTGATTTGCATTTCGGAAATGTTGCCTCAAAATTTAATTTAATTAACGTTTAGGTCGTAGTCTACTCTGTAGGCGTGGGTTCAAATCCCACTCCTGACATTTCTTTATGTTGTGATTTGCATTTCGGTAATTTTGCCTCAAAATTCAATTTTTTGTTTACACTTCGCATATTCTACAAGCGAGTCAGGATGGCCGAGCGGTCCAAGGCGCTACGTTCAGGTCGTAGTCTACTCTGTAGGCGTGGGTTCGAATCCCACTCGTGACATTTTTTTATGTTGTGATTTGCATTTCGGTAATTTGCCTCAAAATTCAATTTTATGTTTACACTTCGCACATTCTACAAGCGAGTCAGGATGGCCGAGCGGTCCAAGGCGCTACGTTCAGGTCGTAGTCTACTCTGTAGGCGTGGGTTCGAATCCCACTCGTGACATTTTTTTATGTTGTGATTTGCATTTCGGTAATTTTGCCTCAAAATTCAATTTTCTGTTTACACTTCGCATATTCTACAAGCGAGTCAGGATGGCCGAGCGGTCCAACGCGCTACGTTCAGGTCGTGGTCTACTCTGTAGGCGTGGGTTCGAATCCCACTCCTGACATTTTTTTTATGTTGTGATTTGCATTTCGGTAATTTTGCCTCAAAATTCAATTTTATGTTTACACTTCGCACATTCTACAAGCGAGTCAGGATGGCCGAGCGGTCTAAGGCGCTACGTTCAGGTCGTAGTCTACTCTGTAGGCGTGGGTTCGAATCCCACTCCTGACATTTTTTTATGTTATGATTTGCATTTCGGTAATTTTGCCTCAAAATTAAATTTTCTGTTTACACTTCGCACATTCTACAAGCGAGTCAGGATGGCCGAGCGGTCTAAGGCGCTACGTTCAGGTCGTAGTCTACTCTGTAGGCGTGGGTTCAAATCCCACTCCTGACATTTTTTTATGTTATGATTTGCATTTCGGTAATTTTGCCTCAAAATTAAATTTTCTGTTCACACTTCGCACATTCTACAAGCGAGTCAGGATGGCGGTCTAAGGCGCTACGTTCAGGTCGTAGTCTACTCTGTAGGCGTGGTTTCGAATCCCACTCCTGACATTTTTTTATGTTGTGATTTGCATTTCGGAAATGTTGCCTCAAAATTTAATTTAATTAACGTTTAGGTCGTAGTCTACTCTGTAGGCGTGGGTTCAAATCCCACTCCTGACATTTCTTTATGTTGTGATTTGCATTTCGGTAATTTTGCCTCAAAATTCAATTTTTTGTTTACACTTCGCATATTCTACAAGCGAGTCAGGATGGCCGAGCAGTCCAAGGCGCTACGTTCAGGTCGTAGTCTACTCTGTAGGCGTGGGTTCGAATCCCACTCCTGACATTTTTTTATGTTGTGATTTGCATTTCGGTAATTTTGCCTCAAAATTCAATTTTATGTTTACACTTCGCACATTCTACAAGCGAGTCAGGATGGCCGAGCGGTCTAAGGCGCTACGTTCAGGTCGTAGTCTACTCTGTAGGCGTGGGTTCGAATCCCACTCCTGACATTTTTTTATGTTATGATTTGCATTTCGGTAATTTTGCCTCAAAATTAAATTTTCTGTTTACACTTCGCACATTCTACAAGCGAGTCAGGATGGCCGAGCGGTCTAAGGCGCTACGTTCAGGTCGTAGTCTACTCTGTAGGCGTGGGTTCAAATCCCGCCCCTGACATTTTTTTATGTTATGATTTGCATTTCGGTAATTTTGCCTCAAAATTTAATTTTCTGTTCACACTTCGCACATTCTACAAGCGAGTCAGGATGGCGGTCTAAGGCGCTACGTTCAGGTCGTAGTCTACTCTGTAGCCGTGGGTTCGAATCCCACTCCTGACATTTTTTTATGTTGTGATTTGCATTTCGGAAATGTTGCCTCAAAATTTAATTTAATTAACGTTTAGGTCGTAGTCTACTCTGTAGGCGTGGGTTCAAATCCCACTCCTGACATTTCTTTATGTTGTGATTTGCATTTCGGTAATTTTGCCTCAAAATTCAATTTTTTGTTTACACTTCGCATATTCTACAAGCGAGTCAGGATGGCCGAGCGGTCCAAGGCGCTACGTTCAGGTCGTAGTCTACTCTGTAGGCGTGGGTTCGAATCCCACTCGTGACATTTTTTTATGTTGTGATTTGCATTTCGGTAATTTGCCTCAAAATTCAATTTTATGTTTACACTTCGCACATTCTACAAGCGAGTCAGGATGGCCGAGCGGTCCAAGGCGCTACGTTCAGGTCGTAGTCTACTCTGTAGACGTGGGTTCGAATCCCACTCCTGACATTTCTTTATGTTGTGATTTGCATTTCGGTAATTTTGCCTCAAAATTTAATTTTTTGTTTACACTTCGCATATTCTACAAGCGAGTCAGGATGGCCGAGCGGTCCAAGGCGCTACGTTCAGGTCGTAGTCTACTCTGTAGGCGTGGGTTCAAATCCCACTCCTGACATTTCTTTATGTTGTGATTTGCATTTCGGTAATTTTGACTCAAAATTCAATATTTTGTTTACACTTCGCATATTCTACAAGCGAGTCAGGATGGCCGAGCGGTCCAAGGCGCTACGTTCAGGTCGTAGTCTACTCTGTAGGCGTGGGTTCGAATCCCAATCCTGACATTTTTTTATGTTGTGATTTGCATTTCGGTAATTTTCCTCAAAATTCAATTTTATGTTTACACTTCGCACATTCTACAAGCGAGTCAGGATGGCCGAGCGGTCGAAGGCGCTACGTTCAGGTCGTAGTCTACTCTGTAGGCGTTGGTTCGAATACCACTCCTGACATTTTTTTATGTTATGATTTGCATTTCGGTAATTTTGCCTCAAAATTTAATTTTCTGTTTACACTTCGCACATTCTACAAGCGAGTCAGGATGGCCGAGCGGTCTAAGGCGCTACGTTCAGGTCGTAGTCTACTCTGTAGGCGTGGGTTCGAATCCCACTCCTGACATTTTTTTATGTTGTGATTTGCATTTCGGAAATGTTGCCTCAAAATTTAATTTAATTAACGTTTAGGTCGTAGTCTACTCTGTAGGCGTTGGTTCAAATCCCACTCCTGACATTTGTTTATGTTGTGATTTGCATTTCGGTAATTTTGCCTCAAAATTCAATTTTCTGTTTACACTTCGCATATTCTACAAGCGAGTCAGGATGGCCGAGCGGTCCAAGGCACTACGTTCAGGTCGTAGTCTACTCTGTAGGCGTGGGTTCAAATCCCACTCCTAACATTTTTTATGTTGTGATTTGCATTTCGGTAATTTTGCCTCCAAATTAAATTTTCTGTTTACACTTCTAACATTCTACAAGCGAGTCAGGATGGCCGAAGGGTCTAAGGCGCTACGTTCAGGTCGTAGTCTACTCTGTAGGCGTGGATTTGAATCCCACTCCTGACATTTTTTTATGTTATGATTTGCATTTCGGTAATTTTGCCTCAAAATTTAATTTTCTGTTTACACTTCGCACATTCTACAAGCGAGTCAGGATGGCCGAGCGGTCTAAGGCGCTACGTTCAGGTCGTAGTCTACTCTGTAGGCGTGGGTTCGAATCCCACTCCTGACATTTCTTTACATTTCCGTTATTTTGCCTCAAAATTCCATTTTCTGTTTACACTTCGCATATTCTACAAGCGAGTCAGGATGGCCGAGCGGTCCAAGGCGCTACGTTCAGGGGCCAATTTCATGGAGCTGCTAAGCAAACAAAATTGCTTAGCGCAAAATGTCTTGCTCATTAAAAACAGTTTACCAGCCAAAATTATACGTGTTTTTCATGCTAAGCAAAAAACCAGTTGATTATCAATCAAAAACAGTAAAGATCTCGTTAAAATTTGGTCTGTAACCTTGTTTTTGCCAAGGGCGCCGTGAAATTGGCCCCTGGTCGTAGTCTACTCTGTAGGCGTGGGTTCGAATCCCACTCCTGACATTTTTGTTATGTTCTGATTTGCATTTCGGTAATTTTGCCTCAAAATTTAATTTTCTGTTTACACTTCGCACATTCTACAAGCGAGTCAGGATGGCCGAGCGGTCTAAGGCGCTACGTTCAGGTCGTAGTCTACTCTGTAGGCGTGGGTTCGAATCCTACTCCTGACATTTTTGTATGTTATGATTTGCATTTCGGTAATTTTGCCTCAAAATTTAATTTTCTGTTTACACTTCGCACATTCTACAAGCGAGTCAGGATGGCCGAGCGGTCTAAGGCGCTACGTTTAGGTCGTAGTCTACTCTGTAGGAGTGGGTTCGAATCCCACTCCTGACATTGTTTTGCATTTCGGTAATTTGCCTCAAAATTCAATTTTATGTTTACACTTCGCACATTCTACAAGCGAGTCAAGATGGCCGAGCGGTCTAAGGCGCTACGTTCAGGTCGTAGTCTACTCTGTAGGCGTGGGTTCGAATCCCACTCCTGACATTTTTTTAATGTTGTGATTTGCATTTCGGAAATGTTGCCTCAAAATTTAATTTAATTAACGTTTAGGTCGTATTATACTCTGTAGGCGTGGGTTCGAATCCCACTCCTGACATTTGTTTATGTTGTGAATTGCATTTCGGTAATTTTGCCTCAAAATTAAATTTTATGTTTACACTTCGCACATTCTACAAGCGAGTCAGGATGGCGGTCTAAGGCGCTACGTTCAGGTCGTAGTCTACTCTGTAGGCGTGGGTTCGAATCCCACTCCTGACAATTTTTTATGTTGTGATTTGCATTTCGGAAATGTTGCCTCAAAATTTAATTTAATTAACGTTTAGGTCGTAGTCTACTCTGTAGGCGTGGGTTCAAATCCCACTCCTGACATTTCTTTATGTTGTGATTTGCATTTCGGTAATTTTGTCTCAAAATTCAATTTTTTGTTTACAATTCGCATATTCTACACGCGAGTCAGGATGGCCGAGCGGTCCAAGGCGCTACGTTCAGGTCGTAGTCTACTCTGTAGGCGTGGGTTCGAATCCCACTACTGACATTTGTTTATGTTATGATTTGCATTTCGGTAATTTTGCCTCAAAATTTAATTTTCTGTTTACACTTCGCACATTCTACAAGCGAGTCAGGATGGCCGAGCGGTCTAAGGCGCTACGTTCAGGTCGTAGTCTACTCTGTAGGCGTGGGTTCGAATCCCACTCCTGACATTTTTTTATGTTGTGATTTGCATTTCGGAAATGTTGCCTCAAAATTTAATTTAAATAACGTTTAGGTCGTAGTCTACTCTGTAGGCGTTGGTTCAAATCCCACTCCTGACATTTGTTTATGTTGTGATTTGCATTTCGGTAATTTTGCCTCAAAATTCAATTTTCTGTTTACACTTCGCATATTTTACAAGCGAGTCAGGATGGCCGAGCGGTCCAAGGCGCTACGTTCAGGTCGTAGTCTACTCTGTAGGCGTGGGTTCGAATCCCACTCCTGACATTTTTTTATGTTGTGATTTGCATTTCGGAAATGTTGCCTCAAAATTTAATTTAATTAACGTTTAGGTCGTAGTCTACTCTGTAGGCGTGGGTTCAAATCCCACTCCTGACATTTTTTTATGTTATGATTTGCATTTCGGTAATTTTGCCTCAAAATTTAATTTTCTGTTTACACTTCGCACATTCTACAAGCGAGTCAGGATGGCCGAGCGGTCTAAGGCGCTACGTTCAGGTCGTAGTCTACTCTGTAGGCGTGGGTTCGAATCCCACTCCTGACATTTTTTTATGTTGTGATTTGCATTTCGGAAATGTTGCCTCAAAATTTAATTTAATTAACGTTTAGGTCGTAGTCTACTATGTAGGCGTTGGTTCAAATCCCACTCCTGACATTTGTTTATATTGTGATTTGCATTTCGGTAATTTTGCCTCAAAATTCAATTTTCTGTTTACACTTCGCATATTCTACAAGCGAGTCAGGATGGCCGAGCGGTCCAAGGCGCTACGTTCAGGTCGTAGTCTACTCTGTAGGCGTGGGTTCGAATCCCACTCCTGACATTTTTTTATGTTGTGATTTGCATTTCGGTAATTTTGCCTCAAAATTCAATTTTATGTTTACACTTCGCACATTCTACAAGCGAGTCAGGATGGCCGAGCGGTCTAAGGCGCTACGTTCAGGTCGTAGTCTACTCTGTAGGCGTGGGTTCGAATCCCACTCCTGACATTTTTTTATGTTGTGATTTGCATTTCGGTAATTTTGCCTGAAAATTCAATTTTATGTTTACACTTCGCACATTCTACAAGCGAGTCAGGATGGCCGAGCGGTCTAAGGCGCTACGTTCAGGTCGTAGTCTACTCTGTAGGCGTGGGTTCGAATCCCACTCCTGACATTTTTTTATGTTATAATTTGCATTTCGGTAATTTTGCCTCAAAATTTAATTTTCTGTTTACACTTCGCACATTCTACAAGCGAGTCAGGATGGCCGAGCGGTCTAAGGCGCTACGTTCAGGTCGTAGTCTACTCTGTAGGCGTGGGTTCGAATCCCACTCCTGACATTTTTTTATGTTGTGATTTGCATTTCGGAAATGTTGCCTCAAAATTTAATTTAATTAACGTTTAGGTCGTAGTCTACTCTGTAGGCGTTGGTTCAAATCCCACTCCTGACATTTGTTTATGTTGTGATTTGCATTTCGGTAATTTTGCCTCAAAATTCAATTTTCTGTTTACACTTCGCATATTCTACAAGCGAGTCAGGATGGCCGAGCGGTCTAAGGCGCTACGTTCAGGTCGTAGTCTACTCTGTAGGCGTGGGTTCAAATCCCACTCCAGACATTTCTTTATGTTGTGATTTGCATTTCGGTAATTTTGCCTCAAAATTCAATTTTTTGTTTACACTTCGCATATTCTACAAGCGAGTCAGGATGGCCGAGCGGTCCAAGGCGCTACGTTCAGGTCGTAGTCTACTCTGTAGGCGTGGGTTCGAATCCCACTCCTGACATTTTTTTATGTTGTGATTTGCATTTCGGTAATTTTGCCTCAAAATTCAATTTTATGTTTACACTTCGCACATTCTACAAGCGAGTCAGGATGGCCGAGCGGTCTAAGGCGCTACGTTCAGGTCGTAGTCTACTCTGTAGGCGTGGGTTCGAATGCCACTCCTGACATTTTTTTATGTTATAATTTGCATTTCGGTAATTTTGCCTCAAAATTTAATTTTCTGTTTACACTTCGCACATTCTACAAGCGAGTCAGGATGGCCGAGCGGTCTAAGGCGCTACGTTCAGGTCGTAGTCTACTCTGTAGGCGTGGGTTCGAATCCCACTCCTGACATTTTTTTATGTTGTGATTTGCATTTCGGAAATGTTGCCTCAAAATTTAATTTAATTAACGTTTAGGTCGTAGTCTACTCTGTAGGCGTTGGTTCAAATCCCACTCCTGACATTTGTTTATGTTGTGATTTGCATTTCGGTAATTTTGCCTCAAAATTCAATTTTCTGTTCACACTTCGCATATTCTACAAGCGAGTCAGGATGGCCGAGCGGTCTAAGGCGCTACGTTCAGGTCGTAGTCTACTCTGTAGGCGTGGGTTCAAATCCCACTCCAGACATTTCTTTATGTTGTGATTTGCATTTCGGTAATTTTGCCTCAAAATTCAATTTTTTGTTTACACTTCGCATATTCTACAAGCGAGTCAGGATGGCCGAGCGGTCCAAGGCGCTACGTTCAGGTCGTAGTCTACTCTGTAGGCGTGGGTTCGAATCCCACTCCTGACATTTTTTTATGTTGTGATTTGCATTTCGGTAATTTTGCCTCAAAATTCAATTTTATGTTTACACTTCGCACATTCTACAAGCGAGTCAGGATGGCCGAGCGGTCTAAGGCGCTACGTTCAGGTCGTAGTCTACTCTGTAGGCGTGGGTTCGAATGCCACTCCTGACATTTTTTTATGTTATGATTTGCATTTCGGTAATTTTGCCTCAAAATTTAATTTTCTGTTTACACTTCGCACATTCTACAAGCGAGTCAGGATGGCCGAGCGGTCTAAGGCGCTACGTTCAGGTCGTAGTCTACTCTGTAGGCGTGGGTTCGAATCCCACTCCTGACATTTTTTTATGTTGTGATTTGCATTTCGGAAATGTTGCCTCAAAATTTAATTTAATTAACGTTTAGGTCGTAGTCTACTCTGTAGGCGTTTGTTCAAATCCCACTCCTGACATTTGTTTATGTTGTGATTTGCATTTCGGTAATTTTTCCTCAAAATTGAATTTTCTGTTTACACTTCGCATATTCTACAAGCGAGTCAGGATGGCCGAGCAGTCCAAGGCGCTACGTTCAGGTCGTAGTCTACTCGGTAGGCGTGGGTTCGAATCCCACTCCTGACATTGTTTTATGTTGTGATTTGCATTTCGGTAATTTTGCCTCAAAATTCAATTTTATGTTTACACTTCTAGCGCTACGTTCAGGTCGTAGTCTACTCTGTAGGCGTGTGTTCGAATCCCACTCCTGACATTTTTTTATGTTATGATTTGCATTTCGGTAATTTTGCCTCAAAATTTAATTTTCTGTTTACACTTCGCACATTCTACAAGCGAGTCAGGATGGCCGAGCGGTCCAAGGCGCTACGTTCAGGTCGTAGTCTACTCTGTAGGCGTGGGTTCGAATCCCACTCCTGACATTTTTTTATGTTGTGATTTGCATTTCGGAAATGTTGCCTCAAAATTTAATTTAATTAACGTTTAGGTCGTAGTCTTCTCTGTAGGCGTGGGTTCAAATCCCACTCCTGACATTTCTTTATGTTGTGATTTGCATTTCGGTAATTTTGCCTCAAAATTCAATTTTTGTTTACACTTCGCATATTCTACAAGCGAGTCAGGATGGCCGAGCGGTCCAAGGCGCTACGTTCAGGTCGTAGTCTACTCTGTAGGCGTGGGTTCGAATCCCACTCCTGACATTTTTTTATGTTGTGATTTGCATTTCGGTAATTTTGCCTGAAAATTCAATTTTATGTTTACACTTCGCACATTCTACAAGTGAGTCAGGATGGCCGAGCGGTCTAAGGCGCTACGTTCAGGTCGTAGTCTACTCTGTAGGCGTGGGTTCGAATCCCACTCCTGACATTTTTTTATGTTATGATTTGCATTTCGGTAATTTTGCCTCAAAATTTAATTTTCTGTTTACACTTCGCACATTCTACAAGCGAGTCAGGATGGCCGAGCGGTCTAAGGCGCTACGTTCAGGTCGTAGTCTACTCTGTAGGCGTGGGTTCGAATCCCACTCCTGACATTTTTTTATGTTGTGATTTGCATTTCGGAAATGTTGCCTCAAAATTTAATTTAATTAACGTTTAGGTCGTAGTCTACTCTGTAGGCGTTGGTTCAAATCCCACTCCTGACATTTGTTTATGTTGTGATTTGCATTTCGGTAATTTTGCCTCAAAATTCAATTTTCTGTTTACACTTCGCATATTCTACAAGCGAGTCAGGATGGCCGAGCGGTCTAAGGCGCTAAGTTCAGGTCGTAGTCTACTCTGTAGGCGTGGGTTCAAATCCCACTCCAGACATTTCTTTATGTTGTGATGATTTGCATTTCGGTAATTTTGCCTCAAAATTCAATTTTTTGTTTACACTTCGCATATTCTACAAGCGAGTCAGGATGGCCGAGCGGTCCAAGGCGCTACGTTCAGGTCGTAGTCTACTCTGTAGGCGTGGGTTCGAATCCCACTCCTGACATTTTTTTATGTTGTGATTTGCATTTCGGTAATTTTGCCTCAAAATTCAATTTTATGTTTACACTTCGCACATTCTACAAGCGAGTCAGGATGGCCGAGCGGTCTAAGGCGCTACGTTCAGGTCGTAGTCTACTCTGTAGGCGTGGGTTCGAATGCCACTCCTGACATTTTTTTATGTTATGATTTGCATTTCGGTAATTTTGCCTCAAAATTTAATTTTCTGTTTACACTTCGCACATTCTACAAGCGAGTCAGGATGGCCGAGCGGTCTAAGGCGCTACGTTCAGGTCGTAGTCTACTCTGTAGGCGTGGGTTCGAATCCCACTCCTGACATTTTTTTATGTTGTGATTTGCATTTCGGAAATGTTGCCTCAAAATTTAATTTAATTAACGTTTAGGTCGTAGTCTACTCTGTAGGCGTTTGTTCAAATCCCACTCCTGACATTTGTTTATGTTGTGATTTGCATTTCGGTAATTTTTCCTCAAAATTGAATTTTCTGTTTACACTTCGCATATTCTACAAGCGAGTCAGGATGGCCGAGCGGTCCAAGGCGCTACGTTCAGGTCGTAGTCTACTCGGTAGGCGTGGGTTCGAATCCCACTCCTGACATTTTTTTATGTTGTGATTTGCATTTCGGTAATTTTGCCTCGAAATTCAATTTTATGTTTACACTTCTAGCGCTACGTTCAGGTCGTAGTCTACTCTGTAGGCGTGTGTTCGAATCCCACTCCTGACATTTTTTTATGTTATGATTTGCATTTCGGTAATTTTGCCTCAAAATTTTATTTTATGTTTACACTTCGCACATTCTACAAGCGAGTCAGGATGGCCGAGCGGTCTAAGGCGCTACGTTCAGGTCGTAGTCTACTCTGTAGGCGTGGGTTCGAATCCCACTCCTGACATTTCTTCGCATTTCGGTTATTTTGCCTCAAAATTCCATTTTCTGTTTACACTTTGCATATTCTACAAGCGAGTCAGGATGGCCGAGCGGTCCAAGGCGCTACGTTCAGGGGCCAATTTCATGGAGCTGCTAAGCAAACAAAATTGCTTAGCGCAAAATGTCTTGCTCATTAAAAACAGTTTACCAGCCAAAATTATACGTGTTTTTCATGCTAAGCAAAAAACCAGTTGATTATCAATCAAAAACAGTAAAGATCTCGTGAAAATTTGGTCTGTAACCTTGTTTTTGCCAAGGGCGCCGTGAAATTGGCCCCTGGTTGTAGTCTACTCTGTAGGCGTGGGTTCAAATCCCACTCCTGACATTGTTTTGCATTTCGGTAATTTGCCTCAAAATTCAATTTTATGTTTACACTTCGCACATTCTACAAGCGAGTCAGGATGGCCGAGCGGTCTAAGGCGCTACGTTCAGGTCGTAGTCTACTCTGTAGGCGTGGGTTCGAATCCCACTCCTGACATTTTTTTTATGTTGTGATTTGCATTTCGGAAATGTTGCCTCAAAATTTAATTTAATTAACGTTTAGGTCGTATTCTACTCTGTAGGCGGGGGTTCGAATCCCACTCCTGACATTTGTTTATGTTGTGAATTGCATTTCGGTAATTTTGCCTCAAAATTAAATTTTATGTTTACACTTCGCACATTCTACAAGCGAGTCAGGATGGCGGTCTAAGGCGCTACGTTTAGGTCGTAGTCTACTCTGTAGGCGTGGGTTCGAATCCCATTCCTGACATTTGTTTATGTTGTGATTTGCATTTCGGAAATTTTGCCTCAAAATTTAATTTAATTAACGTTGAGGTCGTAGTCTACTCTGTAGGCGTGGGTTCAAATCCCACTCCTGACATTTCTTTATGTTGTGATTTGCATTTCGGTAATTTTGCCTTAAAATTCAATTTTTTGTTTACACTTCGCATATTCTACAAGCGAGTCAGGATGGCCGAGCGGTCCAAGGCGCTACGTTCAGGTCGTAGTCTACTCGGTAGGCGTGGGTTCGAATCCCACTCCTGACATTTTTTTAAGTTATGATTTGCATTTCGGTAATTTTGCCCCAAAATTTAATTTTCTGTTTACACTTCGCACATTCTACAAGCGAGTCAGGATGGCCGAGCGGTCTAAGGCGCTACGTTCAGGTCGTAGTCTACTCTGTAGGCGTGGGTTCGAATCCCACTCCTGACATTTTTTTATGTTGTGATTTGCATTTCGGAAATGTTGCCTCAAAATTTAATTTAATTAACGTTTAGGTCGTAGTGTACTCTGTAGGCGTGGGTTCAAATCCCACTCCTGACATTTTTTTATGTTGTGATTTGCATTTCGGTAATTTTGCCTCAAAATTAAATTTTCTGTTTACACTTCGCACATTTTACAAGGGAATCAGGATGGCCGAGCTGTCTAAGGCGCCACGTTCAGGTTGTAGTCTACTCTGTAGGCGTGGGTTCGAATCCCACTCCTGACATTTTTTTATGTTATGATTTGCATTTCTGTATTTTTGCCTCAAAATTTAATTTTCTGTTTACACTTCGCACATTCTACAAGCGAGTCAGGATGGCCGAGCGGTCTAAGGCGCTACGTTCAGGTCGTAGTCTACTCTGTAGGCGTGGGTTCGAATCCCACTCCTGACATTTTTTTATGTTGTGATTTGCATTTCGGAAATGTTGCCTCAAAATTTAATTTAATTAACGTTTAGGTCGTAGTCTACTTTGTAGGCGTGGGTTCGAATCCCACTCCTGACATTTTTTTATGTTGTGATTTGCATTTCGGAAATGTTGCCTCAAAATTTAATTTAATTAACGTTTAGGTCGTAGTCTACTCTGTAGGCGTGGGTTCGAATCCCACTCCTGACATTTTTTTATGTTGTGATTTGCATTTCGGAAATGTTGCCTCATAATTTAATTTAATTAACGTTTAGGTCGTAGTCTACTCTGTAGGCGTGGGTTCAAATCCCACTCCTGACATTTTTTTATGTTGTGATTTGCATTTCGGAAATGTTGCCTCAAAATTTAATTTAATTAACGTTTAGGTCGTAGTCTACACTGTAGGCGTGGGTTCGAATCCCACTCCTGACATTTGTTTATGTTGTGATTTGCATTTCGGAAATTTTGCCTCAAAATTTAATTTTCTGTTTACACTTCGCACATTCTACAAGCGAGTCAGGATGGCCGAGCGGTCTAAGGCGCTACGTTCAGGTCGTAGTCTACTCTGTAGGCGTGGGTTCGAATCCCACTCCTGACATTTTTTTATGTTGTGATTTGCATTTCGGAAATGTTGCCTCAAAATTTAATTTAATTAACGTTTAGGTCGTATTCTACTCTGTAGGCGTGGGTTCGAATCCCACTCCTGACATTTGTTTATGTTGTGAATTGCATTTCGGTAATTTTGCCTAAAAATTCAATTTTATGTTTACACTTCGAACATTCTACAAGCGAGTCAGGATGGCGGTCTAAGGCGCTACGTTCAGGTCGTAGTCTACTCTGTAGGCGTGGGTTCAAATCCCACTCCAGACATTTCTTTATGTTGTGATTTGCATTTCGGTAATTTTGCCTCAAAATTCATTTTTTTGTTTACACTTCGCATATTATACAAGCGAGTCAGGATGGCCGAGCGGTCCAAGGCGCTACGTTCAGGTCGTAGTCTACTCTATAGGCGTGGGTTCGAATCCCACTCCTGACATTTTTTTATGTTGTGATTTGCATTTCGGTAATTTTGCCTCAAAATTCAATTTTATGTTTACACTTCGCACATTCTACAAGCGAGTCAGGATGGCCGAGCGGTCTAAGGCGCTACGTTCAGGTCGTAGTCTACTCTGTAGGCGTGGGCTCGAATCCCACTCCTGACATTTTTTTATGTTATGATTTGCATTTCGGTAATTTTGCCTCAAAATTTAATTTTCTGTTTACACTTCGCACATTCTACAAGCGAGTCAGGATGGCCGAGCGGTCTAAGGCGCTACGTTCAGGTCGTAGTCTACTCTGTAGGCGTGGGTTCGAATCCCACTCCTGACATTTTTTTATGTTGTGATTTGCATTTCGGAAATGTTGCCTCAAAATTTAATTTAATTAACGTTTAGGTCGTAGTCTACTCTGTAGGCGTTTATTCAAATCCCACTCCTGACATTTGTTTATGTTGTGATTTGCATTTCGGTAATTTTTCCTCAAAATTGAATTTTCTGTTTACACTTCGCATATTCTACAAGCGAGTCAGGATGGCCGAGCGGTCCAAGGCGCTACGTTCAGGTCGTAGTCTACTCTGTAGGCGTGGGTTCGAATCCCACTCCTGACATTGTTTTATGTTGTGATTTGCATTTCGGTAATTTTGCCTCAAAATTCAATTTTATGTTTACACTTCTAACATTCTACAAGCGAGTCAGGATGGCCGAGCGGTCTAAGGCGCTACGTTCAGGTCGTAGTCTACTCTGTAGGCGTGTGTTCGAATCCCACTCCTGACATTTGTTTATGTTATGATTTGCATTTCGGTAATTTTGCCTCAAAATTTAATTTTCTGTTTACACTTCGCACATTCTACAAGCGAGTCAGGATGGCCGAGCGGTCTAAGGCGCTACGTTCAGGTCGTAGTCTACTCTGTAGGCGTGGGTTCGAATCCCACTCCTGACATTTCTTCGCATTTCGGTTATTTTGCCTCAAAATTCCATTTTCTGTTTACACTTTGCATATTCTACAAGCGAGTCAGGATGGCCGAGCGGTCCAATGCGCTACGTTCAGGGGCCAATTTCATGGAGCTGCTAAGCAAACAAAATTGCTTAGCGCAAAATGTCTTGCTCATTAAAAACAGTTTACCAGCCAAAATTATACGTGTTTTTCATGCTAAGCAAAAAACCAGTTGATTATCAATCAAAAACAGTAAAGATCTCGTGAAAATTTGGTCTGTAACCTTGTTTTTGCCAAGGGCGCCGTGAAATTGGCCCCTGGTCGTAGTCTACTCTGTAGGCGTGGGTTCGAATCCCACTCCTGACATTGTTTTGCATTTCGGTAATTTGCCTCAAAATTCAATTTTATGTTTACACTTCGCACATTCTACAAGCGAGTCAGGATGGCCGAGCGGTCTAAGGCGCTACGTTCAGGTCGTAGTCTACTCTGTAGGCGTGGGTTCGAATCCCACTCCTGACATTTTTTTTATGTTGTGATTTGCATTTCGGAAATGTTGCCTCAAAATTTAATTTAATTAACGTTTAGGTCGTATTCTACTCTGTAGGCGTGGGTTCGAATCCCACTCCTGACATTTGTTTATGTTGTGAATTGCATTTCGGTAATTTTGCCTCAAAATTCAATTTTATGTTTACACTTCGCACATTCTACAAGCGAGTCAGGATGGCGGTCTAAGGCGCTACGTTCAGGTCGTAGTCTACTCTGTAGGCGTGGGTTCGAATCCCACTCCTGACATTTTTTTTATGTTGTGATTTGCATTTCGGAAATGTTGCCTCAAAATTTAATTTAATTAACGTTTAGGTCGTATTCTACTCTGTAGGCGTGGGTTCGAATCCCACTCCTGACATTTGTTTATGTTGTGAATTGCATTTCGGTAATTTTGCCTCAAAATTCAATTTTATGTTTACACTTCGCACATTCTAGAAGCGAGTCAGGATGGCGGTCTAAGGCGCTACGTTCAGGTCGTAGTCTACTCTGTAGGCGTGGGTTCGAATCCCATTCCTGACATTTTTTTATGTTGTGATTTGCATTTCGGAAATTTTGCCTCAAAATTTAATTTAATTAACGTTGAGGTCGTAGTCTACTCTGTAGGCGTGGGTTCAAATCCCACTCCTGACATTTCTTTATGTTGTTATTTGCATTTCGGTAATTTTGCCTCAAAATTCATTTTTTTGTTTACACTTCGCATATTCTGCAAGCGAGTCAGGATGGCAGAGCGGTCCAAGGCGCTACGTTCAGGTCGTAGTCTACTCTGTAGGCGTGGGTTCGAATCCCACTCCTGACATTTTTTTATGTTATGATTTGCATTTCGGTAATTTTGCCTCAAAATTTAATTTTCTGTTTACACTTCGCACATTCTACAAGCGAGTCAGGATGGCCGAGCGGTCTAAGGCGCTACGTCCAGGTCGTAGTCTACTCTGTAGGCGTGGGTTCGAATCCTACTCCTGACATTTTTTTATGTTGTGATTTGCATTTCGGAAATGTTGCCTCAAAATTTAATTTAATTAACGTTTAGGTCGTAGTCTACACTGTAGGCGTGGGTTCGAATCCCACTCCTGACATTTGTTTATGTTGTGATTTGCATTTCGGAAATGTTGCCTCAAAAATTAATTTAATTAACGTATAGGTCGTAGTCTACTCTGTAGGCGTGGGTTCAAATCCCACTCCTGACATTTTTTTATGTTGTGATTTGCATTTCGGTAATTTTGCCTCAAAATTCATTTTTCTGTTTACACTTCGCATATTCTACAAGCGAGTCAGGATGGCCGAGCGGTCCAAGGCGCTACGTTCAGGTCGTAGTCTACTCTGTAGGCGTGGGTTCGAATCCCACTCCTGACATTTTTTTATGTTGTGATTTGCATTTCGGTAAATTTGCCTCAAAATTCAATTTTATGTTTACACTTCGCACATTCTACAGGCGAGTCAGGATGGGCGAGCGATCTAAGGCGCTACGTTCAGGTCGTAGTCTACTCTGTAGGCGTGGGTTCGAATCCCACTCCTGACATTTTTTTATGTTGTGATTTGCATTTCGGTAATTTTGCCTCAAATTTCAAATTTATGTTTACACTTCGCACATTCTACAAGCGAGTCAGGATGGCCGAGCGGTCTAATGCGCTACGTTAAGGTCGTAGTCTACTCTGTAGGCGTGGGTTCGAATCCCACTCCTGACATTTTGTTATGTTGTGATTTGCATTTCGGAAATTTTGCCTCAAAATTTAATTTAATTAACGTTGAGGTCGTAGTCTACTCTGTAGGCGTGGGTTCAAATCCCACTCCTGACATTTCTTTATGTTGTGATTTGCATTTCGGTAATTTTGCCTCAAAATTCAATTTTTTGTTTACACTTCGCATATTCTACAAGCGAGTCAGGATGGCCGAGCGGTCCAAGGCGCTACGTTCAGGTCGTAGTCTACTCTGTAGGCGTGGGTTCGAATCCCACTCCTGACATTTTTTGATGTTATGATTTGCATTTCGGTAATTTTGCCTCAAAATTTAATTTTCTGTTTACACTTCGCACATTCTACAAGCGAGTCAGGATGGCCGAGCGGTCTAAGGCGCTACGTTCAGGTCGTAGTCTACTCTGTAGGCGTGGGTTCGAATCCCACTCCTGACATTTTTTTATGTTGTGATTTGCATTTCGGAAATGTTGCCTCAAAATTTAATTTAATTAACGTTTAGGTCGTAGTGTACTCTGTAGGCGTGGGTTCAAATCCCACTCCTGACATTTTTTTATGTTGTGATTTGCATTTCGGTAATTTTGCCTCAAAATTCAATTTTCTGTTTACTCTTCGCATATTCTACAAGCGAGTCAGGATGGCCGAGCGGTCCAAGGCGCTACGTTCAGGTCGTAGTCTACTCTGTAGGCGTGGGTTCGAATCCCACTCCTGACATTTTTTTATGTTGTGATTTGCATTTCGGTAAGTTTGCCTCAAAATTAAATTTTCTGTTGACACTTCGCACATTTTACAAGGGAATCAGGATGGCCGAGCTGTCTAAGGCGCCACGTTCAGGTTGTAGTCTACTCTGTAGGCGTGGGTTCGAACCCCACTCCTGACATTTTTTAATGTTATGATTTGCATTTCTGTATTTTTGCCTCAAAATTTAATTTTCTGTTCACACTTCGCACATTCTACAAGCGAGTCAGGATGGCCGAGCGGTCTAAGGCGCTACGTTCAGGTCGTAGTCTACTCTGTAGGCGTGGTTTCGAATCCCACTCCTGACATTTTATTATGTTGTGATTTGCATTTCGGAAATGTTGCCTCAACATTTAATTTAATTAACGTTTAGGTCGTAGTCTACTCTGTAGGCGTGGGTTCGAATCCAACTCCTGACATTTGTTTATGTTGTGATTTGCAATTCGGAAATGTTGCCTCAAAATTTAATTTAATTAACGTTTAAGTCGTAGTCTACTCTGTAGGCGTGGGTTCAAATCCCACTCCTGACATTTTTTTATGTTGTGATTTGCATTTCGGTAATTTTGCCTCAAAATTCAATTTTCTGTTTACACTTCGCATATTCTACAAGCGAGTCAGGATGGCCGAGCGGTCCAAGGCGCTACGTTCAGGTCGTAGTCTACTCTGTAGGCGTAGGTTCGAATCCCACTCCTGACATTTTTTTATGTTGTGATTTGCATTTCGGTAATTTTGCCTCAACATTTAATTTTCTGTTCACACTTCGCACATTCTACAAGCGAGTCAGGATGGCCGAGCGGTCTAAGGCGCTACGTTCAGGTCGTAGTCTACTCTGTAGGCGTGGTTTCGAATCCCACTCCTGACATTTTATTATGTTGTGATTTGCATTTCGGAAATGTTGCCTCAAAATTTAATTTAATTAACGTTTAGGTCGTAGTCTACTCTGTAGGCGTGGGTTCGAATCCCACTCCTGACATTTGTTTATGTTGTGATTTGCATTTCGGAAATGTTGCCTCAAAATTTAATTTAATTAACGTTTAGGTCGTAGTCTACTCTGTAGGCGTGGGTTCAAATCCCACTCCTGACATTTTTTTATGTTGTGATTTGCATTTCGGTAATTTTGCCTCAAAATTCAATTTTCTGTTTACACTTCGCATATTCTACAAGCGAGTCAGGATGGCCGAGCGGTCCAAGGCGCTACGTTCAGGTCGTAGTCTACTCTGTAGGCGTAGGTTCGAATCCCACTCCTGACATTTTTTTATGTTGTGATTTGCATTTCGGTAATTTTGCCTCAAAATTTAATTTTTTGTTCACACTTCGCACATTCTACAAGCGAGTCAGGATAGCCGAGCGGTCTAAGGCGCTACGTTCAGGTCGTAGTCTACTCTGTAGGCGTGGGTTCGAATCCCACTCCTGACATTTTTTTATGTTGTGATTTGCATTTCGGAAATGTTGCCTCAAAATTTAATTTAATTAACGTTTAGGTCGTAGTCTACTCTGTAGGCGTGGGTTCGAATCCCACTCCTGACATTTTTTTATGTTGTGATTTGCATTTCGGAAATGTTGCCTCAAAATTTAATTTAATTAACGTTTAGGTCGTAGTCTACTCTGTAGGCGTGGGTTCGAATCCCACTCCTGACATTTGTTTATGTTGTGATTTGCATTTCGGAAATGTTGCCTCATAATTTAATTTAATTAACGTTTAGGTCGTAGTCTACTCTGTAGGCGTGGGTTCGAATCCCACTCCTGACATTTTTTTATGTTGTGATTTGCATTTCGGTAATTTTGCCTCAAATTTCAAATTTATGTTTACACTTCGCACATTCTACAAGCGAGTCAGGATGGCCGAGCGGTCTAATGCGCTACGTTAAGGTCGTAGTCTACTCTGTAGGCGTGGGTTCGAATCCCACTCCTGACATTTTTTTATGTTATGATTTGCATTTCGGTAATTTTGCCTCAAAATTTAATTTTCTGTTTACACTTCGCACATTCTACAAGCGAGTCAGGATGGCCGAGCGGTCTAAGGAGCTACGTTCAGGTCGTAGTCTACTCTGTAGGCGTGGGTTCGAATCCCACTCCTGACATTTTTTTATGTTATGATTTGCATTTCGGTAATTTTGACTCAAAATTCAATTTTCTGTTTACACTTCGCACATTCTACAAGCGAGTCAGGATGGCCGAGCGGTCTAAGGCGCTACGTTCAGGTCGTAGTCTACTCTGTAGGCGTGGGTTCGAATCCCACTCCTGACATTTTTTTATGTTGTGATTTGCATTTCGGAAATGTTGCCTCAAAATTTAATTTAATTAACGTTTAGGTCGTAGTGTACTCTGTAGGCGTGGGTTCAAATCCCACTCCTGACATTTTTTTATGTTGTGATTTGCATTTCGGTAATTTTGCCTCAAAATTCAATTTTCTGTTTACTCTTCGCATATTCTACAAGCGAGTCAGGATGGCCGAGCGGTCCAAGGCGCTACGTTCAGGTCGTAGTCTACTCTGTAGGCGTGGGTTCGAATCCCACTCCTGACATTTTTTTATGTTGTGATTTGCATTTCGGTAAGTTTGCCTCAAAATTAAATTTTCTGTTGACACTTCGCACATTTTACAAGGGAATCAGGATGGCCGAGCTGTCTAAGGCGCCACGTTCAGGTTGTAGTCTACTCTGTAGGCGTGGGTTCGAATCCCACTCCTGACATTTTTTAATGTTATGATTTGCATTTCTGTATTTTTGCCTCAAAATTTAATTTTCTGTTCACACTTCGCACATTCTACAAGCGAGTCAGGATGGCCGAGCGGTCTAAGGCGCTACGTTCAGGTCGTAGTCTACTCTGTAGGCATGGTTTCGAATCCCACTCCTGACATTTTATTATGTTGTGATTTGCATTTCGGAAATGTTGCCTCAACATTTAATTTAATTAACGTTTAGGTCGTAGTCTACTCTGTAGGCGTGGGTTCGAATCCAACTCCTGACATTTGTTTATGTTGTGATTTGCAATTCGGAAATGTTGCCTCAAAATTTAATTTAATTAACGTTTAAGTCGTAGTCTACTCTGTAGGCGTGGGTTCAAATCCCACTCCTGACATTTTTTTATGTTGTGATTTGCATTTCGGTAATTTTGCCTCAAAATTCAATTTTCTGTTTACACTTCGCATATTCTACAAGCGAGTCAGGATGGCCGAGCGGTCCAAGGCGCTACGTTCAGGTCGTAGTCTACTCTGTAGGCGTAGGTTCGAATCCCACTCCTGACATTTTTTTATGTTGTGATTTGCATTTCGGTAATTTTGCCTCAACATTTAATTTTCTGTTCACACTTCGCACATTCTACAAGCGAGTCAGGATGGCCGAGCGGTCTAAGGCGCTACGTTCAGGTCGTAGTCTACTCTGTAGGCGTGGTTTCGAATCCCACTCCTGACATTTTATTATGTTGTGATTTGCATTTCGGAAATGTTGCCTCAAAATTTAATTTAATTAACGTTTAGGTCGTAGTCTACTCTGTAGGCGTGGGTTCGAATCCCACTCCTGACATTTGTTTATGTTGTGATTTGCATTTCGGAAATGTTGCCTCAAAATTTAATTTAATTAACGTTTAGGTCGTAGTCTACTCTGTAGGCGTGGGTTCAAATCCCACTCCTGACATTTTTTTATGTTGTGATTTGCATTTCGGTAATTTTGCCTCAAAATTCAATTTTCTGTTTACACTTCGCATATTCTACAAGCGAGTCAGGATGGCCGAGCGGTCCAAGGCGCTACGTTCAGGTCGTAGTCTACTCTGTAGGCGTAGGTTCGAATCCCACTCCTGACATTTTTTTATGTTGTGATTTGCATTTCGGTAATTTTGCCTCAAAATTTAATTTTTTGTTCACACTTCGCACATTCTACAAGCGAGTCAGGATGGCCGAGCGGTCTAAGGCGCTACGTTCAGGTCGTAGTCTACTCTGTAGGCGTGGGTTCGAATCCCACTCCTGACATTTTTTTATGTTGTGATTTGCATTTCGGAAATGTTGCCTCAAAATTTAATTTAATTAACGTTTAGGTCGTAGTCTACTCTGTAGGCGTGGGTTCGAATCCCACTCCTGACATTTGTTTATGTTGTGATTTGCATTTCGGAAATGTTGCCTCATAATTTAATTTAATTAACGTTTAGGTCGTAGTCTACTCTGTAGGCGTGGGTTCGAATCCCACTCCTGACATTTTTTTATGTTGTGATTTGCATTTCGGTAATTTTGCCTCAAATTTCAAATTTATGTTTACACTTCGCACATTCTACAAGCGAGTCAGGATGGCCGAGCGGTCTAATGCGCTACGTTAAGGTCGTAGTCTACTCTGTAGGCGTGGGTTCGAATCCCACTCCTGACATTTTTTTATGTTATGATTTGCATTTCGGTAATTTTGCCTCAAAATTTAATTTTCTGTTTACACTTCGCACATTCTACAAGCGAGTCAGGATGGCCGAGCGGTCTAAGGAGCTACGTTCAGGTCGTAGTCTACTCTGTAGGCGTGGGTTCGAATCCCACTCCTGACATTTTTTTATGTTATGATTTGCATTTCGGTAATTTTGACTCAAAATTCAATTTTCTGTTTACACTTCGCACATTTTACAAGCGAGTCAGGATGGCCGAGCTGTCTAAGGCGCAACGTTCAGGTCGTAGTCTACTCTGTAGGCGTGGGTTCGAATCCCACTCCTGACATTTTTTTATGTTATGATTTGCATTTTGGTAATTTTGCCTCAAAATTTAATTTTCTGTTCACACTTCGCACATTCTACAAGCGAGTCAGGATGGCCGAGCGGTCTAAGGCGGTACGTTCAGGTCGTAGTCTACTCTGTAGGCGTGGGTTCGAATCCCACTCCTGACATTTTTTTATGTTGTGATTTGCATTTCGGAAATGTTGCCTCAAAATTTAATTTAATTAACGTTTAGGTCGTAGTCTACTCTGTAGGCGTGGCTTCAAATCCCACTCCTGACATTTTTTTATGTTGTGATTTGCATTTCGGTAATTTTGACTCAAAATTCAATTTTCTGTTTACACTTCGCATATTCTACAAGCGAGTCAGGATGGCCGAGCGGTCCAAGGCGCTACGTTTAGGTCGTAGTCTACTCTGTAGGCGTGGGTTCGAATTCCACTCCTGACATTTTTTTATGTTGTGATTTGCATTTCGGTAATTTTGCCTCAAAATTCAATTTTATGTTTACACTTCGCACATTCTACAAGCGAGTCAGGATGGGCGAGCGGTCTAAGGCGCTACGTTCAGGTCGTAGTCTACTCTGTAGGCGTGGGTTCGAATCCCACTTCTGACATTTTTTTATGTTGTGATTTGCATTTCGGTAATTTTGCCTCAAAATTCAATTTTATGTTTACACTTCGCACATTCTACAAGCGAGTCAGGATGGCCGAGCGGTCTAATGCGCTACGTTAAGGTCGTAGTCTACTCTGTAGGCGTGGGTTCGAATCCCACTCCTGACATTTTATTGATATTTTTATTTGCATTTCGGAAATTTTGCCACAAAATTCAATTTTCTGTTTACACTTCGCACAATTTTTTCGCACATTTTACGAGCAACTCAGGATGGCCGAGCGGTCTAAGGCGCTACGTTCAGGTCGTAGTCTACTCTGTAGGCGTGGGTTCGAATCCCACTCCTGAATTTTTTTTTATTGTGATTTGCATTTCGGAAATTTTGCCTCAAAATGCAATTTTCTGTTTACACTTTGCATATTTTACGAGCTAGTCAGGATGGCCGAGCGGTCTAAGGCGCTAAGTTCAGGTCGTAGTCTACTCTGTAGGCGTGGGTTCGAATCCCACTCCTGACATTTTTTTATGTTATGATTTGCATTTCGGTAATTGTGCCTCAAAATTTAATTTTCTGTTTACACTTCGCATATTCTACAAGCGAGTCAGGATGGCCGAGCGGTCCAAGGCGCTACGTTGAGGTCGTAGTCCAGTCTGTAGGCGTGGGTTCGAATCCCACTCCTGACATTTTTTTATGTTGTGATTTGCATTTCGGTAATTTTGCCTCAAAATTCAATTTTATGTTTACACTTCGCACATTCTACAAGCGAGTCAGGATGGCCGAGCGGTCTAAGGCGCTACGTTCAGGTCGTAGTCTACTCTGTAGGCGTGGGTTCGAATCCCACTCCTGACATTTTTTTATGTTATGATTTGCATTTCGGTAAGTTTGCCTCAAAATTTAATTTTCTGTTTACACTTCGCACATTCTACAAGCGAGTCAGGATGGCCGAGCGGTCTAGGGCGCTACGTTCAGGTCGTAGTCTACTCTGTAGGCGTGGGTTCGAATCCCACTCCTGACATTTTTTTATGTTGTGATTTGCATTTCGGTAATTTTGCCTCAAAATTCAATTTTCTGTTTACACTTCGCACATTCTACAAGCGAGTCAGGATGGCCGAGCGGTCTAAGGCGCTACGTTCAGGTCGTAGTCTACTCTGTAGGCGTGGGTTCGAATCCCACTCCTGACATTTTTTTATGTTATGATTTGCATTTCGGTAATTTGGCCTCAAAATTTAATTTTCTGTTTACACTTCGCACATTCTACAAGCGAGTCAGGATGGCCGAGCGGTGTAAGGCGCTACGTTCAGGTCGTAGTCTACTCTGTAGGCGTGGGTTCGAATCCCACTCCTGACATTGTTTTGCATTTCGGTAATTTGCCTCAAAATTCAATTTTATGTTTACACTTCGCACATTCTACCAGCGAGTCAGAATGGCCGAGCGGTCTAAGGCGCTACGTTCAGGTCGTAGTCTACTCTGTAGGCGTGGGTTCGAATCCTACTCCTGACATTTTTTTATGTTATGATTTGCATTTCGGTAATTTTGCCTCAAAATTTAATTTTCTGTTTACACTTCGCACATTCTACAAGCGAGTCATGATGGCCGAGCGGTCTAAGGCGATACGTTCAGGTCGTAGTCTACTCTGTAGGCGTGGGTTCGTATCCCACTCCTGACATTTTTTTATGTTGTGATTTGCATTTCGGTAATTTTGCCTCAAAATTCAATTTTCTGTTTACACTTCGCACATTTTACAAGCGAGTCAGGATGGCCGAGCTGTCTAAGGCGCTACGTTCAGGTCGTAGTCTACTCTGTAGGCGTGGGTTCGAATCCCACTCCTGACATTTTTTTATGTTATGATTTGCATTTCGGTAATTTTGCCTGAAAATTTAATTTTCTGTTCACACTTCCCACATTCTACAAGCGAGTCAGGATGGCCGAGCGGTCTAAGGCGCTACGTTCAGGTCGTAGTCTACTCTGTAGGCGTGGGTTCGAATCCCACTCCTGACATTTTTTTATGTTGTGATTTGCATTTCGGTAATTTTGCCTCAAAATTCAATTTTCTGTTTACACTTCGCATATTCTACAAGCGAGTCAGGATGGCCGAGCGGTCCAAGGCGCTACGTTCAGGTCGTAGTCTACTCTGTAGGCGTGGGTTCGAATCCCACTCCTGACATTTTTTTGAAATGTTGCCTCAAAATTTAATTTAATTAACGTTTAGGTCGTAGTGTACTCTGTAGGCGTGGGTTCAAATCCCACTCCTGACATTTTTTTATGTTGTGATTTGCATTTCGGTAATTTTGCCTCAAAATTCAATTTTCTGTTTACACTTCGCATATTCTACAAGCGAGTCAGGATGGCCGAGCGGTCCAAGGCGCTACGTTCAGGTCGTAGTCTACTCTGTAGGCGTGGGTTCGAATCCCACTCCTGACATTTTTTTTATGTTGTGATTTGCATTTCGGTAATTTTGCCTCAAAATTCAATTTTCTGTTTACACTTCGCAAATTTTACAAGCGAGTCAGGATGGCCGATCGGTCTAAGGCGCTACGTTCAGGTCGTAGTCTACTCTGTAGGCGTGGGTACGAATCCCACTCCTGACATTTTTTTATGTTGTGATTTGCATTTCGGAAATGTTGCCTCACAATTTAATTTAATTAACGTTTAGGTCGTAGTCTACTCTGTAGGCGTGGGTTCAAATCCCACTCCTGACATTTTTTATGTTGTGATTTGCATTTCGGTAATTTTGCCTCAAAATTCAATTTTCTGTTTACACTTCGCATATTCTACAAGCGAGTCAGGATGGCCGAGCGGTCCAAGGCGCTACGTTCAGGTATTAGTCTACTCTGTAGGCGTGGGTTCGAATTCCACTCCTGACATTTTTTTATGTTGTGATTTGCATTTCGGTAATTTTGCCTCAAAATTCAATTTTATGTTTACACTTCGCACATTCTACAAGCGAGTCAGGATGGGCGAGCGGTCTAAGGCGCTACGTTCAGGTCGTAGTCTACTCTGTAGGCGTGGGTTCGAATCCCACTCCTGACATTTTTTTATGTTGTGATTTGCATTTCGGTAATTTTGCATCAAAATTCAATTTTATGTTTACACTTCGCACATTCTACAAGCGAGTCAGGATGGCCGAGCGGTATAATGCGCTACGTTAAGGTCGTAGTCTACTCTGTAGGCGTGGGTTCTAATCCCACTCCTGACATTTTTTTATGTTATGATTTGCATTTCGGTAATTTTGCCTCAAAATTTAATTTTCTGTTTACACTTCGCACATTCTACAAGCGAGTCAGGATGGCCGAGCGGTGTAAGGCGCTACGTTCAGGTCGTAGTCTACTCTGTAGGCGTGGGTTCGAATCCCACTCCTGACATTGTTTTGCATTTCGGTAATTTGCCTCAAAATTCTATTTTATGTTTACACTTCGCACATTCTACCAGCGAGTCAGAATGGCCGAGCGGTCTAACGCGCTACGTTCAGGTCGTAGTCTACTCTGTAGGCGTGGGTTCTAATCCCACTCCTGACATTTTTATTTGCATTTCGGTAATTTTGCCTCAAAATTTAATTTTCTGTTTACACTTCGCACAATATTTTCGCACATTTTACGAGCAACTCAGGATGGCCGAGCGGTCCAAGGCGCTACGTTCAGGTCGCAGTCTACTCTGTAGGCGTGGGTTCGAATCCTACTCCTGACATTGTTTTATGTTATGATTTGCATTTCGGTAATTTTGCCTCAAAATTTAATTTTCTGTTTACACTTCGCACATTCTACAAGCGAGTCAGGATGGCCGAGCGGTGTAAGGCGATACGTTCAGGTCGTAGTCTACTCTGTAGGCGTGGGTTCGAATCCCACTCCTGACATTTTTTTATGTTGTGATTTGCATTTCGGTAATTTTGCCTCAAAATTCAATTTTCTGTTTACGCTTCGCACATTTTACAAGCGAGTCAGGATGGCCGAGCTGTCTAAGGCGCTACGTTCAGGTCGTAGTCTACTCTGTAGGCGTGGGTTCGAATCCCACTCCTGACATTTTTTTATGTTATGATTTGCATTTCGGTAATTTTGCCTCAAAATTTAATTTTCTGTTCACACTTCGCACATTCTACAAGCGAGTCAGGATGGCCGAGCGGTCTAAGGCGCTACGTTCAGGTCGTAGTCTACTCTGTAGGCGTGGGTTCGAATCCCACTCCTGACATTTTTTTATGTTGTGATTTGCATTTCGGAAATGTTGCCTCAAAATTTAATTTAATTAACGTTTAGGTCGTAGTGTACTCTGTAGGCGTGGGTTCAAATCCCACTCCTGACATTTTTGTATGTTGTGATTTGCATTTCGGTAATTTTGCCTCAAAATTCAATTTTCTGTTTACACTTCGCATATTCTACAAGCGAGTCAGGATGGCCGAGCGGTCCAAGGCGCTACGTTCAGGTCGTAGTCTACTCTGTAGGCGTGGGTTCGAATCCCACTCCTGACATTTTTTTATGTTGTGATTTGCATTTCGGTAATTTTGCCTCAAAATTCAATTTTCTGTTTACACTTCGCACATTTTACAAGCGAGTCAGGATGGCCGAGCTGTCTAAAGCGCTACGTTCAGGTCGTAGTCTACTCTGTAGGCGTGGGTTCGAATCCCACTCCTGAAATTTTTTTATGTTATGATTTGCATTTCGGTAATTTTGCCTCAAAATTTAATTTTCTGTTCACACTTCGCACATTCTACAAGCGAGTCAGGATGGCCGAGCGGTCTAAGGCGCTACGTTCAGGTCGTAGTCTACTCTGTAGGCGTGGGTTCGAATCCCACTCCTGACATTTTTTTATGTTGTGATTTGCATTTCGGAAATGTTGCCTCAAAATTTAATTTAATTAACGTTTAGGTCGTAGTCTACTCTGTAGGCGTGGGTTCAAATCCCACTCCTGACATTTTTTATGTTGTGATTTGCATTTCGGTAATTTTGCCTCAAAATTCAATTTTCTGTTTACACTTCGCATATTCTACAAGCGAGTCAGGATGGCCGAGCGGTCCAAGGCGCTACGTTCAGGTATTAGTCTACTCTGTAGGCGTGGGTTCGAATTCCACTCCTGACATTTTTTTATGTTGTGATTTGCATTTTGGTAATTTTGCCTCAAAATTCAATTTTATGTTTACACTTCGCACATTCTACAAGCGAGTCAGGATGGGCGAGCGGTCTAAGGCGCTACGTTCAGGTCGTAGTCTATTCTGTAGGCGTGGGTTCGAATCCCACTCCTGACACTTTTTTATGTTGTGATTTGCATTTCGGTAATTTTGCCTCAAAATTTAATTTTCTGTTTACACTTCGCACATTCTACAAGCGAGTCAGGATGGCCGAGCGGTGTAAGGCGCTACGTTCAGGTCGTAGTCTACTCTGTAGGCGTGGGTTCGAATCCCACTCCTGACATTGTTTTGCATTTCGGTAATTTGCCTCAAAATTCAATTTTATGTTTACACTTCGCACATTCTACCAGCGAGTCAGAATTGCCGAGCGGTCTAAGGCGCTACGTTCAGGTCGTAGTCTACTCTGTAGGCGTGGGTTCTAATCCCACTCCTGACATTTTTATTTGCATTTCGGTAATTTTGCCTCAAAATTTAATTTTCTGTTTACACTTCGCACAATATTTTCGCACATTTTACGAGCAACTCAGGATGGCCGAGCGGTCCAAGGCGCTACGTTCAGGTCGCAGTCTACTCTGTAGGCGTGGGTTCGAATCCTACTCCTGACATTGTTTTATGTTATGATTTGCATTTCGGTAATTTTGCCTCAAAATTTAATTTTCTGTTTACACTTCGCACATTCTACAAGCGAGTCAGAATGGCCGAGCGGTCTAAGGCGATACGTTCAGGTCGTAGTCTACTCTGTAGGCGTGGGTTCGAATCCCACTCCTGACATTTTTTTATGTTATGATTTGCATTTCGGTAATTTTGCCTCAAAATTTAATTTTCTGTTCACACTTCGCACATTCTACAAGCGAGTCAGGATGGCCGAGCGGTCTAAGGCGCTACGTTCAGGTCGTAGTCTACTCTGTAGGCGTGGGTTCGAATCCCACTCCTGACATTTTTTTATGTTGTGATTTGCATTTCGGAAATGTTGCCTCAAAATTTAATTTAATTAACGTTTAGGTCGTAGTTTACTCTGTAGGCGTGGGTTCAAATCCCACTCCTGACATTTTTTTATGTTGTGATTTGCATTTCGGTAATTTTGCCTCAAAATTCAATTTTCTGTTTACACTTCGCATATTCTACAAGCGAGTCAGGATGGCCGAGCGGTCCAAGGCGCTACGTTCAGGTCGTAGTCTACTCTGTAGGCGTGGGTTCGAATCCCACTCCTGACATTTTTTTATGTTGTGATTTGCATTTCGGTAATTTTGCCTCAAAATTCAATTTTCTGTTTACACTTCGCACATTTTACAAGCGAGTCAGGATGGCCGAGCTGTCTAAAGCGCTACGTTCAGGTCGTAGTCTACTCTGTAGGCGTGGGTTCGAATCCCACTCCTGAAATTTTTTTATGTTATGATTTGCATTTCGGTAATTTTGCCTCAAAATTTAATTTTCTGTTCACACTTCGCACTTTCTACAAGCGAGTCAGGATGGCCGAGCGGTCTAAGGCGCTACGTTCAGGTTGTAGTCTACTCTGTAGGCGTGGGTTCGAATCCCACTCCTGACATTTTTTTATGTTGTGATTTGCATTTCGGAAATGTTGCCTCAAAATTTAATTTAATTAACGTTTAGGTCGTAGTCTACTCTGTAGGCGTGGGTTCAAATCCCACTCCTGACATTTTTTATGTTGTGATTTGCATTTCGGTAATTTTGCCTCAAAATTCAATTTTCTGTTTACACTTCGCATATTCTACAAGCGAGTCAGGATGGCCGAGCGGTCCAAGGCGCTACGTTCAGGTATTAGTCTACTCTGTAGGCGTGGGTTCGAATTCCACTCCTGACATTTTTTTATGTTGTGATTTGCATTTCGGTAATTTTGCCTCAAAATTCAATTTTATGTTTACACTTCGCACATTCTACAAGCGAGTCAGGATGGGCGAGCGGTCTAAGGCGCTACGTTCAGGTCGTAGTCTACTCTGTAGGCGTGGGTTCGAATCCCACTCCTGACATTTTTTTATGTTGTGATTTGCATTTCGGTAATTTTGCCTCAAAATTCAATTTTATGTTTACACTTCGCACATTCTACAAGCGAGTCAGGATGGCCTAGCGGTATAATGCGCTACGTTAAGGTCGTAGTCTACTCTGTAGGCGTGGGTTCTAATCCCACTCCTGACATTTTTTTATGTTATGATTTGCATTTCGGTAATTTTGCCTCAAAATTTAATTTTCTGTTTACACTTCGCACATTCTACAAGCGAGTCAGGATGGCCGAGCGGTGTAAGGCGCTACGTTCAGGTCGTAGTCTAATCTGTAGGCGTGGGTTCGAATCCCACTCCTGACATTGTTTTGCATTTCGGTAATTTGCCTCAAAATTCTATTTTATGTTTACACTTCGCACATTCTACCAACGAGTCAGAATGGCCGAGCGGTCTAAGGCGCTACGTTCAGGTCGTAGTCTACTCTGTAGGCGTGGGTTCTAATCCCACTCCTGACATTTTTATTTGCATTTCGGTAATTTTGCCTCAAAATTTAATTTTATGTTTACACTTCGCACAATTTTTTCGCACATTTTACTAGCAACTCAGGATGGCCGAGCGGTCTAAGGCGCTACGTTGACGTCGTAGTCCACTCTGTAGGCGTGGGTTCGAATCCTACTCCTGACTTTTTATTTGCATTTCGGAAATTTTGCCACAAAATTCAATTTTCTGTTTACACTTCGCACAATTTTTTCGCACATTTTACTAGCAACTCAGGATGGCCGAGCGGTCTAAGGCGCTACGTTGAGGTCGTAGTCCACTCTGTAGGCGTGGGTTCGAATCCCACTCCTGACATTTTTTTATGTTGTGATTTGCATTTCGGTAATTTTGCCTCAAAATTCAATTTTCTGTTTACACTTCGCACATTCTACAAGCGAGTCAGGATGGCCAAGCGGTCTAAGGCGCTAAGTTCAGGTCGTAGTCTACTCTGTAGGCGTGGGTTCGAATCCCACTCCTGACATTTTTTTATGTTGTGATTTGCATTTCGGTAATTTTGCCTCAAAATTCAATTTTCTGTTTACACTTCGCATATTCTACAAGCGAGTCAGGATGGCCGAGCGGTCCAAGGCGCTACGTTGAGGTCGTAGTCCACTCTGTAGGCGTGGGTTCGAATCCCACTCCTGACATTTTTTTATGTTATGATTTGCATTTCGGTAATTTTGCCTCAAAATTTAATTTTCTGTTTACACTTCGCACATTCTACAAGCGAGTCAGAATGGCCGAGTGGTCTAAGGCGCTACGTTCAGGTGGTAGTCTACTCTGTAGGCGTGGGTTTGAATCCCACTCCTGACATTTTTTTATGTTGTGATTTGCATTTCGGAAATGTTGCCTCAAAATTTAATTTAATTAACGTTTAGGTCGTAGTGTACTCTGTAGGCGTGGGTTCAAATCCCACTCCTGACATTTTTTTATGTTGTGATTTGCATTTCGGTAATTTTGCCTCAAAATTCAATTTTCTGTTTACACTTCGCATATTCTACAAGCGAGTCAGGATGGCCGAGCGGTCCAAGGCGCTACGTTCAGGTCGTAGTCTACTCTGTAGGCGTGGGTTCGAATCCCACTCCTGACATTTTTTTATGTTGTGATTTGCATTTCGGTAATTTTGCCTCAAAATTCAATTTTCTGTTTACACTTCGCACATTTTACAAGCGAGTCAGGATGGCCGAGCTGTCTAAAGCGCTACGTTCAGGTCGTAGTCTACTCTGTAGGCGTGGGTTCGAATCCCACTCCTGAAATTTTTTTATGTTATGATTTGCATTTCGGTAATTTTGCCTCAAAATTTAATTTTCTGTTCACACTTCGCACATTCTACAAGCGAGTCAGGATGGCCGAGCGGTCTAAGGCGCTACGTTCAGGTCGTAGTCTACTCTGTAGGCGTGGGTTCGAATCCCACTCCTGACATTTTTTTATGTTGTGATTTGCATTTCGGAAATGTTGCCTCAAAATTTAATTTAATTAACGTTTAGGTCGTAGTCTACTCTGTAGGCGTGGGTTCAAATCCCACTCCTGACATTTTTTATGTTGTGATTTGCATTTCGGTAATTTTGCCTCAAAATTCAATTTTCTGTTTACACTTCGCATATTCTACAAGCGAGTCAGGATGGCCGAGCGGTCCAAGGCGCTACGTTCAGGTATTAGTCTACTCTGTAGGCGTGGGTTCGAATTCCACTCCTGACATTTTTTTAAGTTGTGATTTGCATTTTGGTAATTTTGCCTCAAAATTCAATTTTATGTTTACACTTCGCACATTCTACAAGCGAGTCAGGATGGGCGAGCGGTCTAAGGCGCTACGTTCAGGTCGTAGTCTACTCTGTAGGCGTGGGTTCGAATCCCACTCCTGACACTTTTTTATGTTGTGATTTGCATTTCGGTAATTTTGCCTCAAAATTTAATTTTCTGTTTACACTTCGCACATTCTACAAGCGAGTCAGGATGGCCGAGCGGTGTAAGGCGCTACGTTCAGGTCGTAGTCTACTCTGTAGGCGTGGGTTCGAATCCCACTCCTGACATTGTTTTGCATTTCGGTAATTTGCCTCAAAATTCTATTTTATGTTTACACTTCGCACATTCTACCAGCGAGTCAGAATGGCCGAGCGGTCTAAGGCGCTACGTTCAGGTCGTAGTCTACTCAGTAGGCGTGGGTTCTAATCCCACTCCTGACATTTTTATTTGCATTTCGGTAATTTTGCCTCAAAATTTAATTTTCGGTTTACACTTCGCACAATATTTTCGCACATTTTACGAGCAACTCAGGATGGCCGAGCGGTCCAAGGCGCTACGTTCAGGTCGCAGTCTACTCTGTAGGCGTGGGTTCGAATCCTACTCCTGACATTGTTTTATGTTATGATTTGCATTTCGGTAATTTTGCCTCAAAATTTAATTTTCTGTTTACACTTCGCACATTCTACAAGCGAGTCAGGATGGCCGAGCGGTCTAAGGCGATACGTTCAGGTCGTAGTCTACTCTGTAGGCGTGGGTTCGAATCCCACTCCTGACATTTTTTTATGTTATGATTTGCATTTCGGTAATTTTGCCTCAAAATTTAATTTTCTGTTCACACTTCGCACATTCTACAAGCGAGTCAGGATGGCCGAGCGGTCTAAGGCGCTACGTTCAGGTCGTAGTCTACTCTGTAGGCGTGGGTTCGAATCCCACTCCTGACATTTTTTTATGTTGTGATTTGCATTTCGGAAATGTTGCCTCAAAATTTAATTTAATTAACGTTTAGGTCGTAGTTTACTCTGTAGGCGTGGGTTCAAATCCCACTCCTGACATTTTTTTATGTTGTGATTTGCATTTCGGTAATTTTGCCTCAAAATTCAATTTTCTGTTTACACTTCGCATATTCTACAAGCGAGTCAGGATGGCCGAGCGGTCCAAGGCGCTACGTTCAGGTCGTAGTCTACTCTGTAGGCGTGGGTTCGAATCCCACTCCTGACATTTTTTTATGTTGTGATTTGCATTTCGGTAATTTTGCCTCAAAATTCAATTTTCTGTTTACACTTCGCACATTTTACAAGCGAGTCAGGATGGCCGAGCTGTCTAAAGCGCTACGTTCAGGTCGTAGTCTACTCTGTAGGCGTGGGTTCGAATCCCACTCCTGAAATTGTTTTATGTTGTGATTTGCATTTCGGTAATTTTGCCTCAAAATTCAATTTTCTGTTTACACTTCGCATATTCTACAAGCGAGTCAGGATGGCCGAGCGGTCCAAGGCGCTACGTTCAGGTATTAGTCTACTCTGTAGGCGTGGGTTCGAATTCCACTCCTGACATTTTTTTATGTTGTGATTTGCATTTCGGTAATTTTGCCTCAAAATTCAATTTTATGTTTACACTTCGCACATTCTACAAGCGAGTCAGGATGGGCGAGCGGTCTAAGGCGCTACGTTCAGGTTGTAGTCTACTCTGTAGGCGTGGGTTCGAATCCCACTCCTGACATTTTTTTATGTTGTGATTTGCATTTCGGAAATGTTGCCTCAAAATTTAATTTAATTAACGTTTAGGTCGTAGTCTACTCTGTAGGCGTGGGTTCAAATCCCACTCCTGACATTTTTTATGTTGTGATTTGCATTTCGGTAATTTTGCCTCAAAATTCAATTTTCTGTTTACACTTCGCATATTCTACAAGCGAGTCAGGATGGCCGAGCGGTCCAAGGCGCTACGTTCAGGTATTAGTCTACTCTGTAGGCGTGGGTTCGAATTCCACTCCTGACATTTTTTTATGTTGTGATTTGCATTTCGGTAATTTTGCCTCAAAATTCAATTTTATGTTTACACTTCGCACATTCTACAAGCGAGTCAGGATGGGCGAGCGGTCTAAGGCGCTACGTTCAGGTCGTAGTCTACTCTGTAGGCGTGGGTTCGAATCCCACTCCTGACATTTTTTTATGTTGTGATTTGCATTTCGGTAATTTTGCCTCAAAATTCAATTTTATGTTTACACTTCGCACATTCTACAAGCGAGTCAGGATGGCCGAGCGGTATAATGCGCTACGTTAAGGTCGTAGTCTACTCTGTAGGCGTGGGTTCTAATCCCACTCCTGACATTTTTTTATGTTATGATTTGCATTTCGGTAATTTTGCCTCAAAATTTAATTTTCTGTTTACACTTCGCACATTCTACAAGCGAGTCAGGATGGCCGAGCGGTGTAAGGCGCTACGTTCAGGTCGTAGTCTAATCTGTAGGCGTGGGTTCGAATCCCACTCCTGACATTGTTTTGCATTTCGGTAATTTGCCTCAAAATTCTATTTTATGTTTACACTTCGCACATTCTACCAGCGAGTCAGAATGGCCGAGCGGTCTAAGGCGCTACGTTCAGGTCGTAGTCTACTCTGTAGGCGTGGGTTCTAATCCCACTCCTGACATTTTTATTTGCATTTCGGTAATTTTGCCTCAAAATTTAATTTTCTGTTTACACTTCGCACAATTTTTTCGCACATTTTACTAGCAACTCAGGATGGCCGAGCGGTCTAAGGCGCTACGTTGAGGTCGTAGTCCACTCTGTAGGCGTGGGTTCGAATCCCACTCCTGACATTTTTTTATGTTGTGATTTGCATTTCGGTAATTTTGCCTCAAAATTCAATTTTCTGTTTACACTTCGCATATTCTACAAGCGAGTCAGGATGGCCGAGCGGTCCAAGGCGCTACGTTGAGGTCGTAGTCCAATCTGTAGGCGTGGGTTCGAATCCCACTCCTGACATTTTTTTATGTTATGATTTGCATTTCGGTAATTTTGCCTCAAAATTTAATTTTCTGTTTACACTTCGCACATTCTACAAGCGAGTCAGAATGGCCGAGCGGTCTAAGGCGCTACGTTCAGGTGGTAGTCTACTCTGTAGGCGTGGGTTTGAATCCCACTCCTGACATTTTTTTATGTTGTGATTTGCATTTCGGAAATGTTGCCTCAAAATTTAATTTAATTAACGTTTAGGTCGTAGTGTACTCTGTAGGCGTGGGTTCAAATCCCACTCCTGACATTTTTTTATGTTGTGATTTGCATTTCGGTAATTTTGCCTCAAAATTCAATTTTCTGTTTACACTTCGCACATTCTACAAGCGAGTCAGGATGGCCGAGCGGTCTAAGGCGCTACGTTCAGGTCGTAGTCTACTCTGTAGGCGTGGGTACGAATCCCACTCCTGACATTTTTTTATGTTATGATTTGCATTTCGGTAATTTTGCCTCAAAATTTAATTTTCTGTTCACACTTCGCACATTCTACAAGCGAGTCAGGATGGCCGAGCGGTCTAAGGCGCTACGTTCAGGTCGTAGTCTACTCTGTAGGCGTGGGTTCGAATCCCACTCCTGACATTTTTTTATGTTGTGATTTGCATTTCGGAAATGTTGCCTCAAAATTTAATTTAATTAACGTTTAGGTCGTAGTCTACTCTGTAGGCGTGGGTTCAAATCCCACTCCTGACATTTTTTATGTTGTGATTTGCATTTCGGTAATTTTGCCTCAAAATTCAATTTTCTGTTTACACTTCGCATATTCTACAAGCGAGTCAGGATGGCCGAGCGGTCCAAGGCGCTACGTTCAGGTATTAGTCTACTCTGTAGGCGTGGGTTCGAATTCCACTCCTGACATTTTTTTATGTTGTGATTTGCATTTCGGTAATTTTGCCTCAAAATTCAATTTTATGTTTACACTTCGCACATTCTACAAGCGAGTCAGGATGGGCGAGCGGTCTAAGGCGCTACGTTCAGGTCGTAGTCTACTCTGTAGGCGTGGGTTCGAATCCCACTCCTGACATTTTTTTATGTTGTGATTTGCATTTCGGTAATTTTGCCTCAAAATTCAATTTTATGTTTACACTTCGCACATTCTACAAGCGAGTCAGGATGGCCGAGCGGTATAATGCGCTACGTTAAGGTCGTAGTTTACTCTGTAGGCGTGGGTTCTAATCCCACTCCTGACATTTTTTTATGTTATGATTTGCATTTCGGTAATTTTGCCTCAAAATTTAATTTTCTGTTTACACTTCGCACATTCTACAAGCGAGTCAGGATGGCCGAGCGGTGTAAGGCGCTACGTTCAGGTCGTAGTCTAATCTGTAGGCGTGGGTTCGAATCCCACTCCTGACATTGTTTTGCATTTCGGTAATTTGCCTCAAAATTCTATTTTATGTTTACACTTCGCACAATCTACCAGCGAGTCAGAATGGCCGAGCGGTCTAAGGCGCTACGTTCAGGTCGTAGTCTACTCTGTAGGCGTGGGTTCTAATCCCACTCCTGACATTTTTATTTGCATTTCGGTAATTTTGCCTCAAAATTTAATTTTCTGTTTACACTTCGCACAATTTTTTCGCACATTTTACTAGCAACTCAGGATGGCCGAGCGGTCTAAGGCGCTACGTTGAGGTCGTAGTCCACTCTGTAGGCGTGGGTTCGAATCCTACTCCTGACTTTTTATTTGCATTTCGGAAATTTTGCCACAAAATTCAATTTTCTGTTTACACTTCGCACAATTTTTTCGCACATTTTACTAGCAACTCAGGATGGCCGAGCGGTCTAAGGCGCTACGTTGAGGTCGTAGTCCACTCTGTAGGCGTGGGTTCGAATCCCACTCCTGACATTTTTTCATGTTGTGATTTGCATTTCGGTAATTTTGCCTCAAAATTCAATTTTCTGTTTACACTTCGCACATTCTACAAGCGAGTCAGGATGGCCAAGCGGTCTAAGGCGCTAAGTTCAGGTCGTAGTCTACTCTGTAGGCGTGGGTTCGAATCCCACTCCTGACATTTTTTTATGTTGTGATTTGCATTTCGGTAATTTTGCCTCAAAATTCAATTTTCTGTTTACACTTCGCATATTCTACAAGCGAGTCAGGATGGCCGAGCGGTCCAAGGCGCTACGTTGAGGTCGTAGTCCACTCTGTAGGCGTGGGTTCGAATCCCACTCCTGACATTTTTTTATGTTATGATTTGCATTTCGGTAATTTTGCCTCAAAATTTAATTTTCTGTTTACACTTCGCACATTCTACAAGCGAGTCAGAATGGCCGAGCGGTCTAAGGCGCTACGTTCAGGTGGTAGTCTACTCTGTAGGCGTGGGTTTGAATCCCACTCCTGACATTTTTTTATGTTGTGATTTGCATTTCGGAAATGTTGCCTCAAAATTTAATTTAATTAACGTTTAGGTCGTAGTGTACTCTGTAGGCGTGGGTTCAAATCCCACTCCTGACATTTTTTTATGTTGTGATTTGCATTTCGGTAATTTTGCCTCAAAATTCAATTTTCTGTTTACACTTCGCATATTCTACAAGCGAGTCAGGATGGCCGAGCGGTCCAAGGCGCTACGTTCAGGTCGTAGTCTACTCTGTAGGCGTGGGTTCGAATCCCACTCCTGACATTTTTTTATGTTGTGATTTGCATTTCGGTAATTTTGCCTCAAAATTCAATTTTCTGTTTACACTTCGCACATTTTACAAGCGAGTCAGGATGGCCGAGCTGTCTAAAGCGCTACGTTCAGGTCGTAGTCTACTCTGTAGGCGTGGGTTCGAATCCCACTCCTGAAATTTTTTTATGTTATGATTTGCATTTCGGTAATTTTGCCTCAAAAATTAATTTTCTGTTCACACTTCGCACATTCTACAAGCGAGTCAGGATGGCCGAGCGGTCTAAGGCGCTACGTTCAGGTCGTAGTCTACTCTGTAGGCGTGGGTTCGAATCCCACTCCTGACATTTTTTTATGTTGTGATTTGCATTTCGGAAATGTTGCCTCAAAATTTAATTTAATTAACGTTTAGGTCGTAGTCTACTCTGTAGGCGTGGGTTCAAATCCCACTCCTGACATTTTTTATGTTGTGATTTGCATTTCGGTAATTTTGCCTCAAAATTCAATTTTCTGTTTACACTTCGCATATTCTACAAGCGAGTCAGGATGGCCGAGCGGTCCAAGGCGCTACGTTCAGGTATTAGTCTACTCTGTAGGCGTGGGTTCGAATTCCACTCCTGACATTTTTTTATGTTGTGATTTGCATTTTGGTAATTTTGCCTCAAAATTCAATTTTATGTTTACACTTCGCACATTCTACAAGCGAGTCAGGATGGGCGAGCGGTCTAAGGCGCTACGTTCAGGTCGTAGTCTACTCTGTAGGCGTGGGTTCGAATCCCACTCCTGACACTTTTTTATGTTGTGATTTGCATTTCGGTAATTTTGCCTCAAAATTTAATTTTCTGTTTACACTTCGCACATTCTACAAGCGAGTCAGGATGGCCGAGCGGTGTAAGGCGCTACGTTCAGGTCGTAGTCTACTCTGTAGGCGTGGGTTCGAATCCCACTCCTGACATTGTTTTGCATTTCGGTAATTTGCCTCAAAATTCTATTTTATGTTTACACTTCGCACATTCTACCAGCGAGTCAGAATGGCCGAGCGGTCTAAGGCGCTACGTTCAGGTCGTAGTCTACTCTGTAGGCGTGGGTTCTAATCCCACTCCTGACATTTTTATTTGCATTTCGGTAATTTTGCCTCAAAATTTAATTTTCTGTTTACACTTCGCACAATATTTTCGCACATTTTACGAGCAACTCAGGATGGCCGAGCGGTCCAAGGCGCTACGTTCAGGTCGCAGTCTACTCTGTAGGCGTGGGTTCGAATCCTACTCCTGACATTGTTTTATGTTATGATTTGCATTTCGGTAATTTTGCCTCAAAGTTTAATTTTCTGTTTACACTTCGCACATTCTACAAGCGAGTCAGGATGGCCGAGCGGTCTAAGGCGATACGTTCAGGTCGTAGTCTACTCTGTAGGCGTGGGTTCGAATCCCACTCCTGACATTTTTTTATGTTATGATTTGCATTTCGGTAATTTTGCCTCAAAATTTAATTTTCTGTTCACACTTCGCACATTCTACAAGCGAGTCAGGATGGCCGAGCGGTCTAAGGCGCTACGTTCAGGTCGTAGTCTACTCTGTAGGCGTGGGTTCGAATCCCACTCCTTTTTTTTTTTGTTATGTTGTGATTTGCATTTCGGAAATGTTGCCTCAAAATTTAATTTAATTAACGTTTAGGTCGTAGTCTACTCTGTAGGCGTGGGTTCAAATCCCACTCCTGACATTTTTTTATGTTGTGATTTGCATTTCGGTAATTTTGCCTCAAAATTCAATTTTCTGTTTACACTTCGCATATTCTACAAGCGAGTCAGGATGGCCGAGCGGTCCAAGGCGCTACGTTCAGGTATTAGTCTACTCTGTAGGCGTGGGTTCGAATTCCACTCCTGACATTTTTTTATGTTGTGATTTGCATTTCGGTAATTTTGCCTCAAAATTCAATTTTATGTTTACACTTCGCACATTCTACAAGCGAGTCAGGATGGGCGAGCGGTCTAAGGCGCTACGTTCAGGTCGTAGTCTACTCTGTAGGCGTGGGTTCGAATCCCACTCCTGACATTTTTTTATGTTGTGATTTGCATTTCGGTAATTTTGCCTCAAAATTTAATTTTATGTTTACACTTCGCACATTCTACAAGCGAGTCAGGATGGCCGAGCGGTATAATGCGCTACGTTAAGGTTGTAGTCTACTCTGTAGGCGTGGGTTCTAATCCCACTCCTGACATTTTTTTATGTTATGATTTGCATTTCGGTAATTTTGCCTCAAAATTTAATTTTCTGTTTACACTTCGCACATTCTACAAGCGAGTCAGGATGGCCGAGCGGTGTAAGGCGCTACGTTCAGGTCGTAGTCTAATCTGTAGGCGTGGGTTCGAATCCCACTCCTGACATTGTTTTGCATTTCGGTAATTTGCCTCAAAATTCTATTTTATGTTTACACTTCGCACATTCTACCAGCGAGTCAGAATGGCCGAGCGGTCTAAGGCGCTACGTTCAGGTCGTAGTCTACTCTGTAGGCGTGGGTTCTAATCCCACTCCTGACATTTTTATTTGCATTTCGGTAATTTTGCCTCAAAATTTAATTTTCTGTTTACACTTCGCACAATTTTTTCGCACATTTTACTAGCAACTCAGGATGGCCGAGCGGTCTAAGGCGCTACGTTGACGTCGTAGTTCACTCTGTAGGCGTGGGTTCGAATCCTACTCCTGACTTTTTATTTGCATTTCGGAAATTTTGCCACAAAATTCAATTTTCTGTTTACACTTCGCACAATTTTTTCGCACATTTTACTAGCAACTCAGGATGGCCGAGCGGTCTAAGGCGCTACGTTGAGGTCGTAGTCCACTCTGTAGGCGTGGGTTCGAATCCCACTCCTGACATTTTTTTATGTTGTGATTTGCATTTCGGTAATTTTGCCTCAAAATTCAATTTTCTGTTTACACTTCGCACATTCTACAAGCGAGTCAGGATGGCCAAGCGGTCTAAGGCGCTAAGTTCAGGTCGTAGTCTACTCTGTAGGCGTGGGTTCGAATCCCACTCCTGACATTTTTTTATGTTGTGATTTGCATTTCGGTAATTTTGCCTCAAAATTCAATTTTCTGTTTACACTTCGCATATTCTACAAGCGAGTCAGGATGGCCGAGCGGTCCAAGGCGCTACGTTGAGGTCGTAGTCCACTCTGTAGGCGTGGGTTCGAATCCCACTCCTGACATTTTTTTATGTTATGATTTGCATTTCGGTAATTTTGCCTCAAAATTTAATTTTCTGTTTACACTTCGCACATTCTACAAGCGAGTCAGAATGGCCGAGCGGTCTAAGGCGCTACGTTCAGGTGGTAGTCTACTCTGTAGGCGTGGGTTTGAATCCCACTCCTGACATTTTTTTATGTTGTGATTTGCATTTCGGAAATGTTGCCTCAAAATTTAATTTAATTAACGTTTAGGTCGTAGTGTACTCTGTAGGCGTGGGTTCAAATCCCACTCCTGACATTTTTTTATGTTGTGATTTGCATTTCGGTAATTTTGCCTCAAAATTCAATTTTCTGTTTACACTTCGCACATTCTACAAGCGAGTCAGGATGGCCGAGCGGTCTAAGGCGCTACGTTCAGGTCGTAGTCTACTCTGTAGGCGTGGGTACGAATCCCACTCCTGACATTTTTTTATGTTATGATTTGCATTTCGGTAATTTTGCCTCAAAATTTAATTTTCTGTTCACACTTCGCACATTCTACAAGCGAGTCAGGATGGCCGAGCGGTCTAAGGCGCTACGTTCAGGTCGTAGTCTACTCTGTAGGCGTGGGTTCGAATCCCACTCCTGACATTTTTTTATGTTGTGATTTGCATTTCGGAAATGTTGCCTCAAAATTTAATTTAATTAACGTTTAGGTCGTAGTCTACTCTGTAGGCGTGGGTTCAAATCCCACTCCTGACATTTTTTATGTTGTGATTTGCATTTCGGTAATTTTGCCTCAAAATTCAATTTTCTGTTTACACTTCGCACATTCTACAAGCGAGTCAGGATGGCCAAGCGGTCTAAGGCGCTAAGTTCAGGTCGTAGTCTACTCTGTAGGCGTGGGTTCGAATCCCACTCCTGACATTTTTTTATGTTGTGATTTGCATTTCGGTAATTTTGCCTCAAAATTCAATTTTCTGTTTACACTTCGCATATTCTACAAGCGAGTCAGGATGGCCGAGCGGTCCAAGGCGCTACGTTGAGGTCGTAGTCCACTCTGTAGGCGTGGGTTCGAATCCCACTCCTGACATTTTTTTATGTTATGATTTGCATTTCGGTAATTTTGCCTCAAAATTTAATTTTCTGTTTACACTTCGCACATTCTACAAGCGAGTCAGAATGGCCGAGCGGTCTAAGGCGCTACGTTCAGGTGGTAGTCTACTCTGTAGGCGTGGGTTTGAATCCCACTCCTGACATTTTTTTATGTTGTGATTTGCATTTCGGAAATGTTGCCTCAAAATTTAATTTAATTAACGTTTAGGTCGTAGTGTACTCTGTAGGCGTGGGTTCAAATCCCACTCCTGACATTTTTTTATGTTGTGATTTGCATTTCGGTAATTTTGCCTCAAAATTCAATTTTCTGTTTACACTTCGCACATTCTACAAGCGAGTCAGGATGGCCGAGCGGTCTAAGGCGCTACGTTCAGGTCGTAGTCTACTCTGTAGGCGTGGGTACGAATTCCACTCCTGACATTTTTTTATGTTATGATTTGCATTTCGGTAATTTTGCCTCAAAATTTAATTTTCTGTTCACACTTCGCACATTCTACAAGCGAGTCAGGATGGCCGAGCGGTCTAAGGCGCTACGTTCAGGTCGTAGTCTACTCTGTAGGCGTGGGTTCGAATCCCACTCCTGACATTTTTTTATGTTGTGATTTGCATTTCGGAAATGTTGCCTCAAAATTTAATTTAATTAACGTTTAGGTCGTAGTCTACTCTGTAGGCGTGGGTTCAAATCCCACTCCTGACATTTTTTATGTTGTGATTTGCATTTCGGTAATTTTGCCTCAAAATTCAATTTTCTGTTTACACTTCGCATATTCTACAAGCGAGTCAGGATGGCCGAGCGGTCCAAGGCGCTACGTTCAGGTATTAGTCTACTCTGTAGGCGTGGGTTCGAAATACACTCCTGACATTTTTTTATGTTGTGATTTGCATTTCGGTAATTTTGCCTCAAAATTCAATTTTATGTTTACACTTCGCACATTCTACAAGCGAGTCAGGATGGGCGAGCGGTCTAAGGCGCTACGTTCAGGTCGTAGTCTACTCTGTAGGCGTGGGTTCGAATCACACTCCTGACATTTTTTTATGTTGTGATTTGCATTTCGGTAATTTTGCCTCAAAATTCAATTTTATGTTTACACTTCGCACATTCTACAAGCGAGTCAGGATGGCCGAGCGGTATAATGCGCTACGTTAAGGTCGTAGTTTACTCTGTAGGCGTGGGTTCTAATCCCACTCCTGACATTTTTTTATGTTATGATTTGCATTTCGGTAATTTTGCCTCAAAATTTAATTTTCTGTTTACACTTCGCACATTCTACAAGCGAGTCAGGATGGCCGAGCGGTGTAAGGCGCTACGTTCAGGTCGTAGTCTAATCTGTAGGCGTGGGTTCGAATCCCACTCCTGACATTGTTTTGCATTTCGGTAATTTGCCTCAAAATTCTATTTTATGTTTACACTTCGCACATTCTACCAGCGAGTCAGAATGGCCGAGCGGTCTAAGGCGCTATGTTCAGGTCGTAGTCTACTCTGTAGGCGTGGGTTCTAATCCCACTCTTGACATTTTTATTTGCATTTCGGTAATTTTGCCTCAAAATTTAATTTTCTGTTTACACTTCGCACAATTTTTTCGCACATTTTACTAGCAACTCAGGATGGCCGAGCGGTCTAAGGCGCTACGTTGAGGTCGTAGTCCACTCTGTAGGCGTGGGTTCGAATCCTACTCCTGACTTTTTATTTGCATTTCGGAAATTTTGCCACAAAATTCAATTTTCTGTTTACACTTCGCACAATTTTTTCGCACATTTTACTAGCAACTCAGGATGGCCGAGCGGTCTAAGGCGCTACGTTGAGGTCGTAGTCCACTCTGTAGGCGTGGGTTCGAATCCCACTCCTGACATTTTTTTATGTTGTGATTTGCATTTCGGTAATTTTGCCTCAAAATTCAATTTTCTGTTTACACTTCGCACATTCTACAAGCGAGTCAGGATGGCCAAGCGGTCTAAGGCGCTAAGTTCAGGTCGTAGTCTACTCTGTAGGCGTGGGTTCGAATCCCACTCCTGACATTTTTTTATGTTGTGATTTGCATTTCGGTAATTTTGCCTCAAAATTCAATTTTCTGTTTACACTTCGCATATTCTACAAGCGAGTCAGGATGGCCGAGCGGTCCAAGGCGCTACGTTGAGGTCGTAGTCCACTCTGTAGGCGTGGGTTCGAATCCCACTCCTGACATTTTTTTATGTTATGATTTGCATTTCGGTAATTTTGCCTCAAAATTTAATTTTCTGTTTACACTTCGCACATTCTACAAGCGAGTCAGAATGGCCGAGCGGTCTAAGGCGCTACGTTCAGGTGGTAGTCTACTCTGTAGGCGTGGGTTTGAATCCCACTCCTGACATTTTTTTATGTTGTGATTTGCATTTCGGAAATGTTGCCTCAAAATTTAATTTAATTAACGTTTAGGTCGTAGTGTACTTTGTAGGCGTGGGTTCAAATCCCACTCCTGACATTTTTTTATGTTGTGATTTGCATTTCGGTAATTTTGTCTCAAAATTCAATTTTCTGTTTACACTTCGCACATTCTACAAGCGAGTCAGGATGGCCGAGCGGTCTAAGGCGCTACGTTCAGGTCGTAGTCTACTCTGTAGGCGTGGGTACGAATCCCACTCCTGACATTTTTTTATGTTATGATTTGCATTTCGGTAATTTTGCCTCAAAATTTAATTTTCTGTTTACACTTCGCACATTCTACAAGCGAGTCAGGATGGCCGAGCGGTGTAAGGCGCTACGTTCAGGTCGTAGTCTAATCTGTAGGCGTGGGTTCGAATCCCACTCCTGACATTGTTTTGCATTTCGGTAATTTGCCTCAAAATTCAATTTTATGTTTACACTTCGCACATTCTACCAGCGAGTCAGAATGGCCGAGCGGTCTAAGGCGCTACGTTCAGGTCGTAGTCTACTCTGTTTGCGTGGGTTCGAATCCCACTCCTGACATTTTTTAATGTTATGATTTGCATTTCGGTAATTTTGCCTCAAAATTTAATTTTCTGTTTACACTTCGCACAATTTTTTCGCACATTTTACTAGCAACTCAGGATGGCCGAGCGGTCTAAGGCGCTACGTTGAGGTCGTAGTCCACTCTGTAGGCGTGGGTTCGAATCCTACTCCTGACTTTTTATTTGCATTTCGGAAATTTTGCCACAAAATTCAATTTTCTGTTTACACTTCGCACAATTTTTTCGCACATTTTACTAGCAACTCAGGATGGCCGAGCGGTCTAAGGCGCTACGTTGAGGTCGTAGTCCACTCTGTAGGCGTGGGTTCGAATCCCACTCCTGACATTTTTTTATGTTGTGATTTGCATTTCGGTAATTTTGCCTCAAAATTCAATTTTCTGTTTACACTTCGCACATTCTACAAGCGAGTCAGGATGGCCAAGCGGTCTAAGGCGCTAAGTTCAGGTCGTAGTCTACTCTGTAGGCGTGGGTTCGAATCCCACTCCTGACATTTTTTTATGTTGTGATTTGCATTTCGGTAATTTTGCCTCAAAATTCAATTTTCTGTTTACACTTCGCATATTCTACAAGCGAGTCAGGATGGCCGAGCGGTCCAAGGCGCTACGTTGAGGTCGTAGTCCACTCTGTAGGCGTGGGTTCGAATCCCACTCCTGACATTTTTTTATGTTATGATTTGCATTTCGGTAATTTTGCCTCAAAATTTAATTTTCTGTTTACACTTCGCACATTCTACAAGCGAGTCAGAATGGCCGAGCGGTCTAAGGCGCTACGTTCAGGTGGTAGTCTACTCTGTAGGCGTGGGTTTGAATCCCACTCCTGACATTTTTTTATGTTGTGATTTGCATTTCGGAAATGTTGCCTCAAAATTTAATTTAATTAACGTTTAGGTCGTAGTGTACTCTGTAGGCGTGGGTTCAAATCCCACTCCTGACATTTTTTTATGTTGCGATTTGCATTTCGGTAATTTTGTCTCAAAATTCAATTTTCTGTTTACACTTCGCACATTCTACAAGCGAGTCAGGATGGCCGAGCGGTCTAAGGCGCTACGTTCAGGTCGTAGTCTACTCTGTAGGCGTGGGTACGAATCCCACTCCTGACATTTTTTTATGTTATGATTTGCATTTCGGTAATTTTGCCTCAAAATTTAATTTTCTGTTTACACTTCGCACATTCTACAAGCGAGTCAGGATGGCCGAGCGGTGTAAGGCGCTACGTTCAGGTCGTAGTCTAATCTGTAGGCGTGGGTTCGAATCCCACTCCTGACATTGTTTTGCATTTCGGTAATTTGCCTCAAAATTCAATTTTATGTTTACACTTCGCACATTCTACCAGCGAGTCAGAATGGCCGAGCGGTCTAAGGCGCTACGTTCAGGTCGTAGTCTACTCTGTTTGCGTGGGTTCGAATCCCACTCCTGACATTTTTTAATGTTATGATTTGCATTTCGGTAATTTTGCCTCAAAATTTAATTTTCTGTTTACACTTCGCACATTCTACAAGCGAGTCAGGATGGCCGAGCGGTCTAAGGCGCTACGTTCAGGTCGTAGTCTACTCTGTAGGCGTGGGTTCGAATCCCACTCCTGACATTGTTTTGCATTTCGGTAATTTGCCTCAAAATTCAATTTTATGTTTACACTTTGCATATTTTACGAGCTAGTCAGGATGGCCGAGCGGTCTTAGGCGCTAAGTTCAGGTCGTAGTCTACTCTGAAGGCGTGAGTTTGAATCCCACTCCTGACATTTTTTTATGTTGTGATTTGCATTTGGGAAATGTTGCCTCAAAATTCAATTTTATGTTTACACTTCGCACATTCTACAAGCCAGTCAGGATGACCGAGCGGTCTAAGGCGCTACGTTCAGGTCGTAGTCTACTCTGTAGGCGTGGGTTCGAATACCAGTCCTGACATTTTTTTATGTTGTGATTTGCATTTCGGAAATGTTGCCTCAAAATTTAATTTAATTAACGTTTAGGTCGTAGTCTACTCTGTAGGCGTGAGTTTGAATCCCACTCCTGAAATTTTTTTATGTTGTGATTTGCATTTCCGAAATGTTGCCTCAAAATTCAATTTTATGTTTACACTTCGCACATTCTACAAGCCAGTCAGGATGGCCGAGCGGTCATCGAATCCCACTCCTGACATTTTTTTATGTTATGATTTGCATTTCGGTAATTTTGCCTCAAAATTTAATTTTCTGTTTACACTTCGCACATTCTACAAGCGAGTCAGGATGGCCGAGCGGTCTAAGGCGCTACGTTCAGGTGGTTGTCTACTCTGTAGGCGTGGGTTCGAATCCCACTCCTGACATTTTTTTATGTTGTGATTTGCATTTCGGAAATGTTGCCTCAAAATTTAATTTAATTAACGTTTAGGTCGTAGTGTACTCTGTAGGCGTGGGTTCAAATCCCACTCCTGACATTTTTAAAATTTAATTTAATTAACGTTTAGGTCGTAGTGTACTCTGTAGGCGTGGGTTCAAATCCCACTCCTGACATTTTTTTATGTTGTGATTTGCATTTCGGTAATTTTGCCTCAAAATTCAATTTTCTGTTTACACTTCGCATATTCTACAAGCGAGTCAGGATGGCCGAGCGGTCCAAGGCGCTACGTTCAGGTCGTAGTCTACTCTGTAGGCGTGGGTTCGAATCCCACTCCTGACATTTATTTATGTTGTGATTTGCATTTCGGTAATTTTGCCTCAAAATTCAATTTTCTGTTTACACTTTGCACATTCTACAAGCGAGTCAGTATGGCCGAGCGGTCTAAGGCGCTACGTTCAGGTCGTAGTCTACTCTGTAGGCGTGGGTTCGAATCCCACTCCTGACATTTTTTAATGTTATGATTTGCATTTCGGTAATTTTGCCTCAAAATTTAATTTTCTGTTTACACTTCGCACATTCTACAAGCGAGTCAGGATGGCCGAGCGGTCTAAGGCGCTACGTTCAGGTCGTAGTCTACTCTGTAGGCGTGTGTTCGAATCCCACTCCTGACATTGTTTTGCAATTCGGTAATTTGCCTCAAAATTCAATTTTATGTTTACACTTTGCATATTTTACGAGCTAGTCAGGATGGCCGAGCGGTCTAAGGCGCTAAGTTCAGGTCGTAGTCTACTCTGTAGGCGTGAGTTTGAATCCCACTCCTGACATTTTTTTATGTTGTGATTTGCATTTGGGAAATGTTGCCTCAAAATTCAATTTTATGTTTACACTTCGCACATTCTACAAGCCAGTCAGGATGACCGAGCGGTCTAAGGCGCTACGTTCATGTCGTAGTCTACTCTGTAGGCGTGGGTTCGAATACCAGTCCTGACATTTTTTTATGTTGTGATTTGCATTTCGGAAATGTTGCCTCAAAATTTAATTTAATTAACGTTTAGGTCGTAGTGTACTCTGTAGGCGTGGGTTCAAATCCCACTCCTGACATTTTTTTATGTTGTGATTTGCATTTCGGTAATTTTGCCTCAAAATTCAATTTTATGTTTACACTTCGCACATTCTACAAGCCAGTCAGGATGGCCGAGCGGTCATCGAATCCCACTCCTGACATTTTTTTATGTTATGATTTGCATTTCGGTAATTTTGCCTCAAAATTTAATTTTCTGTTTACACTTCGCACATTCTACAAGCGAGTCAGGATGGCCGAGCGGTCTAAGGCGCTACGTTCAGGTGGTTGTCTACTCTGTAGGCGTGGGTTCGAATCCCACTCCTGACATTTTTTTATGTTGTGATTTGCATTTCGGAAATGTTGCCTCAAAATTTAATTTAATTAACGTTTAGGTCGTAGTGTACTCTGTAGGCGTGGGTTCAAATCCCACTCCTGACATTTTTAAAATTTAATTTAATTAACGTTTAGGTCGTAGTGTACTCTGTAGGCGTGGGTTCAAATCCCACTCCTGACATTTTTTTATGTTGTGATTTGCATTTCGGTAATTTTGCCTCAAAATTCAATTTTCTGTTTACACTTCGCATATTCTACAAGCGAGTCAGGATGGCCGAGCGGTCCAAGGCGCTACGTTCAGGTCGTAGTCTACTCTGTAGGCGTGGGTTCGAATCCCACTCCTGACATTTATTTATGTTGTGATTTGCATTTCGGTAATTTTGCCTCAAAATTCAATTTTCTGTTTACACTTTGCACATTCTACAAGCGAGTCAGGATGGCCGAGCGGTCTAAGGCGCTACGTTCAGGTCGTAGTCTACTCTGTAGGCGTGGGTTCGAATCCCACTCCCGACATTTTTTAATGTTATGATTTGCATTTCGGTAATTTTGCCTCAAAATTTAATTTTCTGTTTACACTTCGCACATTCTACAAGCGAGTCAGGATGGCCGAGCGGTCTAAGGCGCTACGTTCAGGTCGTAGTCTACTCTGTAGGCGTGTGTTCGAATCCCACTCCTGACATTGTTTTGCAATTCGGTAATTTGCCTCAAAATTCAATTTTATGTTTACACTTTGCATATTTTACGAGCTAGTCAGGATGGCCGAGCGGTCTAAGGCGCTAAGTTCAGGTCGTAGTCTACTCTGTAGGCGTGAGTTTGAATCCCACTCCTGACATTTTTTTATGTTGTGATTTGCATTTGGGAAATGTTGCCTCAAAATTCAATTTTATGTTTACACTTCGCACATTCTACAAGCCAGTCAGGATGACCGAGCGGTCTAAGGCGCTACGTTCATGTCGTAGTCTACTCTGTAGGCGTGGGTTCGAATACCAGTCCTGACATTTTTTTATGTTGTGATTTGCATTTCGGAAATGTTGCCTCAAAATTTAATTTAATTAACGTTTAGGTCGTAGTGTACTCTGTAGGCGTGGGTTCAAATCCCACTCCTGACATTTTTTTATGTTGTGATTTGCATTTCGGTAATTTTGCCTCAAAATTCAATTTTCTGTTTACACTTCGCATATTCTACAAGCGAGTCAGAATGGCCGAGCGGTCCAAGGCGCTACGTTCAGGTCGTAGTCTACTCTGTAGGCGTGGGTTCGAATCCCACTCCTGACATTTATTTATGTTGTGATTTGCATTTCGGTAATTTTGCCTCAAAATTCAATTTTCTGTTTACACTTCGCACATTCTACAAGCGAGTCAGGATGGCCGAGCGGTCTAAGGCGCTACGTTCAGGTCGTAGTCTACTCTGTAGGCGTGGGTTCGAATCCCACTCCTGACATTTTTTTATGTTATGATTTGCATTTCGGTAATTTTGCCTCAAAATTCAATTTTATGTTTACACTTCGCACATTCTACAAGCCAGTCAGGATGGCCGAGCGGTCTAAGGCGCTAAGTTCAGGTCGTAGTCTACTCTGTAGGCGTGGGTTCGCATCCCACTCCTGACATTTTTTTATGTTATGATTTGCATTTCGGTAATTTTGCCTCAAAATTCAATTTTCTGTTTACACTTCGCACATTCTACAAGCGAGTCAGGATGGCCGAGCGGTCTAAGGCGCTACGTTCAGGTCGTAGTCTACTCTGTAGGCGTGGGTTCGAATCCCACTCCTGACATTTTTTTATGTTATGATTTGCATTTCGGTAATTTTGCCTCAAAATTTAATTTTCTGTTTACACTTCGCACATTCTACAAGCGAGTCAGGATGGCCGAGCGGTGTAAGGCGCTACGTTCAGGTCGTAGTCTACTCTGTAGGCGTGGGTTCGAATCCCACTCCTGACATTTTTTAATGTTATGATTTGCATTTCGGTAATTTTGCCTCAAAATTTAATTTTCTGTTTACACTTCGCACATTCTACAAGCGAGTCAGGATGGCCGAGCGGTCTAAGGCGCTACGTTCAGGTCGTAGTCTACTCTGTAGGCGTGGGTTCGAATCCCACTCCTGACATTGTTTTGCATTTCGGTAATTTGCCTCAAAATTCAATTTTATGTTTACACTTTGCATATTTTACGAGCTAGTCAGGATGGCCGAGCGGTCTTAGGCGCTAAGTTCAGGTCGTAGTCTACTCTGAAGGCGTGAGTTTGAATCCCACTCCTGACATTTTTTTATGTTGTGATTTGCATTTGGGAAATGTTGCCTCAAAATTCAATTTTATGTTTACACTTCGCACATTCTACAAGCCAGTCAGGATGACCGAGCGGTCTAAGGCGCTACGTTCAGGTCGTAGTCTACTCTGTAGGCGTGGGTTCGAATACCAGTCCTGACATTTTTTTATGTTGTGATTTGCATTTCGGAAATGTTGCCTCAAAATTTAATTTAATTAACGTTTAGGTCGTAGTCTACTCTGTAGGCGTGAGTTTGAATCCCACTCCTGAAATTTTTTTATGTTGTGATTTGCATTTCCGAAATGTTGCCTCAAAATTCAATTTTATGTTTACACTTCGCACATTCTACAAGCCAGTCAGGATGGCCGAGCGGTCATCGAATCCCACTCCTGACATTTTTTTATGTTATGATTTGCATTTCGGTAATTTTGCCTCAAAATTTAATTTTCTGTTTACACTTCGCACATTCTACAAGCGAGTCAGGATGGCCGAGCGGTCTAAGGCGCTACGTTCAGGTGGTTGTCTACTCTGTAGGCGTGGGTTCGAATCCCACTCCTGACATTTTTTTATGTTGTGATTTGCATTTCGGAAATGTTGCCTCAAAATTTAATTTAATTAACGTTTAGGTCGTAGTGTACTCTGTAGGCGTGGGTTCAAATCCCACTCCTGACATTTTTAAAATTTAATTTAATTAACGTTTAGGTCGTAGTGTACTCTGTAGGCGTGGGTTCAAATCCCACTCCTGACATTTTTTTATGTTGTGATTTGCATTTCGGTAATTTTGCCTCAAAATTCAATTTTCTGTTTACACTTCGCATATTCTACAAGCGAGTCAGGATGGCCGAGCGGTCCAAGGCGCTACGTTCAGGTCGTAGTCTACTCTGTAGGCGTGGGTTCGAATCCCACTCCTGACATTTATTTATGTTGTGATTTGCATTTCGGTAATTTTGCCTCAAAATTCAATTTTCTGTTTACACTTTGCACATTCTACAAGCGAGTCAGTATGGCCGAGCGGTCTAAGGCGCTACGTTCAGGTCGTAGTCTACTCTGTAGGCGTGGGTTCGAATCCCACTCCTGACATTTTTTAATGTTATGATTTGCATTTCGGTAATTTTGCCTCAAAATTTAATTTTCTGTTTACACTTCGCACATTCTACAAGCGAGTCAGGATGGCCGAGCGGTCTAAGGCGCTACGTTCAGGTCGTAGTCTACTCTGTAGGCGTGTGTTCGAATCCCACTCCTGACATTGTTTTGCAATTCGGTAATTTGCCTCAAAATTCAATTTTATGTTTACACTTTGCATATTTTACGAGCTAGTCAGGATGGCCGAGCGGTCTAAGGCGCTAAGTTCAGGTCGTAGTCTACTCTGTAGGCGTGAGTTTGAATCCCACTCCTGACATTTTTTTATGTTGTGATTTGCATTTGGGAAATGTTGCCTCAAAATTCAATTTTATGTTTACACTTCGCACATTCTACAAGCCAGTCAGGATGACCGAGCGGTCTAAGGCGCTACGTTCATGTCGTAGTCTACTCTGTAGGCGTGGGTTCGAATACCAGTCCTGACATTTTTTTATGTTGTGATTTGCATTTCGGAAATGTTGCCTCAAAATTTAATTTAATTAACGTTTAGGTCGTAGTGTACTCTGTAGGCGTGGGTTCAAATCCCACTCCTGACATTTTTTTATGTTGTGATTTGCATTTCGGTAATTTTGCCTCAAAATTCAATTTTATGTTTACACTTCGCACATTCTACAAGCCAGTCAGGATGGCCGAGCGGTCATCGAATCCCACTCCTGACATTTTTTTATGTTATGATTTGCATTTCGGTAATTTTGCCTCAAAATTTAATTTTCTGTTTACACTTCGCACATTCTACAAGCGAGTCAGGATGGCCGAGCGGTCTAAGGCGCTACGTTCAGGTGGTTGTCTACTCTGTAGGCGTGGGTTCGAATCCCACTCCTGACATTTTTTTATGTTGTGATTTGCATTTCGGAAATGTTGCCTCAAAATTTAATTTAATTAACGTTTAGGTCGTAGTGTACTCTGTAGGCGTGGGTTCAAATCCCACTCCTGACATTTTTAAAATTTAATTTAATTAACGTTTAGGTCGTAGTGTACTCTGTAGGCGTGGGTTCAAATCCCACTCCTGACATTTTTTTATGTTGTGATTTGCATTTCGGTAATTTTGCCTCAAAATTCAATTTTCTGTTTACACTTCGCATATTCTACAAGCGAGTCAGGATGGCCGAGCGGTCCAAGGCGCTACGTTCAGGTCGTAGTCTACTCTGTAGGCGTGGGTTCGAATCCCACTCCTGACATTTATTTATGTTGTGATTTGCATTTCGGTAATTTTGCCTCAAAATTCAATTTTCTGTTTACACTTTGCACATTCTACAAGCGAGTCAGGATGGCCGAGCGGTCTAAGGCGCTACGTTCAGGTCGTAGTCTACTCTGTAGGCGTGGGTTCGAATCCCACTCCTGACATTTTTTAATGTTATGATTTGCATTTCGGTAATTTTGCCTCAAAATTAAATTTTCTGTTTACACTTCGCACATTCTACAAGCGAGTCAGGATGGCCGAGCGGTCTAAGGCGCTACGTTCAGGTCGTAGTCTACTCTGTAGGCGTGTGTTCGAATCCCACTCCTGACATTGTTTTGCAATTCGGTAATTTGCCTCAAAATTCAATTTTATGTTTACACTTTGCATATTTTACGAGCTAGTCAGGATGGCCGAGCGGTCTAAGGCGCTAAGTTCAGGTCGTAGTCTACTCTGTAGGCGTGAGTTTGAATCCCACTCCTGACATTTTTTTATGTTGTGATTTGCATTTGGGAAATGTTGCCTCAAAATTCAATTTTATGTTTACACTTCGCACATTCTACAAGCCAGTCAGGATGACCGAGCGGTCTAAGGCGCTACGTTCATGTCGTAGTCTACTCTGTAGGCGTGGGTTCGAATACCAGTCCTGACATTTTTTTATGTTGTGATTTGCATTTCGGAAATGTTGCCTCAAAATTTAATTTAATTAACGTTTAGGTCGTAGTGTACTCTGTAGGCGTGGGTTCAAATCCCACTCCTGACATTTTTTTATGTTGTGATTTGCATTTCGGTAATTTTGCCTCAAAATTCAATTTTCTGTTTACACTTCGCATATTCTACAAGCGAGTCAGGATGGCCGAGCGGTCCAAGGCGCTACGTTCAGGTCGTAGTCTACTCTGTAGGCGTGGGTTCGAATCCCACTCCTGACATTTATTTATGTTGTGATTTGCATTTCGGTAATTTTGCCTCAAAATTCAATTTTCTGTTTACACTTCGCACATTCTACAAGCGAGTCAGGATGGCCGAGCGGTCTAAGGCGCTACGTTCAGGTCGTAGTCTACTCTGTAGGCGTGGGTTCGAATCCCACTCCTGACATTTTTTTATGTTATGATTTGCATTTCGGTAATTTTGCCTCAAAATTCAATTTTATGTTTACACTTCGCACATTCTACAAGCCAGTCAGGATGGCCGAGCGGTCTAAGGCGCTAAGTTCAGGTCGTAGTCTACTCTGTAGGCGTGGGTTCGCATCCCACTCCTGACATTTTTTTATGTTATGATTTGCATTTCGGTAATTTTGCCTCAAAATTCAATTTTCTGTTTACACTTCGCACATTCTACAAGCGAGTCAGGATGGCCGAGCGGTCTAAGGCGCTACGTTCAGGTCGTAGTCTACTCTGTAGGCGTGGGTTCGAATCCCACTCCTGACATTTTTTTATGTTATGATTTGCATTTCGGTAATTTTGCCTCAAAATTTAATTTTCTGTTTACACTTCGCACATTCTACAAGCGAGTCAGGATGGCCGAGCGGTGTAAGGCGCTACGTTCAGGTCGTAGTCTACTCTGTAGGCGTGGGTTCGAATCCCACTCTTGACATTGTTTTGCATTTCGGTAATTTGCCTCAAAATTCAATTTTATGTTTACACTTCGCACATTCTACCAGCGAGTCAGAATGGCCGAGCGGTCTAAGGCGCTACGTTCAGGTCGTAGTCTACTCTGTTTGCGTGGGTTCGAATCCCACTCCTGACATTTTTTAATGTTATGATTTGCATTTCCGTAATTTTGCCTCAAAATGTAATTTTCTGTTTACACTTCGCACATTCTACAAGCGAGTCAGGATGGCCGAGCGGTCTAAGGCGCTACGTTCAGGTCGTAGTCTACTCTGTAGGCGTGGGTTCGAATCCCACTCCTGACATTGTTTTGCATTTCGGTAATTTGCCTCAAAATTCAATTTTATGTTTACACTTTGCATATTTTACGAGCTAGTCAGGATGGCCGAGCGGTCTTAGGCGCTAAGTTCAGATCGTAGTCTACTCTGTAGGCGTGAGTTTGAATCCCACTCCTGACATTTTTTTATGTTGTGATTTGCATTTGGGAAATGTTGCCTCAAAATTCAATTTTATGTTTACACTTCGCACATTCTACAAGCCAGTCAGGATGACCGAGCGGTCTAAGGCGCTACGTTCAGGTCGTAGTCTACTCTGTAGGCGTGGGTTCGAATACCAGTCCTGACATTTTTTTATGTTGTGATTTGCATTTCGGAAATGTTGCCTCAAAATTTAATTTAATTAACGTTTAGGTCGTAGTCTACTCTGTAGGCGTGAGTTTGAATCCCACTCCTGAATTTTTTTTATGTTGTGATTTGCATTTCCGAAATGTTGCCTCAAAATTCAATTTTATGTTTACACTTCGCACATTCTACAAGCCAGTCAGGATGGCCGAGCGGTCATCGAATCCCACTCCTGACATTTTTTTATGTTATGATTTGCATTTCGGTAATTTTGCCTCAAAATTTAATTTTCTGTTTACACTTCGCACATTCTACAAGCGAGTCAGGATGGCCGAGCGGTCTAAGGCGCTACGTTCAGGTGGTAGTCTACTCTGTAGGCGTGGGTTCGAATCCCACTCCTGACATTTTTTTATGTTGTGATTTGCATTTCGGAAATGTTGCCTCAAAATTTAATTTAATTAACGTTTAGGTCGTAGTGTACTCTGTAGGCGTGGGTTCAAATCCCACTCCTGACATTTTTAAAATTTAATTTAATTAACGTTTAGGTCGTAGTGTACTCTGTAGGCGTGGGTTCAAATCCCACTCCTGACATTTTTTTATGTTGTGATTTGCATTTCGGTAATTTTGCCTCAAAATTCAATTTTCTGTTTACACTTTGCACATTCTACAAGCGAGTCAGGATGGCCGAGCGGTCTAAGGCGCTACGTTCAGGTCGTAGTCTACTCTGTAGGCGTGGGTTCGAATCCCACTCCTGACATTTTTTTATGTTATGATTTGCATTTCGGTAATTTTGCCTCAAAATTCAATTTTCTGTTTACACTTCGCACATTCTACAAGCGAGTCAGGATGACCGAGCGGTCTAAGGCGCTACGTTCAGGTCGTAGTCTACTCTGTAGGCGTGGGTTCGAATCCCACTCCCGACATTGTTTTGCATTTCCGTAATTTGCCTCAAAATTCAATTTTATGTTTACACTTCGCACATTCTACAAGCGAGTCAGAATGACCGAGCGGTCTAAGGCGCTACGTTCAGGTCGTAGTCTACTCTGTAGGCGTGGGTTCGAATCCCACTCCTGACTGTTTTATTTGCATTTCGGTAATTTTGCCTCAAAATTTAATTTTCTGTTTACACTTCGCACAATTTTTTCGCACATTTTACGAGCAACTCAGGATGGCCGAACGGTCCAAGGCGCTACGTTCAGGTCGTAGTCTACTCTGTAGGCGTGGGTTCGAATCCCACTCCTGACATTTTTTTATGTTATGATTTGCATTTCGGTAATTTTGCCTCAAAATTTAATTTTCTGTTTACACTTCGCATATTCTACAAGCGAGTCAGGATGGCCGAGCGGTCCAAGGCGCCACGTTCAGGGGCCAATTTCATGGAGCTGCTCAGCAAAAAAAATTGCTTAGCCAAAAATGTCTTGCTCATTAAAAACAGTTTACGAGCCAAAATTATACGTGTTTTTCATGCTAAGCAAAAAACCAGTTGATTATCAATCAAAAACAGTAAAGATCTCGTGAAAATTTGGTCTTTAACCTTGTTTTTGCGAAGGAAGCATTTTCATGCTCAGCAAATTTTAGTGCTTAGCAGCGCTGTGAAATTGGCCCCTGGTCGTAGTCTACTCTGTAGGCGTGGGTTCGAATCCCACTCCTGACATTTTTTTAAGTTATGATTTGCATTTCGGTAATTTTGCCTCAAAATTTAATTTTCTGTTTACACTTCGCACATTCTACAAGCGAGTCAGGATGGCCGAGCGGTCTAAGGCGCTACGTTCAGGTCGTAGTCTACTCTGTAGGCGTGGGTTCGAATCCCACTCCTGACAGTTTTATTTGCATTTCGGTAATTTTGCCTCAAAATTTAATTTTCTGTTTACACTTCGCACATTTTTTTCGCACATTTTACGAGCAACTCAGGATGGCCGAACGGTCCAAGGCGCTACGTTCAGGTCGTAGTCTACTCTGTAGGCGTGGGTTCGAATCCCACTCCTGACATTTTTTTATGTTATGATTTGCATTTCGGTAATTTTGCCTCAAAATGTAATTTTCTGTTTACACTTCGCACATTCTACAAGCGAGTCAGGATGGCCGAGCGGTCTAAGGCGCTACGTTCAGGTCGTAGTCTACTCTGTAGGCGTGGGTTCGAATCCCACTCCTGACATTGTTTTGCATTTCGGTTATTTTGCCTCAAAATTTAATTTTCTGTTTACACTTCGCACATTCTACAAGCGAGTCAGGATGGCCGAGCGGTCTAAGGCGCTACGTTCAGGTGGTAGTCTACTCTGTAGGCGTGGGTTCGAATCCCACTCCTGACATTTTTTTATGTTGTGATTTGCATTTCGGAAATGTTGCCTCAAAATTTAATTTAATTAACGTTTAGGTCGTAGTGTACTCTGTAGGCGTGGGTTCAAATCCCACTCCTGACATTTTTAAAATTTAATTTAATTAACGTTTAGGTCGTAGTGTACTCTGTAGGCGTGGGTTCAAATCCCACTCCTGACATTTTTTTATGTTGTGATTTGCATTTCGGTAATTTTGCCTCAAAATTCAATTTTCTGTTTACACTTTGCACATTCTACAAGCGAGTCAGGATGGCCGAGCGGTCTAAGGCGCTACGTTCAGGTCGTAGTCTACTCTGTAGGCGTGGGTTCGAATCCCACTCCTGACATTTTTTTATGTTATGATTTGCATTTCGGTAATTTTGCCTCAAAATTCAATTTTCTGTTTACACTTCGCACATTCTACAAGCGAGTCAGGATGACCGAGCGGTCTAAGGCGCTACGTTCAGGTCGTAGTCTACTCTGTAGGCGTGGGTTCGAATCCCACTCCCGACATTGTTTTGCATTTCCGTAATTTGCCTCAAAATTCAATTTTATGTTTACACTTCGCACATTCTACAAGCGAGTCAGAATGACCGAGCGGTCTAAGGCGCTACGTTCAGGTCGTAGTCTACTCTGTAGGCGTGGGTTCGAATCCCACTCCTGACTGTTTTATTTGCATTTCGGTAATTTTGCCTCAAAATTTAATTTTCTGTTTACACTTCGCACAATTTTTTCGCACATTTTACGAGCAACTCAGGATGGCCGAACGGTCCAAGGCGCTACGTTCAGGTCGTAGTCTACTCTGTAGGCGTGGGTTCGAATCCCACTCCTGACATTTTTTTATGTTATGATTTGCATTTCGGTAATTTTGCCTCAAAATTTAATTTTCTGTTTACACTTCGCATATTCTACAAGCGAGTCAGGATGGCCGAGCGGTCCAAGGCGCCACGTTCAGGGGCCAATTTCATGGAGCTGCTCAGCAAAAAAAATTGCTTAGCCAAAAATGTCTTGCTCATTAAAAACAGTTTACGAGCCAAAATTATACGTGTTTTTCATGCTAAGCAAAAAACCAGTTGATTATCAATCAAAAACAGTAAAGATCTCGTGAAAATTTGGTCTTTAACCTTGTTTTTGCGAAGGAAGCATTTTCATGCTCAGCAAATTTTAGTGCTTAGCAGCGCTGTGAAATTGGCCCCTGGTCGTAGTCTACTCTGTAGGCGTGGGTTCGAATCCCACTCCTGACATTTTTTTAAGTTATGATTTGCATTTCGGTAATTTTGCCTCAAAATTTAATTTTCTGTTTACACTTCGCACATTCTACAAGCGAGTCAGGATGGCCGAGCGGTCTAAGGCGCTACGTTCAGGTCGTAGTCTACTCTGTAGGCGTGGGTTCGAATCCCACTCCTGACAGTTTTATTTGCATTTCGGTAATTTTGCCTCAAAATTTAATTTTCTGTTTACACTTCGCACATTTTTTTCGCACATTTTACGAGCAACTCAGGATGGCCGAACGGTCCAAGGCGCTACGTTCAGGTCGTAGTCTACTCTGTAGGCGTGGGTTCGAATCCCACTCCTGACATTTTTTTATGTTATGATTTGCATTTCGGTAATTTTGCCTCAAAATGTAATTTTCTGTTTACACTTCGCACATTCTACAAGCGAGTCAGGATGGCCGAGCGGTCTAAGGCGCTACGTTCAGGTCGTAGTCTACTCTGTAGGCGTGGGTTCGAATCCCACTCCTGACATTGTTTTGCATTTCGGTTATTTTGCCTCAAAATTCCATTTTCTGTTTACACTTCGCATATTCTACAAGCGAGTCAGGATGGCCGAGCGGTCTAAGGCGCTACGTTCAGGTCGTAGTCTACTCTGTAGGCGTGGGTTCGAATCCCACTCCCGACATTGTTTTGCATTTCCGTAATTTGCCTCAAAATTCAATTTTATGTTTACACTTCGCACATTCTACAAGCGAGTCAGAATGACCGAGCGGTCTAAGGCGCTACGTTCAGGTCGTAGTCTACTCTGTAGGCGTGGGTTCGAATCCCACTCCTGACTGTTTTATTTGCATTTCGGTAATTTTGCCTCAAAATTTAATTTTCTGTTTACACTTCGCACAATTTTTTCGCACATTTTACGAGCAACTCAGGATGGCCGAACGGTCCAAGGCGCTACGTTCAGGTCGTAGTCTACTCTGTAGGCGTGGGTTCGAATCCCACTCCTGACATTTTTTTATGTTATGATTTGCATTTCGGTAATTTTGCCTCAAAATTTAATTTTCTGTTTACACTTCGCATATTCTACAAGCGAGTCAGGATGGCCGAGCGGTCCAAGGCGCCACGTTCAGGGGCCAATTTCATGGAGCTGCTCAGCAAAACAAATTGCTTAGCCAAAAATGTCTTGCTCATTAAAAACAGTTTACGAGCCAAAATTATACGTGTTTTTCATGCTAAGCAAAAAACCAGTTGATTATCAATCAAAAACAGTAAAGATCTCGTGAAAATTTGGTCTTTAACCTTGTTTTTGCGAAGGAAGCATTTTCATGCTCAGCAAATTTTAGTGCTTAGCAGCGCTGTGAAATTGGCCCCTGGTCGTAGTCTACTCTGTAGGCGTGGGTTCGAATCCCACTCCTGACATTTTTTTAAGTTATGATTTGCATTTCGGTAATTTTGCCTCAAAATTTAATTTTCTGTTTACACTTCGCACATTCTACAAGCGAGTCAGGATGGCCGAGCGGTCTAAGGCGCTACGTTCAGGTCGTAGTCTACTCTGTAGGCGTGGGTTCGAATCCCACTCCTGACAGTTTTATTTGCATTTCGGTAATTTTGCCTCAAAATTTAATTTTCTGTTTACACTTCGCACATTTTTTTCGCACATTTTACGAGCAACTCAGGATGGCCGAACGGTCCAAGGCGCTACGTTCAGGTCGTAGTCTACTCTGTAGGCGTGGGTTCGAATCCCACTCCTGACATTTTTTTATGTTATGATTTGCATTTCGGTAATTTTGCCTCAAAATGTAATTTTCTGTTTACACTTCGCACATTCTACAAGCGAGTCAGGATGGCCGAGCGGTCTAAGGCGCTACGTTCAGGTCGTAGTCTACTCTGTAGGCGTGGGTTCGAATCCCACTCCTGACATTGTTTTGCATTTCGGTTATTTTGCCTCAAAATTTAATTTTCTGTTTACACTTCGCACATTCTACAAGCGAGTCAGGATGGCCGAGCGGTCTAAGGCGCTACGTTCAGGTGGTAGTCTACTCTGTAGGCGTGGGTTCGAATCCCACTCCTGACATTTTTTTATGTTGTGATTTGCATTTCGGAAATGTTGCCTCAAAATTTAATTTAATTAACGTTTAGGTCGTAGTGTACTCTGTAGGCGTGGGTTCAAATCCCACTCCTGACATTTTTAAAATTTAATTTAATTAACGTTTAGGTCGTAGTGTACTCTGTAGGCGTGGGTTCAAATCCCACTCCTGACATTTTTTTATGTTGTGATTTGCATTTCGGTAATTTTGCCTCAAAATTCAATTTTCTGTTTACACTTTGCACATTCTACAAGCGAGTCAGGATGGCCGAGCGGTCTAAGGCGCTACGTTCAGGTCGTAGTCTACTCTGTAGGCGTGGGTTCGAATCCCACTCCTGACATTTTTTTATGTTATGATTTGCATTTCGGTAATTTTGCCTCAAAATTCAATTTTCTGTTTACACTTCGCACATTCTACAAGCGAGTCAGGATGACCGAGCGGTCTAAGGCGCTACGTTCAGGTCGTAGTCTACTCTGTAGGCGTGGGTTCGAATCCCACTCCCGACATTGTTTTGCATTTCCGTAATTTGCCTCAAAATTCAATTTTATGTTTACACTTCGCACATTCTACAAGCGAGTCAGAATGACCGAGCGGTCTAAGGCGCTACGTTCAGGTCGTAGTCTACTCTGTAGGCGTGGGTTCGAATCCCACTCCTGACTGTTTTATTTGCATTTCGGTAATTTTGCCTCAAAATTTAATTTTCTGTTTACACTTCGCACAATTTTTTCGCACATTTTACGAGCAACTCAGGATGGCCGAACGGTCCAAGGCGCTACGATCAGGTCGTAGTCTACTCTGTAGGCGTGGGTTCGAATCCCACTCCTGACATTTTTTTATGTTATGATTTGCATTTCGGTAATTTTGCCTCAAAATTTAATTTTCTGTTTACACTTCGCATATTCTACAAGCGAGTCAGGATGGCCGAGCGGTCCAAGGCGCCACGTTCAGGGGCCAATTTCATGGAGCTGCTCAGCAAAAAAAATTGCTTAGCCAAAAATGTCTTGCTCATTAAAAACAGTTTACGAGCCAAAATTATACGTGTTTTTCATGCTAAGCAAAAAACCAGTTGATTATCAATCAAAAACAGTAAAGATCTCGTGAAAATTTGGTCTTTAACCTTGTTTTTGCGAAGGAAGCATTTTCATGCTCAGCAAATTTTAGTGCTTAGCAGCGCTGTGAAATTGGCCCCTGGTCGTAGTCTACTCTGTAGGCGTGGGTTCGAATCCCACTCCTGACATTTTTTTAAGTTATGATTTGCATTTCGGTAATTTTGCCTCAAAATTTAATTTTCTGTTTACACTTCGCACATTCTACAAGCGAGTCAGGATGGCCGAGCGGTCTAAGGCGCTACGTTCAGGTCGTAGTCTACTCTGTAGGCGTGGGTTCGAATCCCACTCCTGACAGTTTTATTTGCATTTCGGTAATTTTGCCTCAAAATTTAATTTTCTGTTTACACTTCGCACATTTTTTTCGCACATTTTACGAGCAACTCAGGATGGCCGAACGGTCCAAGGCGCTACGTTCAGGTCGTAGTCTACTCTGTAGGCGTGGGTTCGAATCCCACTCCTGACATTTTTTTATGTTATGATTTGCATTTCGGTAATTTTGCCTCAAAATGTAATTTTCTGTTTACACTTCGCACATTCTACAAGCGAGTCAGGATGGCCGAGCGGTCTAAGGCGCTACGTTCAGGTCGTAGTCTACTCTGTAGGCGTGGGTTCGAATCCCACTCCTGACATTGTTTTGCATTTCGGTTATTTTGCCTCAAAATTCCATTTTCTGTTTACACTTCGCATATTCTACAAGCGAGTCAGGATGGCCGAGCGGTCTAAGGCGCTACGTTCAGGTCGTAGTCTACTCTGTAGGCGTGGGTTCGAATCCCACTCCCGACATTGTTTTGCATTTCCGTAATTTGCCTCAAAATTCAATTTTATGTTTACACTTCGCACATTCTACAAGCGAGTCAGAATGACCGAGCGGTCTAAGGCGCTACGTTCAGGTCGTAGTCTACTCTGTAGGCGTGGGTTCGAATCCCACTCCTGACTGTTTTATTTGCATTTCGGTAATTTTCCCTCAAAATTTAATTTTCTGTTTACACTTCGCACAATTTTTTCGCACATTTTACGAGCAACTCAGGATGGCCGAACGGTCCAAGGCGCTACGTTCAGGTCGTAGTCTACTCTGTAGGCGTGGGTTCGAATCCCACTCCTGACATTTTTTTATGTTATGATTTGCATTTCGGTAATTTTGCCTCAAAATTTAATTTTCTGTTTACACTTCGCATATTCTACAAGCGAGTCAGGATGGCCGAGCGGTCCAAGGCGCCACGTTCAGGGGCCAATTTCATGGAGCTGCTCAGCAAAAAAAATTGCTTAGCCAAAAATGTCTTGCTCATTAAAAACAGTTTACGAGCCAAAATTATACGTGTTTTTCATGCTAAGCAAAAAACCAGTTGATTATCAATCAAAAACAGTAAAGATCTCGTGAAAATTTGGTCTTTAACCTTGTTTTTGCGAAGGAAGCATTTTCATGCTCAGCAAATTTTAGTGCTTAGCAGCGCTGTGAAATTGGCCCCTGGTCGTAGTCTACTCTGTAGGCGTGGGTTCGAATCCCACTCCTGACATTTTTTTAAGTTATGATTTGCATTTCGGTAATTTTGCCTCAAAATTTAATTTTCTGTTTACACTTCGCACATTCTACAAGCGAGTCAGGATGGCCGAGCGGTCTAAGGCGCTACGTTCAGGTCGTAGTCTACTCTGTAGGCGTGGGTTCGAATCCCACTCCTGACAGTTTTATTTGCATTTCGGTAATTTTGCCTCAAAATTTAATTTTCTGTTTACACTTCGCACAATTTTTTCGCACATTTTACGAGCAACTCAGGATGGCCGAACGGTCCAAGGCGCTACGTTCAGGTCGTAGTCTACTCTGTAGGCGTGGGTTCGAATCCCACTCCTGACATTTTTTTATGTTATGATTTGCATTTCGGTAATTTTGCCTCAAAATGTAATTTTCTGTTTACACTTCGCACATTCTACAAGCGAGTCAGGATGGCCGAGCGGTCTAAGGCGCTACGTTCAGGTCGTAGTCTACTCTGTAGGCGTGGGTTCGAATCCCACTCCTGACATTGTTTTGCATTTCGGTTATTTTGCCTCAAAATTCCATTTTCTGTTTACACTTCGCATATTCTACAAGCGAGTCAGGATGGCCGAGCGGTCCAAGGCGCCACGTTCAGGGGCCAATTTCATGGAGCTGCTCAGCAAAAAAAATTGCTTAGCCCAAAATGTCTTGCTCATTAAAAACAGTTTACGAGCCAAAATTATACGTGTTTTTCATGCTAAGCAAAAAACAAGTTGATTATCAATCAAAAACAGTAAAGATCTCGTGAAAATTTGGTCTTTAACCTTGTTTTTGCGAAGGAAGCATTTTCATGCTCAGCAAATTTTAGTGCTTAGCAGCGCTGTGAAATTGGCCCCTGGTCGTAGTCTACTCTGTAGGCGTGGGTTCGAATCCCACTCCTGACATTTTTTTAAGTTATGATTTGCATTTCGGTAATTTTGCCTCAAAATTTAATTTTCTGTTTACACTTCGCACATTCTACAAGCGAGTCAGGATGGCCGAGCGGTCTAAGGCGCTACGTTCAGGTCGTAGTCTACTCTGTAGGCGTGGGTTCGAATCCCACTCCTGACAGTTTTATTTGCATTTCGGTAATTTTGCCTCAAAATTTAATTTTCTGTTTACACTTCGCACAATTTTTTCGCACATTTTACGAGCAACTCAGGATGGCCGAACGGTCCAAGGCGCTACGTTCAGGTCGTAGTCTACTCTGTAGGCGTGGGTTCGAATCCCACTCCTGACATTTTTTTATGTTATGATTTGCATTTCGGTAATTTTGCCTCAAAATGTAATTTTCTGTTTACACTTCGCACATTCTACAAGCGAGTCAGGATGGCCGAGCGGTCTAAGGCGCTACGTTCAGGTCGTAGTCTACTCTGTAGGCGTGGGTTCGAATCCCACTCCTGACATTGTTTTGCATTTCGGTTATTTTGCCTCAAAATTCCATTTTCTGTTTACACTTCGCATATTCTACAAGCGAGTCAGGATGGCCGAGCGGTCCAAGGCGCCACGTTCAGGGGCCAATTTCATGGAGCTGCTCAGCAAAAAAAATTGCTTAGCCCAAAATGTCTTGCTCATTAAAAACAGTTTACGAGCCAAAATTATACGTGTTTTTCATGCTAAGCAAAAAACAAGTTGATTATCAATCAAAAACAGTAAAGATCTCGTGAAAATTTGGTCTGTAACCTTGTTTTTGCGAAGGAAGCATTTTCATGCTCAGCAAATTTTAGTGCTTAGCAGCGCTGTGAAATTGGCCCCTGATCGTAGTCTACTCTGTAGGCGTGGGTTCGAATCCCACTCCTGACATTTGTTTATGTTGTGATTTGCATTTCGGTAATTTTGCCTCAAAATTCAATTTTCTGTTTACACTTCGCACATTCTACAAGCGAGTCAGGATGGGCGAGCGGTCTAAGGCGCTACGTTCAGGTCGTTTTCTACTCTGTAGGCGTGGGTTCGAATCCCACTCCTGAATTTTTTTTTATTGTGATTTGCATTTCGGGAATTTTGCCTCAAAATGCAATTTTCTGTTTACACTTTGCATATTTTACGAGCTAGTCAGGATGGCCGAGCGGTCTAAGGCGCTAAGTTCAGGTCGTAGTCTACTCTGTAGGCGTGAGTTTGAATCCCACTCCTGAAATTTTTTTATGTTGTGATTTGCATTTGGGAAATGTTGCCTCAAAATTCAATTTTATGTTTACACTTCGCACATTCTACAAGCCAGTCAGGATGACCGAGCGGTCTAAGGCGCTACGTTCAGGTCGTAGTCTACTCTGTAGGCGTGGGTTCGAATACCAGTCCTGACATTTTTTTATGTTGTGATTTGCATTTCGGAAATGTTGCCTCAAAATTTAATTTAATTAACGTTTAGGTCGTAGTCTACTCTGTAGGCGTGAGTTTGAATCCCACTCCTGAAATTTTTTTATGTTGTGATTTGCATTTCCGAAATGTTGCCTCAAAATTCAATTTTATGTTTACACTTCGCACATTCTACAAGCCAGTCAGGATAGCCGAGCGGTCATCGAATCCCACTCCTGACATTTTTTTATGTTATGATTTGCATTTCGGTAATTTTGCCTCAAAATTTAATTTTCTGTTTACACTTCGCACATTCTACAAGCGAGTCAGGATGGCCGAGCGGTCTAAGGCGCTACGTTCAGGTGGTAGTCTACTCTGTAGGCGTGGGTTCGAATCCCACTCCTGACCTTTTTTTATGTTGTGATTTGCATTTCGGAAATGTTGCCTCAAAATTTAATTTAATTAACGTTTAGGTCGTAGTGTACTCTGTAGGCGTGGGTTCAAATCCCACTCCTGACATTTTTAAAATTTAATTTAATTAACGTTTAGGTCGTAGTGTACTCTGTAGGCGTGGGTTCAAATCCCACTCCTGACATTTTTTTATGTTGTGATTTGCATTTCGGTAATTTTGCCTCAAAATTCAATTTTCTGTTTACACTTCGCATATTCTACAAGCGAGTCAGGATGGCCGAGCGGTCCAAGGCGCTACGTTCAGGTCGTAGTCTACTCTGTAGGCGTGGGTTCGAATCCCACTCCTGACATTTATTTATGTTGTGATTTGCATTTCGGTAATTTTGCCTCAAAATTCAATTTTCTGTTTACACTTCGCACATTCTACAAGCGAGTCAGGATGGCCGAGCGGTCTAAGGCGCTACATTCACGTCGTAGTCTACTCTGTAGGCGTGGGTTTGAATCCCACTCCAGACATTTTTTTATGTTATGATTTGCATTTCGGTAATTTTGCCTCAAAATTAAATTTTCTGTTTACACTTCGCACATTCTACAAGCGAGTCAGGATGGCCGAGAGGTCTAAGGCGCTACGTTCAGGTCGTAGTCTACTCTGTAGGCGTGGGTTCGAATCCCACTCCTGACATTGTTTTGCATTTCGGTAATTTGCCTCAAAATTTAATTTTCTGTTTACACTTCGCACAATATTTTCGCACATTTTACGAGCAACTCAGGATGGCCGAGCGGTCCAAGGCGCTACGTTCAGGTCGTAGTCTACTCTGTAGGCGTGGGTTCGAATCCCACTCCTGACATTTTTTTATGTTATGATTTGCATTTCGGTAATTTTGCCTCAAAATTTAATTTTCTGTTTACACTTCGCACATTCTACAAGCGAGTCAGGATGGCCGAGCGGTCTAAGGCGCTACGTTCAGGTCGTAGTCTACTCTGTAGGCGTGGGTTCGAATCCCACTCCTGACATTGTTTTGCATTTCGGTTATTTTGCCTCAAAATTCCATTTTCTGTTTACACTTCGCACAATATTTTCGCACATTTTACGAGCAACTCAGGATGGCCGAGCGGTCCAAGGCGCTACGTTCAGGTCGTAGTCTACTCTGTAGGCGTGGGTTCGAATCCCACTCCTGACATTTTTTTATGTTATGATTTGCATTTCGGTAATTTTGCCTCAAAATTTAATTTTCTGTTTACACTTCGCATATTCTACAAGCGAGTCAGGATGGCCGAGCGGTCCAAGGCGCCACGTTCAGGGGCCAATTTCATGGAGCTGCTCAGCAAAAAAAATTGCTTAGCCCAAAATGTCTTGCTCATTAAAAACAGTTTACGAGCCAAAATTATACGTGTTTTTCATGCTAAGCAAAAAACAAGTTGATTATCAATCAAAAACAGTAAAGATCTCGTGAAAATTTGGTCTGTAACCTTGTTTTTGCGAAGGAAGCATTTTCATGCTCAGCAAGTTTTAGTGCTTAGCAGCGCTGTGAAATTGGCCCCTGGTCGTAGTCTACTCTGTAGACGTGGGTTCGAATCCCACTCATGACATTTTTTATGTTGTGATTTGCATTTCGGTAATTTTGCCTCAAAATTCAATTTTATGTTTACACTTCGCACATTCTACAAGCGAGTCAGGATGGGCGAGCGGTCTAAGGCGCTACGTTCAGGTCGTAGTCTACTCTGTAGGCGTGAGTTTGAATCCCACTCCTGAAATTTTTTTATGTTGTGATTTGCATTTGGGAAATGTTGCCTCAAAATTCAATTTTATGTTTACACTTCGCACATTCTACAATCCAGTCAGGATGACCGAGCGGTCTAAGGCGCTACGTTCAGGTCGTAGTCTACTCTGTAGGCGTGGGTTCGAATACCAGTCCTGACATTTTTTTATGTTGTGATTTGCATTTCGGAAATGTTGCCTCAAAATTTAATTTAATTAACGTTTAGGTCGTAGTCTACTCTGTAGGCGTGAGTTTGAATCCCACTCCTGAAATTTTTTTATGTTGTGATTTGCATTTCGGAAATGTTGCCTCCAAATTCAATTTTATGTTTACACTTCGCACATTCTACAAGCCAGTCAGGATGGCCGAGCGGTCATCGAATCCCACTCCTGACATTTTTTTATGTTATGATTTGCATTTCGGTAATTTTGCCTCAAAATTTAATTTTCTGTTTACACTTCGCACATTCTACAAGCGAGTCAGGATGGCCGAGCGGTCTAAGGCGCTACGTTCAGGTGGTAGTCTACTCTGTAGGCGTGGGTTCGAATCCCACTCCTGACATTTTTTTATGTTGTGATTTGCATTTCGGAAATGTTGCCTCAAAATTTAATTTAATTAACGTTTAGGTCGTAGTGTACACTGTAGGCGTGGGTTCAAATCCCACTCCTGACATTTTTAAAATTTAATTTAATTAACGTTGAGGTCGTAGTGTACTCTGTAGGCGTGGGTTCAAATCCCACTCCTGACATTTTTTTATGTTGTGATTTGCATTTCGGTAATTTTGCCTCAAAATTCAATTTTCTGTTTACACTTCGCATATTCTACAAGCGAGTCAGGATGGCCGAGCGGTCCAAGGCGCTACGTTCAGGTCGTAGTCTACTCTGTAGGCGTGGGTTCGAATCCCACTCCTGACATTTATTTATGTTGTGATTTGCATTTCGGTAATTTTGCCTCAAAATTCAATTTTCTGTTTACACTTCGCACATTCTACAAGCGAGTCAGGATGGCCGAGCGGTCTAAGGCGCTACGTTCAGGTCGTAGTCTACTCTGTAGGCGTGGGTTCGAATCCCACTCCTGACATTTTTTTATGTTATGATTTGCATTTCGGTAATTTTGCCTCAAAATTTAATTTTCTGTTTACACTTCGCACATTCTACAAACGAGTCAGGATGGCCGAGCGGTCTAAGGCGCTACGTTCAGGTCGTAGTCTACTCTGTAGGCGTGGGTTCGAATCCCACTCCTGACATTGTTTTGCATTTCGGTTATTTTGCCTCAAAATTCCATTTTCTGTTTACACTTCGCATATTCTACAAGCGAGTCAGGATGGCCGAGCGGTCCAAGGCGCTACGTTCAGGTCGTAGTCTACTCTGTAGGCGTGGGTTCGAATCCCACTCATGACATTTTTTTATGTTGTGATTTGCATGTCGGAAATTTTGCCTCAAAATTCAATTTTCTGTTTACACTTCGCACAATTTTTTCGCACATTTTACGAGCAACTCAGGATGGCCGAGCGGTCTAAGGCGCTACGTTCAGGTCGTAGTCTACTCTGTAGGCGTGGGTTCGAATCCCACTCCTGAATTTTTTTTTATGTTATGATTTGCATTCCGGTAATTTTGCCTCAAAATTTAATATTCTGTTCACACTTCGCACATTCTACAAGCGGGTCAGGATGGCCGTTCGGTCTAAGGCGCTACGTTCAGGTCGTAGTCTACTCTGTAGGCGTGAGTTTAAATCCCACTCCTGACATTTTTTTATGTTGTGATTTGCATTTCGGAAATGTTGCCTCAAAATTCAATTTTCTGTTTACACTTCGCATATTCTACAAGCGAGTCAGGATGGCCGAGCGGTCCAAGGGGCCACGTCCAGGGGCCAAATTCATGGAGCTGCTCAGCAAACAAAATTGCTTAGCCCAAAATGTCTTGCTCATTAAAAACAGTTTACCAGCCAAAATTATACGTGTTTTTCATGCTAAGTAAAAAACAAGTTGATTATCAATCAAAAACAGTAAAGATCTCGTGAAAATTTGGTCTGTAACCTTGTTTTTGCGAAGGAAGCATTTTCATGCTCAGCAAATTTTAGTGCTTAGCAGAGCCGTGAAATTGGCCCCTGGTCGTAGTCTACTCTGTAGGCGTGGGTTCGAATCCCACTCCTGACATTTTTTTATGTTGTGATTTGCATTTCGGTAATTTTGCCTCAAAATTCAATTTTCTGTTTACACTTCGCATATTCTACAAGCGAGTCAGGATGGCCGAGCGGTCCAACGCGCTACGTTCAGGTCGTAGTCTACTCTGTAGGCGTGGGTTCGAATCCCACTCCTGACATTTTTTTTATGTTGTGATTTGCATTTCGGTAATTTTGCCTCAAAATTCAATTTTATGTTTACACTTCGCACATTCTACAAGCGAGTCAGGATGGGCGAGCGGTCTAAGGCGCTACGTTCAGGTCGTAGTCTACTCTGTAGGCGTGGGTTCAAATCCCACTCCTGACATTTTTTTATGTTATGATTTGCATTTCGGTAATTTTGCCTCAAAATTTAATTTTTTGTTTACACTTCGCACATTCTACAAGCGAGTCAGGATAGCCGAGCGGTCTAAGGCGCTACGTTCAGGTCATAGTCTACTCTGTAGTCGTGGGTTGGAATCCCACTCCTGAAATTTCTTTTTATGTTGTGATTTGCATTTCGGTAATTTTGCCTCAAAATTAAATTTTCTGTTTACACTTCGCACATTCTACAAGCGAGTCAGGATGGCCGAGAGGTCTAAGGCGCTACGTTCAGGTCGTAGTCTACTCTGTAGGCGTGGGTTCGAATCCCACTCCTGACATTGTTTTGCATTTCGGTAATTTGCCTCAAAATTTAATTTTCTGTTTACACTTCGCACAATATTTTCGCACATTTTACGAGCAACTCAGGATGGCCGAGCGGTCCAAGGCGCTACGTTCAGGTCGTAGTCTACTCTGTAGGCGTGGGTTCGAATCCCACTCCTGACATTTTTTTATGTTATGATTTGCATTTCGGTAATTTTGCCTCAAAATTTAATTTTCTGTTTACACTTCGCACATTCTACAAGCGAGTCAGGATGGCCGAGCGGTCTAAGGCGCTACGTTCAGGTCGTAGTCTACTCTGTAGGCGTGGGTTCGAATCCCACTCCTGACATTGTTTTGCATTTCGGTTATTTTGCCTCAAAATTCCATTTTCTGTTTACACTTCGCACAATATTTTCGCACATTTTACGAGCAACTCAGGATGGCCGAGCGGTCCAAGGCGCTACGTTCAGGTCGTAGTCTACTCTGTAGGCGTGGGTTCGAATCCCACTCCTGACATTTTTTTATGTTATGATTTGCATTTCGGTAATTTTGCCTCAAAATTTAATTTTCTGTTTACACTTCGCATATTCTACAAGCGAGTCAGGATGGCCGAGCGGTCCAAGGCGCCACGTTCAGGGGCCAATTTCATGGAGCTGCTCAGCAAAAAAATTGCTTAGCCCAAAATGTCTTGCTCATTAAAAACAGTTTACGAGCCAAAATTATACGTGTTTTTCATGCTAAGCAAAAAACAAGTTGATTATCAATCAAAAACAGTAAAGATCTCGTGAAAATTTGGTCTGTAACCTTGTTTTTGCGAAGGAAGCATTTTCATGCTCAGCAAATTTTAGTGCTTAGCAGCGCTGTGAAATTGGCCCCTGGTCGTAGTCTACTCTGTAGGCGTGGGTTCGAATCCCACTCCTGACATTTATTTATGTTGTGATTTGCATTTCGGTAATTTTGCCTCAAAATTCAATTTTATGTTTACACTTCGCACATTCTACAAGCGAGTCAGGATGGGCGAGCGGTCTAAGGCGCTACGTTCAGGTCGTAGTCTACTCTGTAGGCGTGAGTTTGAATCCCACTCCTGAAATTTTTTTATGTTGTGATTTGCATTTGGGAAATGTTGCCTCAAAATTCAATTTTATGTTTACACTTCGCACATTCTACAATCCAGTCAGGATGACCGAGCGGTCTAAGGCGCTACGTTCAGGTCGTAGTCTACTCTGTAGGCGTGGGTTCGAATACCAGTCCTGACATTTTTTTATGTTGTGATTTGCATTTCGGAAATGTTGCCTCAAAATTTAATTTAATTAACGTTTAGGTCGTAGTCTACTCTGTAGGCGTGAGTTTGAATCCCACTCCTGAAATTTTTTTATGTTGTGATTTGCATTTCGGAAATGTTGCCTCCAAATTCAATTTTATGTTTACACTTCGCACATTCTACAAGCCAGTCAGGATGGCCGAGCGGTCATCGAATCCCACTCCTGACATTTTTTTATGTTATGATTTGCATTTCGGTAATTTTGCCTCAAAATTTAATTTTCTGTTTACACTTCGCACATTCTACAAGCGAGTCAGGATGGCCGAGCGGTCTAAGGCGCTACGTTCAGGTGGTAGTCTACTCTGTAGGCGTGGGTTCGAATCCCACTCCTGACATTTTTTTATGTTGTGATTTGCATTTCGGAAATGTTGCCTCAAAATTTTATTTAATTAACGTTTAGGTCGTAGTGTACTCTGTAGGCGTGGGTTCAAATCCCACTCCTGACATTTTTAAAATTTAATTTAATTAACGTTGAGGTCGTAGTGTACTCTGTAGGCGTGGGTTCAAATCCCACTCCTGACATTTTTTTATGTTGTGATTTGCATTTCGGTAATTTTGCCTCAAAATTCAATTTTCTGTTTACACTTCGCATATTCTACAAGCGAGTCAGGATGGCCGAGCGGTCCAAGGCGCTACGTTCAGGTCGTAGTCTACTCTGTAGGCGTGGGTTCGAATCCCACTCCTGACATTTATTTATGTTGTGATTTGCATTTCGGTAATTTTGCCTCAAAATTCAATTTTCTGTTTACACTTCGCACATTCTACAAGCGAGTCAGGATGGCCGAGCGGTCTAAGGCGCTACGTTCAGGTCGTAGTCTACTCTGTAGGCGTGGGTTCGAATCCCACTCCTGACATTTTTTTATGTTATGATTTGCATTTCGGTAATTTTGCCTCAAAATTTAATTTTCTGTTTACACTTCGCACATTCTACAAACGAGTCAGGATGGCCGAGCGGTCTAAGGCGCTACGTTCAGGTCGTAGTCTACTCTGTAGGCGTGGGTTCGAATCCCACTCCTGACATTGTTTTGCATTTCGGTTATTTTGCCTCAAAATTCCATTTTCTGTTTACACTTCGCATATTCTACAAGCGAGTCAGGATGGCCGAGCGGTCCAAGGCGCTACGTTCAGGTCGTAGTCTACTCTGTAGGCGTGGGTTCGAATCCCACTCATGACATTTTTTTATGTTGTGATTTGCATTTCGGAAATTTTGCCTCAAAATTCAATTTTCTGTTTACACTTCGCACAATTTTTTCGCACATTTTACGAGCAACTCAGGATGGCCGAGCGGTCTAAGGCGCTACGTTCAGGTCGTAGTCTACTCTGTAGGCGTGGGTTCGAATCCCACTCCTGAATTTTTTTTTATGTTATGATTTGCATTCCGGTAATTTTGCCTCAAAATTTAATATTCTGTTCACACTTCGCACATTCTACAAGCGAGTCAGGATGGCCGTTCGGTCTAAGGCGCTACGTTCAGGTCGTAGTCTACTCTGTAGGCGTGAGTTTAAATCCCACTCCTGACATTTTTTTATGTTGTGATTTGCATTTCGGAAATGTTGCCTCAAAATTCAATTTTCTGTTTACACTTCGCATATTCTACAAGCGAGTCAGGATGGCCGAGCGGTCCAAGGGGCCACGTCCAGGGGCCAAATTCATGGAGCTGCTCAGCAAACAAAATTGCTTAGCCCAAAATGTCTTGCTCATTAAAAACAGTTTACCAGCCAAAATTATACGTGTTTTTCATGCTAAGTAAAAAACAAGTTGATTATCAATCAAAAACAGTAAAGATCTCGTGAAAATTTGGTCTGTAACCTTGTTTTTGCGAAGGAAGCATTTTCATGCTCAGCAAATTTTAGTGCTGAGCAGAGCCGTGAAATTGGCCCCTGGTCGTAGTCTACTCTGTAGGCGTGGGTTCGAATCCCACTCCTGACATTTTTTTATGTTGTGATTTGCATTTCGGTAATTTTGCCTCAAAATTCAATTTTCTGTTTACACTTCGCATATTCTACAAGCGAGTCAGGATGGCCGAGCGGTCCAACGCGCTACGTTCAGGTCGTAGTCTACTCTGTAGGCGTGGGTTCGAATCTCACTCCTGACATTTTTTTTATGTTGTGATTTGCATTTCGGTAATTTTGCCTCAAAATTCAATTTTATGTTTACACTTCGCACATTCTACAAGCGAGTCAGGATGGGCGAGCGGTCTAAGGCGCTACGTTCAGGTCGTAGTCTACTCTGTAGGCGTGGGTTCGAATCCCACTCCTGACATTTTTTTATGTTATGATTTGCATTTCGGTAATTTTGCCTCAAAATTTAATTTTCTGTTTACACTTCGCACATTCTACAAGCGAGTCAGGATAGCCGAGCGGTCTAAGGCGCTACGTTCAGGTCATAGTCTACTCTGTAGTCGTGGGTTGGAATCCCACTCCTGAATTTTTTTTTATGTTGTGATTTGCATTTCGGTAATTTTGCCTCAAAATTAAATTTTCTGTTTACACTTCGCAAATTCTACAAGCGAGTCAGGATGGCCGAGCGGTCTAAGGCCCTACGTTCAGGTCGTAGTCTACTCTGTAGGCGTGGGTTCAAATCTCACTCCTGACATTTTTTTATGTTATGATTTGCATTTCGGTAATTTTGCCTCAAAATTTAATTTTCTGTTCACACTTCGCACATTCTACAAGCGAGTCAGGATGGCCGAGCGGTCTAAGGCGCTACGTTCAGGTCGTAGTCTACTCTGTAGGCGTGGGTTCGAATCCCACTCCTGACATTGTTTTGCATTTCGGTAATTTGCCTCAAAATTCAATTTTATGTTTACATTTCGCACATTCTACAAGCGAGTCAGAATGGCCGAGCGGTCTAAGGCGCTAAGTTCAGGTAGTAGTCTACTCTGTAGGCGTGAGTTTGAATCCCACTCCTGAATTTTTTTGATGTTGTGATTTGCATTTCGGAAATGTTGCCTCAAAATTTAATTTTATGTTTACACTTCGCACATTCTACAAGCCAGTCAGGATGGCCGAGCGGTCTAAGGCGCTACGTTCAGGTCGTAGTCTACTCTCTAGGCGTGGGTTCGAATCCCACTCCTGACATTTTTTTATGTTGTGATTTGCATTTCGGAAATGTTGCCTCAAAATTTAATTTAATTAACGTTTAGGTCGTAGTGTACTCTGTAGGCGTGGGTTTAAATCCCACTCCTGACATTTTTTTATGTTGTGATTTGCATTTCGGTAATTTTGCCTCAAAATTCAATTTTCTGTTTACACTTCGCATATTCTACAAGCGAGTCAGGATGGCCGAGCGGTCCAACGCGCTTCGGTCAGGTCGTAGTCTACTCTGTAGGCGTGGGTTCGAATCCCACTCCTGACATTTTTTTTATGTTGTGATTTGCATTTCGGTAATTTTGCCTCAAAATTAAATTTTCTGTTTACACTTCGCACATTCTACAAGCGAGTCAGGATGGCCGAGCGGTCTAAGGCGCTACGTTCAGGTCGTAGTCTACTCTGTAGGCGTGGGTTCAAATCCCACTCCTGAAATTTTTTTATGTTATGATTTGCATTTCGGTAATTTTGCCTCAAAATTTAATTTTCTGTTCACACTTCGCACATTCTACAAGCGAGTCAGGATGGCGGTCTAAGGCGCTACGTTCAGGTCGTAGTCTACTCTGTAGGCGTGGGTTCGAATCCCACTCCTGACATTTTTTTATGTTGTGATTTGCATTTCGGAAATGTTGCCTCAAAATTTAATTTAATTAACGTTTAGGTCGTAGTCTACTCTGTAGGCGTGGGTTCGAATCCCACTCCTGACATTTTTTTATGTTGTGATTTGCATTTCGGTAATTTTGCCTCAAAATTCAATTTTCTGTTTACACTTCGCATATTCTACAAGCGAGTCAGGATGGCCGAGCGGTCCAACGCGCTACGTTCAGGTCGTAGTCTACTCTGTAGGCGTGGGTTCGAATCCCACTCCTGACATTTTTTTTATGTTGTGATTTGCATTTCGGTAATTTTGCCTCAAAATTCAATTTTATGTTTACACTTCGCACATTCTACAAGCGAGTCAGGATGGGCGAGCGGTCTAAGGCGCTACGTTCAGGTCGTAGTCTACTCTGTAGGCGTGGGTTCGAATCCCACTCCTGACATTTTTTTATGTTATGATTTGCATTTCGGTAATTTTGCCTCAAAATTTAATTTTCTGTTTACACTTCGCACATTCTACAAGCGAGTCAGGATAGCCGAGCGGTCTAAGGCGCTACGTTCAGGTCATAGTCTACTCTGTAGTCGTGGGTTGGAATCCCACTCCTGAATTTTTTTTTATGTTGTGATTTGCATTTCGGTAATTTTGCCTCAAAATTAAATTTTCTGTTTACACTTCGCAAATTCTACAAGCGAGTCAGGATGGCCGAGCGGTCTAAGGCCCTACGTTCAGGTCGTAGTCTACTCTGTAGGCGTGGGTTCAAATCTCACTCCTGACATTTTTTTATGTTATGATTTGCATTTCGGTAATTTTGCCTCAAAATTTAATTTTCTGTTCACACTTCGCACATTCTACAAGCGAGTCAGGATGGCCGAGCGGTCTAAGGCGCTACGTTCAGGTCGTAGTCTACTCTGTAGGCGTGGGTTCGAATCCCACTCCTGACATTGTTTTGCATTTCGGTAATTTGCCTCAAAATTCAATTTTATGTTTACATTTCGCACATTCTACAAGCGAGTCAGAATGGCCGAGCGGTCTAAGGCGCTAAGTTCAGGTAGTAGTCTACTCTGTAGGCGTGAGTTTGAATCCCACTCCTGAATTTTTTTGATGTTGTGATTTGCATTTCGGAAATGTTGCCTCAAAATTTAATTTTATGTTTACACTTCGCACATTCTACAAGCCAGTCAGGATGGCCGAGCGGTCTAAGGCGCTACGTTCAGGTCGTAGTCTACTCTCTAGGCGTGGGTTCGAATCCCACTCCTGACATTTTTTTATGTTGTGATTTGCATTTCGGAAATGTTGCCTCAAAATTTAATTTAATTAACGTTTAGGTCGTAGTGTACTCTGTAGGCGTGGGTTCAAATCCCACTCCTGACATTTTTTTATGTTGTGATTTGCATTTCGGTAATTTTGCCTCAAAATTCAATTTTCTGTTTACACTTCGCATATTCTACAAGCGAGTCAGGATGGCCGAGCGGTCCAACGCGCTTCGGTCAGGTCGTAGTCTACTCTGTAGGCGTGGGTTCGAATCCCACTCCTGACATTTTTTTTATGTTGTGATTTGCATTTCGGTAATTTTGCCTCAAAATTAAATTTTCTGTTTACACTTCGCACATTCTACAAGCGAGTCAGGATGGCCGAGCGGTCTAAGGCGCTACGTTCAGGTCGTAGTCTACTCTGTAGGCGTGGGTTCAAATCCCACTCCTGAAATTTTTTTATGTTATGATTTGCATTTCGGTAATTTTGCCTCAAAATTTAATTTTCTGTTCACACTTCGCACATTCTACAAGCGAGTCAGGATGGCGGTCTAAGGCGCTACGTTCAGGTCGTAGTCTACTCTGTAGGCGTGGGTTCGAATCCCACTCCTGACATTTTTTTATGTTGTGATTTGCATTTCGGAAATGTTGCCTCAAAATTTAATTTAATTAACGTTTAGGTCGTAGTCTACTCTGTAGGCGTGGGTTCAAATCCCACTCCTGACATTTCTTTATGTTGTGATTTGCATTTCGGTAATTTTGCCTCAAAATTCAATTTTTTGTTTACACTTCGCATATTCTACAAGCGAGTCAGGATGGCCGAGCGGTCCAAGGCGCTACGTTCAGGTCGTAGTCTACTCTGTAGGCGTGGGTTCGAATCCCACTCCTGACAATTTTTTATGTTGTGATTTGCATTTCGGTAATTTTGCCTCAAAATTCAATTTTATGTTTACACTTCGCACATTCTACAAGCGAGTCAGGATGGCCGAGCGGTCTAAGGCGCTACGTTCAGGTCGTAGTCTACTCTGTAGGCGTGGGTTCGAATCCCACTCCTGACATTTTTTTTATGTTGTGATTTGCATTTCGGTAATTTTGCCTCAAAATTCAATTTTATGTTTACACTTCGCACATTCTACAAGCGAGTCAGGATGGGCGAGCGTTCTAAGGCGCTACGTTCAGGTCGTAGTCTACTCTGTAGGCGTGGGTTCGAATCCCACTCCTGACATTTTTTTATGTTATGATTTGCATTTCGGTAATTTTGCCTCAAAATTTAATTTTCTGTTTACACTTCGCACATTCTAGAAGCGAGTCAGGATAGCCGAGCGGTCTAAGGCGCTACGTTCAGGTCATAGTCTACTCTGTAGTCGTGGGTTGGAATCCCACTCCTGAATTTTTTTTTATGTTGTGATTTGCATTTCGGTAATTTTGCCTCAAAATTTAATTTTCTGTTTACACTTCGCACATTCTACAAGCGAGTCAGGATGGCCGAGCGGTCTAAGGCGCTACGTTCAGGTCGTAGTCTACTCTGTAGGCGTGGGTTCAAATCTCACTCCTGACATTTTTTTATGTTATGATTTGCATTTCGGTAATTTTGCCTCAAAATTTAATTTTCTGTTCACACTTCGCACATTCTACAAGCGAGTCAGGATGGCCGAGCGGTCTAAGGCGCTACGTTCAGGTCGTAGTCTACTCTGTAGGCGTGGGTTCGAATCCCACTCCTGACATTGTTTTGCATTTCGGTAATTTGCCTCAAAATTCAATTTTATGTTTACATTTCGCACATTCTACAAGCGAGACAGAATGGCCGAGCGGTCTAAGGCGCTAAGTTCAGGTCGTAGTCTACTCTGTAGGCGTGAGTTTGAATCCCACTCCTGAATTTTTTTTATGTTGTGATTTGCATTTCGGAAATGTTGCCTCAAAATTTAATTTTATGTTTACACTTCGCACATTCTAAAAGCCAGTCAGGATGGCCGAGCGGTCTAAGGCGCTACGTTCAGGTCGTAGTCTACTCTGTAGGCGTGGGTTCGAATCCCACTCCTGACATTTTTTTATGTTGTGATTTGCATTTCGGAAATGTTGCCTCAAAATTTAATTTAATTAACGTTTAGGTCGTAGTGTACTCTGTAGGCGTGGGTTCAAATCCCACTCCTGACATTTTTTTATGTTGTGATTTGCATTTCGGTAATTTTGCCTCAAAATTCAATTTTCTGTTTACACTTCGCATATTCTACAAGCGAGTCAGGATGGCCGAGCGGTCCAACGTGCTTCGGTCAGGTCGTAGTCTACTCTGTAGGCGTGGGTTCAAATCCCACTCCTGACATTTTTTTATGTTATGATTTGCATTTCGGTAATTTTGCCTCAAAATTTAATTTTCTGTTCACACTTCGCACATTCTACAAGCGAGTCAGGATGGCGGTCTAAGGCGCTACGTTCAGGTCGTAGTCTACTCTGTAGGCGTGGGTTCGAATCCCACTCCTGACATTTTTTTATGTTGTGATTTGCATTTCGGAAATGTTGCCTCAAAATTTAATTTAATTAACGTTTAGGTCGTAGTCTACTCTGTAGGCGTGGGTTCAAATCCCACTCCTGACATTTCTTTATGTTGTGATTTGCATTTCGGTAATTTTGCCTCAAAATTCAATTTTTTGTTTACACTTCGCATATTCTACAAGCGAGTCAGGATGGCCGAGCGGTCCAAGGCGCTACGTTCAGGTCATAGTCTACTCTGTAGGCGTGTGTTCGAATCCCACTCTTGACATTTTTTTATGTTGTGATTTGCATTTCGGTAATTTTGCCTCAAAATTCAATTTTATGTTTACACTTCGCACATTCTACAAGCGAGTCAGGATGGCCGAGCGGTCTAAGGCGCTACGTTCAGGTCGTAGTCTACTCTGTAGGCGTGGGTTCGAATCCCACTCCTGACATTTTTTTATGTTATGATTTGCATTTCGGTAATTTTGCCTCAAAATTTAATTTTCTGTTTACACTTCACACATTCTACAAGCGAGTCAGGATGGCCGAGCGGTCTAAGGCGCTACGTTCAGGTCGTAGTCTACTCTGTAGGCGTTGGTTCAAATCCCACTCCTGACATTTGTTTATGTTGTGATTTGCATTTCGGTAATTTTGCCTCAAAATTCAATTTTCTGTTTACACTTCGCATATTCTACAAGCGAGTCAGGATGGCCGAGCGGTCCAAGGCGCTACGTTCAGGTCGTAGTCTACTCTGTAGGCGTGGGTTCGAATCCCACTCCTGACATTTTTTATGTTGTGATTTTCATTTCGGAAATGTTGCCTCAAAATTTAATTTTATGTTTACACTTCGCACATTCTACAAGCCAGTCAGGATGGCCGAGCGGTCTAAGGCGCTACGTTCAGGTCGTAGTCTACTCTGTAGGCGTGGGTTCGAATCCCACTCCTGACAATTTTTTATGTTGTGATTTGCATTTCGGAAATGTTGCCTCAAAATTTAATTTAATTAACGTTTAGGTCGTAGTGTACTCTGTAGGCGTGGGTTCAAATCCCACTCCTGACATTTTTTTATGTTGTGATTTGCATTTCGGTAATTTTGCCTCAAAATTCAATTTTCTGTTTACACTTCGCATATTCTACAAGCGAGTCAGGATGGCCGAGCGGTCCAACGCGCTTCGTTCAGGTCGTAGTCTACTCTGTAGGCGTGGGTTCGAATTCCACTCCTGACATTTTTTTTATGTTGTGATTTGCATTTCGGTAATTTTGCCTCAAAATTAAATTTTCTGTTTACACTTCGCACATTCTACAAGCGAGTCAGGATGGCCGAGCGGTCTAAGGCGCTACGTTCAGGTCGTAGTCTACTCTGTAGGCGTGGGTTCAAATCCCACTCCTGACATTTTTTTATGTTATGATTTGCATTTCGGTAATTTTGCCTCAAAATTTAATTGTCTGTTCACACTTCGCACATTCTACAAGCGAGTCAGGATGGCGGTCTAAGGCGCTACGTTCAGGTCGTAGTCTACTCTGTAGGCGTGGTTTCGAATCCCACTCCTGACATTTTTTTATGTTGTGATTTGCATTTCGGAAATGTTGCCTCAAAATTTAATTTAATTAACGTTTAGGTCGTAGTCTACTCTGTAGGCGTGGGTTCAAATCCCACTCCTGACATTTCTTTATGTTGTGATTTGCATTTCGGTAATTTTGCCTCAAAATTCAATTTTTTGTTTACACTTCGCATATTCTACAAGCGAGTCAGGATGGCCGAGCGGTCCAAGGCGCTACGTTCAGGTCGTAGTCTACTCTGTAGGCGTGGGTTCGAATCCCACTCCTGACATTTTTTTATGTTGTGATTTGCATTTCGGTAATTTTGCCTCAAAATTCAATTTTATGTTTACACTTCGCACATTCTACAAGCGAGTCAGGATGGCCGAGCGGTCTAAGGCGCTACGTTCAGGTCGTAGTCTACTCTGTAGGCGTGGGTTCGAATCCAACTCCTGACATTTTTTTATGTTATGATTTGCATTTCGGTAATTTTGCCTCAAAATTAAATTTTCTGTTCACACTTCGCACATTCTACAAGCGAGTCAGGATGGCCGAGCGGTCTAAGGCGCTACGTTCAGGTCGTAGTCTACTCTGTAGGCGTGGGTTCGAATCCCACTCTTGACATTTCTTTGCATTTCGGTTATTTTGCCTCAAAATTCCATTTTCTGTTTACACTTCGCATATTCTACAAGCGAGTCAGGATGGCCGAGCGGTCCAACGTGCTTCGGTCAGGTCGTAGTCTACTCTGTAGGCGTGGGTTCAAATCCCACTCCTGACATTTTTTTATGTTATGATTTGCATTTCGGTAATTTTGCCTCAAAATTTAATTTTCTGTTCACACTTCGCACATTCTACAAGCGAGTCAGGATGGCGGTCTAAGGCGCTACGTTCAGGTCGTAGTCTACTCTGTAGGCGTGGGTTCGAATCCCACTCCTGACATTTTTTTATGTTGTGATTTGCATTTCGGAAATGTTGCCTCAAAATTTAATTTAATTAACGTTTAGGTCGTAGTCTACTCTGTAGGCGTGGGTTCAAATCCCACTCCTGACATTTCTTTATGTTGTGATTTGCATTTCGGTAATTTTGCCTCAAAATTCAATTTTTTGTTTACACTTCGCATATTCTACAAGCGAGTCAGGATGGCCGAGCGGTCCAAGGCGCTACGTTCAGGTCGTAGTCTACTCTGTAGGCGTGGGTTCGAATCCCACTCCTGACATTTTTTTATGTTGTGATTTGCATTTCGGTAATTTTGCCTCAAAATTCAATTTTATGTTTACACTTCGCACATTCTACAAGCGAGTCAGGATGGCCGAGCGGTCTAAGGCGCTACGTTCAGGTCGTAGTCTACTCTGTAGGCGTGGGTTCGAATCCCACTCCTGACATTTTTTTATGTTATGATTTGCATTTCGGTAATTTTGCCTCAAAATTTAATTTTCTGTTTACACTTCACACATTCTACAAGCGAGTCAGGATGGCCGAGCGGTCTAAGGCGCTACGTTCAGGTCGTAGTCTACTCTGTAGGCGTTGGTTCAAATCCCACTCCTGACATTTGTTTATGTTGTGATTTGCATTTCGGTAATTTTGCCTCAAAATTCAATTTTCTGTTTACACTTCACATATTCTACAAGCGAGTCAGGATGGCCGAGCGGTCCAAGGCGCTACGTTCAGGTCGTAGTCTACTCTGTAGGCGTGGGTTCGAATCCCACTCCTGACATTTTTTATGTTGTGATTTTCATTTCGGAAATGTTGCCTCAAAATTTAATTTTATGTTTACACTTCGCACATTCTACAAGCCAGTCAGGATGGCCGAGCGGTCTAAGGCGCTACGTTCAGGTCGTAGTCTACTCTGTAGGCGTGGGTTCGAATCCCACTCCTGACATTTTTTTATGTTGTGATTTGCATTTCGGAAATGTTGCCTCAAAATTTAATTTAATTAACGTTTAGGTCGTAGTGTACTCTGTAGGCGTGGGTTCAAATCCCACTCCTGACATTTTTTTATGTTGTGATTTGCATTTCGGTAATTTTGCCTCAAAATTCAATTTTCTGTTTACACTTCGCATATTCTACAAGCGAGTCAGGATGGCCGAGCGGTCCAACGCGCTTCGTTCAGGTCGTAGTCTACTCTGTAGGCGTGGGTTCGAATTCCACTCCTGACATTTTTTTTATGTTGTGATTTGCATTTCGGTAATTTTGCCTCAAAATTAAATTTTCTGTTTACACTTCGCACATTCTACAAGCGAGTCAGGATGGCCGAGCGGTCTAAGGCGCTACGTTCAGGTCGTAGTCTACTCTGTAGGCGTGGGTTCAAATCCCACTCCTGACATTTTTTTATGTTATGATTTGCATTTCGGTAATTTTGCCTCAAAATTTAATTGTCTGTTCACACTTCGCACATTCTACAAGCGAGTCAGGATGGCGGTCTAAGGCGCTACGTTCAGGTCGTAGTCTACTCTGTAGGCGTGGTTTCGAATCCCACTCCTGACATTTTTTTATGTTGTGATTTGCATTTCGGAAATGTTGCCTCAAAATTTAATTTAATTAACGTTTAGGTCGTAGTCTACTCTGTAGGCGTGGGTTCAAATCCCACTCCTGACATTTCTTTATGTTGTGATTTGCATTTCGGTAATTTTGCCTCAAAATTCAATTTTTTGTTTACACTTCGCATATTCTACAAGCGAGTCAGGATGGCCGAGCGGTCCAAGGCGCTACGTTCAGGTCGTAGTCTACTCTGTAGGCGTGGGTTCGAATCCCACTCCTGACATTTTTTTATGTTGTGATTTGCATTTCGGTAATTTTGCCTCAAAATTCAATTTTATGTTTACACTTCGCACATTCTACAAGCGAGTCAGGATGGCCGAGCGGTCTAAGGCGCTACGTTCAGGTCGTAGTCTACTCTGTAGGCGTGGGTTCGAATCCCACTCCTGACATTTTTTTATGTTATGATTTGCATTTCGGTAATTTTGCCTCAAAATTAAATTTTCTGTTCACACTTCGCACATTCTACAAGCGAGTCAGGATGGCCGAGCGGTCTAAGGCGCTACGTTCAGGTCGTAGTCTACTCTGTAGGCGTGGGTTCGAATCCCACTCTTGACATTTCTTTGCATTTCGGTTATTTTGCCTCAAAATTCCATTTTCTGTTTACACTTCGCATATTCTACAAGCGAGTCAGGATGGCCGAGCGGTCCAAGGCGCTACGTTCAGGGGCCAATTTCATGGAGCTGCTAAGCAAACAAAATTGCTTAGCGCAAAATGTCTTGCTCATTAAAAACAGTTTACCAGGCAAAATTATACGTGTTTTTCATGCTAAGCAAATAACCAGTTGATTATCAATCAAAAACAGTAAAGATCTCGTGAAAATTTGGTCTGTAACCTTGTTTTTGCCAAGGGCGCCGTGAAATTGGCCCCTGGTCGTAGTCTACTCTGTAGGCGTGGGTTCGAATCCCACTCCTGACATTTTTTTTATGTTTTGATTTGCATTTCGGTAATTTTGCCTCAAAATTCAATTTTATGTTTACACTTCGCAAATTCTACAAGCGAGTCAGGATGGCCGAGCGGTCTAAGGCGCTACGTTCAGGTCGTAGTCTACTCTGTAGCCGTGGGTTCGAATCCCACTCCTGACATTTTTTTTATGTTGTGATTTGCATTTCGGAAATGTTGCCTCAAAATTTAATTTAATTAACGTTTAGGTCGTAGTCTACTCTGTAGGCGTGGGTTCAAATCCCACTCCAGACATTTCTTTATGTTGTGATTTGCATTTCGGTAATTTTGACTCAAAATTCAATTTTTTGTTTACACTTCGCATATTCTACAAGCGAGTCAGGATGGCCGAGCTGTCCAAGGCGCTACGTTCAGGTCGTAGTCTACTCTGTAGGCGTGGGTTCGAATCCCACTCCTGACATTTTTTTATGTTGTGATTTGCATTTCGGTAATTTTGCCTCAAAATTCAATTTTATGTTTACACTTCGCACATTCTACAAGCGAGTCAGGATGGCCGAGCGGTCTAAGGCGCTACGTTCAGGTCGTAGTCTACTCTGTAGGCGTGGATTCGAATCCCACTCCTGACATTTTTTTATGTTATGATTTGCATTTCGGTAATTTTGCCTCAAAATTTAATTTTCTGTTTACACTTCGCACATTCTACAAGCGAGTCAGGATGGCCGAGCGGTCTAAGGCGCTACGTTCAGGTCGTAGTCTACTCTGTAGGCGTGGGTTCGAATCCCACTCCTGACATTTTTTTATGTTGTGATTTGCATTTCGGAAATGTTGCCTCAAAATTTAATTTAATTAACGTTTAGGTCGTAGTCTACTCTGTAGGCGTTTGTTCAAATCCCACTCCTGACATTTGTTTATGTTGTGATTTGCATTTCGGTAATTTTTCCTCAAAATTGAATTTTCTGTTTACACTTCGCATATTCTACAAGCGAGTCAGGATGGCCGAGCGGTCCAAGGCGCTACGTTCAGGTCGTAGTCTACTCTGTAGGCGTGGGTTCGAATCCCACTCCTGACATTTTTTTATGTTGTGATTTGCATTTCGGTAATTTTGCCTCAAAATTCAATTTTATGTTTACACTTCAAACATTCTACAAGCGAGTCAGGATGGCCGAGCGGTCTAAGGCGCTACGTTCAGGTCGTAGTCTACTCTGTAGGCGTGTGTTCGAATCCCACTCCTGACATTTTTTTATGTTATGATTTGCATTTTGGTAATTTTGCCTCAAAATTTAATTTTCTGTTTACACTTCGCACATTCTACAAGCGAGTCAGGATGGCCGAGCGGTCTAAGGCGCTACGTTCAGGTCGTAGTCTACTTTGTAGGCGTGGGTTCGAATCCCACTCCTGACATTTCTTCGCATTTCGGTTATTTTGCCTCAAAATTCCATTTTCTGTTTACACTTTGCATATTCTACAAGCGAGTCAGGATGGCCGAGCGGTCCAAGGCGCTACGTTCAGGGGCCAATTTCATGGAGCTGCTAAGCAAACAAAATTGCTTAGCGCAAAATGTCTTGCTCATTAAAAACAGTTTACCAGCCAAAATTATACGTGTTTTTCATGCTAAGCAAAAAACCAGTTGATTATCAATCAAAAACAGTAAAGATCTCGTGAACATTTGGTCTGTAACCTTGTTTTTGCCAAGGGCGCCGTGAAATTGGCCCCTGGTCGTAGTCTACTCTGTAGGCGTGGGTTCGAATCCCACTCCTGACATTGTTTTGCATTTCGGTAATTTGCCTCAAAATTCAATTTTATGTTTACACTTCGCACATTCTACAAGCGAGTCAGGATGGCCGAGCGGTCTAAGGCGCTACGTTCAGGTCGTAGTCTACTCTGTAGGCGTGGGTTTGAATCCCAATCCTGACATTTTTTTTATGTTGTGATTTCCATTTCGGAAATGTTGCCTCAAAATTTAATTTAATTAACGTTTAGGTCGTATTCTACTCTGTAGGCGTGGGTTCGAATCCCACTCCTGACATTTGTTTATGTTGTGAATTGCATTTCGGTAATTTTGCCTCAAAATTCAATTTTATGTTTACACTTCGCACATTCTACAAGCGAGTCAGGATGGCGGTCTAAGGCGCTACGTTCAGGTCGTAGTCTACTCTGTAGGCAAGGGTTCGAATCCCACTCCTGACATTTCTTTTATGTTGTGATTTCCATTTCGGAAATGTTGCCTCAAAATTTAATTTAATTAACGTTTAGGTCGTATTCTACTCTGTAGGCGTGGGTTCGAATCCCACTCCTGACATTTGTTTATGTTGTGAATTGCATTTCGGTAATTTTGCCTCAAAATTCAATTTTATGTTTACACTTCGCACATTCTACAAGCGAGTCAGGATGGCGGTCTAAGGCGCTACGTTCAGGTCGTAGTCTACTCTGTAGGCAAGGGTTCGAATCCCACTCCTGACATTTTTTTTATGTTGTGATTTGCATTTCGGAAATGTTGCCTCAAAATTTAATTTAATTAACGTTTAGGTCGTATTCTACTCTGTAGGCGTGGGTTCGAATCCCACTCCTGACATTTGTTTATGTTGTGAATTGCATTTCGGTAATTTTGCCTCAAAATTCAATTTTATGTTTACACTTCGCACATTCTACAAGCGAGTCAGGATGGCGGTCTAAGGCGCTACGTTCAGGTCGTAGTCTACTCTGTAGGCGTGGGTTCGAATCCCATTCCTGACATTTTTTTATGTTGTGATTTGCATTTCGGAAATTTTGCCTCAAAATTTAATTTAATTAACGTTGAGGTCGTAGTCTACTCTGCAGGCGTGGGTTCAAATCCCACTCCTGACATTTCTTTATGTTGTGGTTTGCATTTCGGTAATTTTGCCTCAAAATTCAATTTTTTGTTTACACTTCGCATATTCTACAAGCGAGTCAGGATGGCCGAGCTGTCCAAGGCGCTACGTTCAGGTCGTAGTCTACTCTGTAGGCGTGGGTTCGAATCCCACTCCTGACATTTTTTTATGTTGTGATTTGCATTTCGGTAATTTTGCCTCAAAATTCAATTTTATGTTTACACTTCGCACATTCTACAAGCGAGTCAGGATGGCCGAGCGGTCTAAGGCGCTACGTTCAGGTCGTAGTCTACTCTGTAGGCGTGGATTCGAATCCCACTCCTGACATTTTTTTATGTTATGATTTGCATTTCGGTAATTTTGCCTCAAAATTTAATTTTCTGTTTACACTTCGCACATTCTACAAGCGAGTCAGGATGGCCGAGCGGTCTAAGGCGCTACGTTCAGGTCGTAGTCTACTCTGTAGGCGTGGGTTCGAATCCCACTCCTGACATTTTTTTATGTTGTGATTTGCATTTCGGAAATGTTGCCTCAAAATTTAATTTAATTAACGTTTAGGTCGTAGTCTACTCTGTAGGCGTTTGTTCAAATCCCACTCCTGACATTTGTTTATGTTGTGATTTGCATTTCGGTAATTTTTCCTCAAAATTGAATTTTCTGTTTACACTTCGCATATTCTACAAGCGAGTCAGGATGGCCGAGCGGTCCAAGGCGCTACGTTCAGGTCGTAGTCTACTCTGTAGGCGTGGGTTCGAATCCCACTCCTGACATTTTTTTATGTTGTGATTTGCATTTCGGTAATTTTGCCTCAAAATTCAATTTTATGTTTACACTTCAAACATTCTACAAGCGAGTCAGGATGGCCGAGCGGTCTAAGGCGCTACGTTCAGGTCGTAGTCTACTCTGTAGGCGTGTGTTCGAATCCCACTCCTGACATTTTTTTATGTTATGATTTGCATTTTGGTAATTTTGCCTCAAAATTTAATTTTCTGTTTACACTTCGCACATTCTACAAGCGAGTCAGGATGGCCGAGCGGTCTAAGGCGCTACGTTCAGGTCGTAGTCTACTTTGTAGGCGTGGGTTCGAATCCCACTCCTGACATTTCTTCGCATTTCGGTTATTTTGCCTCAAAATTCCATTTTCTGTTTACACTTTGCATATTCTACAAGCGAGTCAGGATGGCCGAGCGGTCCAAGGCGCTACGTTCAGGGGCCAATTTCATGGAGCTGCTAAGCAAACAAAATTGCTTAGCGCAAAATGTCTTGCTCATTAAAAACAGTTTACCAGCCAAAATTATACGTGTTTTTCATGCTAAGCAAAAAACCAGTTGATTATCAATCAAAAACAGTAAAGATCTCGTGAACATTTGGTCTGTAACCTTGTTTTTGCCAAGGGCGCCGTGAAATTGGCCCCTGGTCGTAGTCTACTCTGTAGGCGTGGGTTCGAATCCCACTCCTGACATTGTTTTGCATTTCGGTAATTTGCCTCAAAATTCAATTTTATGTTTACACTTCGCACATTCTACAAGCGAGTCAGGATGGCCGAGCGGTCTAAGGCGCTACGTTCAGGTCGTAGTCTACTCTGTAGGCGTGGGTTTGAATCCCAATCCTGACATTTTTTTTATGTTGTGATTTCCATTTCGGAAATGTTGCCTCAAAATTTAATTTAATTAACGTTTAGGTCGTATTCTACTCTGTAGGCGTGGGTTCGAATCCCACTCCTGACATTTGTTTATGTTGTGAATTGCATTTCGGTAATTTTGCCTCAAAATTCAATTTTATGTTTACACTTCGCACATTCTACAAGCGAGTCAGGATGGCGGTCTAAGGCGCTACGTTCAGGTCGTAGTCTACTCTGTAGGCAAGGGTTCGAATCCCACTCCTGACATTTCTTTTATGTTGTGATTTCCATTTCGGAAATGTTGCCTCAAAATTTAATTTTCTGTTTACACTTCGCACATTCTACAAGCGAGTCAGGATGGCCGAGCGGTCTAAGGCGCTACGTTCAGGTCGTAGTCTACTCTGTAGGCGTGGGTTCGAATCCCACTCCTGACATTTTTTTATGTTGTGATTTGCATTTCGGAAATGTTGCCTCAAAATTTAATTTAATTAACGTTTAGGTCGTAGTCTACTCTGTAGGCGTTTGTTCAAATCCCACTCCTGACATTTGTTTATGTTGTGATTTGCATTTCGGTAATTTTTCCTCAAAATTGAATTTTCTGTTTACACTTCGCATATTCTACAAGCGAGTCAGGATGGCCGAGCGGTCCAAGGCGCTACGTTCAGGTCGTAGTCTACTCTGTAGGCGTGGGTTCGAATCCCACTCCTGACATTTTTTTATGTTGTGATTTGCATTTCGGTAATTTTGCCTCAAAATTCAATTTTATGTTTACACTTCAAACATTCTACAAGCGAGTCAGGATGGCCGAGCGGTCTAAGGCGCTACGTTCAGGTCGTAGTCTACTCTGTAGGCGTGTGTTCGAATCCCACTCCTGACATTTTTTTATGTTATGATTTGCATTTTGGTAATTTTGCCTCAAAATTTAATTTTCTGTTTACACTTCGCACATTCTACAAGCGAGTCAGGATGGCCGAGCGGTCTAAGGCGCTACGTTCAGGTCGTAGTCTACTTTGTAGGCGTGGGTTCGAATCCCACTCCTGACATTTCTTCGCATTTCGGTTATTTTGCCTCAAAATTCCATTTTCTGTTTACACTTTGCATATTCTACAAGCGAGTCAGGATGGCCGAGCGGTCCAAGGCGCTACGTTCAGGGGCCAATTTCATGGAGCTGCTAAGCAAACAAAATTGCTTAGCGCAAAATGTCTTGCTCATTAAAAACAGTTTACCAGCCAAAATTATACGTGTTTTTCATGCTAAGCAAAAAACCAGTTGATTATCAATCAAAAACAGTAAAGATCTCGTGAACATTTGGTCTGTAACCTTGTTTTTGCCAAGGGCGCCGTGAAATTGGCCCCTGGTCGTAGTCTACTCTGTAGGCGTGGGTTCGAATCCCACTCCTGACATTGTTTTGCATTTCGGTAATTTGCCTCAAAATTCAATTTTATGTTTACACTTCGCACATTCTACAAGCGAGTCAGGATGGCCGAGCGGTCTAAGGCGCTACGTTCAGGTCGTAGTCTACTCTGTAGGCGTGGGTTTGAATCCCAATCCTGACATTTTTTTTATGTTGTGATTTCCATTTCGGAAATGTTGCCTCAAAATTTAATTTAATTAACGTTTAGGTCGTATTCTACTCTGTAGGCGTGGGTTCGAATCCCACTCCTGACATTTGTTTATGTTGTGAATTGCATTTCGGTAATTTTGCCTCAAAATTCAATTTTATGTTTACACTTCGCACATTCTACAAGCGAGTCAGGATGGCGGTCTAAGGCGCTACGTTCAGGTCGTAGTCTACTCTGTAGGCAAGGGTTCGAATCCCACTCCTGACATTTCTTTTATGTTGTGATTTCCATTTCGGAAATGTTGCCTCAAAATTTAATTTAATTAACGTTTAGGTCGTATTCTACTCTGTAGGCGTGGGTTCGAATCCCACTCCTGACATTTGTTTATGTTGTGAATTGCATTTCGGTAATTTTGCCTCAAAATTCAATTTTATGTTTACACTTCGCACATTCTACAAGCGAGTCAGGATGGCGGTCTAAGGCGCTACGTTCAGGTCGTAGTCTACTCTGTAGGCAAGGGTTCGAATCCCACTCCTGACATTTTTTTATGTTGTGATTTGCATTTCGGAAATGTTGCCTCAAAATTTAATTTAATTAACGTTTAGGTCGTATTCTACTCTGTAGGCGTGGGTTCGAATCCCACTCCTGACATTTGTTTATGTTGTGAATTGCATTTCGGTAATTTTGCCTCAAAATTCAATTTTATGTTTACACTTCGCACATTCTACAAGCGAGTCAGGATGGCGGTCTAAGGCGCTACGTTCAGGTCGTAGTCTACTCTGTAGGCGTGGGTTCGAATCCCATTCCTGACATTTTTTTATGTTGTGATTTGCATTTCGGAAATTTTGCCTCAAAATTTAATTTAATTAACGTTGAGGTCGTAGTCTACTCTGCAGGCGTGGGTTCAAATCCCACTCCTGACATTTCTTTATGTTGTGGTTTGCATTTCGGTAATTTTGCCTCAAAATTCAATTTTTTGTTTACACTTCGCATATTCTACAAGCGAGTCAGGATGGCCGAGCTGTCCAAGGCGCTACGTTCAGGTCGTAGTCTACTCTGTAGGCGTGGGTTCGAATCCCACTCCTGACATTTTTTTATGTTGTGATTTGCATTTCGGTAATTTTGCCTCAAAATTCAATTTTATGTTTACACTTCGCACATTCTACAAGCGAGTCAGGATGGCCGAGCGGTCTAAGGCGCTACGTTCAGGTCGTAGTCTACTCTGTAGGCGTGGATTCGAATCCCACTCCTGACATTTTTTTATGTTATGATTTGCATTTCGGTAATTTTGCCTCAAAATTTAATTTTCTGTTTACACTTCGCACATTCTACAAGCGAGTCAGGATGGCCGAGCGGTCTAAGGCGCTACGTTCAGGTCGTAGTCTACTCTGTAGGCGTGGGTTCGAATCCCACTCCTGACATTTTTTTATGTTGTGATTTGCATTTCGGAAATGTTGCCTCAAAATTTAATTTAATTAACGTTTAGGTCGTAGTCTACTCTGTAGGCGTTTGTTCAAATCCCACTCCTGACATTTGTTTATGTTGTGATTTGCATTTCGGTAATTTTTCCTCAAAATTGAATTTTCTGTTTACACTTCGCATATTCTACAAGCGAGTCAGGATGGCCGAGCGGTCCAAGGCGCTACGTTCAGGTCGTAGTCTACTCTGTAGGCGTGGGTTCGAATCCCACTCCTGACATTTTTTTATGTTGTGATTTGCATTTCGGTAATTTTGCCTCAAAATTCAATTTTATGTTTACACTTCAAACATTCTACAAGCGAGTCAGGATGGCCGAGCGGTCTAAGGCGCTACGTTCAGGTCGTAGTCTACTCTGTAGGCGTGTGTTCGAATCCCACTCCTGACATTTTTTTATGTTATGATTTGCATTTTGGTAATTTTGCCTCAAAATTTAATTTTCTGTTTACACTTCGCACATTCTACAAGCGAGTCAGGATGGCCGAGCGGTCTAAGGCGCTACGTTCAGGTCGTAGTCTACTTTGTAGGCGTGGGTTCGAATCCCACTCCTGACATTTCTTCGCATTTCGGTTATTTTGCCTCAAAATTCCATTTTCTGTTTACACTTTGCATATTCTACAAGCGAGTCAGGATGGCCGAGCGGTCCAAGGCGCTACGTTCAGGGGCCAATTTCATGGAGCTGCTAAGCAAACAAAATTGCTTAGCGCAAAATGTCTTGCTCATTAAAAACAGTTTACCAGCCAAAATTATACGTGTTTTTCATGCTAAGCAAAAAACCAGTTGATTATCAATCAAAAACAGTAAAGATCTCGTGAACATTTGGTCTGTAACCTTGTTTTTGCCAAGGGCGCCGTGAAATTGGCCCCTGGTCGTAGTCTACTCTGTAGGCGTGGGTTCGAATCCCACTCCTGACATTGTTTTGCATTTCGGTAATTTGCCTCAAAATTCAATTTTATGTTTACACTTCGCACATTCTACAAGCGAGTCAGGATGGCCGAGCGGTCTAAGGCGCTACGTTCAGGTCGTAGTCTACTCTGTAGGCGTGGGTTTGAATCCCAATCCTGACATTTTTTTTATGTTGTGATTTCCATTTCGGAAATGTTGCCTCAAAATTTAATTTAATTAACGTTTAGGTCGTATTCTACTCTGTAGGCGTGGGTTCGAATCCCACTCCTGACATTTGTTTATGTTGTGAATTGCATTTCGGTAATTTTGCCTCAAAATTCAATTTTATGTTTACACTTCGCACATTCTACAAGCGAGTCAGGATGGCGGTCTAAGGCGCTACGTTCAGGTCGTAGTCTACTCTGTAGGCAAGGGTTCGAATCCCACTCCTGACATTTCTTTTATGTTGTGATTTCCATTTCGGAAATGTTGCCTCAAAATTTAATTTAATTAACGTTTAGGTCGTATTCTACTCTGTAGGCGTGGGTTCGAATCCCACTCCTGACATTTGTTTATGTTGTGAATTGCATTTCGGTAATTTTGCCTCAAAATTCAATTTTATGTTTACACTTCGCACATTCTACAAGCGAGTCAGGATGGCGGTCTAAGGCGCTACGTTCAGGTCGTAGTCTACTCTGTAGGCAAGGGTTCGAATCCCACTCCTGACATTTTTTTTATGTTGTGATTTGCATTTCGGAAATGTTGCCTCAAAATTTAATTTAATTAACGTTTAGGTCGTATTCTACTCTGTAGGCGTGGGTTCGAATCCCACTCCTGACATTTGTTTATGTTGTGAATTGCATTTCGGTAATTTTGCCTCAAAATTCAATTTTATGTTTACACTTCGCACATTCTACAAGCGAGTCAGGATGGCGGTCTAAGGCGCTACGTTCAGGTCGTAGTCTACTCTGTAGGCGTGGGTTCGAATCCCATTCCTGACATTTTTTTATGTTGTGATTTGCATTTCGGAAATTTTGCCTCAAAATTTAATTTAATTAACGTTGAGGTCGTAGTCTACTCTGCAGGCGTGGGTTCAAATCCCACTCCTGACATTTCTTTATGTTGTGGTTTGCATTTCGGTAATTTTGCCTCAAAATTCAATTTTTTGTTTACACTTCGCATATTCTACAAGCGAGTCAGGATGGCCGAGCGGTCCAAGGCGCTACGTTCAGGTCGTAGTCTACTCTGTAGGCGTGGGTTCGAATCCCACTCCTGACATTTTTTTATGTTGTGATTTGCATTTCGGTAATTTTGCCTAAAAATTCAATTTTCTGTTTACACTTCTAACATTCTACAAGCTAGTCAGAATGGCCGATCGGTCTAAGGCGCTACGTTCAGGTCCTAGTCTACTCTGTAGGCGTGGGTTCGAATCCCACTCCTGACATTTTTTTATGTTATGATTTGCATTTCGGTAATTTTGCCTCAAAATTTAATTTTCTGTTTACACTTCGCACATTCTACAAGCGAGTCAGGATGGCCGATCGGTCTAAGGCGCTACGTTCAGGTCGTAGTCTACTCTGTAGGCGTGGGTTCGAATCCCACTCTTGACATTTCTTTGCATTTCGGTTATTTTGCCTCAAAATTCCATTTTCTGTTTACACTTCGCATATTCTACAAGCGAGTCAGGATGGCCGAGCGGTCCAAGGCGCTACGTTCAGGGGCCAATTTCATGGAGCTGCTAAGCAAACAAAATTGCTTAGCGCAAAATGTCTTGCTCATTAAAAACAGTTTACCAGGCAAAATTATACGTGTTTTTCATGCTAAGCAAAAAACCAGTTGATTATCAATCAAAAACAGTAAAGATCTCGTGAAAATTTGGTCTGTAACCTTGTTTTTGCCAAGGGCGCCGTGAAATTGGCCCCTGGTCGTAGTCTACTCTGTAGGCGTTTGTTCAAATCCCACTCCTGACATTTGTTTATGTTGTGATTTGCATTTCGGTAATTTTTCCTCAAAATTGAATTTTCTGTTTACACTTCGCATATTCTACAAGCGAGTCAGGATGGCCGAGCGGTCCAAGGCGCTACGTTCAGGTCGTAGTCTACTCTGTAGGCGTGGGTTCGAATCCCACTCCTGACATTTTTTTATGTTGTGATTTGCATTTCGGTAATTTTGCCTCAAAATTCAATTTTATGTTTACACTTCTAACATTCTACAAGCGAGTCAGGATGGCCGAGCGGTCTAAGGCGCTACGTTCAGGTCGTAGTCTACTATGTAGGCGTGTGTTCGAATCCCACTCCTGACATTTTTTTATGTTATGATTTGCATTTCGGTAATTTTGCCTCAAAATTTAATTTTCTGTTTACACTTCGCACATTCTACAAGCGAGTCAGGATGGCCGAGCGGTCTAAGGCGCTACGTTCAGGTCGTAGTCTACTCTGTAGGCGTGGGTTCGAATACCACTCCTGACATTTCTTCGCATTTCGGTTATTTTGCCTCAAAATTCCATTTTCTGTTTACACTTTGCATATTCTACAAGCGAGTCAGGATGGCCGAGCGGTCCAAGGCGCTACGTTCAGAGGCCAATTTCATGGAGCTGCTAAGCAAACAAAATTGCTTAGCGCAAAATGTCTTGCTCATTAAAAACAGTTTACCAGCCAAAATTATACGTGTTTTTCATGCTAAGCAAAAAACCAGTTGATTATCAATCAAAAACAGTAAAGATCTCGTGAACATTTGGTCTGTAACCTTGTTTTTGCCAAGGGCGCCGTGAAATTGGCCCCTGGTCGTAATCTACTCTGTAGGCGTGGGTTCGAATCCCACTCCTGACATTGTTTTGCATTTCGGTAATTTGCCTCAAAATTCAATTTTATGTTTACACTTCGCACATTCTACAAGCGAGTCAGGATGGCCGAGCGGTCTAAGGCGCTACGTTCAGGTCGTAGTCTACTCTGTAGGCGTGGGTTCGAATCCCACTCCTGACATTTTTTTTATGTTGTGATTTGCATTTCGGAAATGTTGCCTCAAAATTTAATTTAATTAACGTTTAGGTCGTATTCTACTCTGTAGGCGTGGGTTCGAATCCCACTCCTGACATTTGTTTATGTTGTGAATTGCATTTCGGTAATTTTGCCTCAAAATTCAATTTTATGTTTACACTTCGCACATTCTACAAGCGAGTCAGGATGGCGGTCTAAGGCGCTACGTTCAGGTCGTAGTCTACTCTGTAGGCAAGGGTTCGAATACCACTCCTGACATTTTTTTTATGTTGTGATTTGCATTTCGGAAATGTTGCCTCAAAATTTAATTTAATTAACGTTTAGGTCGTATTCTACTCTGTAGGCGTGGGTTCGAATCCCACTCCTGACATTTGTTTATGTTGTGAATTGCATTTCGGAAATTTTGCCTCAAAATTTAATTTAATTAACGTTGAGGTCGTAGTCTACTCTGTAGGCGTGGGTTCAAATCCCACTCCTGACATTTCTTTATGTTGTGATTTGCATTTCGGTAATTTTGCCTCAAAATTCAATTTTTTGTTTACACTTCGCATATTCTACAAGCGAGTCAGGATGGCCGAGCGGTCCAAGGCGCTACGTTCAGGTCGTAGTCTACTCTGTAGGCGTGGGTTCGAATCCCACTCCTGACATTTTTTTATGTTGTGATTTGCATTTCGGTAATTTTGCCTAAAAATTCAATTTTCTGTTTACACTTCTAACATTCTACAAGCTAGTCAGAATGGCCGATCGGTCTAAGGCGCTACGTTCAGGTCCTAGTCTACTCTGTAGGCGTGGGTTCGAATCCCACTCCTGACATTTTTTTATGTTATGATTTGCATTTCGGTAATTTTGCCTCAAAATTTAATTTTCTGTTTACACTTCGCACATTCTACAAGCGAGTCAGGATGGCCGATCGGTCTAAGGCGCTACGTTCAGGTCGTAGTCTACTCTGTAGGCGTGGGTTCGAATCCCACTCTAGACATTTCTTTGCATTTCGGTTATTTTGCCTCAAAATTCAATTTTCTGTTTACACTTCGCATATTCTACAAGCGAGTCAGGATGGCCGAGCGGTCCAAGGCGCTACGTTCAGGGGCCAATTTTATGGAGCTGCTAAGCAAACAAAATTGCTTAGCGCAAAATGTCTTGCTCATTAAAAACAGTTTACCAGGCAAAATTATACGTGTTTTTCATGCTAAGCAAAAAACCAGTTGATTATCAATCAAAAACAGTAAAGATCTCGTGAAAATTTGGTCTGTAACCTTGTTTTTGCCAAGGGCGCCGTGAAATTGGCCCCTGGTCGTAGTCTACTCTGTAGGCGTGGGTTCGAATCCCACTCCTGACATTTTTTTTATGTTCTGATTTGCATTTCGGTAATTTTGCCTCAAAATTCAATTTTATGTTTACACTTCGCAAATTCTACAAGCGAGTCAGGATGGCCGAGCGGTCTAAGGCGCTACGTTCAGGTCGTAGTCTACTCTGTAGGCGTGGGTTCGAATCCCACTCCTGACATTTTTTTTATGTTGTGATTTGCATTTCGGAAATGTTGCCTCAAAATTTAATTTAATTAACGTTTAGGTCGTAGTCTACTCTGTAGGCGTGGGTTCAAATCCCACTCCAGACATTTCTTTATGTTGTGATTTGCATTTCGGTAATTTTGACTCAAAATTCAATTTTTTGTTTACACTTCGCATATTCTACAAGCGAGTCAGGATGGCCGAGCTGTCCAAGGCGCTACGTTCAGGTCGTAGTCTACTCTGTAGGCGTGGGTTCGAATCCCACTCCTGAAATTTTTTTATGTTGTGATTTGCATTTCGGTAATTTTGCCTCAAAATTCAATTTTATGTTTACACTTCGCACATTCTACAAGCGAGTCAGGATGGCCGAGCGGTCTAAGGCGCTACGTTCAGGTCGTAGTCTACTCTGTAGGCGTGGGTTCGAATCCCACTCCTGACATTTTTTTATGTTGTGATTTGCATTTCGGAAATGTTGCCTCAAAATTTAATTTAATTAACGTTTAGGTCGTAGTCTACTCTGTAGGCGTTTGTTCAAATCCCACTCCTGACATTTGTTTATGTTGTGATTTGCATTTCGGTAATTTTTCCTCAACATTGAATTTTCTGTTTACACTTCTAACATTCTACAAGCTAGTCAGAATGGCCGATCGGTCTAAGGCGCTACGTTCAGGTCGTAGTCTACTCTGTAGGCGTGGGTTCGAATCCCACTCCTGACATTTTTTTATGTTGTGATTTGCATTTCGGTAATTTTGCCTAAAAATTCAATTTTCTGTTTACACTTCTAACATTCTACAAGCTAGTCAGAATGGCCGATCGGTCTAAGGCGCTACGTTCAGGTCCTAGTCTACTCTGTAGGCGTGGGTTCGAATCCCACTCCTGACATTTTTTTATGTTATGATTTGCATTTCGGTAATTTTGCCTCAAAATTTAATTTTCTGTTTACACTTCGCACATTCTACAAGCGAGTCAGGATGGCCGATCGGTCTAAGGCGCTACGTTCAGGTCGTAGTCTACTCTGTAGGCGTGGGTTCGAATCCCACTCTAGACATTTCTTTGCATTTCGGTTATTTTGCCTCAAAATTCAATTTTCTGTTTACACTTCGCATATTCTACAAGCGAGTCAGGATGGCCGAGCGGTCCAAGGCGCTACGTTCAGGGGCCAATTTTATGGAGCTGCTAAGCAAACAAAATTGCTTAGCGCAAAATGTCTTGCTCATTAAAAACAGTTTACCAGGCAAAATTATACGTGTTTTTCATGCTAAGCAAAAAACCAGTTGATTATCAATCAAAAACAGTAAAGATCTCGTGAAAATTTGGTCTGTAACCTTGTTTTTGCCAAGGGCGCCGTGAAATTGGCCCCTGGTCGTAGTCTACTCTGTAGGCGTGGGTTCGAATCCCACTCCTGACATTTTTTTTATGTTCTGATTTGCATTTCGGTAATTTTGCCTCAAAATTCAATTTTATGTTTACACTTCGCAAATTCTACAAGCGAGTCAGGATGGCCGAGCGGTCTAAGGCGCTACGTTCAGGTCGTAGTCTACTCTGTAGGCGTGGGTTCGAATCCCACTCCTGACATTTTTTTTATGTTGTGATTTGCATTTCGGAAATGTTGCCTCAAAATTTAATTTAATTAACGTTTAGGTCGTAGTCTACTCTGTAGGCGTGGGTTCAAATCCCACTCCAGACATTTCTTTATGTTGTGATTTGCATTTCGGTAATTTTGACTCAAAATTCAATTTTTTGTTTACACTTCGCATATTCTACAAGCGAGTCAGGATGGCCGAGCTGTCCAAGGCGCTACGTTCAGGTCGTAGTCTACTCTGTAGGCGTGGGTTCGAATCCCACTCCTGAACTTTTTTATGTTGTGATTTGCATTTCGGTAATTTTGCCTCAAAATTCAATTTTATGTTTACACTTCGCACATTCTACAAGCGAGTCAGGATGGCCGAGCGGTCTAAGGCGCTACGTTCAGGTCGTAGTCTACTCTGTAGGCGTGGGTTCGAATCCCACTCCTGACATTTTTTTATGTTGTGATTTGCATTTCGGAAATGTTGCCTCAAAATTTAATTTAATTAACGTTTAGGTCGTAGTCTACTCTGTAGGCGTTTGTTCAAATCCCACTCCTGACATTTGTTTATGTTGTGATTTGCATTTCGGTAATTTTTCCTCAACATTGAATTTTCTGTTTACACTTCGCATATTCTACCAGCGAGTCAGGATGGCCGAGCGGTCCAAGGCGCTACGTTCAGGTCGTAGTCTACTCTGTAGGCGTGGGTTCGAATCCCACTCCTGACATTGTTTTGCATTTCGGTAATTTGCCTCAAAATTCAATTTTATGTTTACACTTCGCACATTCTACAAGCGAGTCAGGATGGCCGAGCGGTCTAAGGCGCTACGTTCAGGTCGTAGTCTACTCTGTAGGCGTGGGTTCGAATCCCACTCCTGACATTTTTTTTATGTTGTGATTTGCATTTCGGAAATGTTGCCTCAAAATTTAATTTAATTAACGTTTAGGTCGTATTCTACTCTGTAGGCGTGGGTTCGAATCCCACTCCTGACATTTGTTTATGTTGTGAATTGCATTTCGGTAATTTTGCCTCAAAATTCAATTTTATGTTTACACTTCGCACATTCTACAAGCGAGTCAGGATGGCGGTCTAAGGCGCTACGTTCGGGTCGTAGTCTACTCTGTAGGCAAGGGTTCGAATACCACTCCTGACATTTTTTTTATGTTGTGATTTGCATTTCGGAAATGTTGCCTCAAAATTTAATTTAATTTAATTAACGTTTAGGTCGTATTCTACTCTGTAGGCGTGGGTTCGAATCCCACTCCTGACATTTGTTTATGTTGTGAATTGCATTTCGGTAATTTTGCCTCAAAATTCAATTTTATGTTTACACTTCGCACATTCTACAAGCGAGTCAGGATGGCGGTCTAAGGCGCTACGTTCAGGTCGTAGTCTACTCTGTAGGCGTGGGTTCGAATCCCATTCCTGACATTTTTTTATGTTGTGATTTGCATTTCGGAAATTTTGCCTCAAAATTTAATTTAATTAACGTTGAGGTCGTAGTCTACTCTGTAGGCGTGGGTTCAAATCCCACTCCTGACATTTCTTTATGTTGTGATTTGCATTTCGGTAATTTTGCCTCAAAATTCAATTTTTTGTTTACACTTCGCATATTCTACAAGCGAGTCAGGATGGCCGAGCGGTCCAAGGCGCTACGTTCAGGTCGTAGTCTACTCTGTAGGCGTGGGTTCGAATCCCACTCCTGACATTTTTTTATGTTGTGATTTGCATTTCGGTAATTTTGCCTAAAAATTCAATTTTCTGTTTACACTTCTAACATTCTACAAGCTAGTCAGAATGGCCGATCGGTCTAAGGCGCTACGTTCAGGTCCTAGTCTACTCTGTAGGCGTGGGTTCGAATCCCACTCCTGACATTTTTTTATGTTATGATTTGCATTTCGGTAATTTTGCCTCAAAATTTAATTTTCTGTTTACACTTCGCACATTCTACAAGCGAGTCAGGATGGCCGATCGGTCTAAGGCGCTACGTTCAGGTCGTAGTCTACTCTGTAGGCGTGGGTTCGAATCCCACTCTTGACATTTCTTTGCATTTCGGTTATTTTGCCTCAAAATTCCATTTTCTGTTTACACTTCGCATATTCTACAAGCGAGTCAGGATGGCCGAGCGGTCCAAGGCGCTACGTTCAGGGGCCAATTTCATGGAGCTGCTAAGCAAACAAAATTGCTTAGCGCAAAATGTCTTGCTCATTAAAAACAGTTTACCAGGCAAAATTATACGTGTTTTTCATGCTAAGCAAAAAACCAGTTGATTATCAATCAAAAACAGTAAAGATCTCGTGAAAATTTGGTCTGTAACCTTGTTTTTGCCAAGGGCGCCGTGAAATTGGCCCCTGGTCGTAGTCTACTCTGTAGGCGTGGGTTCGAATCCCACTCCTGACATTTTTTTTATGTTCTGATTTGCATTTCGGTAATTTTGCCTCAAAATTCAATTTTATGTTTACACTTCGCAAATTCTACAAGCGAGTCAGGATGGCCGAGCGGTCTAAGGCGCTACGTTCAGGTCGTAGTCTACTCTGTAGGCGTGGGTTCGAATCCCACTCCTGACATTTTTTTTATGTTGTGATTTGCATTTCGGAAATGTTGCCTCAAAATTTAATTTAATTAACGTTTAGGTCGTAGTCTACTCTGTAGGCGTGGGTTCAAATCCCACTCCAGACATTTCTTTATGTTGTGATTTGCATTTCGGTAATTTTGACTCAAAATTCAATTTTTTGTTTACACTTCGCATATTCTACAAGCGAGTCAGGATGGCCGAGCTGTCCAAGGCGCTACGTTCAGGTCGTAGTCTACTCTGTAGGCGTGGGTTCGAATCCCACTCCTGACATTTTTTTATGTTGTGATTTGCATTTCGGTAATTTTGCCTCAAAATTCAATTTTATGTTTACACTTCGCACATTCTACAAGCTAGTCAGGATGGCCGAGTGGTCTAAGGCGCTACGTTCAGGTCCTAGTCTACTCTGTAGGCGTGGGTTCGAATCCCACTCCTGACATTTTTTTATGTTATGATTTGCATTTCGGTAATTTTGCCTCAAAATTTAATTTTCTGTTTACACTTCGCACATTCTACAAGCGAGTCAGGATGGCCGATCGGTCTAAGGCGCTACGTTCAGGTCGTAGTCTACTCTGTAGGCGTGGGTTCGAATCCCACTCTAGACATTTCTTTGCATTTCGGTTATTTTGCCTCAAAATTCCATTTTCTGTTTACACTTCGCATATTCTACAAGCGAGTCAGGATGGCCGAGCGGTCCAAGGCGCTACGTTCAGGGGCCAATTTTATGGAGCTGCTAAGCAAACAAAATTGCTTAGCGCAAAATGTCTTGCTCATTAAAAACAGTTTACCAGGCAAAATTATACGTGTTTTTCATGCTAAGCAAAAAACCAGTTGATTATCAATCAAAAACAGTAAAGATCTCGTGAAAATTTGGTCTGTAACCTTGTTTTTGCCAAGGGCGCCGTGAAATTGGCCCCTGGTCGTAGTCTACTCTGTAGGCGTGGGTTCGAATCCCACTCCTGACATTTTTTTTATGTTCTGATTTGCATTTCGGTAATTTTGCCTCAAAATTCAATTTTATGTTTACACTTCGCAAATTCTACAAGCGAGTCAGGATGGCCGAGCGGTCTAAGGCGCTACGTTCAGGTCGTAGTCTACTCTGTAGGCGTGGGTTCGAATCCCACTCCTGACATTATTTTTATGTTGTGATTTGCATTTCGGAAATGTTGCCTCAAAATTTAATTTAATTAACGTTTAGGTCGTAGTCTACTCTGTAGGCGTGGGTTCAAATCCCACTCCAGACATTTCTTTATGTTGTGATTTGCATTTCGGTAATTTTGACTCAAAATTCAATTTTTTGTTTACACTTCGCATATTCTACAAGCGAGTCAGGATGGCCGAGCTGTCCAAGGCGCTACGTTCAGGTCGTAGTCTACTCTGTAGGCGTGGGTTCGAATCCCACTCCTGAAATTTTTTTATGTTGTGATTTGCATTTCGGTAATTTTGCCTCAAAATTCAATTTTATGTTTACACTTCGCACATTCTACAAGCGAGTCAGGATGGCCGAGCGGTCTAAGGCGCTACGTTCAGGTCGTAGTCTACTCTGTAGGCGTGGGTTCGAATCCCACTCCTGACATTTTTTTATGTTGTGATTTGCATTTCGGAAATGTTGCCTCAAAATTTAATTTAATTAACGTTTAGGTCGTATTCTACTCTGTAGGCGTGGGTTCGAATCCCACTCCTGACATTTGTTTATGTTGTGAATTGCATTTCGGTAATTTTGCCTCAAAATTCAATTTTATGTTTACACTTCGCACATTCTACAAGCGAGTCAGGATGGCGGTCTAAGGCGCTACGTTCAGGTCGTAGTCTACTCTGTAGGCAAGGGTTCGAATACCACTCCTGACATTTTTTTTATGTTGTGATTTGCATTATGGAAATGTTGCCTCAAAATTTAATTTAATTAACGTTTAGGTCGTATTCTACTCTGTAGGCGTGGGTTCGAATCCCACTCCTGACATTTGTTTATGTTGTGAATTGCATTTCGGTAATTTTGCCTCAAAATTCAATTTTATGTTTACACTTCGCACATTCTACAAGCGAGTCAGGATGGCGGTCTAAGGCGCTACGTTCAGGTCGTAGTCTACTCTGTAGGCGTGGGTTCGAATCCCATTCCTGACATTTTTTTATGTTGTGATTTGCATTTCGGTAATTTTGCCTCAAAATTCAATTTTTTGTTTACACTTCGCATATTCTACAAGCGAGTCAGGATGGCCGAGCGGTCCAAGGCGCTACGTTCAGGTCGTAGTCTACTCTGTAGGCGTGGGTTCGAATCCCACTCCTGACATTTTTTTATGTTGTGATTTGCATTTCGGTAATTTTGCCTAAAAATTCAATTTTATGTTTACACTTCTAACATTCTACAAGCTAGTCAGAATGGCCGATCGGTCTAAGGCGCTACGTTCAGGTCCTAGTCTACTCTGTAGGCGTGGGTTCGAATCCCACTCCTGACATTTTTTTATGTTATGATTTGCATTTCGGTAATTTTGCCTCAAAATTTAATTTTCTGTTTACACTTTGCACATTCTACAAGCGAGTCAGGATGGCCGATCGGTCTAAGGCGCTACGTTCAGGTCGTAGTCTACTCTGTAGGCGTGGGTTCGAATCCCACTCTTGACATTTCTTTGCATTTCGGTTATTTTGCCTCAAAATTCCATTTTCTGTTTACACTTCGCATATTCTACAAGCGAGTCAGGATGGCCGAGCGGTCCAAGGCGCTACGTTCAGGGGCCAATTTCATGGAGCTGCTAAGCAAACAAAATTGCTTAGCGCAAAATGTCTTGCTCATTAAAAACAGTTTACCAGGCAAAATTATACGTGTTTTTCATGCTAAGCAAAAAACCAGTTGATTATCAATCAAAAACAGTAAAGATCTCGTGAAAATTTGGTCTGTAACCTTGTTTTTGCCAAGGGCGCCGTGAAATTGGCCCCTGGTCGTAGTCTACTCTGTAGGCGTGGGTTCGAATCCCACTCCTGACATTTTTTTTATGTTCTGATTTGCATTTCGGTAATTTTGCCTCAAAATTCAATTTTATGTTTACACTTCGCAAATTCTACAAGCGAGTCAGGATGGCCGAGCGGTCTAAGGCGCTACGTTCAGGTCGTAGTCTACTCTGTAGGCGTGGGTTCGAATCCCACTCCTGACATTTTTTTTATGTTGTGATTTGCATTTCGGAAATGTTGCCTCAAAATTTAATTTAATTAACGTTTAGGTCGTAGTCTACTCTGTAGGCGTGGGTTCAAATCCCACTCCAGACATTTCTTTATGTTGTGATTTGCATTTCGGTAATTTTGACTCAAAATTCAATTTTTTGTTTACACTTCGCATATTCTACAAGCGAGTCAGGATGGCCGAGCTGTCCAAGGCGCTACGTTCAGGTCGTAGTCTACTCTGTAGGCGTGGGTTCGAATCCCACTCCTGACATTTTTTTATGTTGTGATTTGCATTTCGGTAATTTTGCCTCAAAATTCAATTTTATGTTTACACTTCGCACATTCTACAAGCGAGTCAGGATGGCCGAGTGGTCTAAGGCGCTACGTTCAGGTCGTAGTCTACTCTGTAGGCGTGGGTTCGAATCCCACTCCTGACATTTTTTTATGTTATGATTTGCATTTCGGTAATTTTGCCTCAAAATTTAATTTTCTGTTTACACTTCGCACATTCTACAAGCGAGTCAGGATGGCCGATCGGTCTAAGGCGCTACGTTCAGGTCGTAGTCTACTCTGTAGGCGTGGGTTCGAATCCCACTCTTGACATTTCTTTGCATTTCGGTTATTTTGCCTCAAAATTCCATTTTCTGTTTACACTTCGCATATTCTACAAGCGAGTCAGGATGGCCGAGCGGTCCAAGGCGCTACGTTCAGGGGCCAATTTCATGGAGCTGCTAAGCAAACAAAATTGCTTAGCGCAAAATGTCTTGCTCATTAAAAACAGTTTACCAGGCAAAATTATACGTGTTTTTCATGCTAAGCAAAAAACCAGTTGATTATCAATCAAAAACAGTAAAGATCTCGTGAAAATTTGGTCTGTAACCTTGTTTTTGCCAAGGGCGCCGTGAAATTGGCCCCTGGTCGTAGTCTACTCTGTAGGCGTGGGTTCGAATCCCACTCCTGACATTTTTTTTATGTTCTGATTTGCATTTCGGTAATTTTTCCTCAAAATTCAATTTTATGTTTACACTTCGCAAATTCTACAAGCGAGTCAGGATGGCCGAGCGGTCTAAGGCGCTACGTTTAGGTCGTAGTCTACTCTGTAGGCGTGGGTTCAAATCCCACTCCAGACATTTCTTTATGTTGTGATTTGCATTTCGGTAATTTTGACTCAAAATTCAATTTTTTGTTTACACTTCGCATATTCTACAAGCGAGTCAGGATGGCCGAGCGGTCTAAGGCGCTACGTTCAGGTCGTAGTCTACTCTGTAGGCGTGTGTTCGAATCCCACTCCTGACATTTTTTTATGTTATGATTTGCATTTCGGTAATTTTGCCTCAAAGTTTAATTTTCTGTTTACACTTCGCACATTCTACAAGCGAGTCAGGATGGCCGAGCGGTTTAAGGCGCTACGTTCAGGTCGTAGTCTACTCTGTAGGCGTGGGTTCGAATCCCACTCCTGACATTTCTTCGCATTTCGGTTATTTTGCCTCAAAATTCCATTTTCTGTTTACACTTTGCATATTCTACAAGCGAGTCAGGATGGCCGAGCGGTCCAAGGCGCTACGTTCAGGGGCCAATTTCATGGAGCTGCTAAGCAAACAAAATTGCTTAGCGCAAAATGTCTTGCTCATTAAAAACAGTTTACCAGCCAAAATTATACGTGTTTTTCATGCTAAGCAAAAAACCAGTTGATTATCAATCAAAAACAGTAAAGATCTCGTGAAAATTTGGTCTGTAACCTTGTTTTTGCCAAGGGCGCCGTGAAATTGGCCCCTGGTCGTAGTCTACTCCGTAGGCGTGGGTTCGAATCCCACTCCTGACATTGTTTTGCATTTCGGTAATTTGCCTCAAAATTCAATTTTATGTTTACACTTCGCACATTCTACAAGCGAGTCAGGATGGCCGAGCGGTCTAAGGCGCTACGTTCAGGTCGTAGTCTACTCTGTAGGCGTGGGTTCGAATCACACTCCTGACATTTTTTTTATGTTGTGATTTGCATTTCGGAAATGTTGCCTCAAAATTTAATTTAATTAACGTTTAGGTCGTATTCTACTCTGTAGGCGTGGGTTCGAATCCCACTCCTGACATTTGTTTATGTTGTGAATTGCATTTCGGTAATTTTGCCTCAAAATTCAATGTTATGTTTACACTTCGCACATTCTACAAGCGAGTCAGGATGGCGGTCTAAGGCGCTACGTTCAGGTCGTAGTCTACTCTGTAGGCGTGGGTTCGAATCCCACTCCTGACATTTTTTTTATGTTGTGATTTGCATTTCGGAAATGTTGCCTCAAAATTTAATTTAATTAACGTTTAGGTCGTATTCTACTCTGTAGGCGTGGGTTCGAATCCCACTCCTGATATTTGTTTATGTTGTGAATTGCATTTCGGTAATTTTGCCTCAAAATTCAATTTTATGTTTACACTTCGCACATTCTACAAGCGAGTCAGGATGGCGGTCTAAGGCGCTACGTTCAGGTCGTAGTCTACTCTGTAGGCGTGGGTTCGAATCCCATTCCTGACATTTTTTTATGTTGTGATTTGCATTTCGGAAATGTTGCCTCAAAATTTAATTTAATTAACGTTGAGGTCGTAGTCTACTCTGTAGGCGTGGGTTCAAATCCCACTCCTGACATTTCTTTATGTTGTGATTTGCATTTCGGTAATTTTGTCTCAAAATTCTATTTTTTGTTTACACTTCGCATATTCTACAAGCGAGTCAGGATGGCCGAGCGGTCCAAGGCGCTACGTTCAGGTCGTAGTCTACTCTGTAGGCGTGGGTTCGAATCCCACTCCTGACATTTTTTTATGTTATGATTTGCATTTCGGTAATTTTGCCTCAAAATTTAATTTTCTGTTTACACTTCGCACATTCTACAAGCGAGTCAGGATGGCCGAGCGGTCTAAGGCGCTACGTTCAGGTCGTATTCTACTCTGTAGGCGTGGGTTCGAATCCCACTCCTGACATTTGTTGATGTTGTGAATTGCATTTCGGTAATTTTGCCTCAAAATTCAATGTTATGTTTACACTTCGCACATTCTACAAGCGAGTCAGGATGGCGGTCTAAGGCGCTACGTTCAGGTCGTAGTCTACTCTGTAGGCGTGGGTTCGAATCCCACTCCTGACATTTTTTTTATGTTGTGATTTGCATTTCGGAAATGTTGCTTCAAAATTTAATTTAATTAACGTTTAGGTCGTATTCTACTCTGTAGGCGTGGGTTCGAATCCCACTCCTGATATTTGTTTATGTTGTGAATTGCATTTCGGTAATTTTGCCTCAAAATTCAATTTTATGTTTACACTTCGCACATTCTACAAGCGAGTCAGGATGGCGGTCTAAGGCGCTACGTTCAGGTCGTAGTCTACTCTGTAGGCGTGGGTTCGAATCCCATTCCTGACATTTTTTTATGTTGTGATTTGCATTTCGGAAATTTTGCCTCAAAATTTAATTTAATTAACGTTGAGGTCGTAGTCTACTCTGTAGGCGTGGGTTCAAATCCCACTCCTGACATTTCTTTATGTTGTGATTTGCATTTCGGTAATTTTGCCTCAAAATTCTATTTTTTGTTTACACTTCGCATATTCTACAAGCGAGTCAGGATGGCCGAGCGGTCCAAGGCGCTACGTTCAGGTCGTAGTCTACTCTGTAGGCGTGGGTTCGAATCCCACTCCTGACATTTTTTTATGTTATGATTTGCATTTCGGTAATTTTGCCTCAAAATTTAATTTTCTGTTTACACTTCGCACATTCTACAAGCGAGTCAGGATGGCCGAGCGGTCTAAGGCGCTACGTTCAGGTCGTAGTCTACTCTGTAGGCGTGGGTTCGAATCCCACTCCTGACATTTTTTTATGTTGTGATTTGCATTTCTGAAATGTTGCCTCAAAATTTTATTTAATTAACGTTTAGGTCGTAGTGTACTCTGTAGGCGTGGGTTCAAATCCCACTCCTGACATTTTTTTATGTTGTGATTTGCATTTCGGTAATTTTGCCTCAAAATTCAATTTTCTGTTTACTCTTCGCATATTCTACAAGCGAGTCAGGATGGCCGAGCGGTCCAAGGCGCTACGTTCAGGTCGTAGTCTACTCTGTAGGCGTGGGTTCGAATCCCACTCCTGACATTTTTTTATGTTGTGATTTGCATTTCGGTAATTTTGCCTCAAAATTTAATTTTCTGTTTACACTTCGCACATTTTACAAGGGAATCAGGATGGCCGAGCTGTCTAAGGCGCCACGTTCAGGTTGTAGTCTACTCTGTAGGCGTGGGTTCGAATCCCACTCCTGACATTTTTTTATGTTATGATTTGCATTTCTGTATTTTTGCCTCAAAATTTAATTTTCTGTTCACACTTCGCACATTCTACAAGCGAGTCAGGATGGCCGAGCGGTCTAAGGCGCTACGTTCAGGTCGTAGTCTACTCTGTAGGCGTGGTTTCGAATCCCACTCCTGACATTTTATTATGTTGTGATTTGCATTTCGGAAATGTTGCCTCAAAATTTAATTTAATTAACGTTTAGGTCGTAGTCTACTCTGTAGGCGTGGGTTCGAATCCCACTCCTGACATTTGTTTATGTTGTGATTTGCATTTCGGTAATTTTGCCTTAAAATTTAATTTAATTAACGTTTAGGTCGTAGTGTACTCTGTAGGCGTGGGTTCAAATCCCACTCCTGACATTTTTTTATGTTGTGATTTGCATTTCGGTAATTTTGCCTCAAAATTCAATTTTCTGTTTACACTTCGCATATTCCACAAGCGAGTCAGGATGGCCGAGCGGTCCAAGGCGCTACGTTCAGGTCGTAGTCTACTCTGTAGGCGTGGGTTCGAATCCCACTCCTGACATTTTTTTATGTTGTGATTTGCATTTCGGTAATTTTGCCTCAAAATTCAATTTTCTGTTTACACTTCGCACATTTTACAAGTGAGTCAGGATGGCCGAGCTGTCTAAGGCGCTACGTTCAGGTCGTAGTCTACTCTGTAGGCGTGGGTTCGAATCTCACTCCTGACATTTTTTTATGTTATGATTTGCATTTCGGTAATTTTGCCTCAAAATTTAATTTTCTGTTCACACTTCGCACATTCTACAAGCGAGTCAGGATGGCCGAGCGGTCTAAGGCGCTACGTTCAGGTCGTAGTCTACTCTGTAGGCGTGGGTTCGAATCCCACTCCTGACATTTTTTTATGTTGTGATTTGCATTTCGGAAATGTTGCCTCAAAATTTAATTTAATTAACGTTTAGGTCGTAGTCTACTCTGTAGGCGTGGGTTCAAATCCCACTCCTGACATTTTTTATGTTGTGATTTGCATTTCGGTAATTTTGCCTTAAAATTCAATTTTCTGTTTACACTTCGCATATTCTACAAGCGAGTCAGGATGGCCGAGCGGTCCAAGGCGCTACGTTCAGGTATTAGTCTACTCTGTAGGCGTGGGTTCGAATTCCACTCCTGACATTTTTTTATGTTGTGATTTGCATTTCGGTAATTTTGACTCAAAATTCAATTTTATGTTTACACTTCGCACATTCTACAAGCGAGTCAGGATGGGCGAGCGGTCTAAGGCGCTACGTTCAGGTCGTAGTCTACTCTGTAGGCGTGGGTTCGAATCCCACTCCTGACATTTTTTTATGTTGTGATTTGCATTTCGGTAATTTTGCCTCAAAATTCAATTTTATGTTTACACTTCGCACATTCTACAAGCGAGTCAGGATGGCCGAGCGGTATAATGCGCTACGTTAAGGTCGTAGTCTACTCTGTAGGCGTGGGTTCGAATCCCACTCCTGACATTTTTTTATGTTATGATTTGCATTTCGGTAATTTTGCATCAAAATTTAATTTTCTGTTTACACTTCGCACATTCTACAAGCGAGTCAGGATGGCCGAGCGGTGTAAGGCGCTACGTTCAGGTAGTAGTCTACTCTGTAGGCGTGGGTGCGAATCCCACTCCTGACATTTTTTTATGTTATGATTTGCATTTCGGTAATTTTGCCTCAAAATTTAATTTTCTGTTCACACTTCGCACATTCTACAAGCGAGTCAGGATGGCCGAGCGGTCAAAGGCGCTACGTTCAGGTCGTAGTCTACTCTGTAGGCGTGGGTTCGAATCCCACTCCTGACATTTTTTTATGTTGTGATTTGCATATCGGAAATGTTGCCTCAAAATTTAATTTAATTAACGTTTAGGTCGTAGTCTACTCTGTAGGCGTGGGTTCGAATCCCACTCCTGACATTTTTTTATGTTGTGATTTGCATTTCGGTAATTTTGCCTCAAAATTTAATTTTCTGTTTACACTTCGCACATTCTACAAGCGAGTCATGATGGCCGAGCGGTCTAAGGCGATACGTTCAGGTCGTAGTCTACTCTGTAGGCGTGGGTTCGAATCCCACTCCTGACATTTTTTTATGTTGTGATTTGCATTTCGGTAATTTTGCCTCAAAATTCAATTTTCTGTTTACACTTCGCACATTTTACAAGCGAGTCAGGATGGCCGAGCTGTCTAAGGCGCTACGTTCAGGTCGTAGTCTACTCTGTAGGCGTGGGTTCGAATCCCACTCCTGACATTTTTTTATGTTATGATTTGCATTTCGGTAATTTTGCCTCAAAATTAAATTTTCTGTTCACACTTCGCACATTCTACAAGCGAGTCAGGATGGCCGAGCGGTCTAAGGCGCTACGTTCAGGTCGTAGTCTACTCTGTAGGCGTGGGTTCGAATCCCACTCCTGACATTTTTTTATGTTGTGATTTGCATTTCGGTAATTTTGCCTCAAAATTCAATTTTATGTTTACACTTCGCACATTCTACAAGCGAGTCAGGATGGCCGAGCGGTATAATGCGCTACGTTAAGGTCGTAGTCTACTCTGTAGGCGTGGGTTCGAATCCCACTCCTGACATTTTTGTATGTTATGATTTGCATTTCGGTAATTTTGCATCACAATTTAATTTTCTGTTTACACTTCGCACATTCTACAAGCGAGTCAGGATGGCCGAGCGGTGTAAGGCGCTACGTTCAGGTTGTAGTCTACTCTGTAGGCGTGGGTTCTAATCCCACTCCTGACATTTTTATTTGCATTTCGGTAATTTTGCCTCAAAATTTAATTTTCTGTTTACACTTTGCACAATATTTTCGCACATTTTACGAGCAACTCAGGATGGCCGAGCGGTCCAAGGCGCTACGTTCAGGTCGCAGTCTACTCTGTAGGCGTGGGTTCGAATCCTACTCCTGACATTGTTTTATGTTATGATTTGCATTTCGGTAATTTTGCCTCAAAATTTAATTTTCTGTTTACACTTCGCACATTCTACAAGCGAGTCAGGATGGCCGAGCGGTCTAAGGCGATACGTTCAGGTCGTAGTCTACTCTGTAGGCGTGGGTTCTAATCCCACTCCTGACATTTTTATTTGCATTTCGGAAATTTTGCCACAAAATTCAATTTTCTGTTTACACTTCGCACAATTTTTTCGCACATTTTACTAGCAACTCAGGATGGCCGAGCGGTCTAAGGCGCTACGTTCAGGTCGTAGTCTACTCTGTAGGCGTGGGTTCGAATCCCACTCCTGAATTTTTTTTTATTGTTATTTGCATTTCGGAAATTTTGCCTCAAAATGCAATTTTCTGTTTACACTTTGCATATTTTAGGAGCTAGTCAGGATAGCCGAGCGGTCTAAGGCGCTAAGTTCAGGTCGTAGTCTACTCTGTAGGCGTGGGTTCGAATCCCACTCCTGACATTTTTTTATGTTATGATTTACATTTCGGTAATTTTGCCTCAAAATTTAATTTTCTGTTTACACTTCGCACATTCTACAAGCGAGTCAGGATGGCCGAGCGGTCTAAGGCGCTACGTTCAGGTGGTAGTCTACTCTGTAGGCGTGGGTTCGAATCCCACTCCTGACATTTTTTTATGTTGTGATTTGCATTTCGGAAATGTTGCCTCAAAATTTAATTTAATTAACGTTTAGGTCGTAGTGTACTCTGTAGGCGTGGGTTCAAATCCCACTCCTGACATTTTTTTATGTTGTGATTTGCATTTCGGTAATTTTGCCTCAAAATTCAATTTTATGTTTACACTTCGCATATTCTACAAGCGAGTCAGGATGGCCGAGCGGTCCAAGGCGCTACGTTGAGGTCGTAGTCCACTCTGTAGGCGTGGGTTCGAATCCCACTCCTGACATTTTTTTATGTTGTGATTTGCATTTCGGTAATTTTGCCTCAAAATTCAATTTTCTGTTTACACTTCGCACATTCTACAAGCGAGTCAGGATGGCCGAGCGGTCTAAGGCGCTAAGTTCAGGTCGTAGTCTACTCTGTAGGCGTGGGTTCGAATCCCACTCCTGACATTTTTTTATGTTGTGATTTGCATTTCGGTAATTTTGCCTCAAAATTCAATTTTATGTTTACACTTCGCACATTCTACAAGCGAGTCAGGATGGCCGAGCGGTATAATGCGCTACGTTAAGGTCGTAGTCTACTCTGTAGGCGTGGGTTCGAATCCCACTCCTGACATTTTTTTATGTTATGATTTGCATTTCGGTAATTTTGCATCAAAATTTAATTTTCTGTTTACACTTCGCACATTCTACAAGCGAGTCAGGATGGCCGAGCGGTGTAAGGCGCTACGTTCAGGTCGTAGTCTACTCTGTAGGCGTGGGTTCTAATCCCACTCCTGACATTTTTATTTGCATTTCGGTAATTTTGCCTCAAAATTTAATTTTCTGTTTACACTTTGCACAATATTTTCGCACATTTTACGAGCAACTCAGGATGGCCGAGCGGTCCAAGGCGCTACGTTCAGGTTGCAGTCTACTCTGTAGGCGTGGGTTCGAATCCTACTCCTGACATTGTTTTATGTTATGATTTGCATTTCGGTAATTTTGCCTCAAAATTTAATTTTCTGTTTACACTTCGCACATTCTACAAGCGAGTCAGGATGGCCGAGCGGTCTAAGGCGATACGTTCAGGTCGTAGTCTACTCTGTAGGCGTGGGTTCTAATCCCACTCCTGACATTTTTATTTGCATTTCGGAAATTTTGCCACAAAATTCAATTTTCTGTTTACACTTCGCACAATTTTTTCGCACATTTTACTAGCAACTCAGGATGGCCGAGCGGTCTAAGGCGCTACGTTCAGGTCGTAGTCTACTCTGTAGGCGTGGGTTCGAATCCCACTCCTGATTTTTTTTTTATTGTTATTTGCATTTCGGAAATTTTGCCTCAAAATGCAATTTTCTGTTTACACTTTGCTTATTTTAGGAGCTAGTCAGGATAGCCGAGCGGTCTAAGGCGCTAAGTTCAGGTCGTAGTCTACTCTGTAGGCGTGGGTTCGAATCCCACTCCTGACATTTTTTTATGTTATGATTTACATTTCGGTAATTTTGCCTCAAAATTTAATTTTCTGTTTACACTTCGCACATTCTACAAGCGAGTCAGGATGGCCGAGCGGTCTAAGGCGCTACGTTCAGGTGGTAGTCTACTCTGTAGGCGTGGGTTCGAATCCCACTCCTGACATTTTTTTATGTTGTGATTTGCATTTCGGAAATGTTGCCTCAAAATTTAATTTAATTAACGTTTAGGTCGTAGTGTACTCTGTAGGCGTGGGTTCAAATCCCACTCCTGACATTTTTTTATGTTGTGATTTGCATTTCGGTAATTTTGCCTCAAAATTCAATTTTCTGTTTACACTTCGCATATTCTACAAGCGAGTCAGGATGGCCGAGCGGTCCAAGGCGCTACGTTGAGGTCGTAGTCCACTCTGTAGGCGTGGGTTCGAATCCCACTCCTGACATTTTTTTATGTTGTGATTTGCATTTCGGTAATTTTGCCTCAAAATTCAATTTTCTGTTTACACTTCGCACATTCTACAAGCGAGTCAGGATGGCCGAGCGGTCTAAGGCGCTAAGTTCAGGTCGTAGTCTACTCTGTAGGCGTGGGTTCGAATCCCACTCCTGACATTTTTTTATGTTGTGATTTGCATTTCGGTAATTTTGCCTCAAAATTCAATTTTCTGTTTACACTTCGCATATTCTACAAGCGAGTCAGGATGGCCGAGCGGTCCAAGGCGCTACGTTGAGGTCGTAGTCCACTCTGTAGGCGTGGGTTCGAATCCCACTCCTGACATTTTTTTATGTTATGATTTGCATTTCGGTAATTTTGCCTCAAAATTTAATTTTCTGTTTACACTTCGCACATTCTACAAGCGAGTCAGGATGGCCGAGCGGTCTAAGGCGCTACGTTCAGGTGGTAGTCTACTCTGTAGGCGTGGGTTCGAATCCCACTCCTGACATTTTTTTATGTTGTGATTTGCATTTCGGAAATGTTGCCTCAAAATTTAATTTAATTAACGTTTAGATCGTAGTGTACTCTGTAGGCGTGGGTTCAAATCCCACTCCTGACATTTTTTTATGTTGTGATTTGCATTTCGGTAATTTTGCCTCAAAATTCAATTTTCTGTTTACACTTCGCATATTCTACAAGCGAGTCAGGATGTCCGAGCGGTCCAAGGCGCTACGTAGAGGTCGTAGTCCACTCTGTAGGCGTGGGTTCGAATCCCACTCCTGACATTTTGTTATGTTGTGATTTGCATTTCGGTAATTTTGCCTCAAAATTCAATTTTCTGTTTACACTTCGCACATTCTACAAGCGAGTCAGGATGGCCGAGCGGTCTAAGGCGCTAAGTTCAGGTCGTAGTCTACTCTGTAGGCGTGGTTTCGAATCCCACTCCAGACATTTTTTTATGTTATGATTTGCATTTCGGTAATTTTGCCTCAAAATATAATTTTCTGTTTACACTTCGCACATTCTACAAGCGAGTCAGGATGGCCGAGCGGTCTAAGGCGCTACGTTCAGGTTGTAGTCTACTCTGTAGGCGTGGGTTCGAATCCCACTCCTGACATTGTTTTGCATTTCGGTAATTTGCCTCAAAATTCAATTTTATGTTTACACTTCGCACATTCTACCAGCGAGTCAGAATGGCCGAGCGGTCTAAGGCGCTACGTTCAGGTCGTAGTCTACTCTGTAGGCGTGGGTTCGAATCCCACTCCTGACATTTTTATTTGCATTTCGGTAATTTTGCCTCAAAATTTAATTTTTTGTTTACACTTCGCACAATATTTTCGCACATTTTACGAGCAACTCAGGATGGCCGAGCGGTCCAAGGCGCTACGTTCAGGTCGCAGTCTACTCTGTAGGCGTGGGTTCGAATCCCACTCCTGACATTGTTTTGCATTTCGGTTATTTTGCCTCAAAATTCCATTTTCTGTTTACACTTCGCATATTCTACAAGCGAGTCAGGATGGCCGAGCGGTCCAAGGCGCTACGTTCAGGTCGTAGTCCACTCTGTAGGCGTGGGTTCGAATCCCACTCCTTACATTTTGTTATGTTGTGATTTGCAATTCGGAAATTTTGCCTCAAAATTCAATTTTCTGTTTACACTTCGCACAATTTTTTCGCACATTTTACGAGCAACTCAGGATGGCCGAGCGGTCTAAGGCGCTACGTTCAGTTCGTAGTCTACTCTGTAGGCGTGGGTTCGAATCCCACTCCTGAATTTTTTTTTATTGTGATTTGCATTTCGGAAATTTTGCCTCAAAATGCAATTTTCTGTTTACACTTTGCATATTTTACGAGCTAGTCAGGATGGCCGAGCGGTCTAAGGCGCTAAGTTCAGGTCGTAGTCTACTATGTAGGCTTGAGTTTGAATCCCACTCCTGACATTTTTTTATGTTGTGATTTGCATTTCGGAAATGTTGCCTCAAAATTCAATTTTCTGTTTACACTTCGCATATTCTACAAGCGAGTCAGGATGGCCGAGCGGTCCAAGGCGCCACGTTCAGGGGCCAATTTCATGGAGCTGCTCAGCAAAAAAAATTGCTTAGCCCAAAATGTCTTGCTCATTAAAAACAGTTTACCAGCCAAAATTATACGTGTTTTTCATGCTAAGCAAAAAACAAGTTGATTATCAATCAAAAACAGTAAAGATCTCGTGAAAATTTGGTCTGTAACCTTGTTTTTGCGAAGGAAGCATTTTCATGCTCAGCAAATTTTAGTGCTTAGCAGCGCCGTGAAATTGGCCCCTGGTCGTAGTCTACTCTGTAGGCGTGGGTTCGAATCCCACTCCTGAATATTTTTTGTATTGTGATTTGCATTTCGGAAATTTTGCCTCAAAATGCAATTTTCTGTTTACACTTTGCATATTTTACGAGCTAGTCAGGATGGCCGAGCGGTCTAAGGCGCTAAGTTCAGGTCGTAGTCTACTCTGTAGGCGTGGGTTCGAATCCCACTCCTGACATTTTTTTATGTTATGATTTGCATTTCGGTAATTTTACCTCAAAATTTAATTTTCTGTTTACACTTCGCACATTCTACAAGCGAGTCAGGATGGCCGAGCGGTCTAAGGCGCTACGTTCAGGTGGTAGTCTACTCTGTAGGCGTGGGTTCGAATCCCACTCCTGACATTTTTTTATGTTGTGATTTGCATTTCGGAAATGTTGCCTCAAAATTTAATTTAATTAACGTTTAGGTCGTAGTGTACTCTGTAGGCGTGGGTTCAAATCCCACTCCTGACATTTTTTTATGTTGTGATTTGCATTTCGGTAATTTTGCCTCAAAATTCAATTTTCTGTTTACACTTCGCATATTCTACAAGCGAGTCAGGATGGCCGAGCGGTCCAAGGCGCTACGTTGAGGTCGTAGTCCACTCTGTAGGCGTGGATTCGAATCCCACTCCTGACATTTTTTTATGTTGTGATTTGCATTTCGGTAATTTTGCCTCAAAATTCAATTTTCTGTTTACACTTCGCACATTCTACAAGCGAGTCAGGATGGCCGAGCGGTCTAAGGCGCTACGTTCAGGTCGTAGTCTACTCTGTAGGCGTGGGTTCGAATCCCACTCCTGACATTTTTTTATGTTATGATTTGCATTTCGGTAATTTTGCCTCAAAATTTAATTTTCTGTTTACACTTCGCACATTCTACAAGCGAGTCAGGATGGCCGAGCGGTCGAAGGCGCTACGTTCAGGTCGTAGTCTACTCTGTAGGCGTGGGTTCGAATCCCACTCCTGACATTTTTTTATGTTGTGATTTGCATTTCGGTAATTTTGCCTCAAAATTCAATTTTCTGTTTACACTTCGCACATTCTACAAGCGAGTCAGGATGGCCGAGCGGTCTAAGGCGCTACGTTCAGGTCGTAGTCTACTCTGTAGGCGTGGGTTCGAATCCCACTCCTGACATTTTTTTATGTTATGATTTGCATTTCGGTAATTTTGCCTCAAAATTTAATTTTCTGTTTACACTTCGCACAATATTTTCGCACATTTTACGAGCAACTCAGGATGGCCGAGCGGTCCAAGGCGCTACGTTCAGGTCGCAGTCTACTCTGTAGGCGTGGGTTCGAATCCCACTCCTGACATTGTTTTGCATTTCGGTTATTTTGCCTCAAAATTCCATTTTCTGTTTATACTTCGCACATTCTACAAGCGAGTCAGGATGGCCGAGCGGTCTAAGGCGATACGTTCAGGTCGTAGTCTACTCTGTAGGCGTGGGTTCGAATCCCACTCCTGACATTTTTTTATGTTATGATTTGCATTTCGGTAATTTTGCCTCAAAATTTAATTTTCTGTTTACACTTCGCACATTCTACAAGCGAGTCAGGATGGCCGAGCGGTCCAAGGCGCTACGTTGAGGTCGTAGTCCACTCTGTAGGCGTGGATTCGAATCCCACTCCTGACATTTTTTTATGTTGTGATTTGCATTTCGGTAATTTTGCCTCAAAATTCAATTTTCTGTTTACACTTCGCACATTCTACAAGCGAGTCAGGATGGCCGAGCGGTCTAAGGCGCTACGTTCAGGTCGTAGTCTACTCTGTAGGCGTGGGTTCGAATCCCACTCCTGACATTTTTTTATGTTATGATTTGCATTTCGGTAATTTTGCCTCAAAATTTAATTTTCTGTTTACACTTCGCACATTCTACAAGCGAGTCAGGATGGCCGAGCGGTCGAAGGCGCTACGTTCAGGTCGTAGTCTACTCTGTAGGCGTGGGTTCGAATCCCACTCCTGACATTTTTTTATGTTGTGATTTGCATTTCGGTAATTTTGCCTCAAAATTCAATTTTCTGTTTACACTTCGCACATTCTACAAGCGAGTCAGGATGGCCGAGCGGTCTAAGGCGCTACGTTCAGGTCGTAGTCTACTCTGTAGGCGTGGGTTCGAATCCCACTCCTGACATTTTTTTATGTTATGATTTGCATTTCGGTAATTTTGCCTCAAAATTTAATTTTCTGTTTACACTTCGCACAATATTTTCGCACATTTTACGAGCAACTCAGGATGGCCGAGCGGTCCAAGGCGCTACGTTCAGGTCGCAGTCTACTCTGTAGGCGTGGGTTCGAATCCCACTCCTGACATTGTTTTGCATTTCGGTTATTTTGCCTCAAAATTCCATTTTCTGTTTATACTTCGCACATTCTACAAGCGAGTCAGGATGGCCGAGCGGTCTAAGGCGATACGTTCAGGTCGTAGTCTACTCTGTAGGCGTGGGTTCGAATCCCACTCCTGACATTTTTTTATGTTATGATTTGCATTTCGGTAATTTTGCCTCAAAATTTAATTTTCTGTTTACACTTCGCACATTCTACAAGCGAGTCAGGATGGCCGAGCGGTCTAAGGCGATACGTTCAGGTCGTAGTCTACTCTGTAGGCGTGGGTTCGAATCCCACTCCTGACATTTTTTTATGTTGTGATTTGCATTTCGAAAATGTTGCCTCAAAATTTAATTTAATTAACGTTTAGGTCGTAGTCTACTCTGTAGGCGTGGGTTCGAATCCCACTCCTGACATTTTTTTATGTTGTGATTTGCATTTCGGTAATTTTGCCTCAAAATTCAATTTTCTGTTTACACTTCGCACATTTTACAAGTGAGTCAGGATGGCCGAGCTGTCTAAGGCGCTACGTTCAGGTCGTAGTCTACTCTGTAGGCGTGGGTTCGAATCCCACTCCTGACATTTTTTTATGTTATGATTTGCATTTCGGTAATTTTGCCTCAAAATTTAATTTTCTGTTCACACTTCGCACATTCTACAAGCGAGTCAGGATGGCCGAGCGGTCTAAGGCGCTACGTTCAGGTCGCAGTCTACTCTGTAGGCGTGGGTTCGAATCCCACTCCTGACATTTTTTTATGTTATGATTTGCATTTCGGTAATTTTGCCTCAAAATTTAATTTTCTGTTTACACTTCGCACATTCTACAAGCGAGTCAGGATGGCCGAGCGGTCTAAGGCGATACGTTCAGGTCGTAGTCTACTCTGTAGGCGTGGGTTCGAATCCCACTGCTGACATTTTTTTATGTTGTGATTTGCATTTCGGAAATGTTGCCTCAAATTTAATTTAATTAACGTTTAGGTCGTAGTGTACTATGTAGGCGTGCGTTCAAATCCCACTCCTGACATTTTTTTATGTTGTGATTTGCATTTCGGTAATTTTGCCTCAAAATTAAATTTTCTGTTTACACTTCGCACATTCTACTCTGTAGGCGTGGGTTCGAATCCCACTCCTGACATTTTTTTATGTTGTGATTTGCATTTCGGTAATTTTGCCTCAAAATTCAATTTTCTGTTTACACTTCGCACATTCTACAAGCGAGTCAGGATGGCCGAGCGGTCTAAGGCGCTACGTTCAGGTCGTAGTCTACTCTGTAGGCGTGGGTTCGAATCCCACTCCTGACATTTTTTTATGTTATGATTTGCATTTCGGTAATTTTGCCTCAAAATTTAATTTTCTGTTTACACTTCGCACAATATTTTCGCACATTTTACGAGCAACTCAGGATGGCCGAGCGGTCCAAGGCGCTACGTTCAGGTCGCAGTCTACTCTGTAGGCGTGGGTTCGAATCCCACTCCTGACATTGTTTTGCATTTCGGTTATTTTGCCTCAAAATTCCATTTTCTGTTTATACTTCGCACATTCTACAAGCGAGTCAGGATGGCCGAGCGGTCTAAGGCGATACGTTCAGGTCGTAGTCTACTCTGTAGGCGTGGGTTCGAATCCCACTCCTGACATTTTTTTATGTTATGATTTGCATTTCGGTAATTTTGCCTCAAAATTTAATTTTCTGTTTACACTTCGCACATTCTACAAGCGAGTCAGGATGGCCGAGCGGTCTAAGGCGATACGTTCAGGTCGTAGTCTACTCTGTAGGCGTGGGTTCGAATCCCACTCCTGACATTTTTTTATGTTGTGATTTGCATTTCGGAAATGTTGCCTCAAAATTTAATTTAATTAACGTTTAGGTCGTAGTCTACTCTGTAGGCGTGGGTTCGAATCCCACTCCTGACATTTTTTTATGTTGTGATTTGCATTTCGGTAATTTTGCCTCAAAATTCAATTTTCTGTTTACACTTCGCACATTTTACAAGTGAGTCAGGATGGCCGAGCTGTCTAAGGCGCTACGTTCAGGTCGTAGTCTACTCTGTAGGCGTGGGTTCGAATCCCACTCCTGACATTTTTTTATGTTATGATTTGCATTTCGGTAATTTTGCCTCAAAATTTAATTTTCTGTTCACACTTCGCACATTCTACAAGCGAGTCAGGATGGCCGAGCGGTCTAAGGCGCTACGTTCAGGTCGCAGTCTACTCTGTAGGCGTGGGTTCGAATCCCACTCCTGACATTTTTTTATGTTATGATTTGCATTTCGGTAATTTTGCCTCAAAATTTAATTTTCTGTTTACACTTCGCACATTCTACAAGCGAGTCAGGATGGCCGAGCGGTCTAAGGCGATACGTTCAGGTCGTAGTCTACTCTGTAGGCGTGGGTTCGAATCCCACTGCTGACATTTTTTTATGTTGTGATTTGCATTTCGGAAATGTTGCCTCAAAATTTAATTTAATTAACGTTTAGGTCGTAGTGTACTATGTAGGCGTGCGTTCAAATCCCACTCCTGACATTTTTTTATGTTGTGATTTGCATTTCGGTAATTTTGCCTCAAAATTAAATTTTCTGTTTACACTTCGCATATTCTACAAGCGAGTCAGGATGGCCGAGCGGTCCAAGGCGCTACGTTCAGGTCGTAGTCTACTCTGTAGGCGTGGGTTCGAATCCCACTCCTGACATTTTTTTATGTTGTGATTTGCATTTCGGTAATTTTGCCTCAAAATTCAATTTTCTGTTTACACTTCGCACATTTTACAAGCGAGTCAGGATGGCCGAGCTGTCTAAGGCGCTACGTTCAGGTCGTAGTCTACTCTGTAGGCGTGGGTTCGAATCCCACTCCTGACATTTTTTTATGTTATGATTTGCATTTCGGTAATTTTGCCTCAAAATTTAATTTTCTGTTCACACTTCGCACATTCTACAAGCGAGTCAGGATGGCCGAGCGGTCTAAGGCGCTACGTTCAGGTCGTAGTCTACTCTGTAGGCGTGGGTTCGAATCCCACTCCTGACATTTTTTTATGTTGTGATTTGCATTTCGGAAATGTTGCCTCAAAATTTTATTTAATTAACGTTTAGGTCGTAGTCTACTCTGTAGGCGTGGGTTCAAATCCCACTCCTGACATTGTTTTATGTTGTGATTTGCATTTCGGTAATTTTGCCTCAAAATTCAATTTTATGTTTACACTTCGCACATTCTACAAGCGAGTCAGGATGGGCGAGCGGTCTAAGGCGCTACGTTCAGGTCGTAGTCTACTCTGTAGGCGTGGGTTCGAATCCCACTCCTGACATTTTTTTATGTTGTGATTTGCATTTCGGAAATGTTGCCTCAAAATTTAATTTAATTAACGTTTAGGTCGTAGTCTACTCTGTAGGCGTGGGTTCGAATCCCACTCCTGACATTTTTTTATGTTGTGATTTGCATTTCGGTAATTTTGCCTCAAAATTCAATTTTCTGTTTACACTTCGCACATTTTACAAGTGAGTCAGGATGGCCGAGCTGTCTAAGGCGCTACGTTCAGGTCGTAGTCTACTCTGTAGGCGTGGGTTCGAATCCCACTCCTGACATTTTTTTATGTTATGATTTGCATTTCGGTAATTTTGCCTCAAAATTTAATTTTCTGTTCACACTTCGCACATTCTACAAGCGAGTCAGGATGGCCGAGCGGTCTAAGGCGCTACGTTCAGGTCGCAGTCTACTCTGTAGGCGTGGGTTCGAATCCCACTCCTGACATTTTTTTATGTTATGATTTGCATTTCGGTAATTTTGCCTCAAAATTTAATTTTCTGTTTACACTTCGCACATTCTACAAGCGAGTCAGGATGGCCGAGCGGTCTAAGGCGATACGTTCAGGTCGTAGTCTACTCTGTAGGCGTGGGTTCGAATCCCACTGCTGACATTTTTTTATGTTGTGATTTGCATTTCGGAAATGTTGCCTCAAAATTTAATTTAATTAACGTTTAGGTCGTAGTCTACTCTGTAGGCGTGGGTTCGAATCCCACTCCTGACATTTTTTTATGTTGTGATTTGCATTTCGGTAATTTTGCCTCAAAATTCAATTTTCTGTTTACACTTCGCACATTTTACAAGTGAGTCAGGATGGCCGAGCTGTCTAAGGCGCTACGTTCAGGTCGTAGTCTACTCTGTAGGCGTGGGTTCGAATCCCACTCCTGACATTTTTTTATGTTATGATTTGCATTTCGGTAATTTTGCCTCAAAATTTAATTTTATGTTTACACTTCGCACATTCTACAAGCGAGTCAGGATGGCCGAGCGGTCTAAGGCGATACGTTCAGGTCGTAGTCTACTCTGTAGGCGTGGGTTCGAATCCCACTCCTGACATTTTATTTATATTTTTATTTGCATTTTGGAAATTTTGCCACAAAATTCAATTTTCTGTTTACACTTCGCACAATTTTTTCGCACATTTTACGAGCAACTCAGGATGGCCGAGCGGTCTAAGGCGCTACGTTCAGGTCGTAGTCTACTCTGTAGGCGTGGGTTCGAATCCCACTCCTGACATTTTTTTATGTTGTGATTTGCATTTCGGAAATGTTGCCTCAAAATTTAATTTAATTAACGTTTAGGTCGTAGTCTACTCTGTAGGCGTGGGTTCGAATCCCACTCCTGACATTTTTTTATGTTGTGATTTGCATTTCGGTAATTTTGCCTCAAAATTCAATTTTATGTTTACACTTCGCACATTCTACAAGCGAGTCAGGATGGCCGAGCGGTATAATGCGCTACGTTAAGGTCGTAGTCTACTCTGTAGGCGTGGGTTCGAATCCCACTCCTGACATTTTATTTATATTTTTATTTGCATTTCGGAAATTTTGCCACAAAATTCAATTTTCTGTTTACACTTCGCACAATTTTTTCGCACATTTTACGAGCAACTCAGGATGGCCGAGCGGTCTAAGGCGCTACGTTCAGGTCGTAGTCTACTCTGTAGGCGTGGGTTCGAATCCCACTCCTGAAATTTTTTTATGTTGTGATTTGCATTTCGGAAATGTTGCCTCAAAATTTAATTTAATTAACGTTTAGGTCGTAGTGTACTCTGTAGGCGTGGGTTCAAATCCCACTCCTGACATTTTTTTATGTTGTGATTTGCATTTCGGTAATTTTGCCTCAAAATTCAATTTTCTGTTTACACTTCGCATATTCTACAAGCGAGTCAGGATGGCCGAGCGGTCCAAGGCGCTACGTTGAGGTCGTAGTCCACTCTGTAGGCGTGGATTCAAATCCCACTCCTGACATTTTTTTATGTTGTGATTTGCATTTCGGTAATTTTGCCTCAAAATTTAATTTTCTGTTTACACTTCGCACATTCTACAAGCGAGTCAGGATGGCCGAGCGGTCTAAGGCGATACGTTCAGGTCGTAGTCTACTCTGTAGGCGTGGGTTCGAATCCCACTGCTGACATTTTTTTATGTTGTGATTTGCATTTCGGAAATGTTGCCTCAAAATTTAATTTAATTAACGTTTAGGTCGTAGTCTACTCTGTAGGCGTGGGTTCGAATCCCACTCCTGACATTTTTTTATGTTGTGATTTGCATTTCGGTAATTTTGCCTCAAAATTCAATTTTCTGTTTACACTTCGCACATTTTACAAGTGAGTCAGGATGGCCGAGCTGTCTAAGGCGCTACGTTCAGGTCGTAGTCTACTCTGTAGGCGTGGGTTCGAATCCCACTCCTGACATTTTTTTATGTTATGATTTGCATTTCGGTAATTTTGCCTCAAAATTTAATTTTCTGTTCACACTTCGCACATTCTACAAGCGAGTCAGGATGGCCGAGCGGTCTAAGGCGCTACGTTCAGGTCGCAGTCTACTCTGTAGGCGTGGGTTCGAATCCCACTCCTGACATTTTTTTATGTTATGATTTGCATTTCGGTAATTTTGCCTCAAAATTTAATTTTATGTTTACACTTCGCACATTCTACAAGCGAGTCAGGATGGCCGAGCGGTCTAAGGCGATACGTTCAGGTCGTAGTCTACTCTGTAGGCGTGGGTTCGAATCCCACTCCTGACATTTTATTTATATTTTTATTTGCATTTTGGAAATTTTGCCACAAAATTCAATTTTCTGTTTACACTTCGCACAATTTTTTCGCACATTTTACGAGCAACTCAGGATGGCCGAGCGGTCTAAGGCGCTACGTTCAGGTCGTAGTCTACTCTGTAGGCGTGGGTTCGAATCCCACTCCTGACATTTTTTTATGTTGTGATTTGCATTTCGGAAATGTTGCCTCAAAATTTAATTTAATTAACGTTTAGGTCGTAGTCTACTCTGTAGGCGTGGGTTCGAATCCCACTCCTGACATTTTTTTATGTTGTGATTTGCATTTCGGTAATTTTGCCTCAAAATTCAATTTTATGTTTACACTTCGCACATTCTACAAGCGAGTCAGGATGGCCGAGCGGTATAATGCGCTACGTTAAGGTCGTAGTCTACTCTGTAGGCGTGGGTTCGAATCCCACTCCTGACATTTTATTTATATTTTTATTTGCATTTCGGAAATTTTGCCACAAAATTCAATTTTCTGTTTACACTTCGCACAATTTTTTCGCACATTTTACGAGCAACTCAGGATGGCCGAGCGGTCTAAGGCGCTACGTTCAGGTCGTAGTCTACTCTGTAGGCGTGGGTTCGAATCCCACTCCTGAAATTTTTTTATGTTGTGATTTGCATTTCGGAAATGTTGCCTCAAAATTTAATTTAATTAACGTTTAGGTCGTAGTGTACTCTGTAGGCGTGGGTTCAAATCCCACTCCTGACATTTTTTTATGTTGTGATTTGCATTTCGGTAATTTTGCCTCAAAATTCAATTTTCTGTTTACACTTCGCATATTCTACAAGCGAGTCAGGATGGCCGAGCGGTCCAAGGCGCTACGTTGAGGTCGTAGTCCACTCTGTAGGCGTGGATTCAAATCCCACTCCTGACATTTTTTTATGTTGTGATTTGCATTTCGGTAATTTTGCCTCAAAATTCAATTTTCTGTTTACACTTCGCACATTTTACAAGCGAGTCAGGATGGCCGAGCGGTCTAAGGCGCTACGTTCAGGTCGTAGTCTACTCTGTAGGCGTGGGTTCGAATCCCACTCCTGACATTTTTTTATGTTATGATTTGCATTTCGGTAATTTTGCCTCAAAATTTAATTTTCTGTTTACACTTCGCACATTCTACAAGCGAGTCAGGATGGCCGAGCGGTCTAAGGCGCTAGGTTCAGGTCGTAGTCTACTCTGTAGGCGTGGGTTCGAATCCCACTCCTGACATTTTTATTTGCATTTCGGTAATTTTGCCTCAAAATTTAATTTTTTGTTTACACTTCGCACAATATTTTCGCACATTTTACGAGCAACTCAGGATGGCCGAGCGGTCCAAGGCGCTACGTTCAGGTCGCAGTCTACTCTGTAGGCGTGGGTTCGAATCCCACTCCTGACATTGTTTTGCATTTCGGTTATTTTGCCTCAAAATTCCATTTTCTGTTTACACTTCGCATATTCTGCAAGCGAGTCAGGATGGCCGAGCGGTCCAAGGCGCTACGTTCAGGTCGTAGTCCACTCTGTAGGCGTGGGTTCGAATCCCACTCCTTACATTTTGTTATGTTGTGATTTGCAATTCGGAAATTTTGCCTCAAAATTCAATTTTCTGTTTACACTTCGCACAATTTTTTCGCACATTTTACGAGCAACTCAGGATGGCCGAGCGGTCTAAGGCGCTACGTTCAGTTCGTAGTCTACTCTGTAGGCGTGGGTTCGAATCCCACTCCTGAATTTTTTTTTATTGTGATTTGCATTTCGGAAATTTTGCCTCAAAATGCAATTTTCTGTTTACACTTCGCATATTCTACAAGCGAGTCAGGATGGCCGAGCGGTCCAAGGCGCCACGTTCAGGGGCCAATTTCATGGAGCTGCTCAGCAAAAAAAATTGCTTAGCCCAAAATGTCTTGCTCATTAAAAACAGTTTACCAGCCAAAATTATACGTGTTTTTCATGCTAAGCAAAAAACAAGTTGATTATCAATCAAAAACAGTAAAGATCTCGTGAAAATTTGGTCTGTAACCTTGTTTTTGCGAAGGAAGCATTTTCATGCTCAGCAAATTTTAGTGCTTAGCAGCGCCGTGAAATTGGCCCCTGGTCGTAGTCTACTCTGTAGGCGTGGGTTCGAATCCCACTCCTGAATATTTTTTGTATTGTGATTTGCATTTCGGAAATTTTGCCTCAAAATGCAATTTTCTGTTTACACTTTGCATATTTTACGAGCTAGTCAGGATGGCCGAGCGGTCTAAGGCGCTAAGTTCAGGTCGTAGTCTACTCTGTAGGCGTGGGTTCGAATCCCACTCCTGACATTTTTTTATGTTATGATTTGCATTTCGGTAATTTTACCTCAAAATTAAATTTTCTGTCTACACTTCGCACATTCTACAAGCGAGTCAGGATGGCCGAGCGGTCTAAGGCGCTACGTTTAGGTGGTAGTCTACTCTGTAGGCGTGGGTTCGAATCCCACTCCTGACATTTTTTTATGTTGTGATTTGCATTTCGGAAATGTTGCCTCAAAATTTAATTTAATTAACGTTTAGGTCGTAGTGTACTCTGTAGGCGTGGGTTCAAATCCCACTCCTGACATTTTTTTATGTTGTGATTTGCATTTCGGTAATTTTGCCTCAAAATTCAATTTTCTGTTTACACTTCGCATATTCTACAAGCGAGTCAGGATGGCCGAGCGGTCCAAGGCGCTACGTTGAGGTCGTAGTCCACTCTGTAGGCGTGGATTCGAATCCCACTCCTGACATTTTTTTATGTTGTGATTTGCATTTCGGTAATTTTGCCTCAAAATTCAATTTTCTGTTTACACTTCGCACATTCTACAAGCGAGTCAGGATGGCCGAGCGGTCTAAGGCGCTACGTTCAGGTCGTAGTCTACTCTGTAGGCGTGGGTTCGAATCCCACTCCTGACATTTTTTTATGTTATGATTTGCATTTCGGTAATTTTGCCTCAAAATTTAATTTTCTGTTTACACTTCGCACATTCTACAAGCGAGTCAGGATGGCCGAGCGGTCGAAGGCGCTACGTTCAGGTCGTAGTCTACTCTGTAGGCGTGGGTTCGAATCCCACTCCTGACATTTTTTTATGTTGTGATTTGCATTTCGGTAATTTTGCCTCAAAATTCAATTTTCTGTTTACACTTCGCACATTCTACAAGCGAGTCAGGATGGCCGAGCGGTCTAAGGCGCTACGTTCAGGTCGTAGTCTACTCTGTAGGCGTGGGTTCGAATCCCACTCCTGACATTTTTTTATGTTATGATTTGCATTTCGGTAATTTTGCCTCAAAATTTAATTTTCTGTTTACACTTCGCACAATATTTTCGCACATTTTACGAGCAACTCAGGATGGCCGAGCGGTCCAAGGCGCTACGTTCAGGTCGCAGTCTACTCTGTAGGCGTGGGTTCGAATCCCACTCCTGACATTGTTTTGCATTTCGGTTATTTTGCCTCAAAATTCCATTTTCTGTTTACACTTCGCACATTCTACAAGCGAGTCAGGATGGCCGAGCGGTCTAAGGCGATACGTTCAGGTCGTAGTCTACTCTGTAGGCGTGGGTTCGAATCCCACTCCTGACATTTTTTTATGTTATGATTTGCATTTCGGTAATTTTGCCTCAAAATTTAATTTTCTGTTTACACTTCGCACATTCTACAAGCGAGTCAGGATGGCCGAGCGGTCTAAGGCGATACGTTCAGGTCGTAGTCTACTCTGTAGGCGTGGGTTCGAATCCCACTCCTGACATTTTTTTATGTTGTGATTTGCATTTCGGAAATGTTGCCTCAAAATTTAATTTAATTAACGTTTAGGTCGTAGTCTACTCTGTAGGCGTGGGTTCGAATCCCACTCCTGACATTTTTTTATGTTGTGATTTGCATTTCGGTAATTTTGCCTCAAAATTCAATTTTCTGTTTACACTTCGCACATTTTACAAGCGAGTCAGGATGGCCGAGCTGTCTAAGGCGCTACGTTCAGGTCGTAGTCTACTCTGTAGGCGTGGGTTCGAATCCCACTCCTGACATTTTTTTATGTTATGATTTGCATTTCGGTAATTTTGCCTCAAAATTTAATTTTCTGTTCACACTTCGCACATTCTACAAGCGAGTGAGGATGGCCGAGCGGTCTAAGGCGCTACGTTCAGGTCGCAGTCTACTCTGTAGGCGTGGGTTCGAATCCCACTCCTGACATTTTTTTATGTTATGATTTGCATTTCGGTAATTTTGCCTCAAAATTAAATTTTCTGTTTACACTTCGCACATTCTACAAGCGAGTCAGGATGGCCGAGCGGTCTAAGGCGATACGTTCAGGTCGTAGTCTACTCTGTAGGCGTGGGTTCGAATCCCACTGCTGACATTTTTTTATGTTGTGATTTGCATTTCGGAAATGTTGCCTCAAAATTTAATTTAATTAACGTTTAGGTCGTAGTGTACTATGTAGGCGTGCGTTCAAATCCCACTCCTGACATTTTTTTATGTTGTGATTTGCATTTCGGTAATTTTGCCTCAAAATTAAATTTTCTGTTTACACTTCGCATATTCTACAAGCGAGTCAGGATGGCCGAGCGGTCCAAGGCGCTACGTTCAGGTCGTAGTCTACTCTGTAGGCGTGGGTTCGAATCCCACTCCTGACATTTTTTTATGTTGTGATTTGCATTTCGGTAATTTTGCCTCAAAATTCAATTTTCTGTTTACACTTCGCACATTTTACAAGCGAGTCAGGATGGCCGAGCTGTCTAAGGCGCTACGTTCAGGTCGTAGTCTACTCTGTAGGCGTGGGTTCGAATCCCACTCCTGACATTTTTTTATGTTATGATTTGCATTTCGGTAATTTTGCCTCAAAATTTAATTTTCTGTTCACACTTCGCACATTCTACAAGCGAGTCAGGATGGCCGAGCGGTCTAAGGCGCTACGTTCAGGTCGTAGTCTACTCTGTAGGCGTGGGTTCGAATCCCACTCCTGACATTTTTTTATGTTGTGATTTGCATTTCGGAAATGTTGCCTCAAAATTTTATTTAATTAACGTTTAGGTCGTAGTCTACTCTGTAGGCGTGGGTTCAAATCCCACTCCTGACATTGTTTTATGTTGTGATTTGCATTTCGGTAATTTTGCCTCAAAATTCAATTTTATGTTTACACTTCGCACATTCTACAAGCGAGTCAGGATGGGCGAGCGGTCTAAGGCGCTACGTTCAGGTCGTAGTCTACTCTGTAGGCGTGGGTTCGAATCCCACTCCTGACATTTTTTTATGTTGTGATTTGCATTTCGGTAATTTTGCCTCAAAATTCAATTTTATGTTTACACTTCGCACATTCTACAAGCGAGTCAGGATGTCCGAGCGGTATAATGCGCTACGTCAAGGTCGTAGTCTACTCTGTAGGCGTGGGTTCGAATCCCACTCCTGACATTTTATTTATATTTTTATTTGCATTTTGGAAATTTTGCCACAAAATTCAATTTTCTGTTTACACTTCGCATATTCTACAAGCGAGTCAGGATGGCCGAGCGGTCCAAGGCGCTACGTTCAGGTCGTAGTCTACTCTGTAGGCGTGGGTTCGAATCCCACTCCTGACATTTTTTTATGTTGTGATTTGCATTTCGGTAATTTTGCCTCAAAATTCAATTTTCTGTTTACACTTCGCACATTTTACAAGCGAGTCAGGATGGCCGAGCTGTCTAAGGCGCTACGTTCAGGTCGTAGTCTACTCTGTAGGCGTGGGTTCGAATCCCACTCCTGACATTTTTTTATGTTATGATTTGCATTTCGGTAATTTTGCCTCAAAATTTAATTTTCTGTTCACACTTCGCACATTCTACAAGCGAGTCAGGATGGCCGAGCGGTCTAAGGCGCTACGTTCAGGTCGTAGTCTACTCTGTAGGCGTGGGTTCGAATCCCACTCCTGACATTTTTTTATGTTGTGATTTGCATTTCGGAAATGTTGCCTCAAAATTTTATTTAATTAACGTTTAGGTCGTAGTCTACTCTGTAGGCGTGGGTTCAAATCCCACTCCTGACATTGTTTTATGTTGTGATTTGCATTTCGGTAATTTTGCCTCAAAATTCAATTTTATGTTTACACTTCGCACATTCTACAAGCGAGTCAGGATGGGCGAGCGGTCTAAGGCGCTACGTTCAGGTCGTAGTCTACTCTGTAGGCGTGGGTTCGAATCCCACTCCTGACATTTTTTTATGTTGTGATTTGCATTTCGGTAATTTTGCCTCAAAATTCAATTTTATGTTTACACTTCGCACATTCTACAAGCGAGTCAGGATGTCCGAGCGGTATAATGCGCTACGTCAAGGTCGTAGTCTACTCTGTAGGCGTGGGTTCGAATCCCACTCCTGACATTTTATTTATATTTTTATTTGCATTTTGGAAATTTTGCCACAAAATTCAATTTTCTGTTTACACTTCGCACAATTTTTTCGCACATTTTACGAGCAACTCAGGATGGCCGAGCGGTCTAAGGCGCTACGTTCAGGTCGTAGTCTACTCTGTAGGCGTGGGTTCGAATCCCACTCCTGACATTTTTTTATGTTGTGATTTGCATTTCGGAAATGTTGCCTCAAAATTTAATTTAATTAACGTTTAGGTCGTAGTCTACTCTGTAGGCGTGGGTTCGAATCCCACTCCTGACATTTTTTTATGTTGTGATTTGCATTTCGGTAATTTTGCCTCAAAATTCAATTTTATGTTTACACTTCGCACATTCTACAAGCGAGTCAGGATGGCCGAGCGGTATAATGCGCTACGTTAAGGTCGTAGTCTACTCTGTAGGCGTGGGTTCGAATCCCACTCCTGACATTTTATTTATATTTTTATTTGCATTTCGGAAATTTTGCAACAAAATTCAATTTTCTGTTTACACTTCGCACAATTTTTTCGCACATTTTACGAGCAACTCAGGATGGCCGAGCGGTCTAAGGCGCTACGTTCAGGTCGTAGTCTACTCTGTAGGCGTGGGTTCGAATCCCACTCCTGAAATTTTTTTATGTTGTGATTTGCATTTCGGAAATGTTGCCTCAAAATTTAATTTAATTAACGTTTAGGTCGTAGTGTACTCTGTAGGCGTGGGTTCAAATCCCACTCCTGACATTTTTTTATGTTGTGATTTGCATTTCGGTAATTTTGCCTCAAAATTCAATTTTCTGTTTACACTTCGCATATTCTACAAGCGAGTCAGGATGGCCGAGCGGTCCAAGGCGCTACGTTGAGGTCGTAGTCCACTCTGTAGGCGTGGATTCAAATCCCACTCCTGACATTTTTTTATGTTGTGATTTGCATTTCGGTAATTTTGCCTCAAAATTCAATTTTCTGTTTACACTTCGCACATTTTACAAGCGAGTCAGGATGGCCGAGCGGTCTAAGGCGCTACGTTCAGGTCGTAGTCTACTCTGTAGGCGTGGGTTCGAATCCCACTCCTGACATTTTTTTATGTTATGATTTGCATTTCGGTAATTTTGTCTCAAAATTTAATTTTCTGTTTACACTTCGCACATTCTACAAGCGAGTCAGGATGGCCGAGCGGTCTAAGGCGCTAGGTTCAGGTCGTAGTCTACTCTGTAGGCGTGGGTTCGAATCTCACTCCTGACATTTTTTCATGTTGTGATTTGCATTTCGGTAATTTTGCCTCAAAATTCAATTTTCTGTTTACATTTCGCACATTCTACAAGCGAGTCAGGATGGCCGAGAGGTCTAAGGCGCTACGTTCAGGTCGTAGTCTACTCTGTAGGCGTGGGTTCGAATCCCACTCCTGAAATTTTTTTATGTTATGATTTGCATTTCGGTAATTTTGCCTCAAAATTTAATTTTCTGTTTACACTTCGCACATTCTACAAGCTAGTCAGGATGGCCGAGCGGTGTAAGGCGCTACGTTCAGGTCGTAGTCTACTCTGTAGGCGTGGGTTCGAATCCCACTCCTGACATTGTTTTGCATTTCGGTAATTTGCCTCAAAATTCAATTTTATGTTTACACTTCGCACATTCTACCAGCGAGTCAGAATGGCCGAGCGGTCTAAGGCGCTACGTTCAGGTCGTAGTCTACTCTGTAGGCGTGGGTTCAAATCCCACTCCTGACATTTTTTTATGTTGTGATTTGCATTTCGGTAATTTTGCCTCAAAATTCAATTTTCTGTTTACACTTCGCATATTCTACAAGCGAGTCAGGATGGCCGAGCGGTCCAAGGCGCTACGTTGAGGTCGTAGTCCACTCTGTAGGCGTGGATTCGAATCCCACTCCTGACATTTTTTTATGTTGTGATTTGCATTTCGGTAATTTTGCCTCAAAATTCAATTTTCTGTTTACACTTCGCACATTCTACAAGCGAGTCAGGATGGCCGAGCGGTCTAAGGCGCTACGTTCAGGTCGTAGTCTACTCTGTAGGCGTGGGTTCGAATCCCACTCCTGACATTTTTTTATGTTATGATTTGCATTTCGGTAATTTTGCCTCAAAATTTAATTTTCTGTTTACACTTCGCACATTCTACAAGCGAGTCAGGATGGCCGAGCGGTCTAAGGCGCTACGTTCAGGTCGTAGTCTACTCTGTAGGCGTGGGTTCGAATCCCACTCCTGACATTTTTTTATGTTGTGATTTGCATTTCGGTAATTTTGCCTCAAAATTCAATTTTCTGTTTACACTTCGCACATTCTACAAGCGAGTCAGGATGGCCGAGCGGTCTAAGGCGCTACGTTCAGGTCGTAGTCTACTCTGTAGGCGTGGGTTCGAATCCCACTCCTGACATTTTTTTATGTTATGATTTGCATTTCGGTAATTTTGCCTCAAAAAATTTAATTTTCTGTTTACACTTCGCACATTCTACAAGCTAGTCAGGATGGCCGAGCGGTGTAAGGCGCTACGTTCAGGTCGTAGTCTACTATGTAGGCGTGGGTTCGAATCCCACTCCTGACATTGTTTTGCATTTCGGTAATTTGCCTCAAAATTTAATTTTATGTTTACACTTTGCACATTCTACCAGCGAGTCAGAATGGCCGAGCGGTCTAAGGCGCTACGTTCAGGTCGTAGTCTACTCTGTAGGCGTGGGTTCTAATCCCACTCCTGACATTTTTATTTGCATTTCGGTAATTTTGCCTCAAAATTTAATTTTCTGTTTACACTTCGCACAATATTTTCGCACATTTTACGAGCAACTCAGGATGGCCGAGCGGTCCAAGGCGCTACGTTCAGGTCGCAGTCTACTCTGTAGGCGTGGGTTCGAATCCCACTCCTGACCTTTTTTTATGTTATGATTTGCATTTCGGTAATTTTGCCTCAAAATTTAATTTTCTGTTTACACTTCGCACATTCTACAAGCGAGTCAGGATGGCCGAGCGGTCTAAGGCGATACGTTCAGGTCGTAGTCTAATCTGTAGGCGTGGGTTCGAATCCCACTCCTGACATTTTTTTATGTTGTGATTTGCATTTCGGAAATGTTGCCTCAAAATTTAATTTAATTAACGTTTAGGTCGTAGTGTACTCTGTAGGCGTGGGTTCGAATCCCACTCCTGAAATTTTTTTATGTTGTGATTTGCATTTCGGAAATGTTGCCTCAAAATTTAATTTAATTAACGTTTAGGTCGTAGTGTACTCTGTAGGCGTGGGTTCAAATCCCACTCCTGACATTTTTTTATGTTGTGATTTGCATTTCGGTAATTTTGCCTCAAAATTCAATTTTCTGTTTACACTTCGCATATTCTACAAGCGAGTCAGGATGGCCGAGCGGTCCAAGGCGCTACGTTGAGGTCGTAGTCCACTCTGTAGGCGTGGATTCAAATCCCACTCCTGACATTTTTTTATGTTGTGATTTGCATTTCGGTAATTTTGCCTCAAAATTCAATTTTCTGTTTACACTTCGCACATTTTACAAGCGAGTCAGGATGGCCGAGCGGTCTAAGGCGCTACGTTCAGGTCGTAGTCTACTCTGTAGGCGTGGGTTCGAATCCCACTCCTGACATTTTTTTATGTTATGATTTGCATTTCGGTAATTTTGCCTCAAAATTTAATTTTCTGTTTACACTTCGCACATTCTACAAGCGAGTCAGGATGGCCGAGCGGTCTAAGGCGCTAGGTTCAGGTCGTAGTCTACTCTGTAGGCGTGGGTTCGAATCTCACTCCTGACATTTTTTCATGTTGTGATTTGCATTTCGGTAATTTTGCCTCAAAATTCAATTTTCTGTTTACATTTCGCACATTCTACAAGCGAGTCAGGATGGCCGAGAGGTCTAAGGCGCTACGTTCAGGTCGTAGTCTACTCTGTAGGCGTGGGTTCGAATCCCACTCCTGAAATTTTTTTATGTTATGATTTGCATTTCGGTAATTTTGCCTCAAAATTTAATTTTCTGTTTACACTTCGCACATTCTACAAGCTAGTCAGGATGGCCGAGCGGTGTAAGGCGCTACGTTCAGGTCGTAGTCTACTCTGTAGGCGTGGGTTCGAATCCCACTCCTGACATTGTTTTGCATTTCGGTAATTTGCCTCAAAATTTAATTTTATGTTTACACTTCGCACATTCTACCAGCGAGTCAGAATGGCCGAGCGGTCTAAGGCGCTACGTTCAGGTCGTAGTCTACTCTGTAGGCGTGGGTTCAAATCCCACTCCTGACATTTTTTTATGTTGTGATTTGCATTTCGGTAATTTTGCCTCAAAATTCAATTTTCTGTTTACACTTCGCATATTCTACAAGCGAGTCAGGATGGCCGAGCGGTCCAAGGCGCTACGTTGAGGTCGTAGTCCACTCTGTAGGCGTGGATTCGAATCCCACTCCTGACATTTTTTTATGTTGTGATTTGCATTTCGGTAATTTTGCCTCAAAATTAAATTTTCTGTTTACACTTCGCACATTCTACAAGCGAGTCAGGATGGCCGAGCGGTCTAAGGCGCTACGTTCAGGTCGTAGTCTACTCTGTAGGCGTGGGTTCGAATCCCACTCCTGACATTTTTTTATGTTGTGATTTGCATTTCGGTAATTTTGCCTCAAAATTCAATTTTCTGTTTACACTTCGCACATTTTACAAGCGAGTCAGGATGGCCGAGCGGTCCAAGGCGCTACGTTCAGGTCGTAGTCTACTCTGTAGGCGTGGGTTCGAATCCCACTCCTGACATTTTTTTATGTTATGATTTGCATTTCGGTAATTTTGCCTCAAAATTTAATTTTCTGTTCACACTTCGCACATTCTACAAGCGAGTGAGGATGGCCGAGCGGTCTAAGGCGCTACGTTCAGGTCGTAGTCTACTCTGTAGGCGTGGGTTCGAATCCCACTCCTGACAATTTTTTATGTTGTGATTTGCATTTCGGAAATGTTGCCTCAAAATTGTATTTAATTAACGTTTAGGTCGTAGTCTACTCTGTAGGCGTGGGTTCAAATCCCACTCCTGACATTTTTTTATGTTGTGATTTGCATTTCGGTAATTTTGCCTCAAAATTCAATTTTATGTTTACACTTCGCACATTCTACAAGCAAGTCAGGATGGGCGAGCGGTCTAAGGCGCTACGTTCAGGTCGTAGTCTACTCTGTAGGCGTGGGTTCGAATCTCACTCCTGACATTTTTTCATGTTGTGATTTGCATTTCGGTAATTTTGCCTCAAAATTCAATTTTCTGTTTACATTTCGCACATTCTACAAGCGAGTCAGGATGGCCGAGAGGTCTAAGGCGCTACGTTCAGGTCGTAGTCTACTCTGTAGGCGTGGGTTCGAATCCCACTCCTGACATTGTTTTGCATTTCGGTAATTTGCCTCAAAATTCAATTTTATGTTTACACTTCGCACATTCTACCAGCGAGTCAGAATGGCCGAGCGGTCTAAGGCGCTACGTTCAGGTCGTAGTCTACTCTGTAGGCGTGGGTTCAAATCCCACTCCTGACATTTTTTTATGTTGTGATTTGCATTTCGGTAATTTTGCCTCAAAATTCAATTTTCTGTTTACACTTCGCATATTCTACAAGCGAGTCAGGATGGCCGAGCGGTCCAAGGCGCTACGTTGAGGTCGTAGTCCACTCTGTAGGCGTGGATTCGAATCCCACTCCTGACATTTTTTTATGTTGTGATTTGCATTTCGGTAATTTTGCCTCAAAATTCAATTTTCTGTTTACACTTCGCACATTCTACAAGCAAGTTAAGAATGGCCGAGCGGTCTAAGGCGCTACGTTCAGGTCGTAGTCTACTCTGTAGGCGTGGGTTCGAATCCCACTCCTGACATTTTTTTATGTTATGATTTGCATTTCGGTAATTTTGCCTCAAAATTTAATTTTCTGTTTACACTTCGCACATTCTACAAGCGAGTCAGGATGGCCGAGCGGTCTAAGGCGCTACGTTCAGGTCGTAGTCTACTCTGTAGGCGTGGGTTCGAATCCCACTCCTGACATTTTTTTATGTTGTGATTTGCATTTCGGTAATTTTGCCTCAAAATTCAATTTTCTGTTTACACTTCGCACTTTCTACAAGCGAGTCAGGATGGCCGAGCGGTCTAAGGCGCTACGTTCAGGTCGTAGTCTACTCTGTAGGCGTGGGTTCGAATCCCACTCCTGACATTTTTTTATGTTATGATTTGCATTTCGGTAATTTTGCCTCAAAAAATTTAATTTTCTGTTTACACTTCGCACATTCTACAAGCTAGTCAGAATGGCCGAGCGGTCTAAGGCGCTACGTTCAGGTCGTAGTCTACTCTGTAGGCGTGGGTTCTAATCCCACTCCTGACATTTTTATTTGCATTTCGGTAATTTTGCCTCAAAATTTAATTTTCTGTTTACACTTCGCACAATATTTTCGCACATTTTACGAGCAACTCAGGATGGCCGAGCGGTCCAAGGCGCTACGTTCAGGTCGCAGTCTACTCTGTAGGCGTGGGTTCGAATCCCACTCCTGACATTTCTTTATGTTATGATTTTCATTTCGGTAATTTTGCCTCAAAATTTAATTTTCTGTTTACACTTCGCACATTCTACAAGCGAGTCAGGATGGCCGAGCGGTCTAAGGCGATACGTTCAGGTCGTAGTCTACTCTGTAGGCGTGGGTTCGAATCCCACTCCTGACATTTTTTTATGTTGTGATTTGCATTTCGGAAATGTTGCCTCAAAATTTAATTTAATTAACGTTTAGGTCGTAGTGTACTCTGTAGGCGTGCGTTCAAATCCCACTCCTGACATTTGTTTATGTTGTGATTTGCATTTCGGTAATTTTGCCTCAAAATTAAATTTTCTGTTTACACTTCGCATATTCTACAAGCGAGTCAGGATGGCCGAGCGGTCCAAGGCGCTACGTTCAGGTCGTAGTCTACTCTGTAGGCGTGGGTTCGAATCCCACTCCTGACATTTTTTTATGTTGTGATTTGCATTTCGGTAATTTTGCCTCAAAATTCAATTTTCTGTTTACACTTCGCACATTTTACAAGCGAGTCAGGATGGCCGAGCGGTCCAAGGCGCTACGTTCAGGTCGTAGTCTTCTCTGTAGGCGTGGGTTCGAATCCCACTCCTGACATTTTTTTATGTTATGATTTGCATTTCGGTAATTTTGCCTCAAAATTTAATTTTCTGTTCACACTTCGCACATTCTACAAGCGAGTGAGGATGGCCGAGCGGTCTAAGGCGCTACGTTCAGGTCGTAGTCTACTCTGTAGGCGTGGGTTCGAATCCCACTCCTGACAATTTTTTATGTTGTGATTTGCATTTCGGAAATGTTGCCTCAAAATTGTATTTAATTAACGTTTAGGTCGTAGTCTACTCTGTAGGCGTGGGTTCAAATCCCACTCCTGACATTTTTTTATGTTGTGATTTGCATTTCGGTAATTTTGCCTCAAAATTCAATTTTATGTTTACACTTCGCACATTCTACAAGCGAGTCAGGATGGGCGAGCGGTCTAAGGCGCTACGTTCAGGTCGTAGTCTACTCTGTAGGCGTGGGTTCAAATCCCACTCCTGACATTTTTTTATGTTGTGATTTGCATTTCGGTAATTTTGCCTCAAAATTCAATTTTATGTTTACACTTCGCACATTCTACAAGCGAGTCAGGATGGCCGAGCGGTATAATGCGCTACGTTAAGGTCGTAGTCTACTCTGTAGGCGTGGGTTCGAATCCCACTCCTGACATTTTATTTATATTTTTATTTGCATTTCGGAAATTTTGCCACAAAATTCAATTTTCTGTTTACACTTCGCACAATTTTTTGGCACATTTTACGAGCAACTCAGGATGGCCGAGCGGTCTAAGGCGCTACGTTCAGGTCGTAGTCTACTCTGTAGGCGTGGGTTCGAATCCCACTCCTGACATTTTTTTATGTTATGATTTGCATTTCGGTAATTTTGCCTCAAAATTTAATTTTCTGTTTACACTTCGCACATTCTACAAGCGAGTCAGGATGGCCGAGCGGTCTAAGGCGCTAGGTTCAGGTCGTAGTCTACTCTGTAGGCGTGGGTTCGAATCTCACTCCTGACATTTTTTCATGTTGTGATTTGCATTTCGGTAATTTTGCCTCAAAATTCAATTTTCTGTTTACATTTCGCACATTCTACAAGCGAGTCAGGATGGCCGAGAGGTCTAAGGCGCTACGTTCAGGTCGTAGTCTACTCTGTAGGCGTGGGTTCGAATCCCACTCCTGAAATTTTTTTATGTTATGATTTGCATTTCGGTAATTTTGCCTCAAAATTTAATTTTCTGTTTACACTTCGCACATTCTACAAGCTAGTCAGGATGGCCGAGCGGTGTAAGGCGCTACGTTCAGGTCGTAGTCTACTCTGTAGGCGTGGGTTCGAATCCCACTCCTGACATTGTTTTGCATTTCGGTAATTTGCCTCAAAATTCAATTTTATGTTTACACTTCGCACATTCTACCAGCGAGTCAGAATGGCCGAGCGGTCTAAGGCGCTACGTTCAGGTCGTAGTCTACTCTGTAGGCGTGGGTTCAAATCCCACTCCTGACACTTTTTTATGTTGTGATTTGCATTTCGGTAATTTTGCCTCAAAATTCAATTTTCTGTTTACACTTCGCACATTTTACAAGCGAGTCAGGATGGCCGAGCGGTCCAAGGCGCTACGTTCAGGTCGTAGTCTACTCTGTAGGCGTGGGTTCGAATCCCACTCCTGACATTTTTTTATGTTATGATTTGCATTTCGGTAATTTTGCCTCAAAATTTAATTTTCTGTTCACACTTCGCACATTCTACAAGCGAGTGAGGATGGCCGAGCGGTCTAAGGCGCTACGTTCAGGTCGTAGTCTACTCTGTAGGCGTGGGTTCGAATCCCACTCCTGACAATTTTTTATGTTGTGATTTGCATTTCGGAAATGTTGCCTCAAAATTGTATTTAATTAACGTTTAGGTCGTAGTCTACTCTGTAGGCGTGGGTTCAAATCCCACTCCTGACATTTTTTTATGTTGTGATTTGCATTTCGGTAATTTTGCCTCAAAATTCAATTTTATGTTTACACTTCGCACATTCTACAAGCGAGTCAGGATGGGCGAGCGGTCTAAGGCGCTACGTTCAGGTCGTAGTCTACTCTGTAGGCGTGGGTTCGAATCCCACTCCTGACATTTTTTTATGTTATGATTTGCATTTCGGTAATTTTGCCTCAAAATTTAATTTTCTGTTTACACTTCGCACATTCTACAAGCGAGTCAGGATGGCCGAGCGGTCTAAGGCGCTAAGTTCAGGTCGTAGTCTACTCTGTAGGCGTGGGTTCGAATCTCACTCCTGACATTTTATTTATATTTTTATTTGCATTTCGGAAATTTTGCCACAAAATTCAATTTTCTGTTTACACTTCGCACAATTTTTTCGCACATTTTACGAGCAACTCAGGATGGCCGAGCTGTCTAAGGCGCTACGTTCAGTTCGTAGTCTACTCTGTAGGCGTGGGTTCGAATCCCACTCCTGAATTTTTTTTTATTGTGATTTGAATTTCGGAAATTTTGCCTCAAAATGCAATTTTCTGTTTACACTTTGCATATTTTACGAGCTAGTCAGGATGGCCGAGCGGTCTAAGGCGCTAAGTTCAGGTCGTAGTCTACTGTGTAGGCGTGGGTTCGAATCCCACTCCTGACATTTGTTTATGTTATGATTTGCATTTCGGTAATTTTGCCTCAAAATTTAATTTTCTGTTTACACTTCGCACATTCTACAAGCGAGTCAGGATGGCCGAGCGGTCTAAGGCGCTACGTTCAGGTGGTAGTCTACTCTGTAGGCGTGGGTTCGAATCCCACTCCTGACATTTTTTTATGTTGTGATTTGCATTTCGGAAATGTTGCCTCAAAATTTAATTTAATTAACGTTTAGGTCGTAGTGTACTCTGTAGGCGTGGGTTCAAATCCCACTCCTGACATTTTTTTATGTTGTGATTTGCATTTCGGTAATTTTGCCTCAAAATTCAATTTTATGTTTACACTTCGCACATTCTACAAGCGAGTCAGGATGGGCGAGCGGTCTAAGGCGCTACGTTCAGGTCGTAGTCTACTCTGTAGGCGTGGGTTCGAATCCCACTCCTGACATTTTTTTATGTTGTGATTTCATTTCGGTAATTTTGCCTCAAAATTCAATTTTATGTTTACACTTCGCACATTCTACAAGCGAGTCAGGATGGCCGAGCGGTCTAATGCGCTACGTTAAGGTCGTAGTCTACTCTGTGGGCGTAGGTTCGAATCCCACTCCTGACATTTTATTTATATTTTTATTTGCATTTCGGAAATGTTGCCACAAAATTCAATTTTCTGTTAACACTTCGCACAATTTTTTCGCACATTTTACGAGCAACTCAGGATGGCCGAGCGGTCTAAGGCGCTACGTTCAGGTCGTAGTCTACTCTGTAGGCGTGGGTTCGAATCCCACTCCTGAATTTTTTTTTATTGTGATTTGCATTTCGGAAATTTTGCCTCAAAATGAAATTTTCTGTTTACACTTTGCATATTTTACGAGCTAGTCAGGATGGCCGAGCGGTCTAAGGCGCTAAGTTCAGGTCGTAGTCTACTCTGTAGGCGTGGGTTCGAATCCCACTCCTGACATTTTTTTATGTTATGATTTGCATTTCGGTAATTTTGCCTCAAAATTTAATTTTCTGTTTACACTTCGCACATTCTACAAGCGAGTCAGGATGGCCGAGCGGTCTAAGGCGCTACGTTCAGGTGGTAGTCTACTCTGTAGGCGTGGGTTCGAATCCCACTCCTGACATTTTTTTATGTTGTGATTTGCATTTCGGAAATGTTGCCTCAAAATTTAATTTAATTAACGTTTAGGTCGTAGTGTACTCTGTAGGCGTGGGTTCAAATCCCACTCCTGACATTTTTTTATGTTGTGATTTGCATTTCGGTAATTTTGCCTCAAAATTTAATTTTCTGTTCACACTTCGCACATTCTAGAAGCGAGTCAGGATGGCCGAGCGGTCTAAGGCGCTACGTTCAGGTCGTAGTCTACTCTGTTGGCGTGGGTTCGAATCCCACTCCTGACATTTTTTTATGTTGTGATTTGCATTTCGGTAATTTTGCCTCAAAATTCAATTTTCTGTTCACACTTCGCATATTCTACAAGCCAGTCAGGATGGCCGAGCGGTCCAAGGCGCTACGTTCAGGTCGTAGTCTACTCTGTAGGCGTGGGTTCGAATTCCACTCCTGACATTTTTTTATGTTGTGATTTGCATTTCGGTAATTTTGCCTCAAAATTCAATTTTATGTTTACACTTCGCACATTCTACAAGCGAGTCAGGATGGGCGAGCGGTCTAAGGCGCTACGTTCAGGTCGTAGTCTACTCTGTAGGCGTGGGTTCGAATCCCACTCCTGACATTTTATTTATATTTTTATTTGCATTTCGGAAATTTTGCCACAAAATTCAATTTTCTGTTTACACTTCGCACAATTTGTTCGCACATTTTACGAGCAACTCAGGATGGCCGAGCGGTCTAAGGCGCTACGTTCAGGTCGTATTCTACTCTGTAGGCGTGGGTTCGAATCCCACTCCTGACATTTTTTTATGTTATGATTTGCATTTCGGTAATTTTGCCTCAAAATTTAATTTTCTGTTTACACTTCGCACATTCTACAAGAGAGTCAGGATGGCCGAGCGGTCTAAGGCGCTACGTTCAGGTGGTAGTCTACTCTGTAGGCGTTGGTTCGAATCCCACTCCTGACATTTTTTTATGTTGTGATTTGCATTTCGGAAATGTTGCCTCAAAATTTAATTTAATTAACGTTTAGGTCGTAGTGTACTCTGTAGGCGTGGGTTCAAATCCCACTCCTGACATTTTTTTATGTTGTGATTTGCATTTCGGTAATTTTGCCTCAAAATTCAATTTTATGTTTACACTTTGCGCATTCTACAAGCGAGTCAGGATGGGCGAGCGGTCTAAGGCGCTACGTTCAGGTCGTAGTCTACTCTGTAGGCGTGGGTTCGAATCCCACTCCTGAATTTTTTTTTATTGTGATTTGCATTTCGGAAATTTTGCCTCAAAATGCAATTTTCTGTTTACACTTCGCACATTTTACAAGCGAGTCAGGATGGCCGAGCTGTCTAAGGCGCTACGTTCAGGTCGTAGTCTACTCTGTAGGCGTGGGTTCGAATCCCACTCCTGACATTTTTTTATGTTATGATTTGCATTTCGGTAATTTTGACTCAAAATTTAATTTTCTGTTTACACTTCGCACATTCTACAAGCGAGTCAGGATGGCCGAGCGGTCTAAGGCGCTACGTTCAGGTGGTAGTCTACTCTGTAGGCGTGGGTTCGAATCCCACTTCTGACATTTTTTTATGTTGTGATTTGCATTTCGGAAATGTTGCCTCAAAATTTAATTTAATTAACGTTTAGGTCGTAGTGTACTCTGTAGGCGTGGGTTCAAATCCCACTCCTGACATTTTTTTATGTTGTGATTTGCATTTCGGTAATTTTGCCTCAAAATTCAATTTTCTGTTTACACTTCGCATATTCTACAAGCGAGTCAGGTTGGTCGAGCGGTCCAAGGCGCTACGTTCAGGTCGTAGTCTACTCTGTAGGCGTGGGTTCGAATCCCACTCCTGAAATTTTTTTTTATTGTGATTTGCATTTCGGAAATTTTGCCTCAAAATGCAATTTTCTGTTTACACTTTGCATATTTTACGAGCTAGTCAGGATGGCCGAGCGGTCTAAGGCGCTAAGTTCAGGTCGTAGTCTACTCTGTAGGCGTGGGTTCGAATCCCACTCCTGACATTTTTTTATGTTATGATTTGCATTTCGGTAATTTTGCCTCAAAATTTAATTGTCTGTTTACACTTCGCACATTCTACAAGCGAGTCAGGATGGCCGAGCGGTCTAAGGCGCTACGTTCAGGTGGTAGTCTACTCTGTAGGCGTGGGTTCGAATCCCACTCCTGACATTTTTTTATGTTGTGATTTGCATTTCGGAAATGTTGCCTCAAAATTTAATTTAATTAACGTTTAGGTCGTAGTGTACTCTGTAGGCGTGGGTTCAAATCCCACTCCTGACATTTTTTTATGTTGTGATTTGCATTTCGGTAATTTTGACTCAAAATTCAATTTTATGTTTACACTTCGCACATTCTACAAGCGAGTCAGGATGGCCGAGCGGTCTAATGCGCTACGTTAAGGTCGTAGTCTACTCTGTAGGCGTAGGTTCGAATCCCACTCCTGACATTTTATTTATATTTTTATTTGCATTTCGGAAATTTTGCCACAAAATTCAATTTTCTGTTTACACTTCGCACAATTTTTTCGCACATTTTACGAGCAACTCAGGATGGCCGAGCGGTCTAAGGCGGTACGTTCAGGTCGTAGTCTACTCTGTAGGCGTGGGTTCGAATCCCACTCCTGAATTTTTTTTTATTGTGATTTGCATTTCGGAAATTTTGCCTCAAAATGCAATTTTCTGTTTACACTTTGCATATTTTACGAGCTAGTCAGGATGGCCGAGCGGTCTAAGGCGCTAAGTTCAGGTCGTAGTCTACTCTGTAGGCGTGGGTTCGAATCCCACTCCTGACATTTTTTTATGTTATGATTTGCATTTCGGTAATTTTGCCTCAAAATTTAATTTTCTGTTTACACTTCGCACATTCTACAAGCGAGTCAGGATGGCCGAGCGGTCTAAGGCGCTACGTTCAGGTGGTAGTCTACTCTGTAGGCGTGGGTTCGAATCCCACTCCTGACATTTTTTTATGTTGTGATTTGCATTTCGGAAATGTTGCCTCAAAATTTAATTTAATTAACGTTTAGGTCGTAGTGTACTCTGTAGGCGTGGGTTCAAATCCCACTCCTGACATTTTTTTATGTTGTGATTTGCATTTCGGTAATTTTGCCTCAAAATTCAATTTTCTGTTTACACTTCGCATATTCTACAAGCGAGTCAGGATGGCCGAGCTGTCTAAGGCGCTACGTTCAGGTCGTAGTCTACTCTGTAGGCGTGGGTTCGAATCCCACTCCTGACATTTTTTTATGTTATGATTTGCATTTCGGTAATTTTGCCTCAAAATTTAATTTTCTGTTCACACTTCGCACATTCTAGAAGCGAGTCAGGATGGCCGAGCGGTCTAAGGCGCTACGTTCAGGTCGTAGTCTACTCTGTAGGCGTGGGTTCGAATCCCACTCCTGACATTTTTTTATGTTGTGATTTGCATTTCGGTAATTTTGCCTCAAAATTCAATTTTCTGTTTACACTTCGCATATTCTACAAGCCAGTCAGGATGGCCGAGTGGTCCAAGGCGCTACGTTCAGGTCGTAGTCTACTCTGTAGGCGTGGGTTCGAATTCCACTCCTGACATTTTTTTATGTTGTGATTTGCATTTCGGTAATTTTGCTTCAAAATTCAATTTTATGTTTACACTTCGCACATTCTACAAGCGAGTCAGGATGGCCGAGCGGTCTAATGCGCTACGTTAAGGTCGTAGTCTACTCTGTAGGCGTGGGTTCGAATCCCACTCCTGACATTTTATTTATATTTTTATTTGCATTTCGGAAATTTTGCCACAAAATTCAATTTTCTGTTTACACTTCGCACAATTTGTTCGCACATTTTACGAGCAACTCAGGATGGCCGAGCGGTCTAAGGCGCTACGTTCAGGTCGTAGTCTACTCTGTAGGCGTGGGTTCGAATCCCACTCCTGAATTTTTTTTTATTGTGATTTGCATTTCGGAAATTTTGCCTCAAAATGCAATTTTCGGTTTACACTTTGCATATTTTACGAGCTAGTCAGGATGGCCGAGCGGTCTAAGGCGCTAAGTTCAGGTCGTAGTCTACTCTGTAGGCGTGGGTTCGAATCCCACTCCTGACATTTTTTTATGTTATGATTTGCATTTCGGTAATTTTGCCTCAAAATTTAATTTAATTAACGTTTAGGTCGTAGTGTACTGTGTAGGCGTGGGTTCAAATCCCACTCCTGACATTTTTTTATGTTGTGATTTGCATTTCGGTAATTTTGCCTCAAAATTTAATTTTCTGTTCACACTTCGCACATTCTAGAAGCGAGTCAGGATGGCCGAGCGGTCTAAGGCGCTACGTTCAGGTCGTAGTCTACTCTGTTGGCGTGGGTTCGAATCCCACTCCTGACATTTTTTTATGTTGTGATTTGCATTTCGGTAATTTTGCCTCAAAATTCAATTTTCTGTTCACACTTCGCATATTCTACAAGCCAGTCAGGATGGCCGAGCGGTCCAAGGCGCTACGTTCAGGTCGTAGTCTACTCTGTAGGCGTGGGTTCGAATTCCACTCCTGAAATTTTTTTATGTTGTGATTTGCATTTCGGTAATTTTGCCTCAAAATTCAATTTTATGTTTACACTTCGCACATTCTACAAGCGAGTCAGGATGGGCGAGCGGTCTAAGGCGCTACGTTCAGGTCGTAGTCTACTCTGTAGGCGTGGGTTCGAATCCCACTCCTGAATTTTTTTTTATTGTGATTTGCATTTCGGAAATTTTGCCTCAAAATGAAATTTTCTGTTTACATTTTGCATATTTTACGAGCTAGTCAGGATGGCCGAGCGGTCTAAGGCGCTAAGTTCAGGTCGTAGTCTACTCTGTAGGCGTGGGTTCGAATCCCACTCCTGACATTTTTTTATGTTATGATTTGCATTTCGGTAATTTTGCCTCAAAATTTAATTTTCTGTTTACACTTCGCACATTCTACAAGCGAGTCAGGATGGCCGAGCGGTCTAAGGCGCTACGTTCAGGTGGTAGTCTACTCTGTAGGCGTTGGTTCGAATCCCACTCCTGACATTTTTTTATGTTGTGATTTGCATTTCGGAAATGTTGCCTCAAAATTTAATTTAATTAACGTTTAGGTCGTAGTGTACTCTGTAGGCGTGGGTTCAAATCCCACTCCTGACATTTTTTTATGTTGTGATTTGCATTTCGGTAATTTTGCCTCAAAATTCAATTTTATGTTTACACTTTGCACATTCTACAAGCGAGTCAGGATGGGCGAGCGGTCTAAGGCGCTGCGTTCAGGTCGTAGTGTACTCTGTAGGCGTGGGTTCAAATCCCACTCCTGACATTTTTTTATGTTGTGATTTGCATTTCGGTAATTTTGCCTCAAAATTCAATTTTATGTTTACACTTTGCACATTCTACAAGCGAGTCAGGATGGGCGAGCGGTCTAAGGCGCTACGTTCAGGTCGTAGTCTACTCTGTAGGCGTGGGTTCGAATCCCACTCCTGAATTTTTTTTTATTGTGATTTGCATTTCAGAAATTTTGCCTCAAAATGCAATTTTCTGTTTACACTTTGCATATTTTACGAGCTAGTCAGGATGGCCGAGCGGTCTAAGGCGCTAAGTTCAGGTCGTAGTCTACTCTGTAGGCGTGGGTTCGAATCCCACTCCTGACATTTTTTTATGTTATGATTTGCATTTCGGTAATTTTGCCTCAAAATTTAATTTTCTGTTTACACTTCGCACATTCTACAAGCGAGTCAGGATGGCCGAGCGGTCTAAGGCGCTACGTTCAGGTGGTAGTCTACTCTGTAGGCGTGGGTTCGAATCCCACTCCTGACATTTTTTTATGTTGTGATTTGCATTTCGGAAATGTTGCCTCAAAATTTAATTTAATTAACGTTTAGGTCGTAGTGTACTCTGTAGGCGTGGGTTCGAATCCCACTCCTGACATTTTTTTATGTTGTGATTTGCATTTCGGTAATTTTGCCTCAAAATTCAATTTTCTGTTTACACTTCGCATATTCTACAAGCCAGTCAGGATGGCCGAGCGGTCCAAGGCGCTACGTTCAGGTCGTAGTCTACTCTGTAGGCGTGGGTTCGAATTCCACTCCTGACATTTTTTTATGTTGTGATTTGCATTTCGGTAATTTTGCCTCAAAATTAAATTTTATGTTTACACTTCGCACATTCTACAAGCGAGTCAGGATGGGCGAGCGGTCTAAGGCGCTACGTTCAGGTCGTAGTCTACTCTGTAGGCGTGGGTTCGAATCCCACTCCTGACATTTTTTTATGTTGTGATTTGCATTTCGGTAATTTTGCTTCAAAATTCAATTTTATGTTTACACTTCGCACATTCTACAAGCGAGTCAGGATGGCCGAGCGGTCTAATGCGCTACGTTAAGGTCGTAGTCTACTCTGTAGGCGTGGGTTCGAATCCCACTCCTGACATTTTATTTATATTTTTATTTGCATTTCGGAAATTTTGCCACAAAATTCAATTTTCTGTTTACACTTCGCACAATTTGTTCGCACATTTTACGAGCAACTCAGGATGGCCGAGCGGTCTAAGGCGCTACGTTCAGGTCATAGTCTACTCTGTAGGCGTGGGTTCAAATCCCACTCCTGACATTTTGTTATGTTGTGATTTGCATTTCGGTAATTTTGCCTCAAAATTCAATTTTCTGTTTACACTTCGCATATTCTACAAGCGAGTCAGGATGGCCGAGCGGTCCAAGGCGCTACGTTCAGGTCGTAGTCTACTCTGTAGGCGTGGGTTCGAATCCCGCTCCTGAATTTTTTTTTTATTGTGATTTGCATTTCGAAAATTTTGCCTCAAAATGCAATTTTCGGTTTACACTTTGCATATTTTACGAGCTAGTCAGGATGGCCGAGCGGTCTAAGGCGCTACGTTCAGGTGGTAGTCTATTCTGTAGGCGTGGGTTCGAATCCCACTCCTGACATTTTTTTATGTTGTGATTTGCATTTCGGAAATGTTGCCTCAAAATTTAATTTAATTAACGTTTAGGTGGTAGTCTACTCTGTAGGCGTGGGTTCGAATCCCACTCCTGACATTTTTTTATGTTGTGATTTGCATTTCGGTAATTTTGCCTCAAAATTTAATTTTCTGTTCACACTTCGCACATTCTAGAAGCGAGTCAGGATGGCCGAGCGGTCTAAGGCGCTACGTTCAGGTCGTAGTCTACTCTGTAGGCGTGGGTTCGAATCCCACTCCTGACATTTTTTTATGTTGTGATTTGCATTTCGGTAATTTTGCCTCAAAATTCAATTTTCTGTTTACACTTCGCATATTCTACAAGCGAGTAAGGATGGGCGAGCGGTCTAAGGCGCTACGTTCAGGTCGTAGTCTACTCTGTAGGCGTGGGTTCGAATCCCACTCTTGACATTTTTTTATGTTGTGATTTGCATTTCGGTAATTTTGCTTCAAAATTCAATTTTATGTTTACACTTCGCACATTCTACAAGCGAGTCAGGATGGCCGAGCGGTCTAAGGCGCTAAGTTCAGGTCGTAGTCTACTCTGTAGGCGTGGGTTCGAATCCCACTCCTGACATTTTTTTATGTTATGATTTGCATTTCGGTAATTTTGCCTCAAAATTTAATTTAATTAACGTTTAGGTCGTAGTGTACTGTGTAGGCGTGGGTTCAAATCCCACTCCTGACATTTTTTTATGTTGTGATTTGCATTTCGGTAATTTTGCCTCAAAATTTAATTTTCTGTTCACACTTCGCACATTCTAGAAGCGAGTCAGGATGGCCGAGCGGTCTAAGGCGCTACGTTCAGGTCGTAGTCTACTCTGTTGGCGTGGGTTCGAATCCCACTCCTGACATTTTTTTATGTTGTGATTTGCATTTCGGTAATTTTGCCTCAAAATTCAATTTTCTGTTCACACTTCGCATATTCTACAAGCCAGTCAGGATGGCCGAGCGGTCCAAGGCGCTACGTTCAGGTCGTAGTCTACTCTGTAGGCGTGGGTTCGAATTCCACTCCTGAAATTTTTTTATGTTGTGATTTGCATTTCGGTAATTTTGCCTCAAAATTCAATTTTATGTTTACACTTCGCACATTCTACAAGCGAGTCAGGATGGGCGAGCGGTCTAAGGCGCTACGTTCAGGTCGTAGTCTACTCTGTAGGCGTGGGTTCGAATCCCACTCCTGAATTTTTTTTTATTGTGATTTGCATTTCGGAAATTTTGCCTCAAAATGAAATTTTCTGTTTACATTTTGCATATTTTACGAGCTAGTCAGGATGGCCGAGCGGTCTAAGGCGCTAAGTTCAGGTCGTAGTCTACTCTGTAGGCGTGGGTTCGAATCCCACTCCTGACATTTTTTTATGTTATGATTTGCATTTCGGTAATTTTGCCTCAAAATTTAATTTTCTGTTTACACTTCGCACATTCTACAAGCGAGTCAGGATGGCCGAGCGGTCTAAGGCGCTACGTTCAGGTGGTAGTCTACTCTGTAGGCGTTGGTTCGAATCCCACTCCTGACATTTTTTTATGTTGTGATTTGCATTTCGGAAATGTTGCCTCAAAATTTAATTTAATTAACGTTTAGGTCGTAGTGTACTCTGTAGGCGTGGGTTCAAATCCCACTCCTGACATTTTTTTATGTTGTGATTTGCATTTCGGTAATTTTGCCTCAACATTCAATTTTATGTTTACACTTTGCACATTCTACAAGCGAGTCAGGATGGGCGAGCGGTCTAAGGCGCTGCGTTCAGGTCGTAGTGTACTCTGTAGGCGTGGGTTCAAATCCCACTCCTGACATTTTTTTATGTTGTGATTTGCATTTCGGTAATTTTGCCTCAAAATTCAATTTTATGTTTACACTTTGCACATTCTACAAGCGAGTCAGGATGGGCGAGCGGTCTAAGGCGCTACGTTCAGGTCGTAGTCTACTCTGTAGGCGTGGGTTCGAATCCCACTCCTGAATTTTTTTTTATTGTGATTTGCATTTCAGAAATTTTGCCTCAAAATGCAATTTTCTGTTTACACTTTGCATATTTTACGAGCTAGTCAGGATGGCCGAGCGGTCTAAGGCGCTAAGTTCAGGTCGTAGTCTACTCTGTAGGCGTGGGTTCGAATCCCACTCCTGACATTTTTTTATGTTATGATTTGCATTTCGGTAATTTTGCCTCAAAATTTAATTTTCTGTTTACACTTCGCACATTCTACAAGCGAGTCAGGATGGCCGAGCGGTCTAAGGCGCTACGTTCAGGTGGTAGTCTACTCTGTAGGCGTGGGTTCGAATCCCACTCCTGACATTTTTTTATGTTGTGATTTGCATTTCGGAAATGTTGCCTCAAAATTTAATTTAATTAACGTTTAGGTCGTAGTGTACTCTGTAGGCGTGGGTTCAAATCCCACTCCTGACATTTTTTTATGTTGTGATTTGCATTTCGGTAATTTTGCCTCAAAATTCAATTTTCTGTTTACACTTCGCATATTCTACAAGCGAGTCAGGATGGCCGAGCGGTCCAAGGCGCTACGTTCAGGTCGTAGTCTACTCTGTAGGCGTGGGTTCGAATCCCACTCCTTAAATTTTTTTATGTTGTGATTTGCATTTCGGTAATTTTGCCTCAAAATTCAATTTTCTGTTTACACTTCGCACATTCTAGAAGCGAGTCAGGATGGCCGAGCTGTCTAAGGCGCTACGTTCAGGTCGTAGTCTACTCTGTAGGCGTGGGTTCGAATCCCACTCCTGACATTTTTTTATGTTATGATTTGCATTTCGGTAATTTTGCCTCAAATTTAATTTTCTGTTCACACTTCGCACATTCTAGAAACGAGTCAGGATGGCCGAGCTGTCTAAGGCGCTACGTTCAGGTCGTAGTCTACTCTGTAGGCGTGGGTTCGAATCCCACTCCTGACATTTTTTTATGTTGTGATTTGCATTTCGGTAATTTTGCCTCAAAATTCAATTTTCTGTTTACACTTCGCATATTCTACAAGCCAGTCAGGATGGCCGAGCGGTCCAAGGCGCTACGTTCAGGTCGTAGTCTACTCTGTAGGCGTGGGTTCGAATTCCACTCCTGACATTTTTTTATGTTGTGATTTGCATTTCGGTAATTTTGCCTCAAAATTAAATTTTATGTTTACACTTCGCACATTCTACAAGCGAGTCAGGATGGGCGAGCGGTCTAAGGCGCTACGTTCAGGTCGTAGTCTACTCTGTAGGCGTGGGTTCGAATCCCACTCCTGACATTTTTTTATGTTGTGATTTGCATTTCGGTAATTTTGCTTCAAAATTCAATTTTATGTTTACACTTCGCACATTCTACAAGCGAGTCAGGATGGCCGAGCGGTCTAATGCGCTACGTTAAGGTCGTAGTCTACTCTGTAGGCGTGGGTTCGAATCCCACTCCTGACATTTTATTTATATTTTTATTTGCATTTCGGAAATTTTGCCACAAAATTCAATTTTCTGTTTACACTTCGCACAATTTGTTCGCACATTTTACGAGCAACTCAGGATGGCCGAGCGGTCTAAGGCGCTACGTTCAGGTCGTAGTCTACTCTGTAGGCGTGGGTTCGAATCCCACTCCTGATTTTTTTTTTATTGTGATTTGCATTTCGGAAATTTTGCCTCAAAATGCAATTTTCTGTTTACACTTTGCATATTTTACGAGCTAGTCAGGATGGCCGAGCGGTCTAAGGCGCTAAGTTCAGGTCGTAGTCTACTCTGTAGGCGTGGGTTCGAATCCCACTCCTGACATTTTTTTATGTTATGATTTGCATTTCGGTAATTTTGCCTCAAAATTTAATTTAATTAACGTTTAGGTTGTAGTGTACTCTGTAGGCGTAGGTTCAAATCCCACTCCTGACATTTTTTTATGTTGCGATTTGCATTTCGGTAATTTTGCCTCAAAATTCAATTTTCTGTTTACACTTCGCACATTCTAGAAGCGAGTCAGGATGGCCGAGCGGTCTAAGGCGCTACGTTCAGGTCGTAGTCTACTCTGTAGGCGTGGGTTCGAATCCCACTCCTGACATTTTTTTATGTTGTGATTTGCATTTCGGTAATTTTGCCTCAAAATTCAATTTTCTGTTCACACTTCGCATATTCTACAAGCCAGTCAGGATGGCCGAGCGGTCCAAGGCGCTACGTTCAGGTCGTAGTCTACTCTGTAGGCGTGGGTTCGAATTCCACTCCTGACATTTTTTTATGTTGTGATTTGCATTTCGGTAATTTTGCCTCAAAATTCACTTTTATGTTTACACTTCGCACATTCTACAAGCGAGTCAGGATGGGCGAGCGGTCTAAGGCGCTACGTTCAGGTCGTAGTCTACTCTGTAGGCGTGGGTTCGAATCCCACTCCTGACTTTTTATTTGCATTTCGGAAATTTTGCCACAAAATTCAATTTTCTGTTTACACTTCGCACAATTTGTTCGCACATTTTACGAGCAACTCAGGATGGCCGAGCGGTCTAAGGCGCTACGTTTAGGTCGTAGTCTACTCTGTAGGCGTGGGTTTAAATCCCACTCCTGACATTTTTTTATGTTGTGATTTGCATTTCGGTAATTTTGCCTCCAAATTCAATTTTCTGTTTACACTTCGCATATTCTACAAGCGAGTCAGGATGGCCGAGCGGTCCAAGGCGCTACGTTCAGGTCGTAGTCTACTCTGTAGGCGTGGGTTCGAATCCCACTCCTGAATTTTTTTTTATTGTGATTTGCATTTCGGAAATGTTGCCTCAAAATGCAATTTTCGGTTTACACTTTGCATATTTTACGAGCTAGTCAGGATGGCCGAGCGGTCTAAGGCGCTAAGTTCAGGTCGTAGTCTACTCTGTAGGCGTGGGTTCGAATCCCACTCCTGACATTTTTTTATGTTATGATTTGCATTTCGGTAATTTTGCCTCAAAATTTAATTTTCTGTTTACACTTCGCACATTCTACAAGCGAGTCAGGATGGCCGAGCGGTCTAAGGCGCTACGTTCAGGTGGTAGTCTACTCTGTAGGCGTGGGTTCGAATCCCACTCCTGACATTTTTTTATGTTGTGATTTGCATTTCGGAAATGTTGCCTCAAAATTTAATTTAATTAACGTTTAGGTGGTAGTCTACTCTGTAGGCGTGGGTTCGAATCCCACTCCTGACATTTTTTTATGTTGTGATTTGCATTTCGGTAATAGTGCCTCAAAATTAAATTTTCTGTTCACACTTCGCACATTCTAGAAGCGAGTCAGGATGGCCGAGCGGTCTAAGGCGCTACGTTCAGGTCGTAGTCTACTCTGTAGGCGTGGGTTCGAATCCCACTCCTGACATTTTTTATGTTGTGATTTGCATTTCGGTAATTTTGCCTCAAAATTCAATTTTCTGTTCACACTTTGCATATTTTACGAGCTAGTCAGGATGGCCGAGCGGTCTAAGGCGCTAAGTTCAGGTCGTAGTCTACTCTGTAGGCGTGGGTTCGAATCCCACTCCTGACATTTTTTTATGTTATGATTTGCATTTCGGTAATTTTGCCTCAAAATTTAATTTAATTAACGTTTAGGTCGTAGTGTACTCTGTAGGCGTGGGTTCAAATCCCACTCCTGACATTTTTTTATGTTGCGATTTGCATTTCGGTAATTTTGCCTCAAAATTCAATTTTCTGTTTACACTTCGCACATTTTACAAGCGAGTCAGGATGGCCGAGCTGTCTAAGGCGCTACGTTCAGGTCGTAGTCTACTCTGTAGGCGTGGGTTCGAATCCCACTCCTGACATTTTTTTATGTTGTGATTTGCATTTCGGTAATTTTGCCTCAAAATTCAATTTTCTGTTCACACTTCGCATATTCTACAAGCCAGTCAGGATGGCCGAGCGGTCCAAGGCGCTACGTTCAGGTCGTAGTCTACTCTGTAGGCGTGGGTTGGAATTCCACTCCTGACATTTTTTTATGTTGTGATTTGCATTTCGGTAATTTTGCCTCAAAATTCAATTTTATGTTTACACTTCGCACATTCTACAAGCGAGTCAGGATGGGCGAGCGGTCTAAGGCGCTACGTTCAGGTCGTAGTCTACTCTGTAGGCGTGGGTTCGAATCCCACTCCTGACTTTTTATTTGCATTTCGGAAATTTTGCCACAAAATTCAATTTTCTGTTTACACTTCGCACAATTAGTTCGCACATTTTACGAGCAACTCAGGATGGCCGAGCGGTCTAAGGCGCTACGTTTAGGTCGTAGTCTACTCTGTAGGCGTGGGTTCAAATCCCACTCCTGACATTTTTTTATGTTGTGATTTGCATTTCGGTAATTTTGCCTCAAAATTCAATTTTCTGTTTACACTTCGCATATTCTACAAGCGAGTCAGGATGGCCGAGCGGTCCAAGGCGCTACGTTCAGGTCGTAGTCTACTCTGTAGGCGTGGGTTCGAATCCCACTCCTGAATTTTTTTTTATTGTGATTTGCATTTCGGAAATTTTGCCTCAAAATGCAATTTTCGGTTTACACTTTGCATATTTTACGAGCTAGTCAGGATGGCCGAGCGGTCTAAGGCGCTAAGTTCAGGTCGTAGTCTACTCTGTAGGCGTGGGTTCGAATCCCACTCCTGACATTTTTTTATGTTATGATTTGCATTTCGGTAATTTTGCCTCAAAATTTAATTTTCTGTTTACACTTCGCACATTCTACAAGCGAGTCAGGATGGCCGAGCGGTCTAAGGCGCTACGTTCAGGTGGTAGTCTACTCTGTAGGCGTGGGTTCGAATCCCACTCCTGACATTTTTTTATGTTGTGATTTGCATTTCGGAAATGTTGCCTCAAAATTTAATTTAATTAACGTTTAGGTGGTAGTCTACTCTGTAGGCGTGGGTTCGAATCCCACTCCTGACATTTTTTTATGTTGTGATTTGCATTTCGGTAATAGTGCCTCAAAATTTAATTTTCTGTTCACACTTCGCACATTCTAGAAGCGAGTCAGGATGGCCGAGCGGTCTAAGGCGCTACGTTCAGGTCGTAGTCTACTCTGTAGGCGTGGGTTCGAATCCCACTCCTGACATTTTTTTATGTTGTGATTTGCATTTCGGTAATTTTGCCTCAAAATTCAATTTTCTGTTTACACTTCGCATATTCTACAAGCGAGTCAGGAAGGCCGAGCGGTCCAAGGCGCTACGTTCAGGTCGTAGTCTACTCTGTAGGCGTGGGTTCGAATCCCACTCCTGACATTTTTTATGTTGTGATTTGCATTTCGGTAATTTTGCCTCAAAATTCAATTTTCTGTTCACACTTCGCATATTCTACAAGCCAGTCAGGATGGCCGAGCGGTCCAAGGCGCTACGTTCAGGTCGTAGTTTACTCTGTAGGCGTGGGTTCGAATTCCACTCCTGACATTTTGTTATGTTGTGATTTGCATTTCGGTAATTTTGCCTCAAAATTCAATTTTATGTTTACACTTCGCACATTCTACAAGCGAGTCAGGATGGGCGAGCGGTCTAAGGCGCTACGTTCAGGTCGTAGTCTACTCTGTAGGCGTGGGTTCGAATCCCACTCCTGACATTTTATTTATATTTTTATTTGCATTTCGGAAATTTTGCCACAAAATTCAATTTTCTGTTTACACTTCGCACAATTTGTTCGCACATTTTACGAGCAACTCAGGATGGCCGAGCGGTCTAAGGCGCTACGTTCAGGTCATAGTCTACTCTGTAGGCGTGGGTTCAAATCCCACTCCTGACATTTTGTTATGTTGTGATTTGCATTTCGGTAATTTTGCCTCAAAATTCAATTTTCTGTTTACACTTCGCATATTCTACAAGCGAGTCAGGATGGCCGAGCGGTCCAAGGCGCTACGTTCAGGTCGTAGTCTACTCTGTAGGCGTGGGTTCGAATCCCGCTCCTGAATTTTTTTTTTATTGTGATTTGCATTTCGAAAATTTTGCCTCAAAATGCAATTTTCGGTTTACACTTTGCATATTTTACGAGCTAGTCAGGATGGCCGAGCGGTCTAAGGCGCTACGTTCAGGTGGTAGTCTATTCTGTAGGCGTGGGTTCGAATCCCACTCCTGACATTTTTTTATGTTGTGATTTGCATTTCGGAAATGTTGCCTCAAAATTTAATTTAATTAACGTTTAGGTGGTAGTCTACTCTGTAGGCGTGGGTTCGAATCCCACTCCTGACATTTTTTTATGTTGTGATTTGCATTTCGGTAATTTTGCCTCAAAATTTAATTTTCTGTTCACACTTCGCACATTCTAGAAGCGAGTCAGGATGGCCGAGCGGTCTAAGGCGCTACGTTCAGGTCGTAGTCTACTCTGTAGGCGTGGGTTCGAATCCCACTCCTGACATTTTTTTATGTTGTGATTTGCATTTCGGTAATTTTGCCTCAAAATTCAATTTTCTGTTTACACTTCGCATATTCTACAAGCGAGTAAGGATGGGCGAGCGGTCTAAGGCGCTACGTTCAGGTCGTAGTCTACTCTGTAGGCGTGGGTTCGAATCCCACTCCTGAATTTATTTTATTGTGATTTGCATTTCGGAAATTTTGCCTCAAAATGCAATTTTCTGTTTACACTTTGCATATTTTACGAGCTAGTCAGGATGGCCGAGCGGTCTAAGGCGCTAAGTTCAGGTCGTAGTCTACTCTGTAGGCGTGGGTTCGAATCCCACTCCTGACATTTTTTTATGTTATGATTTGCATTTCGGTAATTTTGCCTCAAAATTAAATTTTCTGTTTACACTTCGCACATTCTACAAGCGAGTCAGAATGGCTAGCGGTCTAAGGCGCTACGTTCAGGTGGTAGTCTACTCTGTAGGCGTGGGTTCGAATCCCACTCCTGACATTTTTTTATGTTGTGATTTGCATTTCGGAAATGTTGCCTCAAAATTTAATTTAATTAACGTTTAGGTCGTAGTGTACTCTGTAGGCGTGGGTTCAAATCCCACACCTGACATTTTTTTATGTTGTGATTTGCATTTCGGTAATTTTGCCTCAAAATTCAATTTTATGTTTACACTTCGCATATTCTACAAGCGAGTCAGGATGGCCGAGCGGTCCAAGGCGCTACGTTCAGGTCGTAGTCTACTCTGTAGGCGTGGGTTCGAATCCCACTCCTGATTTTTTTTTTATTGTGATTTGCATTTCGGAAATTTTGCCTCAAAATGCAATTTTCTGTTTACACTTTGCATATTTTACGAGCTAGTCACGATGGCCGAGCGGTCTAAGGCGCTAAGTTCAGGTCGTAGTCTACTCTGTAGGCGTGGGTTCGAATCCCACTCCTGACATTTTTTTATGTTATGATTTGCATTTCGGTAATTTTGCCTCAAAATTTAATTTTCTGTTTACACTTCGCACATTCTACAAGCGAGTCAGGATGGCCGAGCGGTCTAAGGCGCTACGTTCAGGTGGTAGTCTACTCTGTAGGCGTGGGTTCGAATCCCACTCCTGACATTTTTTTATGTTGTGATTTGCATTTCGGAAATGTTGCCTCAAAATTTAATTTAATTAACGTTTAGGTGGTAGTCTACTCTGTAGGCGTGGGTTCGAATCCCACTCCTGACATTTTTTTATGTTGTGATTTGCATTTCGGTAATAGTGCCTCAAAATTAAATTTTCTGTTCACACTTCGCACATTCTAGAAGCGAGTCAGGATGGCCGAGCGGTCTAAGGCGCTACGTTCAGGTCGTAGTCTACTCTGTAGGCGTGGGTTCGAATCCCACTCCTGACATTTTTTATGTTGTGATTTGCATTTCGGTAATTTTGCCTCAAAATTCAATTTTCTGTTCACACTTTGCATATTTTACGAGCTAGTCAGGATGGCCGAGCGGTCTAAGGCGCTAAGTTCAGGTCGTAGTCTACTCTGTAGGCGTGGGTTCGAATCCCACTCCTGACATTTTTTTATGTTATGATTTGCATTTCGGTAATTTTGCCTCAAAATTTAATTTAATTAACGTTTAGGTCGTAGTGTACTCTGTAGGCGTGGGTTCAAATCCCACTCCTGACATTTTTTTATGTTGCGATTTGCATTTCGGTAATTTTGCCTCAAAATTCAATTTTCTGTTTACACTTCGCACATTTTACAAGCGAGTCAGGATGGCCGAGCTGTCTAAGGCGCTACGTTCAGGTCGTAGTCTACTCTGTAGGCGTGGGTTCGAATCCCACTCCTGACATTTTTTTATGTTGTGATTTGCATTTCGGTAATTTTGCCTCAAAATTCAATTTTCTGTTCACACTTCGCATATTCTACAAGCCAGTCAGGATGGCCGAGCGGTCCAAGGCGCTACGTTCAGGTCGTAGTCTACTCTGTAGGCGTGGGTTGGAATTCCACTCCTGACATTTTTTTATGTTGTGATTTGCATTTCGGTAATTTTGCCTCAAAATTCAATTTTATGTTTACACTTCGCACATTCTACAAGCGAGTCAGGATGGGCGAGCGGTCTAAGGCGCTACGTTCAGGTCGTAGTCTACTCTGTAGGCGTGGGTTCGAATCCCACTCCTGACTTTTTATTTGCATTTCGAAAATTTTGCCACAAAATTCAATTTTCTGTTTACACTTCGCACAATTAGTTCGCACATTTTACGAGCAACTCAGGATGGCCGAGCGGTCTAAGGCGCTACGTTTAGGTCGTAGTCTACTCTGTAGGCGTGGGTTCAAATCCCACTCCTGACATTTTTTTATGTTGTGATTTGCATTTCGGTAATTTTGCCTCAAAATTCAATTTTCTGTTTACACTTCGCATATTCTACAAGCGAGTCAGGATGGCCGAGCGGTCCAAGGCGCTACGTTCAGGTCGTAGTCTACTCTGTAGGCGTGGGTTCGAATCCCACTCCTGAATTTTTTTTATTGTGATTTGCATTTCGGAAATTTTGCCTCAAAATGCAATTTTCGGTTTACACTTTGCATATTTTACGAGCTAGTCAGGATGGCCGAGCGGTCTAAGGCGCTAAGTTCAGGTCGTAGTCTACTCTGTAGGCGTGGGTTCGAATCCCACTCCTGACATTTTTTTATGTTATGATTTGCATTTCGGTAATTTTGCCTCAAAATTTAATTTTCTGTTTACACTTCGCACATTCTACAAGCGAGTCAGGATGGCCGAGCGGTCTAAGGCGCTACGTTCAGGTGGTAGTCTACTCTGTAGGCGTGGGTTCGAATCCCACTCCTGACATTTTTTTATGTTGTGATTTGCATTTCGGAAATGTTGCCTCAAAATTTAATTTAATTAACGTTTAGGTGGTAGTCTACTCTGTAGGCGTGGGTTCGAATCCCACTCCTGACATTTTTTTATGTTGTGATTTGCATTTCGGTAATAGTGCCTCAAAATTTAATTTTCTGTTCACACTTCGCACATTCTAGAAGCGAGTCAGGATGGCCGAGCGGTCTAAGGCGCTACGTTCAGGTCGTAGTCTACTCTGTAGGCGTGGGTTCGAATCCCACTCCTGACATTTTTTTATGTTGTGATTTGCATTTCGGTAATTTTGCCTCAAAATTCAATTTTCTGTTTACACTTCGCATATTCTACAAGCGAGTCAGGAAGGCCGAGCGGTCCAAGGCGCTACGTTCAGGTCGTAGTCTACTCTGTAGGCGTGGGTTCGAATCCCACTCCTGACATTTTTTATGTTGTGATTTGCATTTCGGTAATTTTGCCTCAAAATTCAATTTTCTGTTCACACTTCGCATATTCTACAAGCCAGTCAGGATGGCCGAGCGGTCCAAGGCGCTACGTTCAGGTCGTAGTTTACTCTGTAGGCGTGGGTTCGAATTCCACTCCTGACATTTTGTTATGTTGTGATTTGCATTTCGGTAATTTTGCCTCAAAATTCAATTTTATGTTTACACTTCGCACATTCTACAAGCGAGTCAGGATGGGCGAGCGGTCTAAGGCGCTACGTTCAGGTCGTAGTCTACTCTGTAGGCGTGGGTTCGAATCCCACTCCTGACATTTTATTTATATTTTTATTTGCATTTCGGAAATTTTGCCACAAAATTCAATTTTCTGTTTACACTTCGCACAATTTGTTCGCACATTTTACGAGCAACTCAGGATGGCCGAGCGGTCTAAGGCGCTACGTTCAGGTCATAGTCTACTCTGTAGGCGTGGGTTCAAATCCCACTCCTGACATTTTGTTATGTTGTGATTTGCATTTCGGTAATTTTGCCTCAAAATTCAATTTTCTGTTTACACTTCGCATATTCTACAAGCGAGTCAGGATGGCCGAGCGGTCCAAGGCGCTACGTTCAGGTCGTAGTCTACTCTGTAGGCGTGGGTTCGAATCCCGCTCCTGATTTTTTTTTTTATTGTGATTTGCATTTCGAAAATTTTGCCTCAAAATGCAATTTTCGGTTTACACTTTGCATATTTTACGAGCTAGTCAGGATGGCCGAGCGGTCTAAGGCGCTACGTTCAGGTGGTAGTCTATTCTGTAGGCGTGGGTTCGAATCCCACTCCTGACATTTTTTTATGTTGTGATTTGCATTTCGGAAATGTTGCCTCAAAATTTAATTTAATTAACGTTTAGGTGGTAGTCTACTCTGTAGGCGTGGGTTCGAATCCCACTCCTGACATTTTTTTATGTTGTGATTTGCATTTCGGTAATTTTGCCTCAAAATTTAATTTTCTGTTCACACTTCGCACATTCTAGAAGCGAGTCAGGATGGCCGAGCGGTCTAAGGCGCTACGTTCAGGTCGTAGTCTACTCTGTAGGCGTGGGTTCGAATCCCACTCCTGACATTTTTTTATGTTGTGATTTGCATTTCGGTAATTTTGCCTCAAAATTCAATTTTCTGTTTACACTTCGCATATTCTACAAGCGAGTAAGGATGGGCGAGCGGTCTAAGGCGCTACGTTCAGGTCGTAGTCTACTCTGTAGGCGTGGGTTCGAATCCCACTCTTGACATTTTTTTATGTTGTGATTTGCATTTCGGTAATTTTGCTTCGAAATTCAATTTTATGTTTACACTTCGCACATTCTACAAGCGAGTCAGGATGGCCGAGCGGTCTAATGCGCTACGTTAAGGTCGTAGTATACTTTGTAGGCGTGGGTTCGAATCCCACTCCTGACATTTTATTTATATTTTTATTTGCATTTCGGAAATTTTGCCACAAAATTCAATTTTCTGTTTACACTTCGCACAATTTTTTCGCACATTTTACGAGCAACTCAGGATGGCCGAGCGGTCTAAGGCGCTACGTTCAGGTCGTAGTCTACTCTGTAGGCGTGGGTTCGAATCCCACTCCTGATTTTTTTTTTATTGTGATTTGCATTTCGGAAATTTTGCCTCAAAATGCAATTTTCTGTTTACACTTTGCATATTTTACGAGCTAGTTAGGATGGCCGAGCGGTCTAAGGCGCTAAGTTCAGGTCGTAGTCTACTCTGTAGGCGTGGGTTCGAATCCCACTCCTGACATTTTTTTATGTTATGATTTGCATTTCGGTAATTTTGACTCAAAATTTAATTTAATTAACGTTTAGGTCGTAGTGTACTCTGTAGGCGTGGGTTCAAATCCCACTCCTGACATTTTTTTATATTGTGATTTGCATTTCGGTAATTTTGCCTCAAAATTCAATTTTCTGTTTACACTTCGCATATTCTACAAGCGAGTCAGGATGGCCGAGCGGTCCAAGGCGCTACATTCAGGTCGTAGTCTACTCTGTAGGCGTGGGTTCGAATCCCACTCCTGACATTTTTTTATGTTGTGATTTGCATTTCGGTAATTTTGCCTCAAAATTCAATTTTCTGTTTACACTTCGCACATTTTACAAGCGAGTCAGGATGGCCGAGCTGTCTAAGGCGCTACGTTCAGGTCGTAGTCTACTCTGTAGGCATGGGTTCGAATCCCACTCGTGACATTTTGTTATGTTATGATTTGCATTTGGGTAATTTTGCCTCAAAATTTAATTTTCTGTTCACACTTCGCATATTCTACCAGTGAGTCAGGATGGCCGAGCGGTCTAAGGCGCTACGTTCAGTTCGTAGTCTACTCTGTAGGCGTGGGTTCGAATCCCACTCCTGACATTTTTTTATGTTGTGATTTGCATTTCGGAAATGTTGCCTCAAAATTTAATTTAATTAACGTTTAGGTCGTAGTGTACTCTGTAGGCGTGGGTTCAAATCCCACTCCTGACATTTTTTTATGTTGTGATTTGCATTTCGGTAATTTTGCCTCAAAATTCAATTTTCTGTTTACACTTCGCACATTCTACAAGCGAGTCAGGATGGCCGAGCGGTCTAATGCGCTACGTTAAGGTCGTTGTCTACTCTGTATGCGTGGGTTCGAATCCCACTCCTGACATTTTATTTATATTTTTGTTTGCATTTCGGAAATTTTGCCACAAAATTCAATTTTCTGTTTACACTTCGCACAATTTTTTCGCACATTTTACGAGCAACTCAGGATGGCCGAGCGGTCTAAGGCGCTACGTTCAGGTCGTAGTCTACTCTGTAGGCGTGGGTTCGAATCCCACTCCTGAATTTATTTTATTGTGATTTGCATTTCGGAAATTTTGCCTCAAAATGCAATTTTCTGTTTACACTTTGCATATTTTACGAGCTAGTCAGGATGGCCGAGCGGTCTAAGGCGCTAAGTTCAGGTCGTAGTCTACTCTGTAGGCGTGGGTTCGAATCCCACTCCTGACATTTTTTTATGTTATGATTTGCATTTCGGTAATTTTGCCTCAAAATTAAATTTTCTGTTTACACTTCGCACATTCTACAAGCGAGTCAGAATGGCTAGCGGTCTAAGGCGCTACGTTCAGGTGGTAGTCTACTCTGTAGGCGTGGGTTCGAATCCCACTCCTGACATTTTTTTATGTTGTGATTTGCATTTCGGAAATGTTGCCTCAAAATTTAATTTAATTAACGTTTAGGTCGTAGTGTACTCTGTAGGCGTGGGTTCAAATCCCACACCTGACATTTTTTTATGTTGTGATTTGCATTTCGGTAATTTTGCCTCAAAATTCAATTTTATGTTTACACTTCGCATATTCTACAAGCGAGTCAGGATGGCCGAGCGGTCCAAGGCGCTACGTTCAGGTCGTAGTCTACTCTGTAGGCGTGGGTTCGAATCCCACTCCTGATTTTTTTTTTATTGTGATTTGCATTTCGGAAATTTTGCCTCAAAATGCAATTTTCTGTTTACACTTTGCATATTTTACGAGCTAGTCACGATGGCCGAGCGGTCTAAGGCGCTAAGTTCAGGTCGTAGTCTACTCTGTAGGCGTGGGTTCGAATCCCACTCCTGACATTTTTTTATGTTATGATTTGCATTTCGGTAATTTTGCCTCAAAATTTAATTTAATTAACGTTTAGGTCGTAGTGTACTCTGTAGGCGTGGGTTCAAATCCCACTCCTGACATTTTTTTATGTTGTGATTTGCATTTCGGTAATTTTGCCTCAAAATTCAATTTTCTGTTTACACTTCGCATATTCTACAAGCGAGTCAGGATGGCCGAGCGGTCCAAGGCGCTACGTTCAGGTCGTAGTCTACTCTGTAGGCGTGGGTTCGAATCCCACTCCTGACATTTTTTTTATTGTGATTTGCATTTCGGAAATTTTGCCTCAAAATGCAATTTTCTGTTTACACTTTGCATATTTTACGAGCTAGTCAGGATGGCCGAGCGGTCTAAGGCGCTAAGTTCAGGTCGTAGTCTACTCTGTAGGCGTGGGTTCGAATCCCACTCCTGACATTTTTTTATGTTATGATTTGCATTTCGGTAATTTTGCCTCAAAATTAAATTTTCTGTTTACACTTCGCACATTCTACAAGCGAGTCAGAATGGCTAGCGGTCTAAGGCGCTACGTTCAGGTGGTAGTCTACTCTGTAGGCGTGGGTTCGAATCCCACTCCTGACATTTTTTTATGTTGTGATTTGCATTTCGGAAATGTTGCCTCAAAATTTAATTTAATTAACGTTTAGGTCGTAGTGTACTCTGTAGGCGTGGGTTCAAATCCCACACCTGACATTTTTTTATGTTGTGATTTGCATTTCGGTAATTTTGCCTCAAAATTCAATTTTATGTTTACACTTCGCATATTCTACAAGCGAGTCAGGATGGCCGAGCGGTCCAAGGCGCTACGTTCAGGTCGTAGTCTACTCTGTAGGCGTGGGTTCGAATCCCACTCCTGATTTTTTTTTTATTGTGATTTGCATTTCGGAAATTTTGCCTCAAAATGCAATTTTCTGTTTACACTTCGCATATTCTACAAGCGAGTCAGGATGGCCGAGCGGTCCAAGGCGCTACGTTCAGGTTGTAGTCTACTCTGTAGGCGTGGGTTCGAATCCCACTCCTGACATTTTTTTATGTTGTGATTTGCATTTCGGTAATTTTGCCTCAAAATTCAATTTTCTGTTTACACTTCGCACATTTTACAAGCGAGTCAGGATGGCCGAGCTGTCTAAGGCGCTACGTTCAGGTCGTAGTCTACTCTGTAAGCGTGGGTTCGAATCCCACTCGTGACATTTTTTTATGTTATGATTTGCATTTCGGTAATTTTGCCTCAAAATTTAATTTTCTGTTCACACTTCGCATATTCTACCAGTGAGTCAGGATGGCCGAGCGGTCTAAGGCGCTACGTTCAGTTCGTAGTCTACTCTGTAGGCGTGGGTTCGAATCCCACTCCTGACATTTTTTTATGTTGTGATTTGCATTTCGGAAATGTTGCCTTAAAATTTAATTTAATTAACGTTTAGGTGGTAGTGTACTCTGTAGGCGTGGGTTCAAATCCCACACCTGACATTTTTTTATGTTGTGATTTGCATTTCGGTAATTTTGCCTCAAAATTCAATTTTATGTTTACACTTCGCATATTCTACAAGCGAGTCAGGATGGCCGAGCGGTCCAAGGCGCTACGTTCAGGTCGTAGTCCACTCTGTAGGCGTGGGTTCGAATCCCACTCCTGACATTGTTTTGCATTTCGGTAATTTTGCCTCAAAATTCAATTTTATGTTTACACTTCGCACATTCTACAAGCGAGTCAGGATGGGCGAGCGGTCTATGGCGCTACGTTCAGGTCGTAGTCTACTCTGTAGGCGTGGGTTCGAATCCCACTCCTGACATTTTTTTATGTTGTGATTTGCATTTCGGTAATTTTGCCTCAAAATTCAATTTTATGTTTACACTTCGCACATTCTACAAGCGAGTCAGGATGGCCGAGCGGTCTAATGCGCTACGTTAAGGTCGTAGTCTACTCTGTATGCGTGGGTTCGAATCCCACTCCTGACATTTTATTTATATTTTTATTTGCATTTCGGAAATTTTGCCACAAAATTCAATTTTCTGTTTACACTTCGCACAATTTTTTCGCACATTTTACGAGCAACTCAGGATGGCCGAGCGGTCTAAGGCGCTACGTTCAGGTTGTAGTCTACTCTGTAGGCGTGGGTTCGAATCCCACTCCTGAATTTTTTTTATTGTGATTTGCATTTCGGAAATTTTGCCTCAAAATACAATTTTCTGTTTACACTTTGCATATTTTACGAGCTAGTCAGGATGGCCGAGCGGTCTAAGGCGCTAAGTTCAGGTCGTAGTCTACTCTGTAGGCGTGGGTTCGAATCCCACTCCTGACATTTTTTTATGTTATGATTTGCATTTCGGTAATTTTGCCTCAAAATTTAATTTTCTGTTTACACTTCGCACATTCTACAAGCGAGTCAGGATGGACGAGCGGTCTAAGGCGCTACGTTCAGGTGGTAGTCTACTCTGTAGTCGTGGGTTCGAATCCCACTCCTGACATTTTTTTATGTTGTGATTTGCATTTCGGAAATGTTGCCTCAAAATTTAATTTAATTAACGTTTAGGTCGTAGTGTACTCTGTAGGCGTGGGTTCAAATCCCACACCTGACATTTTGTTATGTTGTGATTTGCATTTCGGTAATTTTGCCTCAAAATTCAATTTTCTGTTTACACTTCGCATATTCTACAAGCGAGTCAGGATGGCCGAGCGGTCCAAGGCGCTACGTTCAGGTCGTAGTCCACTCTGTAGGCGTGGGTTCGAATCCCACTCCTGACATTTTGTTATGTTGTGATTTGCATTTCGGTAATTTTGCCTCAAAATTTAAATTTCTGTTTACACTTCGCACATTCTACAAGCGAGTCAGGATGGCCGAGCGGTCTAAGGCGCTACGTTCAGGTCGTAGTCTACTCTGTAGGCGTGGGTTCGAATCCCACTCCTGACATTTTTTTTATGTTATGATTTGCATTTTGGTAATTTTGCCTCAAAATTTAATTTTCTGTTTACACTTCGCACATTCTACAAGCGAGTCAGGATGGCCGAGCGGTCTAAGGCGCTACGTTTAGGTCGTAGTCTACTCTGTAGGCGTGGGTTCGAATCCCACTCCTGACATTTTTTTTATGTTGTGATTTGCATTTCGGTAATTTTGCCTCAAAATTCAATTTTCTATTTACACTTCGCACATTCTACAAGCGAGTCAGGATGGCCGAGCGGTTTAAGGCGCTACGTTCAGGTCGTAGTCTACGCTGTAGGCGTGGGTTCGAATCCTACTCCTGACATTTTTTTATGTTATGATTTGCATTTCGGTAATTTTGCCTCCAAATTTAATTTTCTGTTTACACTTCGCATATTCTACAAGCGAGTCAGTATGGCCGAGCGGTCTAAGGCGCTACGTTCAGGTCGTTGTCTACTCTGTAGGCGTGGGTTCGAATCCCACTCCTGACATTGTTTTATGTTGTGATTTGCATTTCGGAAATGTTGCCTCAAAATTTAATTTAATTAACGTTTAGGTCGTAGTCTACTCTGTAGGCGTGGGTTCGAATCCCACTCCTGACATTTTTTTATGTTGTGATTTGCATTTCGGAAATGTTGTCTCAAAATTTAATTTAATTAACGTTTAGGTCGTAGTCTACTCTGTAGGCGTGGGTTCAAATTCCACTCCTGACATTTTTTTATGTTGTGATTTGCATTTCGGTAATTTTGCCTCAAAATTCAATTTTCTGTTTACACTTCGCATATTCTACAAGCGAGTCAGGATGGCCGAGCGGTCCAAGGCGCTACGTTCAGGGGCCAACTTCATGGAGCTGCTCAGCAAAAAAAATGTCTTGCTCATTAAAAACAGTTTACCAGCCAAAATTATACGTGTTTTTCATGCTAAGCAAAAAACCAGTTGATTATCAATCAAAAACAGTAAAGATCTCGTGAAAATTTGGTCTGTAACCTTGTTTTTGCCAAGGAAGCATTTTCATGCTAAGCAAATTTTAGTGCTTAGCAGCGCCGTGAAATTTGCCCCTGGTCGTAGTCCACTCTGTAGGCGTGGGTTCGAATCCCACTCCTGACATTTTTTTATGTTGTGATTTGCATTTCGGTAATTTTGCCTCAAAATTCGATTTTATGTTTACACTTCGCACATTCTACAAGCCAGTCAGGATGGCCGAGCGGTCTAAGGCGCTACATTCAGGTCGTAGTCTACTCTGTAGGCGTGGGTTCGAATCCCACTCCTGACATTTTTTTATGTTATGATTTGCATTTCGGTAATTTTGCCTCCAAATTTAATTTTCTGTTTACACTTCGCATATTCTACAAGCGAGTCAGGATGGCCGAGCGGTCTAAGGCGCTACGTTCAGGTCGTTGTCTACTCTGTAGGCGTGGGTTCTAATCCCACTCCTGACATTGTTTTATGTTGTGATTTGCATTTCGAAAATGTTGCCTCAAAATTTAATTTAATTAACGTTTAGGTCGTAGTGTACTCTGTAGGCGTGGATTCAAATCCCACTCCTGACATTTTTTTATGTTGTGATTTGCATTTCGGTAATTTTGCCTCAAAATTCAATTTTATGTTTACACTTCGCATATTCTACAAGCGAGTCAGGATGGCCGAGCGGTCCAAGGCGCTACGTTCAGGTCGTAGTCTACTCTGTAGGCGTGGGTTTGAATCCCACTCCTGACATTTTTTTATGTTGTGATTTGCATTTCGGAAATGTTGCCTCAAAATTTAATTTAATTAACGTTTAGGTCGTAGTCTACTCTGTAGGCGTGGGTTCAAATCCCACTCCTGACATTTTTTTATGTTGTGATTTGCATTTCGGTAATTTTGCCTCTAAATTCAATTTTCTGTTTACACTTCGCATATTCTACAAGCGAGTCAGGATGGCCGAGCGGTCCAAGGCGCTACGTTCAGGTCGTAGTCTACTCTGTAGGCGTGGGTTCGAATCCCACTCCTGACATTTTTTTATGTTGTGATTTGCGTTTCGGTAATTTTGCCTCAAAATTCAATTTTATGTTTACACTTCGCACATTCTACAAGCGAGTCAGGATGGCCGAGCGGTCTAAGGCGCTACGTTAAGGTCGTAGTCTACTCTGTAGGCGTGGGTTCGAATCCCACTCCTGACATTTTTTTATGTTATGATTTGCATTTCGGTAATTTTGCCTCAAAATTAAATTTTCTGTTTACACTTCGCACATTCTACAAGCGAGTCAGGATGGCCGAGCGGTCTAAGGCGCTACGTTCAGGTCGTAGTCTACTCTGTAGGCGTGGGTTCGAATCCCACTCCTGACATTTTTTTTATGTTGTGATTGCATTTCGGAAATGTTGCCTCAAAATTTAATTTAATTAAAGTTTAGGTCGTAGTCTACTCTGTAGGCGTTGGTTCAAATCCCACTCCTGACATTTTTTTATGTTGTGATTTGTATTTCGGTAATTTTGCCTCAAAATTCAATTTTCTGTTTACACTTCGCATATTCTACAAGCGAGTCAGGATGGCCGAGCGGTCCAAGGCGCTACGTTCAGGTCGTAGTCTACTCTGTAGGCGTGGGTTCGAATCCCACTCCTGACATTTTTTTTATGTTGTGATTTGCATTTATATAATTTTGCCTCAAAATTCAATTTTATGTTTACACTTCGCACATTCTACAAGCGTGTCAGGACGGCCGAGCGGTCTAAGGCGCTACGTTCAGGTCGTAGTCTACTCTTTAGGCGTGGGTTCGAATCCCACTCCTGACATTTTTTATGTTATGATTTGCATTTCGGTAATTTTGCCTCAAAATTTAATTTTCTGTTTACACTTCGCACATTCTACAAGCGAGTCAGGATGGCCGAGCGGTCTAAGGCGCTACGTTCAGGCCGTAGTCTACTCTGTAGGCGTAGGTTCGAATCCCACTCTTTGCATTTCGGTATTTTGCCTCAAAATTCCATTTTCTGTTTACACTTCGCATATTCTACAAGCGAGTCAGTATGGCCGAGCGGTCCAAGGCGCTACGTTCAGGTCGTAGTCTACTCTGTAGCCGTGGGTTCAAATCCCACTCCTGACATTTTTTTATGTTGTGATTTGCATTTCGGTAATTTTGCCTCAAAATTCAATTTTCTGTTTACACTTCGCATATTCTACAAGCGAGTCAGGATGGCCGAGCGGTCCAAGGCGCTACGTTCAGGTCGTAGTCTACTCTGTAGGCGTGGGTTCGAATTCCACTCCTGACATTTGTTATGTTGTGATTTGCATTTCGGTAATTTTGCCTCAAAATTCAATTTTATGTTTACACTTCGCACATTCTACAAGGGAGTCAGGATGGCCGAGCGGTCTAAGGCGCTACGTTCAGGTCATAGTCTACTCTGTAGGCGTGGGTTCGAATCCCACTCCTGACATTTTTTTATGTTGTGATTTGCATTTCGGTAATTTTGCCTCAAAATTTAATTTTCTGTTCACACTTCGCACATTCTACAAGCGAGTCAGGATGGCCGAGCGGTCTAAGGCGCTACGTTCAGGTCGTAGTCTACTCTGTAGGCGTGGGTTCGAATCCCACTCTTGACATTTTTTTATGTTGTGATTTGCATTTTGGAAATGTTGCCTCAAAATTTAATTTAATTAAAGTTTAGGTCGTAGTCTACTCTGTAGGCGTTGGTTCAAATCCCACTCCTGACATTTTTTTATGTTGTGATTTGTATTTCGGTAATTTTGCCTCAAAATTCAATTTTCTGTTTACACTTCGCATATTCTACAAGCGAGTCAGGATGGCCGAGCGGTCCAAGGCGCTACGTTCAGGTCGTAGTCTACTCTGTAGGCGTGGGTTCGAATCCCACTCCTGACATTTTTTTTATGTTGTGATTTGCATTTCGATAATTTTGCCTCAAAATTCAATTTTATGTTTACACTTCGCACATTCTACAAGCGTGTCAGGACGGCCGAGCGGTCTAAGGCGCTACGTTCAGGTCGTAGTCTACTCTTTAGGCGTGGGTTCGAATCCCACTCCTGACATTTTTTATGTTATGATTTGCATTTCGGTAATTTTGCCTCAAAATTTAATTTTCTGTTTACACTTCGCACATTCTACAAGCGAGTCAGGATGGCCGAGCGGTCTAAGGCGCTACGTTCAGGTCGTAGTCTACTCTGTAGGCGTAGGTTCGAATCCCACTCTTTGCATTTCGGTATTTTGCCTCAAAATTCCATTTTCTGTTTACACTTCGCATATTCTACAAGCGAGTCAGGATGGCCGAGCGGTCCAAGGCGCTACGTTCAGGTCGTAGTCTACTCTGTAGCCGTGGGTTCAAATCCCACTCCTGACATTTTTTTATGTTGTGATTTGCATTTCGGTAATTTTGCCTCAAAATTCAATTTTCTGTTTACACTTCGCATATTCTACAAGCGAGTCAGGATGGCCGTGCGGTCCAAGGCGCTACGTTCAGGTCGTAGTCTACTCTGTAGGCGTGGGTTCGAATTCCACTCCTGACATTTGTTATGTTGTGATTTGCATTTCGGTAATTTTGCCTCAAAATTCAATTTTATGTTTACACTTCGCACATTCTACAAGGGAGTCAGGATGGCCGAGCGGTCTAAGGCGCTACGTTCAGGTCATAGTCTACTCTGTAGGCGTGGGTTCGAATCCCACTCCTGACATTTTTTTATGTTGTGATTTGCATTTCGGTAATTTTGCCTCAAAATTTAATTTTCTGTTCACACTTCGCACATTCTACAAGCGAGTCAGGATGGCCGAGCGGTCTAAGGCGCTACGTTCAGGTCGTAGTCTACTCTGTAGGCGTGGGTTCGAATCCCACTCTTGACATTTTTTTATGTTGTGATTTGCATTTCGGAAATGTTGCCTCAAAATTTAATTTAATTAACGTTTAGGTCGTAGTCTACTCTGTAGGCGTGGGTTCAAATACCACTCCTGACATTTTTTTATGTTGTGATTTGCATTTCGGTAATTTTGCCTCAAAATTCAATTTTCTGTTTACACTTCGCATATTCTACAAGCGAGTCAGGATGGCCGAGCGGTCCAAGGCGCTACGTTCAGGTCGTAGTCTACTCTGTAGCCGTGGGTTCAAATCCCACTCCTGACATTTTTTTATGTTGTGATTTGCATTTCGGTAATTTTGCCTCAAAATTCAATTTTATGTTTACACTTCGCATATTCTACAAGCGTGTCAGGACGGCCGAGCGGTCTAAGGCGCTACGTTCAGGTCGTAGTCTACTCTGTAGGCGTGGGTTCGAATCCCACTCCTGACATTTTTTATGTTATGATTTGCATTTCGGTAATTTTGCCTCAAAATTTAATTTTCTGTTTACACTTCGCACATTCTACAAGCGAGTCAGGATGGCCGAGCGGTCTAAGGCGCTACGTTTAGGTCGTAGTCTACTCTGTAGGCGTAGGTTCGAATCCCACTCTTTGCATTTCGGTATTTTGCCTCAAAATTCCATTTTCTGTTTACACTTCGCATATTCTACAAGCGAGTCAGGATGACCGAGCGGTCCAAGGCGCTACGTTCAGGTCGTAGTCTACTCTGTAGCCGTGGGTTCAAATCCCACTCCTGACATTTTTTTATGTTGTGATTTGCATTTCGGTAGTTTTGCCTCAAAATTCAATTTTCTGTTTACACTTCGCATATTCTACAAGCGAGTCAGGATGGCCGAGCGGTCCAAGGCGCTACGTTCAGGTCGTAGTCTACTCTGTAGGCGTGGGTTCGAATTCCACTCCTGACATTTGTTATGTTGTGATTTGCATTTCGTTAATTTTGCCTCAAAATTCAATTTTATGTTTACACTTCGCACATTCTACAAGGGAGTCAGGATGGCCGAGCGGTCTAAGGCGCTACGTTCAGGTCATAGTCTACTCTGTAGGCGTGGGTTCGAATCCCACTCCTGACATTTTTTTATGTTGTGATTTGCATTTCGGTAATTTTGCCTCAAAATTTAATTTTCTGTTCACACTTCGCACATTCTACAAGCGAGTCAGGATGGCCGAGCGGTCTAAGGCGCTACGTTAAGGTCGTAGTCTACTCTGTAGGCGTGGGTTCGAATCCCACTCCTGACATTTTTTTATGTTATGATTTGCATTTCGGTAATTTTGCCTCAAAATTAAATTTTCTGTTTACACTTCGCACATTCTACAAGCGAGTCAGGATGGCCGAGCGGTCTAAGGCGCTACGTTCAGGTCGTAGTCTACTCTGTAGGCGTGGGTTCGAATCCCACTCCTGACATTTTTTTTATGTTGTGATTGCATTTCGGAAATGTTGCCTCAAAATTTAATTTAATTAAAGTTTAGGTCGTAGTCTACTCTGTAGGCGTTGGTTCAAATCCCACTCCTGACATTTTTTTATGTTGTGATTTGTATTTCGGTAATTTTGCCTCAAAATTCAATTTTCTGTTTACACTTCGCATATTCTACAAGCGAGTCAGGATGGCCGAGCGGTCCAAGGCGCTACGTTCAGGTCGTAGTCTACTCTGTAGGCGTGGGTTCGAATCCCACTCCTGACATTTTTTTTATGTTGTGATTTGCATTTCGATAATTTTGCCTCAAAATTCAATTTTATGTTTACACTTCGCACATTCTACAAGCGTGTCAGGACGGCCGAGCGGTCTAAGGCGCTACGTTCAGGTCGTAGTCTACTCTTTAGGCGTGGGTTCGAATCCCACTCCTGACATTTTTTATGTTATGATTTGCATTTCGGTAATTTTGCCTCAAAATTTAATTTTCTGTTTACACTTCGCACATTCTACAAGCGAGTCAGGATGGCCGAGCGGTCTAAGGCGCTACGTTCAGGTCGTAGTCTACTCTGTAGGCGTAGGTTCGAATCCCACTCTTTGCATTTCGGTATTTTGCCTCAAAATTCCATTTTCTGTTTACACTTCGCATATTCTACAAGCGAGTCAGGATGGCCGAGCGGTCCAAGGCGCTACGTTCAGGTCGTAGTCTACTCTGTAGCCGTGGGTTCAAATCCCACTCCTGACATTTTTTTATGTTGTGATTTGCATTTCGGTAATTTTGCCTCAAAATTCAATTTTCTGTTTACACTTCGCATATTCTACAAGCGAGTCAGGATGGCCGAGCGGTCCAAGGCGCTACGTTCAGGTCGTAGTCTACTCTGTAGGCGTGGGTTCGAATTCCACTCCTGACATTTGTTATGTTGTGATTTGCATTTCGGTAATTTTGCCTCAAAATTCAATTTTATGTTTACACTTCGCACATTCTACAAGGGGGTCAGGATGGCCGAGCGGTCTAAGGCGCTACGTTCAGGTCATAGTCTACTCTGTAGGCGTGGGTTCGAATCCCACTCCTGACATTTTTTTATGTTGTGATTTGCATTTCGGTAATTTTGCCTCAAAATTTAATTTTCTGTTCACACTTCGCACATTCTACAAGCGAGTCAGGATGGCCGAGCGGTCTAAGGCGCTACGTTCAGGTCGTAGTCTACTCTGTAGGCGTGGGTTCGAATCCCACTCTTGACATTTTTTTATGTTGTGATTTGCATTTCGGAAATGTTGCCTCAAAATTTAATTTAATTAACGTTTAGGTCGTAGTCTACTCTGTAGGCGTGGGTTCAAATCCCACTCCTGACATTTTTTTATGTTGTGATTTGCATTTCGGTAATTTTGCCTCAAAATTCAATTTTCTGTTTACACTTCGCATATTCTACAAGCGAGTCAGGATGGCCGAGCGGTCCAAGGCGCTACGTTCAGGTCGTAGTCTACTCTGTAGCCGTGGGTTCAAATCCCACTCCTGACATTTTTTTATGTTGTGATTTGCATTTCGGTAATTTTGCCTCAAAATTCAATTTTATGTTTACACTTCGCATATTCTACAAGCGTGTCAGGACGGCCGAGCGGTCTAAGGCGCTACGTTCAGGTCGTAGTCTACTCTGTAGGCGTGGGTTCGAATCCCACTCCTGACATTTTTTATGTTATGATTTGCATTTCGGTAATTTTGCCTCAAAATTTAATTTTCTGTTTACACTTCGCACATTCTACAAGCGAGTCAGGATGGCCGAGCGGTCTAAGGCGCTACGTTCAGGTCGTAGTCTACTCTGTAGGCGTAGGTTCGAATCCCACTCTTTGCATTTCGGTATTTTGCCTCAAAATTCCATTTTCTGTTTACACTTCGCATATTCTACAAGCGAGTCAGGATGGCCGAGCGGTCCAAGGCGCTACGTTCAGGTCGTAGTCTACTCTGTAGCCGTGGGTTCAAATCCCACTCCTGACATTTTTTTATGTTGTGATTTGCATTTCGGTAATTTTGCCTCAAAATTCAATTTTCTGTTTACACTTCGCACATTCTACAAGGGAGTCAGGATGGCCGAGCGGTCTAAGGCGCTACGTTCAGGTCATAGTCTACTCTGTAGGCGTGGGTTCGAATCCCACTCCTGACATTTTTTTATGTTGTGATTTGCATTTCGGTAATTTTGCCTCAAAATTTAATTTTCTGTTCACACTTCGCACATTCTACAAGCGAGTCAGGATGGCCGAGCGGTCTAAGGCGCTACGTTCAGGTCGTAGTCTACTCTGTAGGCGTGGGTTCGAATCCCACTCTTGACATTTTTTTATGTTGTGATTTGCATTTCGGAAATGTTGCCTCAAAATTTAATTTAATTAACGTTTAGGTCGTAGTCTACTCTGTAGGCGTGGGTTCAAATCCCACTCCTGACATTTTTTTATGTTGTGATTTGCATTTCGGTAATTTTGCCTCAAAATTCAATTTTCTGTTTACACTTCGCATATTCTACAAGCGAGTCAGGATGGCCGAGCGGTCCAAGGCGCTACGTTCAGGTCGTAGTCTACTCTGTAGCCGTGGGTTCAAATCCCACTCCTGACATTTTTTTATGTTGTGATTTGCATTTCGGTAATTTTGCCTCAAAATTCAATTTTATGTTTACACTTCGCATATTCTACAAGCGAGTCAGGATGGCCGAGCGGTCCAAGGCGCTACGTTCAGGTCGTAGTCTACTCTGTAGGCGTGGGTTCGAATCCCACTCCTGACATTTGTTATGTTGTGATTTGCATTTCGGTAATTTTGCCTCAAAATTCAATTTTATGTTTACACTTCGCACATTCTACAAGCGAGTCAGGATGGCCGAGCGGTCTAAGGCGCTACGTTCAGGTCATAGTCTACTCTGTAGGCGTGGGTTCGAATCCCACTCCTGACATTTTTTTTATGTTGTGATTTGCATTTCGGAAATGTTGCCTCAAAATTTAATTTAATTAACGTTTAGGTCGTAGTCTACTCTGTAGGCGTTGGTTCAAATCCCACTCCTGACATTTTTTTATGTTGTGATTTGCATTTCGGTAATTTTGCCTAAAAATTCAATTTTCTGTTTACACTTCGCATATTCTACAAGCGAGTCAGGATGGCCGAGCGGTCTAAGGCGCTACGTTCAGGTCGTAGTCTACTCTGTAGGCGTGGGTTCGAATCCCACTCCTGACATTTTTTTATGTTATGATTTGCATTTCGCTAATTTTGCCTCCAAATTTAATTTTCTGTTCACACTTCGCACATTCTACAAGCGAGTCAGGATGGCCGAGCGGTCTAAGGCGCTACGTTCAGGTCGTAGTCTACTCTGTAGGCGTAGGTTCGAATCCCACTCTTTGCATTTCGGTATTTTGCCTCAAAATTCCATTTTCTGTTTACACTTCGCATATTCTACAAGCGAGTCAGGATGGCCGAGCGGTCCAAGGCGCTACGTTCAGGTCGTAGTCTACTCTGTAGCCGTGGGTTCAAATCCCACTCCTGACATTTTTTTATGTTGTGATTTGCATTTCGGTAATTTTGCCTCAAAATTCAATTTTCTGTTTACACTTCGCATATTCTACAAGCGAGTCAGGATGGCCGAGCGGTCCAAGGCGCTACGTTCAGGTCGTAGTCTACTCTGTAGGCATGGGTTCGAATTCCACTCCTGACATTTGTTATGTTGTGATTTGCTTTTCGGTAATTTTGCCTCAAAATTCAATTTTATGTTTACACTTCGCACATTCTACAAGGGAGTCAGGATGGCCGAGCGGTCTAAGGCGCTACGTTCAGGTCATAGTCTACTCTGTAGGCGTGTGTTCGAATCCCACTCTTGACATTTTTTTATGTTGTGATTTGCATTTCGGAAATGTTGCCTCAAAATTTAATTTAATTAACGTTTAGGTCGTAGTCTACTCTGTAGGCGTGGGTTCGAATCCCACTCCTGACATTTTTTTATGTTGTGATTTGCATTTCGGTAATTTTGCCTCAAAATTCAATTTTCTGTTTACACTTCGCATATTCTACAAGCGAGTCAGGATGGCCGAGCGGTCCAAGGCGATACGTTCAGGTCGTAGTCCACTCTGTAGGCGTGGGTTCGAATTCCACTCCTGACATTTGTTATGTTGTGATTTGCATTTCGGTAATTTTGCCTCAAAATTCAATTTTATGTTTACACTTCGCACATTCTACAAGGGAGTCAGGATGGCCGAGCGGTCTAAGGCGCTACGTTCAGGTCATAGTCTACTCTGTAGGCGTGGGTTCGAATCCCACTCCTGACATTTTTTTATGTTGTGATTTGCATTTCGGTAATTTTGCCTCAAAATTTAATTTTCTGTTCACACTTCGCACATTCTACAAGCGAGTCAGGATGGCCGAGCGGTCTAAGGCGCTACGTTCAGGTCGTAGTCTACTCTGTAGGCGTGGGTTCGAATCCCACTCTTGACATTTGTTTATGTTGTGATTTGCATTTCGGAAATGTTGCCTCAAAATTTAATTTAATTAAAGTTTAGGTCGTAGTCTACTCTGTAGGCGTTGGTTCAAATCCCACTCCTGACATTTTTTTATGTTGTGATTTGTATTTCGGTAATTTTGCCTCAAAATTCAATTTTCTGTTTACACTTCGCATATTCTACAAGCGAGTCAGGATGGCCGAGCGGTCCAAGGCGCTACGTTCAGGTCGTAGTCTACTCTGTAGGCGTGGGTTCGAATCCCACTCCTGACATTTTTTTTATGTTGTGATTTGCATTTCGATAATTTTGCCTCAAAATTCAATTTTATGTTTACACTTCGCACATTCTACAAGCGTGTCAGGACGGCCGAGCGGTCTAAGGCGCTACGTTCAGGTCGTAGTCTACTCTTTAGGCGTGGGTTCGAATCCCACTCCTGACATTTTTTATGTTATGATTTGCATTTCGGTAATTTTGCCTCAAAATTTAATTTTCTGTTTACACTTCGCACATTCTACAAGCGAGTCAGGATGGCCGAGCGGTCTAAGGCGCTACGTTCAGGTCGTAGTCTACTCTGTAGGCGTAGGTTCGTATCCCACTCTTTGCATTTCGGTATTTTGCCTCAAAATTCCATTTTCTGTTTACACTTCGCATATTCTACAAGCGAGTCAGGATGGCCGAGCGGTCCAAGGCGCTACGTTCAGGTCGTAGTCTACTCTGTAGCCGTGGGTTCAAATCCCACTCCTGACATTTTTTTATGTTGTGATTTGCATTTCGGTAATTTTGCCTCAAAATTCAATTTTCTGTTTACACTTCGCATATTCTACAAGCGAGTCAGGATGGCCGAGCGGTCCAAGGCGCTACGTTCAGGTCGTAGTCTACTCTGTAGGCGTGGGTTCGAATTCCACTCCTGACATTTGTTATGTTGTGATTTGCATTTCGGTAATTTTGCCTCAAAATTCAATTTTATGTTTACACTTCGCACATTCTACAAGGGAGTCAGGATGGCCGAGCGGTCTAAGGCGCTACGTTCAGGTCATAGTCTACTCTGTAGGCGTTGGTTCAAATCCCACTCCTGACATTTTTTTATGTTGTGATTTGTATTTCGGTAATTTTGCCTCAAAATTCAATTTTCTGTTTACACTTCGCATATTCTACAAGCGAGTCAGGATGGCCGAGCGGTCCAAGGCGCTACGTTCAGGTCGTAGTCTACTCTGTAGGCGTGGGTTCGAATCCCACTCCTGACATTTTTTTTATGTTGTGATTTGCATTTCGATAATTTTGCCTCAAAATTCAATTTTATGTTTACACTTCGCACATTCTACAAGCGTGTCAGGACGGCCGAGCGGTCTAAGGCGCTACGTTCAGGTCGTAGTCTACTCTTTAGGCGTGGGTTCGAATCCCACTCCTGACATTTTTTATGTTATGATTTGCATTTCGGTAATTTTGCCTCAAAATTTAATTTTCTGTTTACACTTCGCACATTCTACAAGCGAGTCAGGATGGCCGAGCGGTCTAAGGCGCTACGTTCAGGTCGTAGTCTACTCTGTAGGCGTAGGTTCGTATCCCACTCTTTGCATTTCGGTATTTTGCCTCAAAATTCCATTTTCTGTTTACACTTCGCATATTCTACAAGCGAGTCAGGATGGCCGAGCGGTCCAAGGCGCTACGTTCAGGTCGTAGTCTACTCTGTAGCCGTGGGTTCAAATCCCACTCCTGACATTTTTTTATGTTGTGATTTGCATTTCGGTAATTTTGCCTCAAAATTCAATTTTCTGTTTACACTTCGCATATTCTACAAGCGAGTCAGGATGGCCGAGCGGTCCAAGGCGCTACGTTCAGGTCGTAGTCTACTCTGTAGGCGTGGGTTCGAATTCCACTCCTGACATTTGTTATGTTGTGATTTGCATTTCGGTAATTTTGCCTCAAAATTCAATTTTATGTTTACACTTCGCACATTCTACAAGGGAGTCAGGATGGCCGAGCGGTCTAAGGCGCTACGTTCAGGTCATAGTCTACTCTGTAGGCGTGGGTTCGAATCCCACTCCTGACATTTTTTTATGTTGTGATTTGCATTTCGGTAATTTTGCCTCAAAATTTAATTTTCTGTTCACACTTCGCACATTCTACAAGCGAGTCAGGATGGCCGAGCGGTCTAAGGCGCTACGTTCAGGTCGTAGTCTACTCTGTAGGCGTGGGTTCGAATCCCACTCTTGACATTTTTTTATGTTGTGATTTGCATTTCGGAAATGTTGCCTCAAAATTTAATTTAATTAACGTTTAGGTCGTAGTCTACTCTGTAGGCGTGGGTTCAAATCCCACTCCTGACATTTTTTTATGTTGTGATTTGCATTTCGGTAATTTTGCCTCAAAATTCAATTTTCTGTTTACACTTCGCATATTCTACAAGCGAGTCAGGATGGCCGAGCGGTCCAAGGCGCTACGTTCAGGTCGTAGTCTACTCTGTAGCCGTGGGTTCAAATCCCACTCCTGACATTTTTTTATGTTGTGATTTGCATTTCGGTAATTTTGCCTCAAAATTCAATTTTATGTTTACACTTCGCATATTCTACAAGCGTGTCAGGACGGCCGAGCGGTCTAAGGCGCTACGTTCAGGTCGTAGTCTACTCTGTAGGCGTGGGTTCGAATCCCACTCCTGACATTTTTTATGTTATGATTTGCATTTCGGTAATTTTGCCTCAAAATTTAATTTTCTGTTTACACTTCGCACATTCTACAAGCGAGTCAGGATGGCCGAGCGGTCTAAGGCGCTACGTTCAGGTCGTAGTCTACTCTGTAGGCGTAGGTTCGAATCCCACTCTTTGCATTTCGGTATTTTGCCTCAAAATTCCATTTTCTGTTTACACTTCGCATATTCTACAAGCGAGTCAGGATGGCCGAGCGGTCCAAGGCGCTACGTTCAGGTCGTAGTCTACTCTGTAGCCGTGGGTTCAAATCCCACTCCTGACATTTTTTTATGTTGTGATTTGCATTTCGGTAGTTTTGCCTCAAAATTCAATTTTCTGTTTACACTTCGCATATTCTACAAGCGAGTCAGGATGGCCGAGCGGTCCAAGGCGCTACGTTCAGGTCGTAGTCTACTCTGTAGGCGTGGGTTCGAATTCCACTCCTGACATTTGTTATGTTGTGATTTGCATTTCGTTAATTTTGCCTCAAAATTCAATTTTATGTTTACACTTCGCACATTCTACAAGGGAGTCAGGATGGCCGAGCGGTCTAAGGCGCTACGTTCAGGTCATAGTCTACTCTGTAGGCGTGGGTTCGAATCCCACTCCTGACATTTTTTTATGTTGTGATTTGCATTTCGGTAATTTTGCCTCAAAATTTAATTTTCTGTTCACACTTCGCACATTCTACAAGCGAGTCAGGATGGCCGAGCGGTCTAAGGCGCTACGTTAAGGTCGTAGTCTACTCTGTAGGCGTGGGTTCGAATCCCACTCCTGACATTTTTTTATGTTATGATTTGCATTTCGGTAATTTTGCCTCAAAATTAAATTTTCTGTTTACACTTCGCACATTCTACAAGCGAGTCAGGATGGCCGAGCGGTCTAAGGCGCTACGTTAAGGTCGTAGTCTACTCTGTAGGCGTGGGTTCGAATCCCACTCCTGACATTTTTTTATGTTGTGATTTGCATTTCGGTAATTTTGCCTCAAAATTCAATTTTCTGTTTACACTTCGCATATTCTACAAGCGAGTCAGGATGGCCGAGCGGTCCAAGGCGCTACGTTCAGGTCGTAGTCTACTCTGTAGGCGTGGGTTCGAATTCCACTCCTGACATTTGTTATGTTGTGATTTGCATTTCGGTAATTTTGCCTCAAAATTCAATTTTATGTTTACACTTCGCACATTCTACAAGGGAGTCAGGATGGCCGAGCGGTCTAAGGCGCTACGTTCAGGTCATAGTCTACTCTGTAGGCGTGGGTTCGAATCCCACTCCTGACATTTTTTTATGTTGTGATTTGCATTTCGGTAATTTTGCCTCAAAATTTAATTTTCTGTTCACACTTCGCACATTCTACAAGCGAGTCAGGATGGCCGAGCGGTCTAAGGCGCTACGTTCAGGTCGTAGTCTACTCTGTAGGCGTGGGTTCGAATCCCACTCTTGACATTTTTTTATGTTGTGATTTGCATTTCGGAAATGTTGCCTCAAAATTTAATTTAATTAACGTTTAGGTCGTAGTCTACTCTGTAGGCGTGGGTTCAAATCCCACTCCTGACATTTTTTTATGTTGTGATTTGCATTTCGGTAATTTTGCCTCAAAATTCAATTTTCTGTTTACACTTCGCATATTCTACAAGCGAGTCAGGATGGCCGAGCGGTCCAAGGCGCTACGTTCAGGTCGTAGTCTACTCTGTAGCCGTGGGTTCAAATCCCACTCCTGACATTTTTTTATGTTGTGATTTGCATTTCGGTAATTTTGCCTCAAAATTCAATTTTATGTTTACACTTCGCATATTCTACAAGCGTGTCAGGACGGCCGAGCGGTCTAAGGCGCTACGTTCAGGTCGTAGTCTACTCTGTAGGCGTGGGTTCGAATCCCACTCCTGACATTTTTTATGTTATGATTTGCATTTCGGTAATTTTGCCTCAAAATTTAATTTTCTGTTTACACTTCGCACATTCTACAAGCGAGTCAGGATGGCCGAGCGGTCTAAGGCGCTACGTTCAGGTCGTAGTCTACTCTGTAGGCGTAGGTTCGAATCCCACTCTTTGCATTTCGGTATTTTGCCTCAAAATTCCATTTTCTGTTTACACTTCGCATATTCTACAAGCGAGTCAGGATGGCCGAGCGGTCCAAGGCGCTACGTTCAGGTCGTAGTCTACTCTGTAGCCGTGGGTTCAAATCCCACTCCTGACATTTTTTTATGTTGTGATTTGCATTTCGGTAGTTTTGCCTCAAAATTCAATTTTCTGTTTACACTTCGCATATTCTACAAGCGAGTCAGGATGGCCGAGCGGTCCAAGGCGCTACGTTCAGGTCGTAGTCTACTCTGTAGGCGTGGGTTCGAATTCCACTCCTGACATTTGTTATGTTGTGATTTGCATTTCGTTAATTTTGCCTCAAAATTCAATTTTATGTTTACACTTCGCACATTCTACAAGGGAGTCAGGATGGCCGAGCGGTCTAAGGCGCTACGTTCAGGTCATAGTCTACTCTGTAGGCGTGGGTTCGAATCCCACTCCTGACATTTTTTTATGTTGTGATTTGCATTTCGGTAATTTTGCCTCAAAATTTAATTTTCTGTTCACACTTCGCACATTCTACAAGCGAGTCAGGATGGCCGAGCGGTCTAAGGCGCTACGTTAAGGTCGTAGTCTACTCTGTAGGCGTGGGTTCGAATCCCACTCCTGACATTTTTTTATGTTATGATTTGCATTTCGGTAATTTTGCCTCAAAATTAAATTTTCTGTTTACACTTCGCACATTCTACAAGCGAGTCAGGATGGCCGAGCGGTCTAAGGCGCTACGTTCAGGTCGTAGTCTACTCTGTAGGCGTGGGTTCGAATCCCACTCCTGACATTTTTTTTATGTTGTGATTGCATTTCGGAAATGTTGCCTCAAAATTTAATTTAATTAAAGTTTAGGTCGTAGTCTACTCTGTAGGCGTTGGTTCAAATCCCACTCCTGACATTTTTTTATGTTGTGATTTGTATTTCGGTAATTTTGCCTCAAAATTCAATTTTCTGTTTACACTTCGCATATTCTACAAGCGAGTCAGGATGGCCGAGCGGTCCAAGGCGCTACGTTCAGGTCGTAGTCTACTCTGTAGGCGTGGGTTCGAATCCCACTCCTGACATTTTTTTTATGTTGTGATTTGCATTTCGATAATTTTGCCTCAAAATTCAATTTTATGTTTACACTTCGCACATTCTACAAGCGTGTCAGGACGGCCGAGCGGTCTAAGGCGCTACGTTCAGGTCGTAGTCTACTCTTTAGGCGTGGGTTCGAATCCCACTCCTGACATTTTTTATGTTATGATTTGCATTTCGGTAATTTTGCCTCAAAATTTAATTTTCTGTTTACACTTCGCACATTCTACAAGCGAGTCAGGATGGCCGAGCGGTCTAAGGCGCTACGTTCAGGTCGTAGTCTACTCTGTAGGCGTGGGTTCGAATCCCACTCTTGACATTTTTTTATGTTGTGATTTGCATTTCGGAAATGTTGCCTCAAAATTTAATTTAATTAACGTTTAGGTCGTAGTCTACTCTGTAGGCGTGGGTTCAAATCCCACTCCTGACATTTTTTTATGTTGTGATTTGCATTTCGGTAATTTTGCCTCAAAATTCAATTTTCTGTTTACACTTCGCATATTCTACAAGCGAGTCAGGATGGCCGAGCGGTCCAAGGCGCTACGTTCAGGTCGTAGTCTACTCTGTAGCCGTGGGTTCAAATCCCACTCCTGACATTTTTTTATGTTGTGATTTGCATTTCGGTAATTTTGCCTCAAAATTCAATTTTATGTTTACACTTCGCATATTCTACAAGCGTGTCAGGACGGCCGAGCGGTCTAAGGCGCTACGTTCAGGTCGTAGTCTACTCTGTAGGCGTGGGTTCGAATCCCACTCCTGACATTTTTTATGTTATGATTTGCATTTCGGTAATTTTGCCTCAAAATTTAATTTTCTGTTTACACTTCGCACATTCTACAAGCGAGTCAGGATGGCCGAGCGGTCTAAGGCGCTACGTTCAGGTCGTAGTCTACTCTGTAGGCGTAGGTTCGAATCCCACTCTTTGCATTTCGGTATTTTGCCTCAAAATTCCATTTTCTGTTTACACTTCGCATATTCTACAAGCGAGTCAGGATGGCCGAGCGGTCCAAGGCGCTACGTTCAGGTCGTAGTCTACTCTGTAGCCGTGGGTTCAAATCCCACTCCTGACATTTTTTTATGTTGTGATTTGCATTTCGGTAGTTTTGCCTCAAAATTCAATTTTCTGTTTACACTTCGCATATTCTACAAGCGAGTCAGGATGGCCGAGCGGTCCAAGGCGCTACGTTCAGGTCGTAGTCTACTCTGTAGGCGTGGGTTCGAATTCCACTCCTGACATTTGTTATGTTGTGATTTGCATTTCGTTAATTTTGCCTCAAAATTCAATTTTATGTTTACACTTCGCACATTCTACAAGGGAGTCAGGATGGCCGAGCGGTCTAAGGCGCTACGTTCAGGTCATAGTCTACTCTGTAGGCGTGGGTTCGAATCCCACTCCTGACATTTTTTTATGTTGTGATTTGCATTTCGGTAATTTTGCCTCAAAATTTAATTTTCTGTTCACACTTCGCACATTCTACAAGCGAGTCAGGATGGCCGAGCGGTCTAAGGCGCTACGTTAAGGTCGTAGTCTACTCTGTAGGCGTGGGTTCGAATCCCACTCCTGACATTTTTTTATGTTATGATTTGCATTTCGGTAATTTTGCCTCAAAATTAAATTTTCTGTTTACACTTCGCACATTCTACAAGCGAGTCAGGATGGCCGAGCGGTCTAAGGCGCTACGTTCAGGTCGTAGTCTACACTGTAGGCGTGGGTTCGAATCCCACTCCTGACATTTTTTTTATGTTGTGATTGCATTTCGGAAATGTTGCCTCAAAATTTAATTTAATTAAAGTTTAGGTCGTAGTCTACTCTGTAGGCGTTGGTTCAAATCCCACTCCTGACATTTTTTTATGTTGTGATTTGTATTTCGGTAATTTTGCCTCAAAATTCAATTTTCTGTTTACACTTCGCATATTCTACAAGCGAGTCAGGATGGCCGAGCGGTCCAAGGCGCTACGTTCAGGTCGTAGTCTACTCTGTAGGCGTGGGTTCGAATCCCACTCCTGACATTTTTTTTATGTTGTGATTTGCATTTCGATAATTTTGCCTCAAAATTCAATTTTATGTTTACACTTCGCACATTCTACAAGCGTGTCAGGACGGCCGAGCGGTCTAAGGCGCTACGTTCAGGTCGTAGTCTACTCTTTAGGCGTGGGTTCGAATCCCACTCCTGACATTTTTTATGTTATGATTTGCATTTCGGTAATTTTGCCTCAAAATTTAATTTTCTGTTTACACTTCGCACATTCTACAAGCGAGTCAGGATGGCCGAGCGGTCTAAGGCGCTACGTTCAGGTCGTAGTCTACTCTGTAGGCGTAGGTTCGAATCCCACTCTTTGCATTTCGGTATTTTGCCTCAAAATTCCATTTTCTGTTTACACTTCGCATATTCTACAAGCGAGTCAGGATGGCCGAGCGGTCCAAGGCGCTACGTTCAGGTCGTAGTCTACTCTGTAGCCGTGGGTTCAAATCCCACTCCTGACATTTTTTTATGTTGTGATTTGCATTTCGGTAATTTTGCCTCAAAATTCAATTTTCTGTTTACACTTCGCATATTCTACAAGCGAGTCAGGATGGCCGAGCGGTCCAAGGCGCTACGTTCAGGTCGTAGTCTACTCTGTAGGCGTGGGTTCGAATTCCACTCCTGACATTTGTTATGTTGTGATTTGCATTTCGGTAAGTTTGCCTCAAAATTAAATTTTATGTTTACACTTCGCACATTCTACAAGGGAGTCAGGATGGCCGAGCGGTCTAAGGCGCTACGTTCAGGTCATAGTCTACTCTGTAGGCGTGGGTTCGAATCCCACTCCTGACATTTTTTTATGTTGTGATTTGCATTTCGGTAATTTTGCCTCAAAATTTAATTTTCTGTTCACACTTCGCACATTCTACAAGCGAGTCAGGATGGCCGAGCGGTCTAAGGCGCTACGTTCAGGTCGTAGTCTACTCTGTAGGCGTGGGTTCGAATCCCACTCTTGACATTTTTTTATGTTGTGATTTGCATTTCGGAAATGTTGCCTCAAAATTTAATTTAATTAACGTTTAGGTCGTAGTCTACTCTGTAGGCGTGGGTTCAAATCCCACTCCTGACATTTTTTTATGTTGTGATTTGCATTTCGGTAATTTTGCCTCAAAATTCAATTTTCTGTTTACACTTCGCATATTCTACAAGCGAGTCAGGATGGCCGAGCGGTCCAAGGCGCTACGTTCAGGTCGTAGTCTACTCTGTAGCCGTGGTTTCAAATCCCACTCCTGACATTTTTTTATGTTGTGATTTGCATTTCGGTAATTTTGCCTCAAAATTCAATTTTATGTTTACACTTCGCATATTCTACAAGCGTGTCAGGACGGCCGAGCGGTCTAAGGCGCTACGTTCAGGTCGTAGTCTACTCTGTAGGCGTGGGTTCGAATCCCACTCCTGACATTTTTTATGTTATGATTTGCATTTCGGTAATTTTGCCTCAAAATTTAATTTTCTGTTTACACTTCGCACATTCTACAAGCGAGTCAGGATGGCCGAGCGGTCTAAGGCGCTACGTTCAGGTCGTAGTCTACTCTGTAGGCGTAGGTTCGAATCCCACTCTTTGCATTTCGGTATTTTGCCTCAAAATTCCATTTTCTGTTTACACTTCGCATATTCTACAAGCGAGTCAGGATGGCCGAGCGGTCCAAGGCGCTACGTTCAGGTCGTAGTCTACTCTGTAGCCGTGGGTTCAAATCCCACTCCTGACATTTTTTTATGTTGTGATTTGCATTTCGGTAATTTTGCCTCAAAATTCAATTTTCTGTTTACACTTCGCACATTCTACAAGGGAGTCAGGATGGCCGAGCGGTCTAAGGCGCTACGTTCAGGTCATAGTCTACTCTGTAGGCGTGGGTTCGAATCCCACTCCTGACATTTTTTTATGTTGTGATTTGCATTTCGGTAATTTTGCCTCAAAATTTAATTTTCTGTTCACACTTCGCACATTCTACAAGCAAGTCAGGATGGCCGAGCGGTCTAAGGCGCTACGTTCAGGTCGTAGTCTACTCTGTAGGCGTGGGTTCGAATCCCACTCTTGACATTTTTTTATGTTGTGATTTGCATTTCGGAAATGTTGCCTCAAAATTTAATTTAATTAACGTTTAGGTCGTAGTCTACTCTGTAGGCGTGGGTTCAAATCCCACTCCTGACATTTTTTTATGTTGTGATTTGCATTTCGGTAATTTTGCCTCAAAATTCAATTTTCTGTTTACACTTCGCATATTCTACAAGCGAGTCAGGATGGCCGAGCGGTCCAAGGCGCTACGTTCAGGTCGTAGTCTACTCTGTAGCCGTGGGTTCAAATCCCACTCCTGACATTTTTTTATGTTGTGATTTGCATTTCGGTAATTTTGCCTCAAAATTCAATTTTATGTTTACACTTCGCATATTCTACAAGCGAGTCAGGATGGCCGAGCGGTCCAAGGCGCTACGTTCAGGTCGTAGTCTACTCTGTAGGCGTGGGTTCGAATCCCACTCCTGACATTTGTTATGTTGTGATTTGCATTTCGGTAATTTTGCCTCAAAATTCAATTTTATGTTTACACTTCGCATATTCTACAAGCGAGTCAGGATGGCCGAGCGGTCTAAGGCGCTACGTTCAGGTCGTAGTCTACTCTGTAGGCGTGGGTTCGAATCCCACTCCTGACATTTTTTTATGTTATGATTTGCATTTCGCTAATTTTGCCTCCAAATTTAATTTTCTGTTCACACTTCGCACATTCTACAAGCGAGTCAGGATGGCCGAGCGGTCTAAGGCGCTACGTTCAGGTCGTAGTCTACTCTGTAGGCGTAGGTTCGAATCCCACTCTTTGCATTTCGGTATTTTGCCTCAAAATTCCATTTTCTGTTTACACTTCGCATATTCTACAAGCGAGTCAGGATGGCCGAGCGGTCCAAGGCGCTACGTTCAGGTCGTAGTCTACTCTGTAGCCGTGGGTTCAAATCCCACTCCTGACATTTTTTTATGTTGTGATTTGCATTTCGGTAATTTTGCCTCAAAATTCAATTTTCTGTTTACACTTCGCATATTCTACAAGCGAGTCAGGATGGCCGAGCGGTCCAAGGCGCTACGTTCAGGTCGTAGTCTACTCTGTAGGCATGGGTTCGAATTCCACTCCTGACATTTGTTATGTTGTGATTTGCTTTTCGGTAATTTTGCCTCAAAATTCAATTTTATGTTTACACTTCGCACATTCTACAAGGGAGTCAGGATGGCCGAGCGGTCTAAGGCGCTACGTTCAGGTCATAGTCTACTCTGTAGGCGTGTGTTCGAATCCCACTCTTGACATTTTTTTATGTTGTGATTTGCATTTCGGAAATGTTGCCTCAAAATTTAATTTAATTAACGTTTAGGTCGTAGTCTACTCTGTAGGCGTGGGTTCGAATCCCACTCCTGACATTTTTTTATGTTGTGATTTGCATTTCGGTAATTTTGCCTCAAAATTCAATTTTCTGTTTACACTTCGCATATTCTACAAGCGAGTCAGGATGGCCGAGCGGTCCAAGGCGATACGTTCAGGTCGTAGTCTACTCTGTAGGCGTGGGTTCGAATTCCACTCCTGACATTTGTTATGTTGTGATTTGCATTTCGGTAATTTTGCCTCAAAATTCAATTTTATGTTTACACTTCGCACATTCTACAAGGGAGTCAGGATGGCCGAGCGGTCTAAGGCGCTACGTTCAGGTCATAGTCTACTCTGTAGGCGTGGGTTCGAATCCCACTCCTGACATTTTTTTATGTTGTGATTTGCATTTCGGTAATTTTGCCTCAAAATTTAATTTTCTGTTCACACTTCGCACATTCTACAAGCGAGTCAGGATGGCCGAGCGGTCTAAGGCGCTACGTTCAGGTCGTAGTCTACTCTGTAGGCGTTGGTTCGAATCCCACTCTTGACATTTTTTTATGTTGTGATTTGCATTTCGGAAATGTTGCCTCAAAATTTAATTTAATTAACGTTTAGGTCGTAGTCTACTCTGTAGGCGTGGGTTCAAATCCCACTCCTGACATTTTTTTATGTTGTGATTTGCATTTCGGTAATTTTGCCTCAAAATTCAATTTTCTGTTTACACTTCGCATATTCTACAAGCGAGTCAGGATGGCCGAGCGGTCCAAGGCGCTACGTTCAGGTCGTAGTCTACTCTGTAGCCGTGGGTTCAAATCCCACTCCTGACATTTTTTTATGTTGTGATTTGCATTTCGGTAATTTTGCCTCAAAATTCAATTTTATGTTTACACTTCGCATATTCTACAAGCGAGTAAGGATGGCCGAGCGGTCCAAGGCGCTACGTTCAGGTCGTAGTCTACTCTGTAGGCGTGGGTTCGAATCCCACTCCTGACATTTGTTATGTTGTGATTTGCATTTCGGTAATTTTGCCTCAAAATTCAATTTTATGTTTACACTTCGCACATTCTACAAGCGAGTCAGGATGGCCGAGCGGTCTAAGGCGCTACGTTCAGGTCATAGTCTACTCTGTAGGCGTGGGTTCGAATCCCACTCCTGACATTTTTTTTATGTTGTGATTTGCATTTCGGAAATGTTGCCTCAAAATTTAATTTAATTAACGTTTAGGTCGTAGTTTACTCTGTAGGCGTTGGTTCAAATCCCACTCCTGACATTTTTTTATGTTGTGATTTGCATTTCGGTAATTTTGCCTAAAAATTCAATTTTCTGTTTACACTTCGCATATTCTACAAGCGAGTCAGGATGGCCGAGCGGTCTAAGGCGCTACGTTCAGGTCGTAGTCTACTCTGTAGGCGTGGGTTCGAATCCCACTCCTGACATTTTTTTATGTTATGATTTGCATTTCGCTAATTTTGCCTCCAAATTTAATTTTCTGTTTACACTTCGCACATTCTACAAGCGAGTCAGGATGGCCGAGCGTTCTAAGGCGCTACGTTCAGGTCGTAGTCTACTCTGTAGGCGTAGGTTCGAATCCCACTCTTTGCATTTCGGTATTTTGCCTCAAAATTCCATTTTCTGTTTACACTTCGCATATTCTACAAGCGAGTCAGGATGGCCGAGCGGTCCAAGGCGCTACGTTCAGGTCGTAGTCTACTCTGTAGCCGTGGGTTCAAATCCCACTCCTGACATTTTTTTATGTTGTGATTTGCATTTCGGTAATTTTGCCTCAAAATTTAATTTTCTGTTTACACTTAGCATATTCTACAAGCGAGTCAGGATGGCCGAGCGGTCTAAGGCGCTACGTTCAGGTCGTAGTCTACTCTGTAGGCGTGGGTTCGAATCCCACTCTTGACATTTTTTTATGTTGTGATTTGCATTTCGGAAATGTTGCCTCAAAATTTAATTTAATTAACGTTTAGGTCGTAGTCTACTCTGTAGGCGTGGGTTCAAATCCCACTCCTGACATTTTTTTATGTTGTGATTTGCATTTCGGTAATTTTGCCTCAAAATTCAATTTTCTGTTTACACTTCGCATATTCTACAAGCGAGTCAGGATGGCCGAGCGGTCCAAGGCGCTACGTTCAGGTCGTAGTCTACTCTGTAGCCGTGGGTTCAAATCCCACTCCTGACATTTTTTTATGTTGTGATTTGCATTTCGGTAATTTTGCCTCAAAATTCAATTTTATGTTTACACTTCGCATATTCTACAAGCGAGTCAGGATGGCCGAGCGGTCCAAGGCGCTACGTTCAGGTCGTAGTCTACTCTGTAGGCGTGGGTTCGAATCCCACTCCTGACATTTGTTATGTTGTGATTTGCATTTCGGTAATTTTGCCTCAAAATTCAATTTTATGTTTACACTTCGCATATTCTACAAGCGAGTCAGGATGGCCAAGCGGTCTAAGGCGCTACGTTCAGGTCGTAGTCTACTCTGTAGGCGTGGGTTCGAATCCCACTCCTGACATTTTTTTATGTTATGATTTGCATTTCGCTAATTTTGCCTCCAAATTTAATTTTCTGTTCACACTTCGCACATTCTACAAGCGAGTCAGGATGGCCGAGCGGTCTAAGGCGCTACGTTCAGGTCGTAGTCTACTCTGTAGGCGTAGGTTCGAATCCCACTCTTTGCATTTCGGTATTTTGCCTCAAAATTCCATTTTCTGTTTACACTTCGCATATTCTACAAGCGAGTCAGGATGGCCGAGCGGTCCAAGGCGCTACGTTCAGGTCGTAGTCTACTCTGTAGCCGTGGGTTCAAATCCCACTCCTGACATTTTTTTATGTTGTGATTTGCATTTCGGTAATTTTGCCTCAAAATTCAATTTTCTGTTTACACTTCGCATATTCTACAAGCGAGTCAGGATGGCCGAGCGGTCCAAGGCGCTACGTTCAGGTCGTAGTCTACTCTGTAGGCATGGGTTCGAATTCCACTCCTGACATTTGTTATGTTGTGATTTGCTTTTCGGTAATTTTGCCTCAAAATTCAATTTTATGTTTACACTTCGCACATTCTACAAGGGAGTCAGGATGGCCGAGCGGTCTAAGGCGCTACGTTCAGGTCATAGTCTACTCTGTAGGCGTGTGTTCGAATCCCACTCTTGACATTTTTTTATGTTGTGATTTGCATTTCGGAAATGTTGCCTCAAAATTTAATTTAATTAACGTTTAGGTCGTAGTCTACTCTGTAGGCGTGGGTTCGAATCCCACTCCTGACATTTTTTTATGTTGTGATTTGCATTTCGGTAATTTTGCCTCAAAATTCAATTTTCTGTTTACACTTCGCATATTCTACAAGCGAGTCAGGATGGCCGAGCGGTCCAAGGCGATACGTTCAGGTCGTAGTCTACTCTGTAGGCGTGGGTTCGAATTCCACTCCTGACATTTGTTATGTTGTGATTTGCATTTCGGTAATTTTGCCTCAAAATTCAATTTTATGTTTACACTTCGCACATTCTACAAGGGAGTCAGGATGGCCGAGCGGTCTAAGGCGCTACGTTCAGGTCATAGTCTACTCTGTAGGCGTGGGTTCGAATCCCACTCCTGACATTTTTTTATGTTGTGATTTGCATTTCGGTAATTTTGCCTCAAAATTTAATTTTCTGTTCACACTTCGCACATTCTACAAGCGAGTCAGGATGGCCGAGCGGTCTAAGGCGCTACGTTCAGGTCGTAGTCTACTCTGTAGGCGTTGGTTCGAATCCCACTCTTGACATTTTTTTATGTTGTGATTTGCATTTCGGAAATGTTGCCTCAAAATTTAATTTAATTAACGTTTAGGTCGTAGTCTACTCTGTAGGCGTGGGTTCAAATCCCACTCCTGACATTTTTTTATGTTGTGATTTGCATTTCGGTAATTTTGCCTCAAAATTCAATTTTCTGTTTACACTTCGCATATTCTACAAGCGAGTCAGGATGGCCGAGCGGTCCAAGGCGCTACGTTCAGGTCGTAGTCTACTCTGTAGCCGTGGGTTCAAATCCCACTCCTGACATTTTTTTATGTTGTGATTTGCATTTCGGTAATTTTGCCTCAAAATTCAATTTTATGTTTACACTTCGCATATTCTACAAGCGAGTAAGGATGGCCGAGCGGTCCAAGGCGCTACGTTCAGGTCGTAGTCTACTCTGTAGGCGTGGGTTCGAATCCCACTCCTGACATTTGTTATGTTGTGATTTGCATTTCGGTAATTTTGCCTCAAAATTCAATTTTATGTTTACACTTCGCACATTCTACAAGCGAGTCAGGATGGCCGAGCGGTCTAAGGCGCTACGTTCAGGTCATAGTCTACTCTGTAGGCGTGGGTTCGAATCCCACTCCTGACATTTTTTTTATGTTGTGATTTGCATTTCGGAAATGTTGCCTCAAAATTTAATTTAATTAACGTTTAGGTCGTAGTTTACTCTGTAGGCGTTGGTTCAAATCCCACTCCTGACATTTTTTTATGTTGTGATTTGCATTTCGGTAATTTTGCCTAAAAATTCAATTTTCTGTTTACACTTCGCATATTCTACAAGCGAGTCAGGATGGCCGAGCGGTCTAAGGCGCTACGTTCAGGTCGTAGTCTACTCTGTAGGCGTGGGTTCGAATCCCACTCCTGACATTTTTTTATGTTATGATTTGCATTTCGCTAATTTTGCCTCCAAATTTAATTTTCTGTTTACACTTCGCACATTCTACAAGCGAGTCAGGATGGCCGAGCGGTCTAAGGCGCTACGTTCAGGTCGTAGTCTACTCTGTAGGCGTAGGTTCGAATCCCACTCTTTGCATTTCGGTATTTTGCCTCAAAATTCCATTTTCTGTTTACACTTCGCATATTCTACAAGCGAGTCAGGATGGCCGAGCGGTCCAAGGCGCTACGTTCAGGTCGTAGTCTACTCTGTAGCCGTGGGTTCAAATCCCACTCCTGACATTTTTTTTATGTTGTGATTTGCATTTCGGTAATTTTGCCTCAAAATTCAATTTTCTGTTTACACTTCGCATATTCTACAAGCGAGTCAGGATGGCCGAGCGGTCCAAGGCGCTACGTTCAGGTCGTAGTCTACTCTGTAGGCGTGGGTTCGAATTCCACTCCTGACATTTGTTATGTTGTGATTTGCTTTTCGGTAATTTTGCCTCAAAATTCAATTTTATGTTTACACTTCGCACATTCTACAAGGGAGTCAGGATGGCCGAGCGGTCTAAGGCGCTACGTTCAGGTCATAGTCTACTCTGTAGGCGTGTGTTCGAATCCCACTCTTGACATTTTTTTATGTTGTGATTTGCATTTCGGAAATGTTGCCTCAAAATTTAATTTAATTAACGTTTAGGTCGTAGTCTACTCTGTAGGCGTGGGTTCAAATCCCACTCCTGACATTTTTTTATGTTGTGATTTGCATTTCGGTAATTTTGCCTCAAAATTCAATTTTCTGTTTACACTTCGCACATTCTACAAGCGAGTCAGGATGGCCGAGCGGTCTAAGGCGCTACGTTCAGGTCGTAGTCTACTCTGTAGGCGTGGGTTCGAATCCCACTCCTGACATTTTTTTATGTTATGATTTGCATTTCGGTAATTTTGCCTCAAAATTTAATTTTCTGTTCACACTTCGCACATTCTAAAAGCGAGTCAGGTTGGCCGAGCGGTCTAAGGCGCTACGTTCAGGTCGTAGTCTACTCTGTAGGCGTGGGTTCGAAACCAATCCTGACATTTTTTTATGTTGTGATTTGCATTTTGGAAATGTTGCCTCAAAATTTAATTTAATTAACGTTTAGGTCGTAGTCTACTCTGTAGGCGTGGGTTCAAATCCCACTCCTGACATTTTTTTATGTTGTGATTTGCATTTCGGTAATTTTGACTCAAAATTCAATTTTCTGTTTACACTTCGCATATTCTACAAGCGAGTCAGGATGGCCGAGCGGTCCAAGGCGCTACGTTAAGGTCGTAGTCTACTCTGTAGGCGTGGTTTCGAATCCCACTCCTGACATTTTTTTATGTTATGATTTGCATTTCGGTAATTTTGCCTCAAAATTCAATTTTCTGTTTACACTTCGCACATTCTACAAGCGAGTCAGGATGGCCGAGCGGTCCAAGGCGCTACGTTAAGGTCGTAGTCTACTCTGTAGGCGTGGTTTCGAATCCCACTCCTGACATTTTTTTATGTTATGATTTGCATTTCGGTAATTTTGCCTCAAAATTCAATTTTCTGTTTACACTTCGCACATTCTACAAGCGAGTCAGGATGGCCGAGCGGTCTAAGGCGTTACGTTCAGGTCGTAGTCTACTCTGTAGGCGTGGGTTCGAATCCCACTCCTGACATTTTTTTATGTTGTGATTTGCATTTCGGAAATTTTGCCTCAAAATTTAATTTAATTAAGGTTTAGGTCGTAGTCTACTCTGTAGGCGTTGGTTCAAATCCCACTCCTGACATTTTTTTATGTTGTGATTTGTAATACGGTAATTTTGCCTCAAAATTCAATTTTCTGTTTACACTTCGCATATTCTACAAGCGAGTCAGGATGGCCGAGCGGTCCAAGGCGCTACGTTCAGGTCGTAGTCTACTCTGTAGGCGTGGGTTCGAATCCCACTCCTGACATTTTTTTATGTTGTGATTTGCATTTCGGTAATTTTGCCTCAAAATTCAATTTTATGTTTACACTTCGCACATTCTACAAGCGAGTCAGGATGGCCGAGCGGTCTAAGGCGCTACGTTCAGGTCCTAGTCTACTCTGTAGGCGTGGGTTCGAATCCCACTCCTGACATTTTTTTATGTTGTGATTTGCATTTCAGAAATTTTGCCTCAAAATTTAATTTAATTAACGTTTAGGTCGTAGTGTACTCTGTAGGCGTGGATTCAAATCCCACTCCTGACATTTTTTTATGTTGTGATTTGCATTTCGGTAATTTTGCCTCAAAATTCAATTTTCTGTTTACACTTCGCATATTCTACAAGCGAGTCAGGATGGCCGAGCGGTCCAAGGCGCTACGTTCAGGTCGTAGTCTACTCTGTAGGCGTGGGTTCGAATCCCACTCCTGACATTTGTTTATGTTGTGATTTGCATTTCGGTAATTTTGCCTCAAAATTCAATTTTCTGTTTACACTTCGCACATTTTACAAGCGAGTCAGGATGGCCGAGCGGTCTAAGGCGCTACGTTCAGGTCGTAGTCTACTCTGTAGGCGTGGGTTCGAATCCCACTCCTGACATTTTTTTATGTTATGATTTGCATTTCGGTAATTTTGCCTCCAAATTTAATTTTCTGTTTACACTTCGCATATTCTACAAGCGAGTCAGGATGGCCGAGCGGTCTAAGGCGCTACGTTTAGGTCGTAGTCTACTCTGTAGGCGTGGGTTTGAATCCCACTCCTGACATTTTTTTATGTTGTGATTTGCATTTCAGAAATGTTGCCTCAAAATTTAATTTAATTAACGTTTAGGTCGTAGTGTACTCTGTAGGCGTGGATTCAAATCCCACTCCTGACATTTTTTTATGTTGTGATTTGCATTTCGGTAATTTTGCCTCAAAATTCAATTTTCTGTTTACACTTCGCATATTCTACAAGCGAGTCAGGATGGCCGAGCGGTCCAAGGCGCTACGTTCAGGTCGTAGTCTACTCTGTAGGCGTGGGTTCGAATCCCACTCCTGACATTTGTTTATGTTGTGATTTGCATTTCGGTAATTTTGCCTCAAAATTCAATTTTCTGTTTACACTTCGCACATTTTACAAGCGAGTCAGGATGGCCGAGCGGTCTAAGGCGCTACGTTCAGGTCGTAGTCTACTCTGTAGGCGTGGGTTCGAATCCCACTCCTGAAATTTTTTTATTATATGATTTGCATTTCGGTAATTTTGCCTCAAAATTTAATTTTCTGTTCACACTTCGCACATTCTACAAGCGAGTCAGGATGGCCGAGCGGTCTAAGGCGCTACGTTCAGGTCGTAGTCTACTCTGTAGGCGTGGGTTCGAATCCCACTCCTGACATTTTTTTATGTTGTGATTTGCATTTCGGAAATGTTGCCTCAAAATTTAATTTAATTAACGTTTAGGTCGTAGTCTACTCTGTAGGCGTGGGTTCAAATCCCACTCCTGACATTTATTTATGTTGTGATTTGCATTTCGGTAATTTTGCCTCAAAATTCAATTTTATGTTTACACTTCGCATATTCTACAAGCGAGTCAGGATGGCCGAGCGGTCCAAGGCGCTACGTTCAGGTCGTAGTCTACTCTGTAGCCGTGGGTTCAAATCCCACTCCTGACATTTTTTTATGTTGTGATTTGCATTTCGGAAATTTTGCCTCAAAATTTAATTTAATTAAGGTTTAGGTCGTAGTCTACTCTGTAGGCGTTGGTTCAAATCCCACTCCTGACATTTTTTTATGTTGTGATTTGTAATACGGTAATTTTGCCTCAAAATTCAATTTTCTGTTTAAACTTCGCATATTCTACAAGCGAGTCAGGATGGCCGAGCGGTCCAAGGCGCTACGTTCAGGTCGTAGTCTACTCTGTAGGCGTGGGTTCGAATCCCACTCCTGACATTTTTTTATGTTGTGATTTGCATTTCGGTAATTTTGCCTCAAAATTCAATTTTATGTTTACACTTCGCACATTCTACAAGTGAGTCAGGATGGCCGAGCGGTCTAAGGCGCTACGTTCAGGTCCTAGTCTACTCTGTAGGCGTGGGTTCGAATCCCACTCCTGACATTTTTTTATGTTGTGATTTGCATTTCGGTAATTTTGCCTCAAAATTCAATTTTATGTTTACACTTCGCACATTCTACAAGCGAGTCAGGATGGCCGAGCGGTCTAAGGCGCTACGTTCAGGTCCTAGTCTACTCTGTAGGCGTGGGTTCGAATCCCACTCCTGACATTTTTTTATGTTGTGATTTGCATTTCGCTAATTTTGCCTCCAAATTCAATTTTCTGTTTACACTTCGCATATTCTACAAGCGAGTCAGGATGGCCGAGCGGTCTAAGGCGCTACGTTCAGGTCGTAGTCTACTCTGTAGGCGTGGGTTCGAATCCCACTCCTGACATTTTTTTATGTTATGATTTGCATTTCGCTAATTTTGCCTCCAAATTTAATTTTCTGTTTACACTTCGCACATTCTACAAGCGAGTCAGGATGGCCGAGCGGTCTAAGGCGCTACGTTCAGGTCGTAGTCTACTCTGTAGGCGTAGGTTCGAATCCCACTCTTTGCATTTCGGTATTTTGCCTCAAAATTCCATTTTCTGTTTACACTTCGCATATTCTACAAGCGAGTCAGGATGGCCGAGCGGTCCAAGGCGCTACGTTCAGGTCGTAGTCTACTCTGTAGCCGTGGGTTCAAATCCCACTCCTGACATTTTTTTTATGTTGTGATTTGCATTTCGGTAATTTTGCCTCAAAATTCAATTTTCTGTTTACACTTCGCATATTCTACAAGCGAGTCAGGATGGCCGAGCGGTCCAAGGCGCTACGTTCAGGTCGTAGTCTACTCTGTAGGCGTGGGTTCGAATTCCACTCCTGACATTTGTTATGTTGTGATTTGCTTTTCGGTAATTTTGCCTCAAAATTCAATTTTATGTTTACACTTCGCACATTCTACAAGGGAGTCAGGATGGCCGAGCGGTCTAAGGCGCTACGTTCAGGTCATAGTCTACTCTGTAGGCGTGTGTTCGAATCCCACTCTTGACATTTTTTTATGTTGTGATTTGCATTTCGGAAATGTTGCCTCAAAATTTAATTTAATTAACGTTTAGGTCGTAGTCTACTCTGTAGGCGTGGGTTCAAATCCCACTCCTGACATTTTTTTATGTTGTGATTTGCATTTCGGTAATTTTGCCTCAAAATTCAATTTTCTGTTTACACTTCGCACATTCTACAAGCGAGTCAGGATGGCCGAGCGGTCTAAGGCGCTACGTTCAGGTCGTAGTCTACTCTGTAGGCGTGGGTTCGAATCCCACTCCTGACATTTTTTTATGTTATGATTTGCATTTCGGTAATTTTGCCTCAAAATTTAATTTTCTGTTCACACTTCGCACATTCTAAAAGCGAGTCAGGTTGGCCGAGCGGTCTAAGGCGCTACGTTCAGGTCGTAGTCTACTCTGTAGGCGTGGGTTCGAAACCAATCCTGACATTTTTTTATGTTGTGATTTGCATTTTGGAAATGTTGCCTCAAAATTTAATTTAATTAACGTTTAGGTCGTAGTCTACTCTGTAGGCGTGGGTTCAAATCCCACTCCTGACATTTTTTTATGTTGTGATTTGCATTTCGGTAATTTTGACTCAAAATTCAATTTTCTGTTTACACTTCGCATATTCTACAAGCGAGTCAGGATGGCCGAGCGGTCCAAGGCGCTACGTTAAGGTCGTAGTCTACTCTGTAGGCGTGGTTTCGAATCCCACTCCTGACATTTTTTTATGTTATGATTTGCATTTCGGTAATTTTGCCTCAAAATTCAATTTTCTGTTTACACTTCGCACATTCTACAAGCGAGTCAGGATGGCCGAGCGGTCCAAGGCGCTACGTTAAGGTCGTAGTCTACTCTGTAGGCGTGGTTTCGAATCCCACTCCTGACATTTTTTTATGTTATGATTTGCATTTCGGTAATTTTGCCTCAAAATTCAATTTTCTGTTTACACTTCGCACATTCTACAAGCGAGTCAGGATGGCCGAGCGGTCTAAGGCGTTACGTTCAGGTCGTAGTCTACTCTGTAGGCGTGGGTTCGAATCCCACTCCTGACATTTTTTTATGTTGTGATTTGCATTTCGGAAATTTTGCCTCAAAATTTAATTTAATTAAGGTTTAGGTCGTAGTCTACTCTGTAGGCGTTGGTTCAAATCCCACTCCTGACATTTTTTTATGTTGTGATTTGTAATACGGTAATTTTGCCTCAAAATTCAATTTTCTGTTTACACTTCGCATATTCTACAAGCGAGTCAGGATGGCCGAGCGGTCCAAGGCGCTACGTTCAGGTCGTAGTCTACTCTGTAGGCGTGGGTTCGAATCCCACTCCTGACATTTTTTTATGTTGTGATTTGCATTTCGGTAATTTTGCCTCAAAATTCAATTTTATGTTTACACTTCGCACATTCTACAAGCGAGTCAGGATGGCCGAGCGGTCTAAGGCGCTACGTTCAGGTCCTAGTCTACTCTGTAGGCGTGGGTTCGAATCCCACTCCTGACATTTTTTTATGTTGTGATTTGCATTTCAGAAATTTTGCCTCAAAATTTAATTTAATTAACGTTTAGGTCGTAGTGTACTCTGTAGGCGTGGATTCAAATCCCACTCCTGACATTTTTTTATGTTGTGATTTGCATTTCGGTAATTTTGCCTCAAAATTCAATTTTCTGTTTACACTTCGCATATTCTACAAGCGAGTCAGGATGGCCGAGCGGTCCAAGGCGCTACGTTCAGGTCGTAGTCTACTCTGTAGGCGTGGGTTCAAATCCCACTCCTGACATTTGTTTATGTTGTGATTTGCATTTCGGTAATTTTGCCTCAAAATTCAATTTTCTGTTTACACTTCGCACATTTTACAAGCGAGTCAGGATGGCCGAGCGGTCTAAGGCGCTACGTTCAGGTCGTAGTCTACTCTGTAGGCGTGGGTTCGAATCCCACTCCTGACATTTTTTTATGTTATGATTTGCATTTCGGTAATTTTGCCTCCAAATTTAATTTTCTGTTTACACTTCGCATATTCTACAAGCGAGTCAGGATGGCCGAGCGGTCTAAGGCGCTACGTTTAGGTCGTAGTCTACTCTGTAGGCGTGGGTTTGAATCCCACTCCTGACATTTTTTTATGTTGTGATTTGCATTTCAGAAATGTTGCCTCAAAATTTAATTTAATTAACGTTTAGGTCGTAGTGTACTCTGTAGGCGTGGATTCAAATCCCACTCCTGACATTTTTTTATGTTGTGATTTGCATTTCGGTAATTTTGCCTCAAAATTCAATTTTCTGTTTACACTTCGCATATTCTACAAGCGAGTCAGGATGGCCGAGCGGTCCAAGGCGCTACGTTCAGGTCGTAGTCTACTCTGTAGGCGTGGGTTCGAATCCCACTCCTGACATTTGTTTATGTTGTGATTTGCATTTCGGTAATTTTGCCTCAAAATTCAATTTTCTGTTTACACTTCGCACATTTTACAAGCGAGTCAGGATGGCCGAGCGGTCTAAGGCGCTACGTTCAGGTCGTAGTCTACTCTGTAGGCGTGGGTTCGAATCCCACTCCTGAAATTTTTTTATTATATGATTTGCATTTCGGTAATTTTGCCTCAAAATTTAATTTTCTGTTCACACTTCGCACATTCTACAAGCGAGTCAGGATGGCCGAGCGGTCTAAGGCGCTACGTTCAGGTCGTAGTCTACTCTGTAGGCGTGGGTTCGAATCCCAATCCTGACATTTTTTTATGTTGTGATTTGCATTACGGAAATGTTGCCTCAAAATTTAATTTAATTAACGTTTAGGTCGTAGTCTACTCTGTAGGCGTGGGTTCAAATCCCACTCCTGACATTTATTTATGTTGTGATTTGCATTTCGGTAATTTTGCCTCAAAATTCAATTTTATGTTTACACTTCGCATATTCTACAAGCGAGTCAGGATGGCCGAGCGGTCCAAGGCGCTACGTTCAGGTCGTAGTCTACTCTGTAGCCGTGGGTTCAAATCCCACTCCTGACATTTTTTTATGTTGTGATTTGCATTTCGGAAATTTTGCCTCAAAATTTAATTTAATTAAGGTTTAGGTCGTAGTCTACTCTGTAGGCGTTGGTTCAAATCCCACTCCTGACATTTTTTTATGTTGTGATTTGTAATACGGTAATTTTGCCTCAAAATTCAATTTTCTGTTTAAACTTCGCATATTCTACAAGCGAGTCAGGATGGCCGAGCGGTCCAAGGCGCTACGTTCAGGTCGTAGTCTACTCTGTAGGCGTGGGTTCGAATCCCACTCCTGACATTTTTTTATGTTGTGATTTGCATTTCGGTAATTTTGCCTCAAAATTCAATTTTATGTTTACACTTCGCACATTCTACAAGTGAGTCAGGATGGCCGAGCGGTCTAAGGCGCTACGTTCAGGTCCTAGTCTACTCTGTAGGCGTGGGTTCGAATCCCACTCCTGACATTTTTTTATGTTGTGATTTGCATTTCGGTAATTTTGCCTCAAAATTCAATTTTATGTTTACACTTCGCACATTCTACAAGCGAGTCAGGATGGCCGAGCGGTCTAAGGCGCTACGTTCAGGTCCTAGTCTACTCTGTAGGCGTGGGTTCGAATCCCACTCCTGACATTTTTTTATGTTGTGATTTGCATTTCAGAAATTTTGCCTCAAAATTTAATTTAATTAACGTTTAGGTCGTAGTGTACTCTGTAGGCGTGGATTCAAATCCCACTCCTGACATTTTTTTATGTTGTGATTTGCATTTCGGTAATTTTGCCTCAAAATTCAATTTTCTGTTTACACTTCGCATATTCTACAAGCGAGTCAGGATGGCCGAGCGGTCCAAGGCGCTACGTTCAGGTCGTAGTCTACTCTGTAGGCGTGGGTTCGAATCCCACTCCTGACATTTGTTTATGTTGTGATTTGCATTTCGGTAATTTTGCCTCAAAATTCAATTTTCTGTTTACACTTCGCACATTTTACAAGCGAGTCAGGATGGCCGAGCGGTCTAAGGCGCTACGTTCAGGTCGTAGTCTACTCTGTAGGCGTGGGTTCGAATCCCACTCCTGACATTTTTTTATGTTATGATTTGCATTTCGGTAATTTTGCCTCCAAATTTAATTTTCTGTTTACACTTCGCATATTCTACAAGCGAGTCAGGATGGCCGAGCGGTCTAAGGCGCTACGTTTAGGTCGTTGTCTACTCTGTAGGCGTGGGTTTGAATCCCACTCCTGACATTTTTTTATGTTGTGATTTGCATTTCAGAAATGTTGCCTCAAAATTTAATTTAATTAACGTTTAGGTCGTAGTGTACTCTGTAGGCGTGGATTCAAATCCCACTCCTGACATTTTTTTATGTTGTGATTTGCATTTCGGTAATTTTGCCTCAAAATTCAATTTTCTGTTTACACTTCGCATATTCTACAAGCGAGTCAGGATGGCCGAGCGGTCCAAGGCGCTACGTTCAGGTCGTAGTCTACTCTGTAGGCGTGGGTTCGAATCCCACTCCTGACATTTGTTTATGTTGTGATTTGCATTTCGGTAATTTTGTCTCAAAATTCAATTTTCTGTTTACACTTCGCACATTTTACAAGCGAGTCAGGATGGCCGAGCGGTCTAAGGCGCTACGTTCAGGTCGTAGTCTACTCTGTAGGCGTGGGTTCGAATCCCACTCCTGAAATTTTTTTATTATATGATTTGCATTTCGGTAATTTTGCCTCAAAATTTAATTTTCTGTTCACACTTCGCACATTCTACAAGCGAGTCAGGATGGCCGAGCGGTCTAAGGCGCTACGTTCAGGTCGTAGTCTACTCTGTAGGCGTGGGTTCGAATCCCACTCCTGACATTTTTTTATGTTGTGATTTGCATTTCGGAAATGTTGCCTCAAAATTTAATTTAATTAACGTTTAGGTCGTAGTCTACTCTGTAGGCGTGGGTTCAAATCCCACTCCTGACATTTATTTATGTTGTGATTTGCATTTCGGTAATTTTGCCTCAAAATTCAATTTTATGTTTACACTTCGCATATTCTACAAGCGAGTCAGGATGGCCGAGCGGTCCAAGGCGCTACGTTCAGGTCGTAGTCTACTCTGTAGCCGTGGGTTCAAATCCCACTCCTGACATTTTTTTATGTTGTGATTTGCATTTCGGTAATTTTGCCTCAAAATTCAATTTTATGTTTACACTTCGCATATTCTACAAGCGAGTCAGGATGGCCGAGCGGTCCAAGGCGCTACGTTCAGGTCGTAGTCTACTCTGTAGGCGTGGGTTCGAATCCCACTCCTGACATTTGTTATGTTGTGATTTGCATTTCGGTAATTTTGCCTCAAAATTCAATTTTATGTTTACACTTCGCACATTCTACATGCGAGTCAGGATGGCCGAGCGGTCTAAAGCGCTACGTTCAGGTCATAGTCTACTCTGTAGGCGTGGGTTCGAATCCCACTCCTGACATTTTTTTTATGTTGTGATTTGCATTTCGGAAATGTTGCCTCAAAATTTAATTTAATTAACGTTTAGGTCGTAGTGTACTCTGTAGGCGTGGATTCAAATCCCACTCCTGACATTTTTTTATGTTGTGATTTGCATTTCGGTAATTTTGCCTCAAAATTCAATGTTCTGTTTACACTTCGCAAATTCTACAAGCGAGTCAGGATGGCCGAGCGGTCCAAGGCGCTACGTTCAGGTCGTAGTCTACTCTGTAGGCGTGGGTTCGAATCGCACTCCTGACATTTTTTTATGTTGTGATTTGCATTTCGGTAATTTTGCCTCAAAATTCAATTTTCTGTTTACACTTTGCACATTTTACAAGCGAGTCAGGATGGCCGAGCGGTCTAAGGCGCTACGTTCAGGTCGTAGTCTACTCTGTAGGCGTGGGTTCGAATCCCACTCCTGACATTTTTTTATGTTATGATTTGCATTTCGGAAATGTTGCCTCAAAATTTAATTTAATTAACGTTTAGGTCGTAGTCTACTCTGTAGGCGTGGGTTCAAATCCCACTCCTGACATTTATTTATGTTGTGATTTGCATTTCGGTAATTTTGCCTCAAAATTCAATTTTATGTTTACACTTCGCATATTCTACAAGCGAGTCAGGATGGCCGAGCGGTCCAAGGCGCTACGTTCAGGTCGTAGTCTACTCTGTAGCCGTGGGTTCAAATCCCACTCCTGACATTTTTTTATGTTGTGATTTGCATTTCGGTAATTTTGCCTCAAAATTCAATTTTATGTTTACACTTCGCATATTCTACAAGCGAGTCAGGATGGCCGAGCGGTCCAAGGCGCTACGTTCAGGTCGTAGTCTACTCTGTAGGCGTGGGTTCGAATCCCACTCCTGACATTTGTTATGTTGTGATTTGCATTTCGGTAATTTTGCCTCAAAATTCAATTTTATGTTTACACTTCGCACATTCTACATGCGAGTCAGGATGGCCGAGCGGTCTAAAGCGCTACGTTCAGGTCATAGTCTACTCTGTAGGCGTGGGTTCGAATCCCACTCCTGACATTTTTTTTATGTTGTGATTTGCATTTCGGAAATGTTGCCTCAAAATTTAATTTAATTAACGTTTAGGTCGTAGTCTACTCTGTAGGCGTTGGTTCAAATCCCACTCCTGACATTTTTTTATGTTGTGATTTGCATTTCGGTAATTTTGCCTAAGAATTCAATTTTCTGTTTACACTTCGCATATTCTACAAGCGAGTCAGGATGGCCGAGCGGTCTAAGGCGCTACGTTCAGGTCGTAGTCTACTCTGTAGGCGTGGGTTCGTATCCCACTCCTGACATTTTTTTATGTTATGATTTGCAGTTCGCTAATTTTGCCTCCAAATTTAATTTTCTGTTTACACTTCGCATATTCTACAAGCGAGTCAGGATGGCCGAAGGGTCTAAGGCGCTACGTTCAGGTCGTTGTCTACTCTGTAGGCGTGGGTTCGAATCCCACTCCTGACATTTTTTTATGTTGTGATTTGCATTTCGGAAATGTTGCCTCAAAATTTAATTTAATTAACGTTTAGGTCGTAGTGTACTCTGTAGGCGTGGATTCAAATCCCACTCCTGACATTTTTTTATGTTGTGATTTGCATTTCGGTAATTTTGCCTCAAAATTCAATGTTCTGTTTACACTTCGCAAATTCTACAAGCGAGTCAGGATGGCCGAGCAGTCCAAGGCGCTACGTTCAGGTCGTAGTCTACTCTGTAGGCGTGGGTTCGAATCGCACTCCTGACATTTTTTTATGTTGTGATTTGCATTTCGGTAATTTTGCCTCAAAATTCAATTTTCTGTTTACACTTCGCACATTTTACAAGCGAGTCAGGATGGCCGAGCGGTCTAAGGCGCTACGTTCAGGTCGTAGTCTACTCTGTAGGCGTGGGTTCGAATCCCACTCCTGACATTTTTTTATGTTATGATTTGCATTTCGGTAATTTTGCCTCAAAATTTAATTTTCTGTTCACACTTCGCACATTCTACAAGCGAGTCAGGTTGGCCGAGCGGTCTAAGGCGCTACGTTCAGGTCGTAGTCTACTCTGTAGGCGTGGGTTCGAATCCCACTCCTGACATTTTTTTATGTTGTGATTTGCATTTTGGAAATGTTGCCTCAAAATTTAATTTAATTAACGTTTAGGTCGTTGTCTACTCTGTAGGCGTGGGTTCAAATCCCACTCCTGACATTTTTTTATGTTGTGATTTGCATTTCGGTAATTTTGCCTCAAAATTCAATTTTCTGTTTACACTTCGCATATTCTACAAGCGAGTCAGGATGGCCGAGCGGTCCAAGGCGCTACGTTCAGGTCGTAGTCTACTCTGTAGGCGTGGGTTCGAATCCCACTCCTGACATTTTTTTATGTTGTGATTTGCATTTCGGTAATTTTGCCTCAAAATTCAATTTTATGTTTACACTTCGCACATTCTACAAGCGAATCAGGATGGCCGAGCGGTCTAAGGCGCTACGTTAAGGTCGTAGTCTACTCTGTAGGCGTGGGTTCGAATCCCACTTCTGACATTTTTTTATGTTATGATTTGCATTTCGGTAATTTTGCCTCAAAATTTAATTTTCTGTTTACACTTCCCACATTCTACAAGCGAGTCAGGATGGCCGAGCGGTCTAAGGCGCTACGTTCAGGTCGTAGTCTACTCTGTAGGCGTGGGTTCGTATCCCACTCCTGACATTTTTTTATGTTATGATTTGCATTTCGCTAATTTTGCCTCCAAATTTAATTTTCTGTTTACACTTCGCATATTCTACAAGCGAGTCAGGATGGCCGAAGGGTCTAAGGCGCTACGTTCAGGTCGTTGTCTACTCTGTAGGCGTGGGTTCGAATCCCACTCCTGACATTTTTTTATGTTGTGATTTGCATTTCGGAAATGTTGCCTCAAAATTTAATTTAATTAACGTTTAGGTCGTAGTGTACTCTGTAGGCGTGGATTCAAATCCCACTCCTGACATTTTTTTATGTTGTGATTTGCATTTCGGTAATTTTGCCTCAAAATTCAATGTTCTGTTTACACTTCGCAAATTCTACAAGCGAGTCAGGATGGCCGAGCGGTCCAAGGCGCTACGTTCAGGTCGTAGTCTACTCTGTAGGCGTGGGTTCGAATCGCACTCCTGACATTTTTTTATGTTGTGATTTGCATTTCGGTAATTTTGCCTCAAAATTTAATTTTCTGTTTACACTTCGCACATTTTACAAGCGAGTCAGGATGGCCGAGCGGTCTAAGGCGCTACGTTCAGGTCGTAGTCTACTCTGTAGGCGTGGGTTCGAATCCCACTCCTGACATTTTTTTATGTTATGATTTGCATTTCGGTAATTTTGCCTCAAAATTTAATTTTCTGTTCACACTTCGCACATTCTACAAGCGAGTCAGGTTGGCCGAGCGGTCTAAGGCGCTACGTTCAGGTCGTAGTCTACTCTGTAGGCGTGGGTTCGAATCCCACTCCTGACATTTTTTTATGTTGTGATTTGCATTTTGGAAATGTTGCCTCAAAATTTAATTTAATTAACGTTTAGGTCGTTGTCTACTCTGTAGGCGTGGGTTCAAATCCCACTCCTGACATTTTTTCATGTTGTGATTTGCATTTCGGTAATTTTGCCTCAAAATTCAATTTTCTGTTTACACTTCGCATATTCTACAAGCGAGTCAGGATGGCCGAGCGGTCCAAGGCGCTACGTTCAGGTCGTAGTCTACTCTGTAGGCGTGGGTTCGAATCCCACTCCTGACATTTTTTTATGTTGTGATTTGCATTTCGGTAATTTTGCCTCAAAATTCAATTTTATGTTTACACTTCGCACATTCTACAAGCGAATCAGGATGGCCGAGCGGTCTAAGGCGCTACGTTAAGGTCGTAGTCTACTCTGTAGGCGTGGGTTCGAATCCCACTCCTGACATTTTTTTATGTTATGATTTGCATTTCGGTAATTTTGCCTCAAAATTTAATTTTCTGTTTACACTTCCCACATTCTACAAGCGAGTCAGGATGGCCGAGCGGCCTAAGGCGCTACGTTCAGGTCGTAGTCTACTCTGTAGGCGTGGGTTCGAATCCCACTCCTGACATTTTTTTATGTTGTGATTTGCATTTCGGAAATGTTGCCTCAAAATTTAATTTAATTAAAGTTTAGGTCGTAGTCTACTCTGTAGGCGTTGGTTCAAATCCCACTCCTGACATTTTTTTATGTTGTGATTTGTATTTCGGTAATTTTGCCTCAAAATTCAATTTTCTGTTTACACTTCGCATATTCTACAAGCGAGTCAGGATGGCCGAGCGGTCCAAGGCGCTACGTTCAGGTCGTAGTCTACTCTGTAGGCGTGGGTTCGAATCCCACTCCTGACATTTTTGTATGTTGTGATTTGCATTTCGGTAATTTTGCCTCAAAATTCAATTTTATGTTTACACTTCGCACATTCTACAAGCGAGTCAGGATGACCGAGCGGTCTAAGGCGCTACGTTCAGGTCGTAGTCTACTCTGTAGGCGTGGGTTCGAATCCCAATCCTGACATTTTTGTATGTTATAATTTGCATTTCGGTAATTTTGCCTCCAAATTTAATTTTCTGTTTACACTTCGCATATTCTACAAGCGAGTCAGGATGGCCGAGCGGTCTAAGGCGCTACGTTCAGGTCGTTGTCTACTCTGTAGGCTTGGGTTCGAATCCCACTCCTGACATTTTTTTATGTTGTGCTTTGCATTTCGGAAATGTTGCCTCAAAATTTAATTTAATTAACGTTTAGGTCGTAGTGTACTCTGTAGGCGTGGATTCAAATCCCACTCCTGACATTTTTTTATGTTGTGATTTGCATTTCGGTAATTATGCCTCAAAATTCAATTTTCTGTTTACACTTCGCATATTCTACAAGCGAGTCAGGATGGCCGAGCGGTCCAAGGCGCTACGTTCAGGTCGTAGTCTACTCTGTAGGCGTGGGTTCGAATCCCACTCCTGACATTTGTTTATGTTGTGATTTGCATTTCGGTAATTTTGCCTCAAAATTCAATTTTCTGTTTACACTTCGCACATTTTACAAGCGAGTCAGGATGGCCGAGCGGTCTAAGGCGCTACGTTCAGGTCGTAGTCTACTCTGTAGGCGTGGGTTCGAATCCCACTCCTGACATTTTTTTATGTTGTGATTTGCATTTTGGAAATGTTGCCTCAAAATTTAATTTAATTAACGTTTAGGTCGTAGTCTACTCTGTAGGCGTAGGTTCGAATCCCACTCCTGACATTTCTTTGCATTTCGGTTATTTTGCCTCAAAATTCCATTTTTTGTTTACACTTCGCATATTCTACAAGCGAGTCAGGATGGCCGAGCGGTCCAAGGCGCTACGTTCAGGTCGTAGTCTACTCTTTAGCCGTGGGTTCAAATCCCACTCCTGACATTTTTTTATGTTGTGATTTGCATTTCGGTAATTTTGCCTCAAAATTCAATTTTCTGTTTACACTTCGCATATTCTACAAGCGAGTCAGGATGGCCGAGCGGTCCAAGGCGCTACGTTCAGGTTGTAGTCTACTCTGTAGGCGTGGGTTCGAATCCCACTCCTGACATTTTTTTATGTTGTGATTTGCATTTCGGTAATTTTGCCTCAAAATTCAATTTTCTGTTTACACTTCGCACATTCTACAAGCGAGTCAGGATGGCCGAGCGGTCTAAGGCGCTACGTTAAGGTCGTAGTCTACTCTGTAGGCGTGGGTTCGAATCCCACTCCTGACATTTTTTTATGTTGTGATTTGCATTTCGGTAATTTTGCCTAAAAATGTAATTTTCTGTTTACACTTCGCACATTCTACAAGCGAGTCAGGATGCCCGAGCGGTCTAAGGCGCTACGTTCAGGTCGTAGTCTACTCTGTAGGCGTGGGTTCGAATCCCACTCCTGACATTTTTTTATGTTGTGATTTGCATTTCGGAAATGTTGCCTCAAATTTTAATTTAATTAAAGCTTAGGTCGTAGTCTACTCTGTAGGCGTTGGTTCAAATCCCACTCCTGACATTTTTTTATGTTGTGATTTTTATTTCGGTAATTTTGCCTCAAAATTCAATTTTCTGTTTACACTTCGCATATTCTACAAGCGAGTCAGGATGGCCGAGCGGTCTAAGGCGCTACGTTCAGGTCGTAGTCTACTCTGTAGGCGTAGGTTCGAATCCCACTCCTGACATTTCTTTGCATTTCGGTTATTTTGCCTCAAAATTCCATTTTCTGTTTACACTTTGCATATTCTACAAGCGAGTCAGGATGGCCGAGCGGTCCAAGGCGCTACGTTCAGGTCGTAGTCTACTCTTTAGCCGTGGGTTCAAATCCCACTCCTGACATTTTTTTATGTTGTGATTTGCATTTCGGTAATTTTGCCTCAAAATTCAATTTTCTGTTTACACTTCGCATATTCTACAAGCGAGTCAGGATGGCCGAGCGGTCCAAGGCGCTACGTTCAGGTCGTAGTCTACTCTGTAGGCGTGGGTTCGAATCCCACTCCTGACATTTTTTTATGTTGTGATTTGCATTTCGGTAATTTTGCCTCAAAATTCAATTTTCTGTTTACACTTCGCACATTCTACAAGCGAGTCAGGATGGCCGAGCGGTCTAAGGCGCTACGTTAAGGTCGTAGTCTACTCTGTAGGCGTGGGTTCGAATCCCACTCCTGACATTTTTTTATGTTGTGATTTGCATTTCGGTAATTTTGCCTAAAAATTTAATTTTCTGTTTACACTTCGCACATTCTACAAGCGAGTCAGGATGCCCGAGCGGTCTAAGGCGCTACGTTCAGGTCGTAGTCTACTCTGTAGGCGTGGGTTCGAATCCCACTCCTGACATTTTGTTATGTTGTGATTTGCATTTCGGAAATGTTGCCTCAAATTTTAATTTAATTAAAGCTTAGGTCGTAGTCTACTCTGTAGGCGTTGGTTCAAATCCCACTCCTGACATTTTTTTATGTTGTGATTTTTATTTCGGTAATTTTGCCTCAAAATTAAATTTTCTGTTTACACTTCGCATATTCTACAAGCGAGTCAGGATGGCCGAGCGGTCTAAGGCGCTACGTTCAGGACGTAGTCTACTCTGTAGGCGTAGGTTCGAATCCCACTCCTGACATTTCTTTGCATTTCGGTTATTTTGCCTCAAAATTCCATTTTCTGTTTACACTTTGCATATTCTACAAGCGAGTCAGGATGGCCGAGCGGTCCAAGGCGCTACGTTCAGGTCGTAGTCTACTCTGTAGGTGTGGGTTCGAATCCCACTCCTGACATTTTTTTATGTTGTGATTTGCATTTCGGTAATTTTGCCTCAAAATTCAATTTTATGTTTACACTTCGCACATTCTACAAGCGAGTCAGGATGGCCGAGCGGTCTAAGGCGCTACGTTCAGGTCGTAGTCTACTCTGTAGGCGTGGGTTCGAATCCCACTCCTGACATTTTTGTATGTTATGATTTGCATTTCGGTAATTTTGCCTCCAAATTTAATTTTCTGTTTACACTTCGCATATTCTACAAGCGAGTCAGGATGGCCGAGCGGTCTAAGGCGCTACGTTCAGGTCGTAGTCTACTCTGTAGGCGTGGGTTCGAATCCCACTCCTGACATTTTTTTATGTTGTGATTTGCATTTCGGTAATTTTGCCTAAAAATTTAATTTTCTGTTTACACTTCGCACATTCTACAAGCGAGTCAGGATGCCCGAGCGGTCTAAGGCGCTACGTTCAGGTCGTAGTCTACTCTGTAGGCGTGGGTTCGAATCCCACTCCTGACATTTTTTTATGTTCTGATTTGCATTTCGGAAATGTTGCCTCAAATTTTAATTTAATTAAAGTTTAGGTCGTAGTCTACTCTGTAGGCGTTGGTTCAAATCCCACTCCTGACATTTTTTTATGTTGTGATTTTTATTTCGGTAATTTTGCCTCAAAATTCAATTTTCTGTTTACACTTCGCATATTCTACAAGCGAGTCAGGATGGCCGAGCGGTCTAAGGCGCTACGTTCAGGTCGTAGTCTACTCTGTAGGCGTAGGTTCGAATCCCACTCCTGACATTTCTTTGCATTTCGGTTATTTTGCCTCAAAATTCCATTTTCTGTTTACACTTTGCATATTCTACAAGCGAGTCAGGATGGCCGAGCGGTCCAAGGCGCTACGTTCAGGTCGTAGTCTACTCTGTAGGCGTGGGTTCGAATCCCACTCCTGACATTTTTTTATGTTGTGATTTGCATTTCGGTAATTTTGCCTCAAAATTCAATTTTATGTTTACACTTCGCACATTCTACAAGCGAGTCAGGATGGCCGAGCGGTCTAAGGCGCTACGTTCAGGTCGTAGTCTACTCTGTAGGCGTGGGTTCGAATCCCACTCCTGACATTTTTGTATGTTATGATTTGCATTTCGGTAATTTTGCCTCCAAATTTAATTTTCTGTTTACACTTCGCATATTCTACAACGAGTCAGGATGGCCGAGCGGTCTAAGGCGCTACGTTCAGGTCGTTGTCTACTCTGTAGGCTTGGGTTCGAATCCCACTCCTCACATTTTTTTATGTTGTGATTTGCATTTCGGAAATGTTGCCTCAAAATTTAATTTAATTAACGTTTAGGTCGTAGTGTACTCTGTAGGCGTGGATTCAAATCCCACTCCTGACATCTTTTTATGTTGTGATTTGCATTTCGGTAATTTTGCCTCAAAATTCAATTTTCTGTTTACACTTCGCATATTCTACAAGCGAGTCAGGATGGCCGAGCGGTCCAAGGCGCTACGTTCAGGTCGTAGTCTACTCTGTAGGCGTGGGTTCGAATCCCACTCCTGACATTTGTTTATGTTGTGATTTGCATTTCGGTAATTTTGCCTCAAAATTCAATTTTCTGTTTACACTTCGCACATTTTACAAGCGAGTCAGGATGGCCGAGCGGTCTAAGGCGCTACGTTCAGGTCGTAGTCTACTCTGTAGGCGTGGGTTCGAATCCCACTCCTGACATTTTTTTATGTTATGATTTGCATTTCGGTAATTTTGCCTCAAAATTTAATTTTCTGTTCACACTTCGCACATTCTACAAGCGAGTCAGGATGGCCGAGCGGTCTAAGGCGCTACGTTCAGGTCGTAGTCTACTCTATAGGCGTGGGTTCGAATCCCACTCCTGACATTTTTTTATGTTGTGATTTGCATTTTGGAAATGTTGCCTCAAAATTTAATTTAATTAAAGTTTAGGTCGTAGTCTACTCTGTAGGCGTGGGTTCGAATCCCACTCCTGACATTTTTTTATGTTGTGATTTGCATTTCGGTAATTTTGCCTAAAAATTAAATTTTCTGTTTACACTTCGCACATTCTACAAGCGAGTCAGGATGGCCGAGCGGTCTAAGGCGCTACGTTCAGGTCGTAGTCTACTCTGTAGGCGTGGGTTCGAATCCCACTCCAGACATTTTTTTATGTTGTGATTTGCATTTCGGAAATGTTGCCTCAAATTTTAATTTAATTAAAGTTTAGGTCGTAGTCTACTCTGTAGGCGTTGGTTCAAATCCCACTCCTGACATTTTTTTATGTTGTGATTTTTATTTCGGTAATTTTGCCTCAAAATTCAATTTTCTGTTTACACTTCGCATATTCTACAAGCGAGTCAGGATGGCCGAGCGGTCTAAGGCGCTACGTTCAGGTCGTAGTCTACTCTGTAGGCGTTGGTTCGAATCCAACTCCTGACATTTCTTTGCATTTCGGTTATTTTGCCTCAAAATTCCATTTTCTGTTTACACTTTGCATATTCTACAAGCGAGTCAGGATGGCCGAACGGTCCAAGGCGCTACGTTCAGGTCATAGTCTGCTCTGTAGGCGTGGGTTCGAATCCCACTCCTGACATTTTTTTTATGTTGTGATTTGCATTTCGGTAATTTTGCCTAAAAATTAAATTTTCTGTTTACACTTCGCACATTCTACAAGCGAGTCAGGATGGCCGAGCGGTCTAAGGCGCTACGTTCAGGTCGTGGTCTACTCTGTAGGCGTGGGTTCGAATCCCACTCCAGACATTTTTTTATGTTGTGATTTGCATTTCGGAAATGTTGCCTCAAATTTTAATTTAATTAAAGTTTAGGTCGTAGTCTACTCTGTAGGCGTTGGTTCAAATCCCACTCCTGAGATTTTTTTATGTTGTGATTTTTATTTCGGTAATTTTGCCTCAAAATTCAATTTTCTGTTTACACTTCGCATATTCTACAAGCGAGTCAGATGGCCGAGCGGTCTAAAGCGCTACGTTCAGGTCGTAGTCTACTCTGTAGGCGTTGGTTCGAATCCCACTTCTGACATTTCTTTGCATTTCGGTTATTTTGCCTCAAAATTCCATTTTCTGTTTACACTTTGCATATTCTACAAGCGAGTCAGGATGGCCGAGCGGTCCAAGGCGCTACGTTCAGGTCATAGTCTACTCTGTAGGCGTGGGTTCGAATCCCACTCCTGACATTTTTTTTATGTTGTGATTTGCATTTCGGAAATGTTGCCTCAAAATTTAATTTAATTAACGTTTAGGTCGTAGTCTACTCTGTAGGCGTTGGTTCAAATCCCACTCCTGACATTTTTTTATGTTGTGATTTGCATTTCGGTAATTTTGCCTAAAAATTCAATTTTCTGTTTACACTTCGCATATTCTACAAGCGAGTCAGGATGGCCGAGCGGTCTAAGGCGCTACGTTCAGGTCGTAGTCTACTCTGTAGGCGTGGGTTCGAATCCCACTCCTGACATGTTTTTATGTTATGATTTGCATTTCGCTAATTTTGCCTCCAAATTTAATTTTCTGTTTACACTTCGCATATTCTACAAGCGAGTCAGGATGGCCGAGTGGTCTAAGGCGCTACGTTCAGGTCGTTGTCTACTCTGTAGGCGTGGGTTCGAATCCCACTCCTGACATTTTTTTATGTTGTGATTTGCATTTCGGAAATGTTGCCTCAAAATTTAATTTAATTAACGTTTAGGTCGTAGTGTACTCTGTAGGCGTGGATTCAAATCCCACTCCTGACATTTTTTTATGTTGTGATTTGCATTTCGGTAATTTTGCCTCAAAATTCAATTTTCTGTTTACACTTCGCATATTCTACAAGCGAGTCAGGATGGCCGAGCGGTCCAAGGCGCTACGTTCAGGTCGTAGTCTACTCTGTAGGCGTGGGTTCGAATCGCACTCCTGACATTTTTTTATGTTGTGATTTGCATTTCGGTAATTTTGCCTCAAAATTCAATTTTCTGTTTACACTTCGCACATTTTACAAGCGAGTCAGGATGGCCGAGCGGTCTAAGGCGCTACGTTCAGGTCGTAGTCTACTCTGTAGGCGTGGGTTCGAATCCCACTCCTGACATTTTTTTATGTTATGATTTGCATTTCGGTAATTTTGCCTCAAAATTTAATTTTCTGTTCACACTTCGCACATTCTACAAGCGAGTCAGGTTGGCCGAGCGGTCTAAGGCGCTACGTTCAGGTCGTAAGTCTACTCTGTAGGCGTAGGTTCGAATCCCACTCCTGACATTTTTTTATGTTGTGATTTGCATTTTGGAAATGTTGCCTCAAAATTTTATTTAATTAACGTTTAGGTCGTAGTCTACTCTGTAGGCGTGGGTTCAAATCCCACTCCTGACTTTTTTTTATGTTGTGATTTGCATTTCGGTAATTTTGCCTCAAAATTCCATTTTCTGTTTACACTTCGCATATTCTACAAGCGAGTCAGGATGGCCGAGCGGTCCAAGGCGCTACGTTCAGGTCGTAGTCTACTCTGTAGGCGTGGGTTCGAATCCCACTCCTGACATTTTTTTATGTTGTGATTTGCATTTCGGTAATTTTGCCTCAAAATTCAATTTTATGTTTACACTTCGCACATTCTACAAGCGAATCAGGATGGCCGAGCGGTCTAAGGCGCTACGTTAAGGTCGTAGTCTACTCTGTAGGCGTGGTTTCGAATCCCACTCCTGACATTTTTTTATGTTATGATTTGCATTTCGGTAATTTTGCCTCAAAATTTAATTTTCTGTTTACACTTCGCACATTCTACAAGCGAGTCAGGATGGCCGAGCGGTCTAAGGCGCTACGTTCAGGTCGTAGTCTACTCTGTAGGCGTGGGTTCGAATCCCACTCCTGACATTTTTTTATGTTGTGATTTGCATTTCGGAAATGTTGCCTCAAAATTTAATTTAATTAAAGTTTAGGTCGTAGTCTACTCTGTAGGCGTTGGTTCAAATCCCACTCCTGACATTTTTTTATGTTGTGATTTGTATTTCGGTAATTTTGCCTCAAAATTCAATTTTCTGTTTACACTTTGCATATTCTACAAGCGAGTCAGGATGGCCGAGCGGTCCAAGGCGCTACGTTCAGGTCATAGTCTACTCTGTAGGCGTGGGTTCGAATCCCACTCCTGACATTTTTTTTATGTTGTGATTTGCATTTCGGAAATGTTGCCTCAAAATTTAATTTAATTAACGTTTAGGTCGTAGTCTACTCTGTAGGCGTTGGTTCAAATCCCACTCCTGACATTTTTTTATGTTATGATTTGCATTTCGGTAATTTTGCCTCAAAATTTAATTTTCTGTTTACACTTCGCATATTCTACAAGCGAGTCAGGATGGCCGAGCGGTCTAAGGCGCTACGTTCAGGTCGTAGTCTACTCTGTAGGCGTGGGTTCGAATCCCACTGCTGACATTTTTTTATGTTATGATTTGCATTTCGGTAATTTTGCCTCAAAATTTAATTTTCTGTTTACACTTCGCACATTCTACAAGCGAGTCAGGATGGCCGAGCGGTCTAAGGCGCTACGTTCAGGTCGTAGTCTACTCTGTAGGCGTGGGTTCGAATCCCACTCCTGACATTTTTTTATGTTGTGATTTGCATTTCGGAAATGTTGCCTCAAAATTTAATTTAATTAAAGTTTAGGTCGTAGTCTACTCTGTAGGCGTTGGTTCAAATCCCACTCCTGACATTTTTTTATGTTGTGATTTGTATTTCGGTAATTTTGCCTCAAAATTCAATTTTCTGTTTACACTTTGCATATTCTACAAGCGAGTCAGGATGGCCGAGCGGTCCAAGGCGCTACGTTCAGGTCATAGTCTACTCTGTAGGCGTGGGTTCGAATCCCACTCCTGACATTTTTTTTATGTTGTGATTTGCATTTCGGAAATGTTGCCTCAAAATTTAATTTAATTAACGTTTAGGTCGTAGTCTACTCTGTAGGCGTTGGTTCAAATCCCACTCCTGACATTTTTTTATGTTATGATTTGCATTTCGGTAATTTTGCCTCAAAATTTAATTTTCTGTTTACACTTCGCATATTCTACAAGCGAGTCAGGATGGCCGAGCGGTCTAAGGCGCTACGTTCAGGTCGTAGTCTACTCTGTAGGCGTGGGTTCGAATCCCACTGCTGACATTTTTTTATGTTATGATTTGCATTTCGGTAATTTTGCCTCAAAATTTAATTTTCTGTTTACACTTCGCATATTCTACAAGCGAGTCAGGATGGCCGAGCGGTCTAAGGCGCTACGTTCAGGTCGTAGTCTACTCTGTAGGCGTGGGTTCGAATCCCACTGCTGACATTTTTTTATGTTTTGATTTGCATTTCGCTAATTTTGACTCCAAATTTAATTTTCTGTTTACACTTCGCATATTCTACAAGCGAGTCAGGATGGCCGAGCGGTCTAAGGCGCTACGTTCAGGTCGTTGTCTACTCTGTAGGCGTGGGTTCGAATCCCACTCCTGACATTTTTTTATGTTGTGATTTGCATTTCGGAAATGTTGCCTCAAAATTTAATTTAATTAACGTTTAGGTCGTAGTGTACTCTGTAGGCGTGGATTCAAATCCCACTCCTGACATTTTTTTATGTTGTGATTTGCATTTCGGTAATTTTGCCTCAAAATTCAATTTTCTGTTTACACTTCGCATATTCTACAAGCGAGTCAGGATGGCCGAGCGGTCCAAGGCGCTACGTTCAGGTCGTAGTCTACTCTGTAGGCGTGGGTTCGAATCGCACTCCTGACATTTTTTTATGTTGTGATTTGCATTTCGGTAATTTTGCCTCAAAATTCAATTTTCTGTTTACACTTCGCACATTTTACAAGCGAGTCAGGATGGCCGAGCGGTCTAAGGCGCTACGTTCAGGTCGTAGTCTACTCTGTAGGCGTGGGTTCGAATCCTATCCTAACATTTTTTTATGTTGTGATTTGCATTTTGGAAATGTTGCCTCAAAATTTAATTTAATTAACGTTTAGGTCGTAGTCTACTCTGTAGGCGTGGGTTCAAATCCCACTCCTGACATTTTTTTATGTTGTGATTTGCATTTCGGTAATTTTGCCTCAAAATTCAATTTTCTGTTTACACTTCGCATATTCTACAAGCGAGTCAGGATGGCCGAGCGGTCCAAGGCGCTACGTTCAGGTCGTAGTCTACTCTGTAGGCGTGGGTTCGAATCCCACTCCTGACATTTTTTTATGTTGTGATTTGCATTTCGGTAATTTTGCCTCAAAATTCAATTTTATGTTTACACTTCGCACATTCTACAAGCGAATCAGGATGGCCGAGCGGTCTAAGGCGCTACGTTAAGGTCGTAGTCTACTCTGTAGGCGTGGGTTCGAATCCCACTCCTGACATTTTTTTATGTTATGATTTGCATTTCGGTAATTTTGCCTCAAAATTTAATTTTCTGTTTACACTTCGCACATTCTACAAGCGAGTCAGGATGGCCGAGCGGTCTAAGGCGCTACGTTCAGGTCGTAGTCTACTCTGTAGGCGTGGGTTCGAATCTCACTCCTGACATTTTTTTATGTTGTGATTTGCATTTCGGAAATGTTGCCTCAAAATTTAATTTAATTAAAGTTTAGGTCGTAGTCTACTCTGTAGGCGTTGGTTCAAATCCCACTCCTGACATTTTTTTATGTTGTGATTTGCATTTCGGTAATTTTGCCTAAAAATTCAATTTTCTGTTTACACTTCGCATATTCTACAAGCGAGTCAGGATGGCCGAGCGGTCTAAGGCGCTACGTTCAGGTCGTAGTCTACTCTGTAGGCGTGGGTTCGAATCCCACTTCTGACATCTTTTTATGTTATGATTTGCATTTCGCTAATTTTGCCTCCAAATTTAATTTTCTGTTTACACTTCGCATATTCTACAAGCGAGTCAGGATGGCCGAGCGGTCTAAGGCGCTACGTTCAGGTCGTTGTCTACTCTGTAGGCGTGGGTTCGAATCCCACTCCTGACATTTTTTTATGTTGTGATTTGCATTTCGGAAATGTTGCCTCAAAATTTAATTTAATTAACGTTTATGTCGTAGTGTACTCTGTAGGCGTGGATTCAAATCCCACTCCTGACATTTTTTTATGTTGTGATTTGCATTTCGGTAATTTTGCCTCAAAATTCAATTTTCAGTTTACACTTCGCATATTCTACAAGCGAGTCAGGATGGCCGAGCGGTCCAAGGCGCTACGTTCAGGTCGTAGTCTACTCTGTAGGCGTGGGTTCGAATCGCACTCCTGACATTTTTTTATGTTGTGATTTGCATTTCGGAAATTTTGACTCAAAATTAAATTTTCTGTTTACACTTCGCACATTTTACAAGCGAGTCAGGATGGCCGAGCGGTCTAAGGCGCTACGTTCAGGTCGTGGTCTACTCTGTAGGCGTGGGTTCGAATCCCACTCCTAACATTTTTTTATGTTGTGATTTGCATTTCGGTAATTTTGCCTCAAAATTCAATTTTCTGTTTACACTTCGCATATTCTATAAGCGAGTCAGGATGGCCGAGCGGTCCAAGGCGCTACGTTCAGGTCGTAGTCTACTCTGTAGGCGTGGGTTCGAATCCCACTCCTGACATTTTTTTATGTTGTGATTTGCATTTCGGTAATTTTGCCTCAAAATTCAATTTTATGTTTACACTTCGCACGTTCTACAAGCGAATCAGGATGGCTGAGCGGTCTAAGGCGCTACGTTAAGGTCGTAGTCTACTCTGTAGGCGTGGGTTCGAATCCCACTCCTGACATTTTTTTATGTTATGATTTGCATTTCGGTAATTTTGCCTCAAAATTTAATTTTCTGTTTACACTTCGCACATTCTACAAGCGAGTCAGGATGGCCGAGCGGTCTAAGGCGCTACGTTCAGGTCGTAGTCTACTCTGTAGGCGTGGGTTCGAATCCCACTCCTGACATTTTTTTATGTTGTGATTTGCATTTCGGAAATGTTGCCTCAAAATTTAATTTAATTAAAGTTTAGGTCGTAGTCTACTCTGTAGGCGTTGGTTCAAATCCCACTCCTGACATTTTTTTATGTTGTGATTTGCATTTCGGTAATTTTGCCTCAAAATTCAATTTTCTGTTTACACTTCGCATATTCTACAAGCGAGTCAGGATGGCCGAGCGGTCCAAGGCGCTACGTTTAGGTCGTAGTCTTCTCTGTAGGCGTGTGTTCGAATCCCACTCCTGACATTTCTTTGCATTTCGGTTATTTTGCCTCAAAATTCCATTTTCTGTTTACACTTTGCATATTCTACAAGCGAGTCAGGATGGCCGAGCGGTCCAAGGCGCTACATTCAGGTCGTAGTCTACTCTGTAGCCGTGGGTTCAAATCCCACTCCTGACATTTTTTTATGTTGTGATTTGCATTTCGGTAATTTTGCCTCAAAATTCAATTTTCTGTTTACACTTCGCATATTCTACAAGCGAGTCAGGATGGCCTAGCGGTCCAAGGCGCTACGTTCAGGTCGTAGTCTACTCTGTGGGCGTGGGTTCGAATCCCACTCCTGACATTTGTTATGTTGTGATTTACATTTCGGTAATTTTGCCTCAAAATTTAATGTTCTGTTCACACTTCGCACATTCTACAAGCGAGTCAGGATGGCCGAGCGGTCTAAGGCGCTACGTTCAGGTCGTAGTCTACTCTATAGGCGTGGGTTCGAATCCCACTCCTGACATTTTTTTATGTTGTGATTTGCATTTCGGAAAAGTTGCCTCAAATTTTAATTTAATTAAAGTTTAGGTCGTAGTCTACTCTGTAGGCGTTGGTTCAAATCCCACTCCTGACATTTTTTTATGTTGTGATTTGTATTTCGGTAATTTTGCCTCAAAATTCAATTTTCTGTTTACACTTCGCATATTCTACAAGCGAGTCAGGATGGCCGAGCGGTCCAAGGCGCTACGTTCAGGTCGTAGTCTACCCTGTAGGCGTGGGTTCGAATCCCACTCCTGACATTTTTTTGGTTGTGATTTGCATTTCGGTAATTTTGCCTCAAAATTCAATTTTATGTTTACACTTCGCACATTCTACAAGCGAGTCAGGATGGCCGAGCGGTCTAAGGCGCTACGTTCAGGTCGTAGTCTATTCTGTAGGCGTGGGTTCGAATCCCACTCCTGACATTTTTTTATGTTATGATTTGCATTTCGGTAATTTTGCCTCAAAATTTAATTTTCTGTTTACACTTCGCACATTCTACAAGCGAGTCAGGATGGCCGAGCGGTCTAAGGCGCTACGTTCAGGTCGTAGTCTACTCTGTAGGCGTAGGTTCGAATCCTACTCCTGACATTTCTTTGCATTTCGGTTATTTTGCCTCAAAATTCCATTTTCTGTTTACACTTCGCATATTCTACAAGCGAGTCAGGATGGCCGAGCGGTCCAAGGCGCTACGTTCAGGTCGTAGTCTACTCTGTAGCCGTGGGTTCAAATCCCACTCCTGACATTTTTTTATGTTGTGATTTGCATTTCGGTAATTTTGCCTCAAAATTCAATTTTCTGTTTACACTTCGCATATTCTACAAGCGAGTCAGGATGGCCGAGCGGTCCAAGGCGCTACGTTCAGGTCGTAGTCTACTTTGTAGGCGTGGGTTCGAATCCCACTCCTGACATTTTTTTATGTTATGATTTGCATTTCGGCAATTTTGCCTCAAAATTCAATTTTCTGTTCACACTTCGCATATTTTACAAGCGAGTCAGGATGGCCGAGCGGTCCAAGGCGCTACGTTCAGGTCGTAGTCTACTCTGTAGGCGTGGGTTCGAATCCCACTCCTGACATTTTTTGTATGTTGTGATTTGCATTTCGGTAATTTTGCCTCAAAATTCGATTTTATGTTTACACTTCGCACATTCTACAAGCGAGTCAGGATGGCCGAGCGGTCTAAGGCGCTACGTTCAGGTCGTAGTCTACTCTGTAGGCGTGGGTTCGAATCCCACTCCTGACATTTTTGTATGTTATGATTTGCATTTCGGTAATTTTGCCTCAAAATTTAATTTTCTGTTTACACTTCGCACATTCTACAAGCGAGTCAGGATGGCCGAGCGGTTTAAGGCGCTACGTTCAGGTCGTAGTCTACTCTGTAGGCGTAGGTTCGAATCCCACTCCTGACATTTCTTTGCATTTCGGTTATTTTGCCTCATAATTCCATTTTCTGTTTACACTTCGCATATTCTACAAGCGAGTCAGGATGGCCGAGCGGTCCAAGGCGCTACGTTCAGGTCGTAGTCTACTCTGTAGCCGTTGGTTCAAATCCCACTCCTGACATTTTTTTATGTTGTGATTTGCATTTCGGTAATTTTGCCTCAAAATTCAATTTTCTGTTTACACTTCGCATATTCTACAAGCGAGTCAGGATGGCCGAGCGGTCCAAGGCGCTACGTTCAGGTCGTAGTCTACTCTGTAGGCGTGGGTTCGAATCCCACTCCTGACATTTGTTATGTTGTGATTTGCATTTCGGTAATTTTGCCTCAAAATTCAATTTTATGTTTACACTTCGCACATTCTACAAGCGAGTCAGGATGGCCGAGCGGTCTAAGGCGCTACGTTCAGGTCATAGTCTACTCTGTAGGCGTGGGTTCGAATCCCACTCCTGACATTTTTTTTATGTTGTGATTTGCATTTCGGAAATGTTGCCTCAAAATTTAATTTAATTAACGTTTAGGTCGTAGTCTACTCTGTAGGCGTTGGTTCAAATCCCACTCCTAACATTTTTTTATGTTGTGATTTGCATTTCGGTAATTTTGCCTAAACATTTAATTTTCTGTTTACACTTCGCATATTCTACAAGCGAGTCAGGATGGCCGAGCGGTCCAAGGCGCTACGTTCAGGTCGTAGTCTACTCTGTAGGCGTGGGTTCGAATCCCACTCCTGACATTTTTTTATGTGGTGATTTGCATTTCGGTAATTTTGCCTAAAAATTCAATTTTATGTTTACACTTCGCACATTCTACAAGCGAGTCAGGATGGCCGAGCGGTCTAAGGCGCTACGTTAAGGTCGTAGTCTACTCTGTAGGCGTGGGTTCGAATCCCACTCCTGACATTTTTTTATGTTATGATTTGCATTTCGGTAATTTTGCCTCAAAATTTAATTTTCTGTTTACACTTCGCACATTCTACAAGCGAGTCAGGATGGGCGAGCGGTCTAAGGCGCTACGTTCAGGTCGAAGTCTACTCTGTAGGCGTGGGTTCGAATCCCACTCCTGACATATGTTTATGTTGTGATTTGCATTTCGGTAATTTTGCCTCAAATTTCAATTTTATGTTTACACTTCGCATATTCTACAAGCGAGTCAGGATGGCCGAGCGGTCCAAGGCGCTACGTTCAGGTCGTAGTCTACTCTGTAGGCGTGGGTTCGAATCCCACTCCTGACATTTTTTTTATGTTGTGATTTGCATTTCGGAAATGTTGCCTCAAAATTTAATTTAATTAACGTTTAGGTCGTAGTCTACTCTGTAGGCGTTGGTTCAAATCCCACTCCTAACATTTTTTTATGTTGTGATTTGCATTTCGGTAATTTTGCCTAAACATTTAATTTTCTGTTTACACTTCGCATATTCTACAAGCGAGTCAGGATGGCCGAGCGGTCCAAGGCGCTACGTTCAGGTCGTAGTCTACTCTGTAGGCGTGGGTTCGAATCCCACTCCTGACATTTTTTTATGTGGTGATTTGCATTTCGGTAATTTTGCCTAAAAATTCAATTTTATGTTTACACTTCGCACATTCTACAAGCGAGTCAGGATGGCCGAGCGGTCTAAGGCGCTACGTTAAGGTCGTAGTCTACTCTGTAGGCGTGGGTTCGAATCCCACTCCTGACATTTTTTTATGTTATGATTTGCATTTCGGTAATTTTGCCTCAAAATTTAATTTTCTGTTTACACTTCGCACATTCTACAAGCGAGTCAGGATGGGCGAGCGGTCTAAGGCGCTACGTTCAGGTCGAAGTCTACTCTGTAGGCGTGGGTTCGAATCCCACTCCTGACATATGTTTATGTTGTGATTTGCATTTCGGTAATTTTGCCTCAAATTTCAATTTTATGTTTACACTTCGCATATTCTACAAGCGAGTCAGGATGGCCGAGCGGTCCAAGGCGCTACGTTCAGGTCGTAGTCTACTCTGTAGGCGTGGGTTCGAATCCCACTCCTGACATTTTTTTATGTTGTGATTTGCATTTCGGTAATTTTTCCTCAAAATTCAATTTTATGTTTACACTTCGCACATTCTACAAGCGAGTCAGGATGGCCGAGCGGTCTAAGGCGCTACGTTAAGGTCGTAGTCTACTCTGTAGGCGTGGTTTCGAATCCCACTCCTGACATTTTTTTATGTTATGATTTGCATTTCGGTAATTTTGCCTCAAAATTTAATTTTCTGTTTACCCTTCGCACATTCTACAAGCGAGTCAGGATGGCCGAGCGGTCTAAGGAGCTACGTTCAAGTCGTAGTCTACTCTGTAGGCGTGGGTTTGAATCCCACTCCTGACATTTTTTTATGTTGTGATTTGCATTTCGGAAATGTTGCCTCAAAATGTAATTTAATTAAAGTTTAGGTCGTAGTCTACTCTGTAGGCGTTGGTTCAAATCCCACTCCTGACATTTTTTTATGTTGTGATTTGTATTTCGGTAATTTTGCCTCAAAATTCAATTTTATGTTTACACTTCGCACATTCTACAATCGAGTCAGGATGGCCGAGCGGTCTAAGGCGCTACGTTCAGGTCGTAGTCTACTCTGTAGGCGTGGGATCGAATCCCACTCCTGACATTTTGTTATGTTATGATTTGCATTTCAGTAATTTTGCCTCAAAATTTAATTTTCTGTTTACACTTCGCACATTCTACAAGCGAGTCAGGATGGCCGAGCGGTCTAAGGCGCTACGTTCAGGTCTTAGTCTACTCTGTAGGCGTGGGTTCGAATCCCACTCCTGACATTTCTTTGCATTTCGGTTATTTTGCCTCAAAATTCAATTTTATGTTTACACTTCGCACATTCTACAAGCGAGTCAGGATGGCCGAGCGGTCTAAGGCGCTACGTTCAGGTCATAGTCTACTCTGTAGGCGTGGGTTCGAATCCCACTCCTGACATTTTTTTTATGTTGTGATTTGCATTTCGGAAATGTTGCCTCAAAATTTAATTTAATTAAAGTTTAGGTCGTAGTCTACTCTGTAGGCGTTGGTTCAAATCCCACTCCTGACATTTTTTTATGTTGTGATTTGTATTTCGGTAATTTTGCCTCAAAATTCAATTTTCTGTTTACACTTCGCCTATTCTACAAGCGAGTCAGGATGGCCGAGCGGTCCAAGGCGCTACGTTCAGGTCGTAGTCTACTCTGTAGGCGTGGGTTCGAATCCCACTCCTGACATTTGTTTATGTTGTGATTTGCATTTCGGTAATTTTTCCTCAAAATTCAATTTTATGTTTACACTTCGCACATTCTACAAGTGAGTCAGGATGGCCGAGCGGTCTAAGGCGCTATGTTCAGGTCGTAGTCTACTCTGTAGGCGTGGGTTCGAATCCCACTCCTGACATTTTTTTATGTTATGATTTGCATTTCGGTAATTTTGCCTCAACATTTAATTTTCTGTTTACACTTCGCACATTCTACAAGCGAGTCAGGATGGCCGAGCGGTCTAAGGCGCTACGTTCAGGTCGTAGTCTACTCTGTAGGCGTGGGTTCGAATCCCACTCCTGACATTTTTTTATGTTATGATTTGCATTTCGGTAATTTTGCCTCAAAATTTAATTTTCTGTTTACACTTCGCACATTCTACAAGCGAGTCAGGATGGCCGAGCGGTCTAAGGCGCTACGTTCAGGTCGTAGTCTACTCTGTAGGCGTGGGTTCGAATCCCACTCCTGACATTTTTTTATGTTGTGATTTGCATTTCGGAAATGTTGCCTCAAAATTTAATTTAATTAAAGTTTAGGTCGTAGTCTACTCTGTAGGCGTTGGTTCAAATCCCACTCCTGACATTTTTTTATGTTGTGATTTGTATTTCGGTAATTTTGCCTCAAAATTCAATTTTCTGTTTACACTTCGCATATTCTACAAGCGAGTCAGGATGGCCGAGCGGTCCAAGGCGCTACGTTCAGGTCGTATTCTACTCTGTAGGCGTGGGTTCGAATCCCACTCCTGACATTTGTTTATGTTGTGATTTGCATTTCGGTAATTTTTCCTCAAAATTCAATTTTATGTTTACACTTCGCATATTCTACAAGCGAGTCAGGATGGCCGAGCGGTCCAAGGCGCTACGTTCAGGCCGTAGTCTACTCTGTAGGCGTGGGTTCGAATCCCACTCCTGACATTTTTTTATGTTGTGATTTGCATTTCGGTAATTTTTCCTCAAAATTCAATTTTATGTTTACACTTCGCACATTCTACAAGCGAGTCAGGATGGCCGAGCGGTCTAAGGCGCTACGTTAAGGTCGTAGTCTACTCTGTAGGCGTGGGTTCGAATCCCACTCCTGACATTTTTTTATGTTATGATTTGCATTTCGGTAATTTTGCCTCAAAATTTAATTTTCTGTTTACCCTTCGCACATTCTACAAGCGAGTCAGGTTGGCCGAGCGGTCTAAGGCGCTACGTTCAGGTCGTAGTCTACTCTGTAGGCGTGGGTTTGAATCCCACTCCTGACATTTTTTTATGTTGTGATTTGCATTTCGGAAATGTTGCCTCAAAATGTAATTTAATTAAAGTTTAGGTCGTAGTCTACTCTGTAGGCGTTGGTTCAAATCCCACTCCTGAAACTTTTTTATGTTGTGATTTGTATTTCGGTAATTTTGCCTCAAAATTCAATTTTATGTTTACACTTCGCACATTCTACAATCGAGTCAAGATGGCCGAGCGGTCTAAGGCGCTACGTTCAGGTCGTAGTCTACTCTGTAGGCGTGGGTTCGAATCCCACTCCTGACATTTTGTTATGTTATGATTTGCATTTCAGTAATTTTGCCTCAAAATTTAATTTTCTGTTTACACTTCGCACATTCTACAAGCGAGTCAGGATGTCCGAGCGGTCTAAGGCGCTACGTTCAGGTCTTAGTCTACTCTGTAGGCGTGGGTTCGAATCCCACTCCTGACATTTTTTTATGTTGTGATTTGCATTTCGGTAATTTTTCCTCAAAATTCAATTTTATGTTTACACTTCGCACATTCTACAAGCGAGTCAGGATGGCCGAGCGGTCTAAGGCGCTACGTTAAATTCGTAGTCTACTCTGTAGGCGTGGGTTCGAATCCCACTCCTGACATTTTTTTATGTTATGATTTGCATTTCGGTAATTTTGCCTCAAAATTTAATTTTCTGTTTACCCTTCGCACATTCTACAAGCGAGTCAGGATGGCCGAGCGGTCTAAGGCGCTACGTTCAGGTCGTAGTCTACTCTGTAGGCGTGGGTTTGAATCCCACTCCTGACATTTTTTTATGTTGTGATTTGCATTTCGGAAATGTTGCCTCAAAATGTAATTTAATTAAAGTTTAGGTCGTAGTCTACTCTGTAGGCGTTGGTTCAAATCCCACTCCTGAAATTTTTTTATGTTGTGATTTGTATTTCGGTAATTTTGCCTCAAAATTCAATTTTATGTTTACACTTCGCACATTCTACAATCGAGTCAGGATGGCCGAGCGGTCTAAGGCGCTACGTTCAGGTCGTAGTCTACTCTGTAGGCGTGGGTTCGAATCCCACTCCTGACATTTTGTTATGTTATGATTTGCATTTCAGTAATTTTGCCTCAAAATTTAATTTTCTGTTTACACTTCGCACATTCTACAAGCGAGTCAGGATGGCCGAGCGGTCTAAGGCGCTACGTTCAGGTCTTAGTCTACTCTGTAGGCGTGGGTTCGAATCCCACTCCTGACATTTCTTTGCATTTCGGTTATTTTGCCTCAAAATTCAATTTTATGTTTACACTTCGCACATTCTACAATCGAGTCAGGATGGCCGAGCGGTCTAAGGCGCTACGTTCAGGTCATAGTCTACTCTGTAGGCGTGGGTTCGAATCCCACTCCTGACATTTTTTTTATGTTGTGATTTGCATTTCGGAAATGTTGCCTCAAAATTTAATTTAATTAACGTTTAGGTCGTAGTCTACTCTGTAGGCGTTGGTTCAAATCCCACTCCTAAAAATTTTTTATGTTGTGATTTGTATTTCGGTAATTTTGCCTCAAAATTCAATTTTATGTTTACACTTCGCACATTCTACAATCGAGTCAAGATGGCCGAGCGGTCTAAGGCGCTACGTTCAGGTCGTAGTCTACTCTGTAGGCGTGGGTTCGAATCCCACTCCTGACATTTTGTTATGTTATGATTTGCATTTCAGTAATTTTGCCTCAAAATTTAATTTTCTGTTTACACTTCGCACATTCTACAAGCGAGTCAGGATGTCCGAGCGGTCTAAGGCGCTACGTTCAGGTCTTAGTCTACTCTGTAGGCGTGGGTTCGAATCCCACTCCTGACATTTTTTTATGTTGTGATTTGCATTTCGGTAATTTTTCCTCAAAATTCAATTTTATGTTTACACTTCGCACATTCTACAAGCGAGTCAGGATGGCCGAGCGGTCTAAGGCGCTACGTTAAGGTCGTAGTCTACTCTGTAGGCGTGGGTTCGAATCCCACTCCTGACATTTTTTTATGTTATGATTTGCATTTCGGTAATTTTGCCTCAAAATTTAATTTTCTGTTTACCCTTCGCACATTCTACAAGCGAGTCAGGATGGCCGAGCGGTCTAAGGCGCTACGTTCAGGTCGTAGTCTACTCTGTAGGCGTGGGTTTGAATCCCACTCCTGACATTTTTTTATGTTGTGATTTGCATTTCGGAAATGTTGCCTCAAAATGTAATTTAATTAAAGTTTAGGTCGTAGTCTACTCTGTAGGCGTTGGTTCAAATCCCACTCCTGAAATTTTTTTATGTTGTGATTTGTATTTCGGTAATTTTGCCTCAAAATTCAATTTTATGTTTACACTTCGCACATTCTACAATCGAGTCAGGATGGCCGAGCGGTCTAAGGCGCTACGTTCAGGTCGTAGTCTACTCTGTAGGCGTGGGTTCGAATCCCACTCCTGACATTTTGTTATGTTATGATTTGCATTTCAGTAATTTTGCCTCAAAATTTAATTTTCTGTTTACACTTCGCACATTCTACAAGCGAGTCAGGATGGCCGAGCGGTCTAAGGCGCTACGTTCAGGTCTTAGTCTACTCTGTAGGCGTGGGTTCGAATCCCACTCCTGACATTTCTTTGCATTTCGGTTATTTTGCCTCAAAATTCAATTTTATGTTTACACTTCGCACATTCTACAATCGAGTCAGGATGGCCGAGCGGTCTAAGGCGCTACGTTCAGGTCATAGTCTACTCTGTAGGCGTGGGTTCGAATCCCACTCCTGACATTTTTTTTATGTTGTGATTTGCATTTCGGAAATGTTGCCTCAAAATTTAATTTAATTAACGTTTAGGTCGTAGTCTACTCTGTAGGCGTTGGTTCAAATCCCACTCCTAAAAATTTTTTATGTTGTGATTTGCATTTCGGTAATTTTGACTAAAAATTCAATTTTCTGTTTACACTTCGCATATTCTACAAGCGAGTCAGGATGGCCGAGCGGTCCAAGGCGCTACGTTCAGGTCGTAGTCTACTCTGTAGGCGTGGGTTCGAATCCCACTCCTGACATTTTTTTATGTTGTGATTTGCATTTCGGTAATTTTGCCTCAAAATTCAATTTTATGTTTACACTTTGCACATTCTACAAGCGAGTCAGGATGGCCGAGCGGTCTAAGGCGCTACGTTAAGGTCGTAGTCTACTCTGTAGGCGTGGGTTCGAATCCCACTCCTGACATTTTTTTATGTTATGATTTGCATTTCGGTAATTTTGCCTCAAAATTTAATTTTCTGTTTACACTTCGCACATTCTACAAGCGAGTCAGGATGGCCGAGCGGTCTAAGGCGCTACGTTCAGGTCTTAGTCTACTCTGTAGGCGTGGGTTCGAATCCCACTCCTGACATTTTTTTATGTTGTGATTTGCATTTCGGAAATGTTGCCTCAAAATTTAATTTAATTAAAGTTTAGGTCGTAGTTTACTCTGTAGGCGTTGGTTCAAATCCCACTCCTGACATTTTTTTATGTTGTGATTTGTATTTCGGTAATTTTGCCTCAAAATTCAATTTTCTGTTTACACTTCGCATATTCTACAAGCGAGTCAGGATGGCCGAGCGGTCCAAGACGCTACGTTCAGGTCGTAGTCTACTCTGTAGGCGTGGGTTCGAATCCCACTCCTGACATTTGTTTATGTTGTGATTTGCATTTCGGTAATTTTTCCTCAAAATTCAATTTTATGTTTACACTTCGCACATTCTACAAGCGAGTCAGGATGGCCGAGCGGTCTAAGGCGCTACGTTCAGCTCGTAGTCTACTCTGTAGGCGTGGGTTCGAATCCCACTCCTGACATTTTTTTATGTTATGATTTGCATTTCGGTAATTTTGCCTCAAAATTTAATTTTCTGTTTACACTTCGCACATTCTACAAGCGAGTCAGGATGGCCGAGCGGTCTAAGGCGCTACGTTCATGTCGTAGTCTACTCTGTAGGCGTGGGTTCGAATCCCACTCCTGACATTTTTGTATGTTATGATTTGCATTTCGGTAATTTTGCCTCAAAATTTAATTTTCTGTTTACACTTCGGACATTCTACAAGCGAGTCAGGATGGCCGAGCGGTCTAAGGCGCTACGTTCAGGTCGTAGTCTACTCTGTAGGCGTGGGTTCGAATCCCACTCCTGACATTTTTTATGTTGTGATTTGCATTTCGGAAATGTTGCCTCAAAATTTAATTTAATTAAAGTTTAGGTCGTAGTCTACTCTGTAGGCGTTGGTTCAAATCCCACTCCTGACATTTTTTTATGTTGTGATTTGTATTTCGGTAATTTTGCCTCAAAATTCAATTTTCTGTTTACACTTCGCATATTCTACAAGCGAGTCAGGATGGCCGAGCGGTCCAAGGCTCTACGTTCAGGTCGTAGTCTACTCTGTAGGCGTGGGTTCGAATCCCACTCCTGACATTTGTTTATGTTGTGATTTGCATTTCGGTAATTTTGCCTCAAAATTCAATTTTATGTTTACACTTCGCACATTCTACAAGCGAGTCAGGATGGCCGAGCGGTCTAAGGCGCTACGTTAAGATCGTAGTCTACTCTGTAGGCGTGGGTTAGAATCCCACTCCTGACATTTTTTTATATTATGATTTGCATTTCGGTAATTTTGCCTCAAAATTTAATTTTCTGTTTACACTTCGCACATTCTACAAGCGAGTCAGGATGGCCGAGCGGTCTAAGGCGCTACGTTCAGGTCGTAGTCTACTCTGTAGGCGTGGGTTTGAATCCCACTCCTGACATTTTTTTATGTTGTGATTTGCATTTCGGAAATGTTGCCTCAAAATTTAATTTAATTAAAGTTTAGGTCGTAGTCTACTCTGTAGGCGTTGGTTCAAATCCCACTCCTGACATTTTTTTATGTTGTGATTTGTATTTCGGTAATTTTGCCTCAAAATTCAATTTTCTGTTTACACTTCGCATATTCTACAAGCGAGTCAGGATGGCCGAGCGGTCCAAGGCGCTACGTTCAGGTCGTAGTCTACTCTGTAGGCGTGGGTTCGAATCCCACTCCTGACATTTGTTTATGTTGTGATTTGCATTTCGGTAATTTTTCCTCAAAATTCAATTTTATGTTTACACTTCGCACATTCTACAAGCGAGTCAGGATGGCCGAGCGGTCTAAGGCGCTACGTTAAGGTCGTAGTCTACTCTGTAGGCGTGGGTTCGAATCCCACTCCTGACATTTTTTTATATTATGATTTGCATTTCGGTAATTTTGCCTCAAAATTAAATTTTCTGTTTACACTTCGCACATTCTACAAGCGAGTCAGGATGGCCGAGCGGTCTAAGGCGCTACGTTCAGGTCGTAGTCTACTCTGTAGGCGTGGGTTTGAATCCCACTCCTGACATTTTTTTATGTTGTGATTTGCATTTCGGAAATGTTGCCTCAAAATTTAATTTAATTAAAGTTTAGGTCGTAGTCTACTCTGTAGGCGTTGGTTCAAATCCCACTCCTGACATTTTTTTATGTTGTGATTTGTATTTCGGTAATTTTGCCTCAAAATTCAATTTTCTGTTTACACTTCGCATATTCTACAAGCGAGTCAGGATGGCCGAGCGGTCCAAGGCTCTACGTTCAGGTCGTAGTCTACTCTGTAGGCGTGGGTTCGAATCCCACTCCTGACATTTGTTTATGTTGTGATTTGCATTTCGGTAATTTTGCCTCAAAATTCAATTTTATGTTTACACTTCGCACATTCTACAAGCGAGTCAGGATGGCCGAGCGGTCTAAGGCGCTACGTTAAGATCGTAGTCTACTCTGTAGGCGTGGGTTAGAATCCCACTCCTGACATTTTTTTATATTATGATTTGCATTTCGGTAATTTTGCCTCAAAATTTAATTTTCTGTTTACACTTCGCACATTCTACAAGCGAGTCAGGATGGCCGAGCGGTCTAAGGCGCTACGTTCAGGTCGTAGTCTACTCTGTAGGCGTGGGTTTGAATCCCACTCCTGACATTTTTTTATGTTGTGATTTGCATTTCGGAAATGTTGCCTCAAAATTTAATTTAATTAAAGTTTAGGTCGTAGTCTACTCTGTAGGCGTTGGTTCAAATCCCACTCCTGACATTTTTTTATGTTGTGATTTGTATTTCGGTAATTTTGCCTCAAAATTCAATTTTCTGTTTACACTTCGCATATTCTACAAGCGAGTCAGGATGGCCGAGCGGTCCAAGGCGCTACGTTCAGGTCGTAGTCTACTCTGTAGGCGTGGGTTCGAATCCCACTCCTGACATTTGTTTATGTTGTGATTTGCATTTCGGTAATTTTTCCTCAAAATTCAATTTTATGTTTACACTTCGCACATTCTACAAGCGAGTCAGGATGGCCGAGCGGTCTAAGGCGCTACGTTAAGGTCGTAGTCTACTCTGTAGGCGTGGGTTCGAATCCCACTCCTGACATTTTTTTATATTATGATTTGCATTTCGGTAATTTTGCCTCAAAATTAAATTTTCTGTTTACACTTCGCACATTCTACAAGCGAGTCAGGATGGCCGAGCGGTCTAAGGCGCTACGTTCAGGTCGTAGTCTACTCTGTAGGCGTGGGTTTGAATCCCACTCCTGACATTTTTTTATGTTGTGATTTGCATTTCGGAAATGTTGCCTCAAAATTTAATTTAATTAAAGTTTAGGTCGTAGTCTACTCTGTAGGCGTTGGTTCAAATCCCACTCCTGACATTTTTTTATGTTGTGATTTGTATTTCGGTAATTTTGCCTCAAAATTCAATTTTCTGTTTACACTTCGCATATTCTACAAGCGAGTCAGGATGGCCGAGCGGTCCAAGGCTCTACGTTCAGGTCGTAGTCTACTCTGTAGGCGTGGGTTCGAATCCCACTCCTGACATTTGTTTATGTTGTGATTTGCATTTCGGTAATTTTGCCTCAAAATTCAATTTTATGTTTACACTTCGCACATTCTACAAGCGAGTCAGGATGGCCGAGCGGTCTAAGGCGCTACGTTAAGATCGTAGTCTACTCTGTAGGCGTGGGTTAGAATCCCACTCCTGACATTTTTTTATATTATGATTTGCATTTCGGTAATTTTGCCTCAAAATTTAATTTTCTGTTTACACTTCGCACATTCTACAAGCGAGTCAGGATGGCCGAGCGGTCTAAGGCGCTACGTTCAGGTCGTAGTCTACTCTGTAGGCGTGGGTTTGAATCCCACTCCTGACATTTTTTTATGTTGTGATTTGCATTTCGGAAATGTTGCCTCAAAATTTAATTTAATTAAAGTTTAGGTCGTAGTCTACTCTGTAGGCGTTGGTTCAAATCCCACTCCTGACATTTTTTTATGTTGTGATTTGTATTTCGGTAATTTTGCCTCAAAATTCAATTTTCTGTTTACACTTCGCATATTCTACAAGCGAGTCAGGATGGCCGAGCGGTCCAAGGCGCTACGTTCAGGTCGTAGTCTACTCTGTAGGCGTGGGTTCGAATCCCACTCCTGACATTTGTTTATGTTGTGATTTGCATTTCGGTAATTTTTCCTCAAAATTCAATTTTATGTTTACACTTCGCACATTCTACAAGCGAGTCAGGATGGCCGAGCGGTCTAAGGCGCTACGTTAAGGTCGTAGTCTACTCTGTAGGCGTGGGTTCGAATCCCACTCCTGACATTTTTTTATATTATGATTTGCATTTCGGTAATTTTGCCTCAAAATTAAATTTTCTGTTTACACTTCGCACATTCTACAAGCGAGTCAGGATGGCCGAGCGGTCTAAGGCGCTACGTTCAGGTCGTAGTCTACTCTGTAGGCGTGGGTTTGAATCCCACTCCTGACATTTTTTTATGTTGTGATTTGCATTTCGGAAATGTTGCCTCAAAATTTAATTTAATTAAAGTTTAGGTCGTAGTCTACTCTGTAGGCGTTGGTTCAAATCCCACTCCTGACATTTTTTTATGTTGTGATTTGCATTTCGGTAATTTTGCCTATAAATTCAATTTTCTGTTTACACTTCGCATATTCTACAAGCGAGTCAGGATGGCCGAGCGGTCTAAGACGCTACGTTCAGGTCGTAGTCTACTCTGTAGGCGTGGGTTCGAATCCCACTCCTGACATTTTTTTATGTTGTGATTTGCATTTCGGAAATGTTGCCTCAAAATTTAATTTAATTAAAGTTTAGGTCGTAGTCTACTCTGTAGGCGTTGGTTCAATTCCCACTCCTGACATTTTTTTATGTTGTGATTTGTATTTCGGTAATTTTGCCTCAAAATTCAATTTTCTGTTTACACTTCGCATATTCTACAAGCGAGTCAGGATGGCCGAGCGGTCCAAGGCGCTACGTTCAGGTCGTAGTCTACTCTGTAGGCGTGGGTTCGAATCCCACTCCTGACATTTTTTTATGTTGTGATTTGCATTTCGGTAATTTTTCCTCAAAATTAAATTTTATGTTTACACTTCGCACATTCTACAAGCGAGTCAGGATGGCCGAGCGGTCTAAGGCGCTACGTTAAGGTCGTAGTCTACTCTGTAGGCGTGGGTTCGAATCCCACTCCTGAAATTTTTTTATGTTATGATTTGCATTTCGGTAATTTTGCCTCAAAATTTAATTTTCTGTTTACAATTCGCACATTCTACAAGCGAGTCAGGATGGCCGAGCGGTCTAAGGCGCTACGTTCAGGTCGTAGTCTACTCTGTAGGCGTGGGTTTGAATCCCACTCCTGACATTTTTTTTATGTTGTGATTTGCATTTCGGAAATGTTGCCTCAAAATTTAATTTAATTAAATTTTAGGTCGTAGTCTACTCTGTAGGCGTTGGTTCAAATCCCACTCCTGACATTTTTTTATGTTGTGATTTGTATTTCGGTAATTTTGCCTCAAAATTTAATTTTATGTTTACACTTCGCACATTCTACAAGCGAGTCAGGATGGCCGAGCGGTCTAAGGCGCTACGTTAAGGTCGTAGTCTACTCTGTAGGCGTGGGTTCGAATCCCACTCCTGACATTTTTTTATGTTATGATTTGCATTTCGGTAATTTTGCCTCAAAATTTAATTTTCTGTTTACACTTCGCACATTCTACAAGCGAGTCAGGATGGCCGAGCGGTCTAAGGCGCTACGTTCAGGTCGTAGCCTACTCTGTAGGCGTGGGTTCGAATCCCACTCCTGACATTTTTTTATGTTGTGATTTGCATTTCGGAAATGTTGCCTCAAAATTTAATTTAATTAAAGTTTAGGTCGTAGTCTACTCTGTAGGCGTTGGTTCAAATCCCACTCCTGACATTTTTTTATGTTGTGATTTGTATTTCGGTAATTTTGCCTCAAAATTCAATTTTCTGTTTACACTTCGCACATTCTACAAGCGAGTCAGGATGGCCGAGCGGTCTAAGGCGCTACGTTCAGGTCGTAGTCTACTCTGTAGGCGTGGGTTCGAATACCACTCCTGACATTTTTTTATGTTATGATTTGCATTTCGGTAATTTTGCCTCAAAATTCAATTTTCTGTTTACACTTCGCATATTCTACGAGCGAGTCAGGATGGCCGAGCGGTCCAAGGCGCTACGTTCAGGTCGTAGTCTACTCTGTAGGCGTGGGTTCGAATACCACTCCTGACATTTTTTTATGTTGTGATTTGCATTTCGGTAATTTTGCCTCAAAATTCAATTTTATGTTTACACTTCGCACATTCTACAAGCGAGTCAGGATGGCCGAGCGGTCTAAGGCGGTACGTTAAGGTCGTAGTCTACTCTGTAGGCGTGGGTTCGAATCCCACTCCTGACATTTTTTTATGTTATGATTTGCATTTCGGTAATTTTTCCTCAAAATTCAATTTTCTGTTTACACTTCGCACATTCTACAAGCGAGTCAGGATGGCCGAGCGGTCTAAGGCGCTACGTTCAGGTCGTAGTCTACTCTGTAGGCGTGGGTTTGAATCCCACTCCTGACATTTTTTTTATGTTGTGATTTGCATTTCGGAAATGTTGCCTCAAAATTTAATTTAATTAAAGTTTAGGTCGTAGTCTACTCTGTAGGCGTTGGTTCAAATCCCACTCCTGACATTTTTTTATGTTGTGATTTGTATTTCGGTAATTTTGCCTCAAATTTCAATTTTATGTTTACACTTCGCACATTCTACAAGCGAGTCAGGATGGCCGAGCGGTCTAAGGCGCTACGTTAAGGTCGTAGTCTACTCTGTAGGCGTGGGTTCGAATCCCACTCCTGACATTTTTTTATGTTATGATTTGCATTTCGGTAATTTTGCCTCAAAATTTAATTTTCTGTTTACACTTCGCACATTCTACAAGCGAGTCAGGATGGCCGAGCGGTCTAAGGCGCTACGTTCAGGTCGTAGCCTACTCTGTAGGCGTGGGTTCGAATCCCACTCCTGACATTTTTTTATGTTGTGATTTGCATTTCGGAAATGTTGCCTAAAAATTTAATTTAATTAAAGTTTAGGTCGTAGTCTACTCTGTAGGCGTTGGATCAAATCCCACTCCTGACATTTTTTTATGTTGTGATTTGTATTTCGGTAATTTTGCCTCAAAATTCAATTTTCTGTTTACACTTCGCACATTCTACAAGCGAGTCAGGATGGCCGAGCGGTCTAAGGCGCTACGTTCAGGTCGTAGTCTACTCTGTAGGCGTGGGTTCGAATACCACTCCTGACATTTTGTTATGTTATGATTTGCATTTCGGTAATTTTGCCTCAAAATTCAATTTTCTGTTTACACTTCGCATATTCTACGAGCGAGTCAGGATGGCCGAGCAGTCCAAGGCGCTACGTTCAGGTCGTAGTCTACTCTGTAGGCGTGGGTTCGAATACCACTCCTGACATTTTTTTATGTTGTGATTTGCATTTCGGTAATTTTGCCTCAAAATTCAATTTTATGTTTACACTTCGCACATTCTACAAGCGAGTCAGGATGGCCGAGCGGTCTAAGGCGCTACGTTAAGGTCGTAGTCTACTCTGTAGGCGTGGGTTCGAATCCCACTCCTGACATTTTTTTATGTTATGATTTGCATTTCGGTAATTTTTCCTCAAAATTCAATTTTCTGTTTACACTTCGCACATTCTACAAGCGAGTCAGGATGGCCGAGCGGTCTAAGGCGCTACGTTCAGGTCGTAGTCTACTCTGTAGGCGTGGGTTTGAATCCCACTCCTGACATTTTTTTTATGTTGTGATTTGCATTTCGGAAATGTTGCCTCAAAATTTAATTTAATTAAAGTTTAGGTCGTAGTCTACTCTGTAGGCGTTGGTTCAAATCCCACTCCTGACATTTTTTTATGTTGTGATTTGTATTTCGGTAATTTTGCCTCAAAATTCAATTTTTATGTTTACACTTCGCACATTCTACAAGCGAGTCAGGATGGCCGAGCGGTCTAAGGCGCTACGTTAAGGTCGTAGTCTACTCTGTAGGCGTGGGTTCGAATCCCACTCCTGACATTTTTTTATGTTATGATTTGCATTTCGGTAATTGTGCCTCAAAATTTAATTTTCTGTTTACACTTCGCACATTCTACAAGCGAGTCAGGATGGCCGAGCGGTCTAAGGCGCTACGTTCAGGTCGTAGCCTACTCTGTAGGCGTGGGTTCGAATCCCACTCCTGACATTTTTTTATGTTGTGATTTGCATTTCGGAAATGTTGCCTCAAAATTTAATTTAATTAAAGTTTAGGTCGTAGTCTACTCTGTAGGCGTTGGTTCAAATCCCACTCCTGATATTTTTTTATGTTGTGATTTGTATTTCGGTAATTTTGCCTCAAAATTCAATTTTCTGTTTACACTTCGCACATTCTACAAGCGAGTCAGGATGGCCGAGCGGTCTAAGGCGCTACGTTCAGGTCGTAGTCTACTCTGTAGGCGTGGGTTCGAATACCACTCCTGACATTTTTTTATGTTATGATTTGCATTTCGGTAATTTTGCCTCAAAATTCAATTTTCTGTTTACACTTCGCATATTCTACGAGCGAGTCAGGATGGCCGAGCGGTCCAAGGCGCTACGTTTAGGTCGTAGTCTACTCTGTAGGCGTGGGTTCGAATCCCACTCCTGACATTTTTTTATGTTGTGATTTGCATTTCGGTAATTTTGCCTCAAAATTTAATTTTATGTTTACACTTCGCACATTCTACAAGCGAGTCAGGATGGCCGAGCGGTCTAAGGCGCTACGTTAAGGTCGTAGTCTACTCTGTAGGCGTGGGTTCGAATCCCACTCCTGACATTTTTTTATGTTATGATTTGCATTTCGGTAATTTTGCCTCAAATTTTAATTTTCTGTTTACACTTCGCACATTCTACAAGCGAGTCAGGATGGCCGAGCGGTCTAAGGCGCTACGTTCAGGTCGTAGCCTACTCTGTAGGCGTGGGTTCGAATCCCACTCCTGACATTTTTTTATGTTGTGATTTGCATTTCGGAAATGTTGCCTCAAAATTTAATTTAATTAAAGTTTAGGTCGTAGTCTACTCTGTAGGCGTTGGTTCAAATCCCACTCCTGACATTTTTTTATGTTGTGATTTGTATTTCGGTAATTTTGCCTCAAAATTCAATTTTATGTTTACACTTCGCACATTCTACAAGCGAGTCAGGATGGCCGAGCGGTCTAAGGCGCTACGTTAAGGTCGTAGTCTACTCTGTAGGCGTGGGTTCGAATCCCACTCCTGACATTTTTTTATGTTATGATTTGCATTTCGGTAATTTTGCCTCAAAATTTAATTTTCTGTTTACACTTCGCACATTCTACAAGCGAGTCAGGATGGCCGAGCGGTCTAAGGCGCTACGTTCAGGTCGTAGCCTACTCTGTAGGCGTGGGTTCGAATCCCACTCCTGACATTTTTTTATGTTGTGATTTGCATTTCGGAAATGTTGCCTCAAAATTTAATTTAATTAAAGTTTAGGTCGTAGTCTACTCTGTAGGCGTTGGTTCAAATCCCACTCCTGATATTTTTTTATGTTGTGATTTGTATTTCGGTAATTTTGCCTCAAAATTCAATTTTCTGTTTACACTTCGCACATTCTACAAGCGAGTCAGGATGGCCGAGCGGTCTAAGGCGCTACGTTCAGGTCGTAGTCTACTCTGTAGGCGTGGGTTCGAATACCACTCCTGACATTTTTTTATGTTATGATTTGCATTTCGGTAATTTTGCCTCAAAATTCAATTTTCTGTTTACACTTCGCATATTCTACGAGCAAGTCAGGATGGCCGAGCGGTCCAAGGCGCTACGTTTAGGTCGTAGTCTACTCTGTAGGCGTGGGTTCGAATCCCACTCCTGACATTTTTTTATGTTGTGATTTGCATTTCGGTAATTTTGCCTCAAAATTTAATTTTATGTTTACACTTCGCACATTCTACAAGCGAGTCAGGATGGCCGAGCGGTCTAAGGCGCTACGTTAAGGTCGTAGTCTACTCTGTAGGCGTGGGTTCGAATCCCACTCCTGACATTTTTTTATGTTATGATTTGCATTTCGGTAATTTTGCCTCAAAATTTAATTTTCTGTTTACACTTCGCACATTCTACAAGCGAGTCAGGATGGCCGAGCGGTCTAAGGCGCTACGTTCAGGTCGTAGCCTACTCTGTAGGCGTGGGTTCGAATCCCACTCCTGACATTTTTTTATGTTGTGATTTGCATTTCGGAAATGTTGCCTCAAAATTTAATTTAATTAAAGTTTAGGTCGTAGTCTACTCTGTAGGCGTTGGTTCAAATCCCACTCCTGACATTTTTTTATGTTGTGATTTGTATTTCGGTAATTTTGCCTCAAAATTCAATTTTCTGTTTACACTTCGCACATTCTACAAGCGAGTCAGGATGGCCGAGCGGTCTAAGGCGCTACGTTCAGGTCGTAGTCTACTCTGTAGGCGTGGGTTCGAATACCACTCCTGACATTTTTTTATGTTATGATTTGCATTTCGGTAATTTTGCCTCAAAATTCAATTTTCTGTTTACACTTCGCATATTCTACGAGCGAGTCAGGATGGCCGAGCGGTCCAAGGCGCTACGTTCAGGTCGTAGTCTACTCTGTAGGCGTGGGTTCGAATACCACTCCTGACATTTTTTTATGTTGTGATTTGCATTTCGGTAATTTTGCCTCAAAATTCAATTTTATGTTTACACTTCGCACATTCTACAAGCGAGTCAGGATGGCCGAGCGGTCTAAGGCGCTACGTTAAGGTCGTAGTCTACTCTGTAGGCGTGGGTTCGAATCCCACTCCTGACATTTTTTTATGTTATGATTTGCATTTCGGTAATTTTTCCTCAAAATTCAATTTTCTGTTTACACTTCGCACATTCTACAAGCGAGTCAGGATGGCCGAGCGGTCTAAGGCGCTACGTTCAGGTCGTAGTCTACTCTGTAGGCGTGGGTTTGAATCCCACTCCTGACATTTTTTTTATGTTGTGATTTGCATTTCGGAAATGTTGCCTCAAAATTTAATTTAATTAAAGTTTAGGTCGTAGTCTACTCTGTAGGCGTTGGTTCAAATCCCACTCCTGACATTTTTTTATGTTGTGATTTGTATTTCGGTAATTTTGCCTCAAATTTCAATTTTATGTTTACACTTCGCACATTCTACAAGCGAGTCAGGATGGCCGAGCGGTCTAAGGCGCTACGTTAAGGTCGTAGTCTACTCTGTAGGCGTGGGTTCGAATCCCACTCCTGACATTTTTTTATGTTATGATTTGCATTTCGGTAATTTTGCCTCAAAATTTAATTTTCTGTTTACACTTCGCACATTCTACAAGCGAGTCAGGATGGCCGAGCGGTCTAAGGCGCTACGTTCAGGTCGTAGCCTACTCTGTAGGCGTGGGTTCGAATCCCACTCCTGACATTTTTTTATGTTGTGATTTGCATTTCGGAAATGTTGCCTCAAAATTTAATTTAATTAAAGTTTAGGTCGTAGTCTACTCTGTAGGCGTTGGTTCAAATCCCACTCCTGACATTTTTTTATGTTGTGATTTGTATTTCGGTAATTTTGCCTCAAAATTCAATTTTCTGTTTACACTTCGCACATTCTACAAGCGAGTCAGGATGGCCGAGCGGTCTAAGGCGCTACGTTCAGGTCGTAGTCTACTCTGTAGGCGTGGGTTCGAATACCACTCCTGACATTTTGTTATGTTATGATTTGCATTTCGGTAATTTTGCCTCAAAATTCAATTTTCTGTTTACACTTCGCATATTCTACGAGCGAGTCAGGATGGCCGAGCAGTCCAAGGCGCTACGTTCAGGTCGTAGTCTACTCTGTAGGCGTGGGTTCGAATACCACTCCTGACATTTTTTTATGTTGTGATTTGCATTTCGGTAATTTTGCCTCAAAATTCAATTTTATGTTTACACTTCGCACATTCTACAAGCGAGTCAGGATGGCCGAGCGGTCTAAGGCGCTACGTTAAGGTCGTAGTCTACTCTGTAGGCGTGGGTTCGAATCCCACTCCTGACATTTTTTTATGTTATGATTTGCATTTCGGTAATTTTTCCTCAAAATTCAATTTTCTGTTTACACTTCGCACATTCTACAAGCGAGTCAGGATGGCCGAGCGGTCTAAGGCGCTACGTTCAGGTCGTAGTCTACTCTGTAGGCGTGGGTTTGAATCCCACTCCTGACATTTTTTTTATGTTGTGATTTGCATTTCGGAAATGTTGCCTCAAAATTTAATTTAATTAAAGTTTAGGTCGTAGTCTACTCTGTAGGCGTTGGTTCAAATCCCACTCCTGACATTTTTTTATGTTGTGATTTGTATTTCGGTAATTTTGCCTCAAAATTCAATTTTATGTTTACACTTCGCACATTCTACAAGCGAGTCAGGATGGCCGAGCGGTCTAAGGCGCTACGTTAAGGTCGTAGTCTACTCTGTAGGCGTGGGTTCGAATCCCACTCCTGACATTTTTTTATGTTATGATTTGCATTTCGGTAATTTTGCCTCAAAATTTAATTTTCTGTTTACACTTCGCACATTCTACAAGCGAGTCAGGATGGCCGAGCGGTCTAAGGCGCTACGTTCAGGTCGTAGCCTACTCTGTAGGCGTGGGTTCGAATCCCACTCCTGACATTTTTTTATGTTGTGATTTGCATTTCGGAAATGTTGCCTCAAAATTTAATTTAATTAAAGTTTAGGTCGTAGTCTACTCTGTAGGCGTTGGTTCAAATCCCACTCCTGATATTTTTTTATGTTGTGATTTGTATTTCGGTAATTTTGCCTCAAAATTCAATTTTCTGTTTACACTTCGCACATTCTACAAGCGAGTCAGGATGGCCGAGCGGTCTAAGGCGCTACGTTCAGGTCGTAGTCTACTCTGTAGGCGTGGGTTCGAATACCACTCCTGACATTTTTTTATGTTATGATTTGCATTTCGGTAATTTTGCCTCAAAATTCAATTTTCTGTTTACACTTCGCATATTCTACGAGCGAGTCAGGATGGCCGAGCGGTCCAAGGCGCTACGTTTAGGTCGTAGTCTACTCTGTAGGCGTGGGTTCGAATCCCACTCCTGACATTTTTTTATGTTGTGATTTGCATTTCGGTAATTTTGCCTCAAAATTCAATTTTATGTTTACACTTCGCACATTCTACAAGCGAGTCAGGATGGCCGAGCGGTCTAAGGCGCTACGTTAAGGTCGTAGTCTACTCTGTAGGCGTGGGTTCGAATCCCACTCCTGACATTTTTTATGTTATGATTTGCATTTCGGTAATTTTGCCTCAAAATGTAATTTTCTGTTTACACTTCGCACATTCTACAAGCGAGTCAGGATGGCCGAGCGGTCTAAGGCGCTACGTTCAGGTCGTAGTCTACTCTGTAGGCGTGGGTTCGAATCCCACTCCTGACATTTTTTTATGTTGTGATTTGCATTTCGGAAATGTTGCCTCAAAATTTAATTTAATTAAAGTTTAGATCGTAGTCTACTCTGTAGGCGTTGGTTCAAATCCCACTCCTGACATTTTTTTATGTTGTGATTTGTATTTCGGTAATTTTGCCTCAAAATTAAATTTTCTGTTTACACTTCGCATATTCTACAAGCGAGTCAGGATGGCAGAGCGGTCCAAGGCGCTACGTTCAGGTCGTAGTCTACTCTGTAGGCGTGGGTTCGAATCCCACTCCTGACATTTTTTTGATGTTGTGATTTGCATTTCGGTAATTTTTCCTCAAAATTCAATTTTATGTTTACACTTCGCACATTCTATAAAGCGAGTCAGGATGGCCGAGCGGTCTAAGGCGCTACGTTAAGGTCGTAGTCTACTCTGTAGGCGTGGGTTCGAATCCCACTCCTGACATTTTTTTATGTTATGATTTGCATTTCGGTAATTTTGCCTCAAAATTTAATTTTCTGTTTACACTTCGCACATTCTACAAGCGAGTCAGGATGGCCGAGCGGTCTAAGGCGCTACGTTCAGGTCGTAGTCTACTCTGTAGGCGTGGGTTTGAATCCCACTCCTGACATTTTTTTATGTTGTGATTTGCATTTCGGAAATGTTTCCTCAAAATTTAATTTAATTAAAATTTAGGTCGTAGTCTACTCTGTAGGCGTTGGTTCAAATCCCACTCCTGACATTTTTTTATGTTGTGATTTGTATTTCGGTAATTTTGCCTCAAAATTAAATTTTATGTTTACACTTCGCACATTCTACAAGCGAGTCAGGATGGCCGAGCGGTCTAAGGCGCTACGTTAAGGTCGTAGTCTACTCTGTAGGCGTGGGTTCGAATCCCACTCCTGACATTTTTTTATGTTATGATTTGCATTTCGGTAATTTTGCCTCAAAATTTAATTTTCTGTTTACACTTCGCACATTCTACAAGCGAGTCAGGATGGCCGAGCGGTCTAAGGCGCTACGTTCAGGTCGTAGTCTACTCTGTAGGCGTGGGTTCGAATCCCACTCCTGACATTTTTTTATGTTGTGATTTGCATTTCGGAAATGTTGCCTCAAAATTTAATTTAATTAAAGTTTAGATCGTAGTCTACTCTGTAGGCGTTGGTTCAAATCCCACTCCTGACATTTTTTTATGTTGTGATTTGTATTTCGGTAATTTTGCCTCAAAATTCAATTTTCTGTTTACACTTCGCATATTCTACAAGCGAGTCAGGATGGCCGAGCGGTCCAAGGCGCTACGTTCAGGTCGTAGTCTACTCTGTAGGCGTGGGTTCAAATCCCACTCCTGACATTTTTTTGATGTTGTGATTTGCATTTCGGTAATTTTTCCTCAAAATTAAATTTTATGTTTACACTTCGCACATTCTATAAAGCGAGTCAGGATGGCCGAGCGGTCTAAGGCGCTACGTTAAGGTCGTAGTCTACTCTGTAGGCGTGGGTTCGAATCCCACTCCTGACATTTTTTTATGTTGTGATTTGTATTTCGGTAATTTTGCCTCAAAATTAAATTTTATGTTTACACTTCGCACATTCTACAAGCGAGTCAGGATGGCCGAGCGGTCTAAGGCGCTACGTTAAGGTCGTAGTCTACTCTGTAGGCGTGGGTTCGAATCCCACTCCTGACATTTTTTTATGTTATGATTTGCATTTCGGTAATTTTGCCTGAAAATTTAATTTTCTGTTTACACTTCGCACATTCTACAAGCGAGTCAGGATGGCCGAGCGGTCTAAGGCGCTACGTTCAGGTCTTAGTCTACTCTGTAGGCGTGGGTTCGAATCCCACTCCTGACATTTCTTTGCATTTCGGTTATTTTGCCTCAAAATTCCATTTTCTGTTTCCACTTCGCATATTCTACAAGCGAGTCAGGATGGCTGAGCGGTCCAAGGCGCTACGTTCAGGTAGTTGTCTACTCTGTAGCCGTGGGTTCAAATCCCACTCCTGACATTTTTTTATGTTGTGATTTGCATTTCGGTAATTTTGCCTCAAAATTCAATTTTATGTTTACACTTCGCACATTCTACAAGCGAGTCAGGATGGCCGAGCGGTCTAAGGCGCTACGTTCAGGTCGTAGTCTACTCTGTAGGCGTGGGTTCGAATCCCACTCCTGACATTTTTTTATGTTGTGATTTGCATTTCGGTAATTTTGCCTCAAAATTCAATTTTATGTTTACACTTCGCACATTCTACAAGCGAGTCAGGATGGCCGAGCGGTCTAAGGCGCTACGTTCAGGTCTTAGTCTACTCTGTAGGCGTGGGTTCGAATCCCACTCCTGACATTTCTTTGCATTTCGGTTATTTTGCCTCAAAATTCCATTTTCTGTTTACACTTCGCATATTCTACAAGCGAGTCAGGATGGCCGAGCGGTCCAAGGCGCTACGTTCAGGTAGTTGTCTACTCTGTAGCCGTGGGTTCAAATCCCACTCCTGACATTTTTTTATGTTGTGATTTGCATTTCGGTAATTTTGCCTCAAAATTCAATTTTATGTTTACACTTCGCACATTCTACAAGCGAGTCAGGATGGCCGAGCGGTCTAAGGCGCTACGTTCAGGTCGTAGTCTACTCTGTAGGCGTAGGTTCGAATCCCACTCCTGACATTTCTTTGCATTTCGGTTATTTTGCCTCAAAATTCCATTTTCTGTTTACACTTCGCATATTCTACAAGCGAGTCAGGATGGCCGAGCGGTCCAAGGCGCTACGTTCAGGTCGTATTCTACTCTGTAGCCGTGGGTTCAAATCCCACTCCTGACATTTTTTTATGTTGTGATTTGCATTTCGGTAATTTTGCCTCAAAATTCAATTTTCTGTTTACACTTCGCATATTCTACAAGCGAGTCAGGATGGCCGAGCGGTCTAAGGCGCTACGTTAAGGTCGTAGTCTACTCTGTAGGCGTGGGTTCGAATCCCACTCCTGACATTTTTTTATGTTATGATTTGCATTTCGGTAATTTTGCCTCAGAATTTAATTTTCTGTTTACACTTCGCACATTCTACAAGCGAGTCAGGATGGCCGAGCGGTCTAAGGCGCTACGTTAAGGTCGTAGTCTACTCTGTAGGCGTGGGTTCAAATCCCACTCCTGACATTTTTTTATGTTATGATTTGCATTTCGGTAATTTTGCCTCAAAATTTAATTTTCTGTTTACACTTCGCACATTCTACAAGCGAGTCAGGATGGCCGAGCGGTCTAAGGCGCTACGTTCAGGTCGTAGTCTACTCTGTAGACGTGGGTTCGAATCCCACTCCTGACATTTATTTATGTTGTGATTTGCATTTCGGAAATGTTGCCTCAAAATTTAATTTAATTAAAGTTTAGATCGTAGTCTACTCTGTAGGCGTTGGTTCAAATCCCACTCCTGACATTTTTTTATGTTGTGATTTGTATTTCGGTAATTTTGCCTCAAAATTAAATTTTCTGTTTACACTTCGCATATTCTACAAGCGAGTCAGGATGGCAGAGCGGTCCAAGGCGCTACGTTCAGGTCGTAGTCTACTCTGTAGGCGTGGGTTCGAATCCCACTCCTGACATTTTTTTGATGTTGTGATTTGCATTTCGGTAATTTTTCCTCAAAATTCAATTTTATGTTTACACTTCGCACATTCTATAAAGCGAGTCAGGATGGCCGAGCGGTCTAAGGCGCTACGTTAAGGTCGTAGTCTACTCTGTAGGCGTGGGTTCGAATCCCACTCCTGACATTTTTTTATGTTATGATTTGCATTTCGGTAATTTTGCCTCAAAATTTAATTTTCTGTTTACACTTCACATATTCTACAAGCGAGTCAGGATGGCCGAGCGGTCTAAGGCGCTACGTTCAGGTCGTAGTCTACTCTGTAGGCGTGGGTTTGAATCCCACTCCTGACATTTTTTTATGTTGTGATTTGCATTTCGGAAATGTTGCCTCAAAATTTAATTTAGTTAAAATTTAGGTCGTAGTCTACTCTGTAGGCGTTGGTTCAAATCCCACTCCTGACATTTTTTTATGTTGTGATTTGTATTTCGGTAATTTTGCCTCAAAATTAAATTTTATGTTTACACTTCGCACATTCTACAAGCGAGTCAGGATGGCCGAGCGGTCTAAGGCGCTACGTTAAGGTCGTAGTCTACTCTGTAGGCGTGGGTTCGAATCCCACTCCTGACATTTTTTTATGTTATGATTTGCATTTCGGTAATTTTGCCTCAAAATTTAATTTTCTGTTTACACTTCGCACATTCTACAAGCGAGTCAGGATGGCCGAGCGGTCTAAGGCGCTACGTTCAGGTCGTAGTCTACTCTGTAGGCGTGGGTTCGAATCCCACTCCTGACATTTTTTTATGTTGTGATTTGCATTTCGGAAATGTTGCCTCAAAATTTAATTTAATTAAAGTTTAGATCGTAGTCTACTCTGTAGGCGTTGGTTCAAATCCCACTCCTGACATATTTTTATGTTGTGATTTGTATTTCGGTAATTTTGCCTCAAAATTCAATTTTCTGTTTACACTTCGCATATTCTACAAGCGAGTCAGGATGGCCGAGCGGTCCAAGGCGCTACGTTCAGGTCGTAGTCTACTCTGTAGGCGTGGGTTCAAATCCCACTCCTGACATTTTTTTGATGTTGTGATTTGCATTTCGGTAATTTTTCCTCAAAATTAAATTTTATGTTTACACTTCGCACATTCTATAAAGCGAGTCAGGATGGCCGAGCGGTCTAAGGCGCTACGTTAAGGTCGTAGTCTACTCTGTAGGCGTGGGTTCGAATCCCACTCCTGACATTTTTTTATGTTGTGATTTGTATTTCGGTAATTTTGCCTCAAAATTAAATTTTATGTTTACACTTCGCACATTCTACAAGCGAGTCAGGATGGCCGAGCGGTCTAAGGCGCTACGTTAAGGTCGTAGTCTACTCTGTAGGCGTGGGTTCGAATCCCACTCCTGACATTTTTTTATGTTATGATTTGCATTTCGGTAATTTTGCCTGAAAATTTAATTTTCTGTTTACACTTCGCACATTCTACAAGCGAGTCAGGATGGCCGAGCGGTCTAAGGCGCTACGTTCAGGTCTTAGTCTACTCTGTAGGCGTGGGTTCGAATCCCACTCCTGACATTTCTTTGCATTTCGGTTATTTTGCCTCAAAATTCCATTTTCTGTTTCCACTTCGCATATTCTACAAGCGAGTCAGGATGGCTGAGCGGTCCAAGGCGCTACGTTCAGGTAGTTGTCTACTCTGTAGCCGTGGGTTCAAATCCCACTCCTGACATTTTTTTATGTTGTGATTTGCATTTCGGTAATTTTGCCTCAAAATTCAATTTTATGTTTACACTTCGCACATTCTACAAGCGAGTCAGGATGGCCGAGCGGTCTAAGGCGCTACGTTCAGGTCGTAGTCTACTCTGTAGGCGTGGGTTCGAATCCCACTCCTGACATTTTTTTATGTTGTGATTTGCATTTCGGTAATTTTGCCTCAAAATTCAATTTTATGTTTACACTTCGCACATTCTACAAGCGAGTCAGGATGGCCGAGCGGTCTAAGGCGCTACGTTCAGGTCTTAGTCTACTCTGTAGGCGTGGGTTCGAATCCCACTCCTGACATTTCTTTGCATTTCGGTTATTTTGCCTCAAAATTCCATTTTCTGTTTACACTTCGCATATTCTACAAGCGAGTCAGGATGGCCGAGCGGTCCAAGGCGCTACGTTCAGGTAGTTGTCTACTCTGTAGCCGTGGGTTCAAATCCCACTCCTGACATTTTTTTATGTTGTGATTTGCATTTCGGTAATTTTGCCTCAAAATTCAATTTTATGTTTACACTTCGCACATTCTACAAGCGAGTCAGGATGGCCGAGCGGTCTAAGGCGCTACGTTCAGGTCGTAGTCTACTCTGTAGGCGTAGGTTCGAATCCCACTCCTGACATTTCTTTGCATTTCGGTTATTTTGCCTCAAAATTCCATTTTCTGTTTACACTTCGCATATTCTACAAGCGAGTCAGGATGGCCGAGCGGTCCAAGGCGCTACGTTCAGGTCGTATTCTACTCTGTAGCCGTGGGTTCAAATCCCACTCCTGACATTTTTTTATGTTGTGATTTGCATTTCGGTAATTTTGCCTCAAAATTCAATTTTCTGTTTACACTTCGCATATTCTACAAGCGAGTCAGGATGGCCGAGCGGTCTAAGGCGCTACGTTAAGGTCGTAGTCTACTCTGTAGGCGTGGGTTCGAATCCCACTCCTGACATTTTTTTATGTTATGATTTGCATTTCGGTAATTTTGCCTCAGAATTTAATTTTCTGTTTACACTTCGCACATTCTACAAGCGAGTCAGGATGGCCGAGCGGTCTAAGGCGCTACGTTAAGGTCGTAGTCTACTCTGTAGGCGTGGGTTCAAATCCCACTCCTGACATTTTTTTATGTTATGATTTGCATTTCGGTAATTTTGCCTCAAAATTTAATTTTCTGTTTACACTTCGCACATTCTACAAGCGAGTCAGGATGGCCGAGCGGTCTAAGGCGCTACGTTCAGGTCGTAGTCTACTCTGTAGACGTGGGTTCGAATCCCACTCCTGACATTTATTTATGTTGTGATTTGCATTTCGGAAATGTTGCCTCAAAATTTAATTTAATTAAAGTTTAGATCGTAGTCTACTCTGTAGGCGTTGGTTCAAATCCCACTCCTGACATTTTTTTATGTTGTGATTTGTATTTCGGTAATTTTGCCTCAAAATTAAATTTTCTGTTTACACTTCGCATATTCTACAAGCGAGTCAGGATGGCAGAGCGGTCCAAGGCGCTACGTTCAGGTCGTAGTCTACTCTGTAGGCGTGGGTTCGAATCCCACTCCTGACATTTTTTTGATGTTGTGATTTGCATTTCGGTAATTTTTCCTCAAAATTCAATTTTATGTTTACACTTCGCACATTCTATAAAGCGAGTCAGGATGGCCGAGCGGTCTAAGGCGCTACGTTAAGGTCGTAGTCTACTCTGTAGGCGTGGGTTCGAATCCCACTCCTGACATTTTTTTATGTTATGATTTGCATTTCGGTAATTTTGCCTCAAAATTTAATTTTCTGTTTACACTTCACATATTCTACAAGCGAGTCAGGATGGCCGAGCGGTCTAAGGCGCTACGTTCAGGTCGTAGTCTACTCTGTAGGCGTGGGTTTGAATCCCACTCCTGACATTTTTTTATGTTGTGATTTGCATTTCGGAAATGTTGCCTCAAAATTTAATTTAGTTAAAATTTAGGTCGTAGTCTACTCTGTAGGCGTTGGTTCAAATCCCACTCCTGACATTTTTTTATGTTGTGATTTGTATTTCGGTAATTTTGCCTCAAAATTAAATTTTATGTTTACACTTCGCACATTCTACAAGCGAGTCAGGATGGCCGAGCGGTCTAAGGCGCTACGTTAAGGTCGTAGTCTACTCTGTAGGCGTGGGTTCGAATCCCACTCCTGACATTTTTTTATGTTATGATTTGCATTTCGGTAATTTTGCCTCAAAATTTAATTTTCTGTTTACACTTCGCACATTCTACAAGCGAGTCAGGATGGCCGAGCGGTCTAAGGCGCTACGTTCAGGTCGTAGTCTACTCTGTAGGCGTGGGTTCGAATCCCACTCCTGACATTTTTTTATGTTGTGATTTGCATTTCGGAAATGTTGCCTCAAAATTTAATTTAATTAAAGTTTAGATCGTAGTCTACTCTGTAGGCGTTGGTTCAAATCCCACTCCTGACATATTTTTATGTTGTGATTTGTATTTCGGTAATTTTGCCTCAAAATTCAATTTTCTGTTTACACTTCGCATATTCTACAAGCGAGTCAGGATGGCCGAGCGGTCCAAGGCGCTACGTTCAGGTCGTAGTCTACTCTGTAGGCGTGGGTTCAAATCCCACTCCTGACATTTTTTTGATGTTGTGATTTGCATTTCGGTAATTTTTCCTCAAAATTAAATTTTATGTTTACACTTCGCACATTCTATAAAGCGAGTCAGGATGGCCGAGCGGTCTAAGGCGCTACGTTAAGGTCGTAGTCTACTCTGTAGGCGTGGGTTCGAATCCCACTCCTGACATTTTTTTATGTTGTGATTTGTATTTCGGTAATTTTGCCTCAAAATTAAATTTTATGTTTACACTTCGCACATTCTACAAGCGAGTCAGGATGGCCGAGCGGTCTAAGGCGCTACGTTAAGGTCGTAGTCTACTCTGTAGGCGTGGGTTCGAATCCCACTCCTGACATTTTTTTATGTTATGATTTGCATTTCGGTAATTTTGCCTGAAAATTTAATTTTCTGTTTACACTTCGCACATTCTACAAGCGAGTCAGGATGGCCGAGCGGTCTAAGGCGCTACGTTCAGGTCTTAGTCTACTCTGTAGGCGTGGGTTCGAATCCCACTCCTGACATTTCTTTGCATTTCGGTTATTTTGCCTCAAAATTCCATTTTCTGTTTCCACTTCGCATATTCTACAAGCGAGTCAGGATGGCTGAGCGGTCCAAGGCGCTACGTTCAGGTAGTTGTCTACTCTGTAGCCGTGGGTTCAAATCCCACTCCTGACATTTTTTTATGTTGTGATTTGCATTTCGGTAATTTTGCCTCAAAATTCAATTTTATGTTTACACTTCGCACATTCTACAAGCGAGTCAGGATGGCCGAGCGGTCTAAGGCGCTACGTTCAGGTCGTAGTCTACTCTGTAGGCGTGGGTTCGAATCCCACTCCTGACATTTTTTTATGTTGTGATTTGCATTTCGGTAATTTTGCCTCAAAATTCAATTTTATGTTTACACTTCGCACATTCTACAAGCGAGTCAGGATGGCCGAGCGGTCTAAGGCGCTACGTTCAGGTCTTAGTCTACTCTGTAGGCGTGGGTTCGAATCCCACTCCTGACATTTCTTTGCATTTCGGTTATTTTGCCTCAAAATTCCATTTTCTGTTTACACTTCGCATATTCTACAAGCGAGTCAGGATGGCCGAGCGGTCCAAGGCGCTACGTTCAGGTAGTTGTCTACTCTGTAGCCGTGGGTTCAAATCCCACTCCTGACATTTTTTTATGTTGTGATTTGCATTTCGGTAATTTTGCCTCAAAATTCAATTTTATGTTTACACTTCGCACATTCTACAAGCGAGTCAGGATGGCCGAGCGGTCTAAGGCGCTACGTTCAGGTCGTAGTCTACTCTGTAGGCGTAGGTTCGAATCCCACTCCTGACATTTCTTTGCATTTCGGTTATTTTGCCTCAAAATTCCATTTTCTGTTTACACTTCGCATATTCTACAAGCGAGTCAGGATGGCCGAGCGGTCCAAGGCGCTACGTTCAGGTCGTAGTCTACTCTGTAGCCGTGGGTTCAAATCCCACTCCTGACATTTTTTTATGTTGTGATTTGCATTTCGGTAATTTTGCCTCAAAATTCAATTTTCTGTTTACACTTCGCATATTCTACAAGCGAGTCAGGATGGCCGAGCGGTCTAAGGCGCTACGTTAAGGTCGTAGTCTACTCTGTAGGCGTGGGTTCGAATCCCACTCCTGACATTTTTTTATGTTATGATTTGCATTTCGGTAATTTTGCCTCAGAATTTAATTTTCTGTTTACACTTCGCACATTCTACAAGCGAGTCAGGATGGCCGAGCGGTCTAAGGCGCTACGTTAAGGTCGTAGTCTACTCTGTAGGCGTGGGTTCAAATCCCACTCCTGACATTTTTTTATGTTATGATTTGCATTTCGGTAATTTTGCCTCAAAATTTAATTTTCTGTTTACACTTCGCACATTCTACAAGCGAGTCAGGATGGCCGAGCGGTCTAAGGCGCTACGTTCAGGTCGTAGTCTACTCTGTAGGCGTGGGTTCGAATCCCACTCCTGACATTTATTTATGTTGTGATTTGCATTTCGGAAATGTTGCCTCAAAATTTAATTTAATTAAAGTTTAGATCGTAGTCTACTCTGTAGGCGTTGGTTCAAATCCCACTCCTGACATTGTTTTATGTTGTGATTTGTATTTCGGTAATTTTGCCTCAAAATTCAATTTTCTGTTTACACTTCGCATATTCTACAAGCGAGTCAGGATGGCCGAGCGGTCCAAGGCGCTACGTTCAGGTCGTAGTCTACTCTGTAGGCGTGTGTTCGAATCCCACTCCTGACATTTCTTTGCATTTCGGTTATTTTGCCTCAAAATTCCATTTTCTGTTTACACTTCGCATATTCTACAAGCGAGTCAGGATGGCCGAGCGGTCCAAGGCGCTACGTTCAGGTAGTTGTCTACTCTGTAGCCGTGGGTTCAAATCCCACTCCTGGCATTTTTTTATGTTGTGATTTGCATTTCGGTAATTTTGCCTCAAAATTCAATTTTATGTTTACACTTCGCACATTCTACAAGCGAGTCAGGATGGCCGAGCGGTCTAAGGCGCTACGTTCAGGTCGTAGTCTACTCTGTAGGCGTAGGTTCGAATCCCACTCCTGACATTTCTTTGCATTTCGGTTATTTTGCCTCAAAATTCCATTTTCTGTTTACACTTCGCATATTCTACAAGCGAGTCAGGATGGCCCGAGCGGTCCAAGGCGCTACGTTCAGGTCGTATTCTACTCTGTAGCCGTGGGTTCAAATCCCACTCCTGACATTTTTTTATGTTGTGATTTGCATTTCGGTAATTTTGCCTCAAAATTCAATTTTCTGTTTACACTTCGCATATTCTACAAGCGAGTCAGGATGGCCGAGCGGTCTAAGGCGCTACGTTAAGGTCGTAGTCTACTCTGTAGGCGTGGGTTCAAATCCCACTCCTGACATTTTTTTATGTTATGATTTGCATTTCGGTAATTTTGCCTCAGAATTTAATTTTCTGTTTACACTTCGCACATTCTACAAGCGAGTCAGGATGGCCGAGCGGTCTAAGGCGCTACGTTAAGGTCGTAGTCTACTCTGTAGGCGTGGGTTCAAATCCCACTCCTGACATTTTTTTATGTTATGATTTGCATTTCGGTAATTTTGCCTCAAAATTTAATTTTCTGTTTACACTTCGCACATTCTACAAGCGAGTCAGGATGGCCGAGCGGTCTAAGGCGCTACGTTCAGGTCGTAGTCTACTCTGTAGGCGTGGGTTCGAATCCCACTCCTGACATTTATTTATGTTGTGATTTGCATTTCGGAAATGTTGCCTCAAAATTTAATTTAATTAAAGTTTAGATCGTAGTCTACTCTGTAGGCGTTGGTTCAAATCCCACTCCTGACATTGTTTTATGTTGTGATTTGTATTTCGGTAATTTTGCCTCAAAATTCAATTTTCTGTTTACACTTCGCATATTCTACAAGCGAGTCAGGATGGCCGAGCGGTCCAAGGCGCTACGTTCAGGTCGTAGTCTACTCTGTAGGCGTGGGTTCGAATCCCACTCCTGACATTTTTTTGATGTTGTGATTTGCATTTCGGTAATTTTTCCTCAAAATTCAATTTTATGTTTACACTTCGCACATTCTATAAAGCGAGTCAGGATGGCCGAGCGGTCTAAGGCGCTACGTTAAGGTCGTAGTCTACTCTGTAGGCGTGGGTTCGAATCCCACTCCTGACATTTTTTTATGTTATGATTTGCATTTCGGTAATTTTGCCTCAAAATTTAATTTTCTGTTTACACTTCACATATTCTACAAGCGAGTCAGGATGGCCGAGCGGTCTAAGGCGCTACGTTCAGGTCGTAGTCTACTCTGTAGGCGTGGGTTTGAATCCCACTCCTGACATTTTTTTATGTTGTGATTTGCATTTCGGAAATGTTGCCTCAAAATTTAATTTAGTTAAAATTTAGGTCGTAGTCTACTCTGTAGGCGTTGGTTCAAATCCCACTCCTGACATTTTTTTATGTTGTGATTTGTATTTCGGTAATTTTGCCTCAAAATTAAATTTTATGTTTACACTTCGCACATTCTACAAGCGAGTCAGGATGGCCGAGCGGTCTAAGGCGCTACGTTAAGGTCGTAGTCTACTCTGTAGGCGTGGGTTCGAATCCCACTCCTGACATTTTTTTATGTTATGATTTGCATTTCGGTAATTTTGCCTCAAAATTTAATTTTCTGTTTACACTTCGCACATTCTACAAGCGAGTCAGGATGGCCGAGCGGTCTAAGGCGCTACGTTCAGGTCGTAGTCTACTCTGTAGGCGTGGGTTCGAATCCCACTCCTGACATTTTTTTATGTTGTGATTTGCATTTCGGAAATGTTGCCTCAAAATTTAATTTAATTAAAGTTTAGATCGTAGTCTACTCTGTAGGCGTTGGTTCAAATCCCACTCCTGACATATTTTTATGTTGTGATTTGTATTTCGGTAATTTTGCCTCAAAATTCAATTTTCTGTTTACACTTCGCATATTCTACAAGCGAGTCAGGATGGCCGAGCGGTCCAAGGCGCTACGTTCAGGTCGTAGTCTACTCTGTAGGCGTGGGTTCAAATCCCACTCCTGACATTTTTTTGATGTTGTGATTTGCATTTCGGTAATTTTTCCTCAAAATTAAATTTTATGTTTACACTTCGCACATTCTATAAAGCGAGTCAGGATGGCCGAGCGGTCTAAGGCGCTACGTTAAGGTCGTAGTCTACTCTGTAGGCGTGGGTTCGAATCCCACTCCTGACATTTTTTTATGTTGTGATTTGTATTTCGGTAATTTTGCCTCAAAATTAAATTTTATGTTTACACTTCGCACATTCTACAAGCGAGTCAGGATGGCCGAGCGGTCTAAGGCGCTACGTTAAGGTCGTAGTCTACTCTGTAGGCGTGGGTTCGAATCCCACTCCTGACATTTTTTTATGTTATGATTTGCATTTCGGTAATTTTGCCTGAAAATTTAATTTTCTGTTTACACTTCGCACATTCTACAAGCGAGTCAGGATGGCCGAGCGGTCTAAGGCGCTACGTTCAGGTCTTAGTCTACTCTGTAGGCGTGGGTTCGAATCCCACTCCTGACATTTCTTTGCATTTCGGTTATTTTGCCTCAAAATTCCATTTTCTGTTTCCACTTCGCATATTCTACAAGCGAGTCAGGATGGCTGAGCGGTCCAAGGCGCTACGTTCAGGTAGTTGTCTACTCTGTAGCCGTGGGTTCAAATCCCACTCCTGACATTTTTTTATGTTGTGATTTGCATTTCGGTAATTTTGCCTCAAAATTCAATTTTATGTTTACACTTCGCACATTCTACAAGCGAGTCAGGATGGCCGAGCGGTCTAAGGCGCTACGTTCAGGTCGTAGTCTACTCTGTAGGCGTGGGTTCGAATCCCACTCCTGACATTTTTTTATGTTGTGATTTGCATTTCGGTAATTTTGCCTCAAAATTCAATTTTATGTTTACACTTCGCACATTCTACAAGCGAGTCAGGATGGCCGAGCGGTCTAAGGCGCTACGTTCAGGTCTTAGTCTACTCTGTAGGCGTGGGTTCGAATCCCACTCCTGACATTTCTTTGCATTTCGGTTATTTTGCCTCAAAATTCCATTTTCTGTTTACACTTCGCATATTCTACAAGCGAGTCAGGATGGCCGAGCGGTCCAAGGCGCTACGTTCAGGTAGTTGTCTACTCTGTAGCCGTGGGTTCAAATCCCACTCCTGACATTTTTTTATGTTGTGATTTGCATTTCGGTAATTTTGCCTCAAAATTCAATTTTATGTTTACACTTCGCACATTCTACAAGCGAGTCAGGATGGCCGAGCGGTCTAAGGCGCTACGTTCAGGTCGTAGTCTACTCTGTAGGCGTAGGTTCGAATCCCACTCCTGACATTTCTTTGCATTTCGGTTATTTTGCCTCAAAATTCCATTTTCTGTTTACACTTCGCATATTCTACAAGCGAGTCAGGATGGCCGAGCGGTCCAAGGCGCTACGTTCAGGTCGTAGTCTACTCTGTAGCCGTGGGTTCAAATCCCACTCCTGACATTTTTTTATGTTGTGATTTGCATTTCGGTAATTTTGCCTCAAAATTCAATTTTCTGTTTACACTTCGCATATTCTACAAGCGAGTCAGGATGGCCGAGCGGTCTAAGGCGCTACGTTAAGGTCGTAGTCTACTCTGTAGGCGTGGGTTCGAATCCCACTCCTGACATTTTTTTATGTTATGATTTGCATTTCGGTAATTTTGCCTCAGAATTTAATTTTCTGTTTACACTTCGCACATTCTACAAGCGAGTCAGGATGGCCGAGCGGTCTAAGGCGCTACGTTAAGGTCGTAGTCTACTCTGTAGGCGTGGGTTCAAATCCCACTCCTGACATTTTTTTATGTTATGATTTGCATTTCGGTAATTTTGCCTCAAAATTTAATTTTCTGTTTACACTTCGCACATTCTACAAGCGAGTCAGGATGGCCGAGCGGTCTAAGGCGCTACGTTCAGGTCGTAGTCTACTCTGTAGGCGTGGGTTCGAATCCCACTCCTGACATTTATTTATGTTGTGATTTGCATTTCGGAAATGTTGCCTCAAAATTTAATTTAATTAAAGTTTAGATCGTAGTCTACTCTGTAGGCGTTGGTTCAAATCCCACTCCTGACATTGTTTTATGTTGTGATTTGTATTTCGGTAATTTTGCCTCAAAATTCAATTTTCTGTTTACACTTCGCATATTCTACAAGCGAGTCAGGATGGCCGAGCGGTCCAAGGCGCTACGTTCAGGTCGTAGTCTACTCTGTAGGCGTGTGTTCGAATCCCACTCCTGACATTTCTTTGCATTTCGGTTATTTTGCCTCAAAATTCCATTTTCTGTTTACACTTCGCATATTCTACAAGCGAGTCAGGATGGCCGAGCGGTCCAAGGCGCTACGTTCAGGTAGTTGTCTACTCTGTAGCCGTGGGTTCAAATCCCACTCCTGGCATTTTTTTATGTTGTGATTTGCATTTCGGTAATTTTGCCTCAAAATTCAATTTTATGTTTACACTTCGCACATTCTACAAGCGAGTCAGGATGGCCGAGCGGTCTAAGGCGCTACGTTCAGGTCGTAGTCTACTCTGTAGGCGTAGGTTCGAATCCCACTCCTGACATTTCTTTGCATTTCGGTTATTTTGCCTCAAAATTCCATTTTCTGTTTACACTTCGCATATTCTACAAGCGAGTCAGGATGGCCCGAGCGGTCCAAGGCGCTACGTTCAGGTCGTATTCTACTCTGTAGCCGTGGGTTCAAATCCCACTCCTGACATTTTTTTATGTTGTGATTTGCATTTCGGTAATTTTGCCTCAAAATTCAATTTTCTGTTTACACTTCGCATATTCTACAAGCGAGTCAGGATGGCCGAGCGGTCTAAGGCGCTACGTTAAGGTCGTAGTCTACTCTGTAGGCGTGGGTTCAAATCCCACTCCTGACATTTTTTTATGTTATGATTTGCATTTCGGTAATTTTGCCTCAGAATTTAATTTTCTGTTTACACTTCGCACATTCTACAAGCGAGTCAGGATGGCCGAGCGGTCTAAGGCGCTACGTTAAGGTCGTAGTCTACTCTGTAGGCGTGGGTTCAAATCCCACTCCTGACATTTTTTTATGTTATGATTTGCATTTCGGTAATTTTGCCTCAAAATTTAATTTTCTGTTTACACTTCGCACATTCTACAAGCGAGTCAGGATGGCCGAGCGGTCTAAGGCGCTACGTTCAGGTCGTAGTCTACTCTGTAGGCGTGGGTTCGAATCCCACTCCTGACATTTATTTATGTTGTGATTTGCATTTCGGAAATGTTGCCTCAAAATTTAATTTAATTAAAGTTTAGATCGTAGTCTACTCTGTAGGCGTTGGTTCAAATCCCACTCCTGACATTGTTTTATGTTGTGATTTGTATTTCGGTAATTTTGCCTCAAAATTCAATTTTCTGTTTACACTTCGCATATTCTACAAGCGAGTCAGGATGGCCGAGCGGTCCAAGGCGCTACGTTCAGGTCGTAGTCTACTCTGTAGGCGTGGGTTCGAATCCCACTCCTGACATTTTTTTGATGTTGTGATTTGCATTTCGGTAATTTTTCCTCAAAATTCAATTTTATGTTTACACTTCGCACATTCTATAAAGCGAGTCAGGATGGCCGAGCGGTCTAAGGCGCTACGTTAAGGTCGTAGTCTACTCTGTAGGCGTGGGTTCGAATCCCACTCCTGACATTTTTTTATGTTATGATTTGCATTTCGGTAATTTTGCCTCAAAATTTAATTTTTTGTTTACACTTCGCACATTCTACAAGCGAGTCAGGATGGCCGAGCGGTCTAAGGCGCTACGTTCAGGTCGTAGTCTACTCTGTAGGCGTGGGTTTGAATCACACTCCTGACATTTTTTTATGTTGTGATTTGCATTTCGGAAATGTTGCCTCAAAATTTAATTTAATTAAAGTTTAGGTCGTAGTCTACTCTGTAGGCGTTGGTTCAAATCCCACTCCTGACATTTTTTATGTTATGATTTGCATTTCGGTAATTTTGCCTCAAAATTCAATTTTCTGTTTACACTTCGCATTTTCTACAAGCGAGTCAGGATGGCCGAGCGGTCCAAGGCGCTACGTTCAGGTCGTAGTCTACTCTGTAGGCGTGGGTTCGAATCCCACTCCTGACATTTTTTTATGTTGTGATTTGCATTTCGGTAATTTTGCCTCAAAATTCAATTTTATGTTTACACTTCGCACATTCTACAAGCGAGTCAGGATGGCCGAGCGGTCTAAGGCGCTACGTTCAGGTCTTAGTCTACTCTGTAGGCGTGGGTTCGAATCCCACTCCTGACATTTCTTTGCATTTCGGTTATTTTGCCTCAAAATTCCATTTTCTGTTTACACTTCGCATATTCTACAAGCGAGTCAGGATGGCTGAGCGGTCCAAGGCGCTACGTTCAGGTAGTTGTCTACTCTGTAGCCGTGGGTTCAAATCCCACTCCTGACATTTTTTATGTTGTGATTTGCATTTCGGTAATTTTGCCTCAAAATTCAATTTTATGTTTACACTTCGCACATTCTACAAGCGAGTCAGGATGGCCGAGCGGTCTAAGGCGCTACGTTCAGGTCGTAGTCTACTCTGTAGGCGTGGGTTCGAATCCCACTCCTGACATTTTTTTATGTTGTGATTTGCATTTCGGTAATTTTGCCTCAAAATTCAATTTTATGTTTACACTTCGCACATTCTCCAAGCGAGTCAGGATGGCCGAGCGGTCTAAGGCGCTACGTTTAGGTCTTAGTCTACTCTGTAGGCGTGGGTTCGAATCCCACTCCTGACATTTCTTTGCATTTCGGTTATTTTGCCTCAAAATTCCATTTTCTGTTTACACTTCGCATATTCTACAAGCGAGTCAGGATGGCCGAGCGGTCCAAGGCGCTACGTTCAGGTAGTTGTGTACTCTGTAGCCGTGGGTTCAAATCCCACTCCTGACATTTTTTTATGTTGTGATTTGCATTTCGGTAATTTTGCCTCAAAATTCAATTTTATGTTTACACTTCGCACATTCTACAAGCGAGTCAGGATGGCCGAGCGGTCTAAGGCGCTACGTTCAGGTCGTAGTCTACTCTGTAGGCGTAGGTTCGAATCCCACTCCTGACATTTCTTTGCATTTCGGTTATTTTGCCTCAAAATTCCATTTTCTGTTTACACTTCGCATATTCTACAAGCGAGTCAGGATGGCCGAGCGGTCCAAGGCGCTACGTTCAGGTCGTAGTCTACTCTGTAGCCGTGGGTTCAAATCCAACTCCTGACATTTTTTTATGTTGTGATTTGCATTTCGGTAATTTTGCCTCAAAATTCAATTTTCTGTTTACACTTCGCATATTCTACAAGCGAGTCAGGATGGCCGAGCGGTCTAAGGCGCTACGTTAAGGTCGTAGTCTACTCTGTAGGCGTGGGTTCGAATCCCACTCCTGACATTTTTTTATGTTATGATTTGCATTTCGGTAATTTTGCCTCAAAATTTAATTTTCTGTTTACACTTCGCACATTCTACAAGCGAGTCAGGATGGCCGAGCGGTCTAAGGCGCTACGTTCAGGTCGTAGTCTACTCTGTAGGCGTGGGTTCGAATCCCACTCCTGACATTTTTTTATGTTGTGATTTGCATTTCGGAAATGTTGCCTCAAAATTTAATTTAATTAAAGTTTAGGTCGTAGTCTACTCTGTAGGCGTTGGTTCAAATCCCACTCCTGACATTTTTTTATGTTGTGATTTGTATTTCGGTAAATTTGCCTCAAAATTCAATTTTCTGTTTACACTTCGCATATTCTACAAGCGAGTCAGGATGGCTGAGCGGTCCAAGGCGCTACGTTCAGGTAGTTGTCTACTCTGTAGCCGTGGGTTCAAATCCCACTCCTGACATTTCTTTGCATTTCGGTTATTTTGCCTCAAAATTCCATTTTCTGTTTACACTTCGCATATTCTACAAGCGAGTCAGGATGGCTGAGCGGTCCAAGGCGCTACGTTCAGGTAGTTGTCTACTCTGTAGCCGTGGGTTCAAATCCCACTCCTGACATTTTTTTATGTTGTGATTTGCATTTCGGTAATTTTGCCTCAAAATTCAATTTTATGTTTACACTTCGCACATTCTACAAGCGAGTCAGGATGGCCGAGCGGTCTAAGGCGCTACGTTCAGGTCGTAGTCTACTCTGTAGGCGTGGGTTCGAATCCCACTCCTGACATTTTTTTATGTTGTGATTTGCATTTCGGTAATTTTGCCTCAAAATTCAATTTTATGTTTACACTTCGCACATTCTACAAGCGAGTCAGGATGGCCGAGCGGTCTAAGGCGCTACGTTCAGGTCGTAGTCTACTCTGTAGGCGTAGGTTCGAATCCCACTCCTGACATTTCTTTGCATTTCGGTTATTTTGCCTCAAAATTCAATTTTCTGTTTACACTTCGCATATTCTACAAGCGAGTCAGGATGGCCGAGCGGTCCAAGGCGCTACGTTCAGGTCGTAGTCTACTCTGTAGCCGTGGGTTCAAATCCCACTCCTGACATTTTTTTATGTTGTGATTTGCATTTCGGTAATTTTGCCTCAAAATTCAATTTTCTGTTTACACTTCGCATATTCTACAAGCGAGTCAGGATGGCCGAGCGGTCTAAGGCGCTACTTTCAGGTCTTAGTCTACTCTGTAGGCGTGGGTTCGAATCCCACTCCTGACATTTCTTTGCATTTCGGTTATTTTGCCTCAAAATTCCATTTTCTGTTTACACTTCGCATATTCTACAAGCGAGTCAGGATGGCCGAGCGGTCCAAGGCGCTACGTTCAGGTAGTTGTGTACTCTGTAGCCGTGGGTTCAAATCCCACTCCTGACATTTTTTTATGTTGTGATTTGCATTTCGGTAATTTTGCCTCAAAATTCAATTTTATGTTTACACTTCGCACATTCTACAAGCGAGTCAGGATGGCCGAGCGGTCTAAGGCGCTACGTTCAGGTCGTAGTCTACTCTGTAGGCGTAGGTTCGAATCCCACTCCTGACATTTCTTTGCATTTCGGTTATTTTGCCTCAAAATTCAATTTTCTGTTTACACTTCGCATATTCTACAAGCGAGTCAGGATGGCCGAGCGGTCCAAGGCGCTACGTTCAGGTCGTAGTCTACTCTGTAGCCGTGGGTTCAAATCCCACTCCTGACATTTTTTTATGTTGTGATTTGCATTTCGGTAATTTTGCCTCAAAATTCAATTTTCTGTTTACACTTCGCATATTCTACAAGCGAGTCAGGATGGCCGAGCGGTCTAAGGCGCTACGTTAAGGTCGTAGTCTACTCTGTAGGCGTGGGTTCGAATCCCACTCCTGACATTTTTTTATGTTATGATTTGCATTTCGGTAATTTTGCCTCAAAATTTAATTTTCTGTTTACACTTCGCACATTCTACAAGCGAGTCAGGATGGCCGAGCGGTCTAAGGCGCTACCTTCAGGTCGTAGTCTACTCTGTAGGCGTGGGTTCGAATCCCACTCCTGACATTTTTTTATGTTGTGATTTGCATTTCGGAAATGTTGCCTCAAAATTTAATTTAATTAAAGTTTAGGTCGTAGTCTACTCTGTAGGCGTTGGTTCAAATCCCACTCCTGACATTTTTTTATGTTGTGATTTGTATTTCGGTAAATTTGCCTCAAAATTCAATTTTCTGTTTACACTTCGCATATTCTACAAGCGAGTCAGGATGGCTGAGCGGTCCAAGGCGCTACGTTCAGGTAGTTGTCTACTCTGTAGCCGTGGGTTCAAATCCCACTCCTGACATTTTTTTATGTTGTGATTTGCATTTCGGTAATTTTGCCTCAAAATTCAATTTTATGTTTACACTTCGCACATTCTACAAGCGAGTCAGGATGGCCGAGTGGTCTAAGGCGCTACGTTCAGGTCGTAGTCTACTCTGTAGGCGTGGGTTCGAATCCCACTCCAGACATTTTTTTATGTTGTGATTTGCATTTCGGTAATTTTGCCTCAAAATTCAATTTTATGTTTACACTTCGCACATTCTACAAGCGAGTCAGGATGGCCGAGCGGTCTAAGGCGCTACGTTCAGGTCGTAGTCTACTCTGTAGGCGTAGGTTCGAATCCCACTCCTGACATTTCTTTGCATTTCGGTTATTTTGCCTCAAAATTCCATTTTCTGTTTACACTTCGCATATTCTACAAGCGAGTCAGGATGGCCGAGCGGTCCAAGGCGCTACGTTCAGGTCGTATTCTACTCTGTAGCCGTGGGTTCAAATCCCACTCCTGACATTTTTTTATGTTGTGATTTGCATTTCGGTAATTTTGCCTCAAAATTCAATTTTCTGTTTACACTTCGCATATTCTACAAGCGAGTCAGGATGGCCGAGCGGTCTAAGGCGCTACGTTAAGGTCGTAGTCTACTCTGTAGGCGTGGGTTCGAATCCCACTCCTGATATTTTTTTAAGTTATGATTTGCATTTGGGTAATTTTGCCTCAGAATTTAATTTTCTGTTTACACTTCGCACATTCTACAAGCGAGTCAGGATGGCCGAGCGGTCTAAGGCGCTACGTTAAGGTCGTAGTCTACTCTGTAGGCGTGGGTTCAAATCCCACTCCTGACATTTTTTGATGTTATGATTTGCATTTCGGTAATTTTGCCTCAAAATTTAATTTTCTGTTTACACTTCGCACATTCTACAAGCGAGTCAGGATGGCCGAGCGGTCTAAGTCGCTACGTTCAGGTCGTAGTCTACTCTGTAGGCGTGGGTTCGAATCCCACTCCTGACATTTATTTATGTTGTGATTTGCATTTCGGAAATGTTGCCTCAAAATTTATTTTAATTAAAGTTTAGATCGTAGTCTACTCTGTAGGCGTTGGTTCAAATCCCACTCCTGACATTTTTTTATGTTGTGATTTGTATTTCGGTAATTTTGCCTCAAAATTCAATTTTCTGTTTACACTTCGCATATTCTACAAGCGAGTCAGGATGGCCGAGCGGTCCAAGGCGCTACGTTCAGGTCGTATTCTACTCTGTAGGCGTGGGTTCGAATCCCACTCCTGACATTTTTTTGATGTTGTGATTTGCATTTCGGTAATTTTTCCTCAAAATTCAATTTTATGTTTACACTTCGCACATTCTATAAAGCGAGTCAGGATGGCCGAGCGGTCTAAGGCGCTACGTTCAGGTCTTAGTCTACTCTGTAGGCGTGGGTTCGAATCCCACTCCTGACATTTCTTTGCATTTCGGTTATTTTGCCTCAAAATTCCATTTTCTGTTTACACTTCGCATATGCTACAAGCGAGTCAGGATGGCCAAGCGGTCCAAGGCGCTACGTTCAGGTCGTAGTCTACTCTGTAGCCGTGGGTTCAAATCCCACTCCTGACATTTTTTTATGTTGTGATTTGCATTTCGGTAATTTTGCCTCAAAATTCAATTTTCTGTTTACACTTGGCATATTCTACAAGCGAGTCAGGATGGCCGAGCGGTCTAAGGCGCTACGTTAAGGTCGTAGTCTACTCTGTAGGCGTGGGTTCGAATCCCACTCCTGACATTTTTTTATGTTATGATTTGCATTTCGGTAATTTTGCCTCAAAATTTAATTTTCTGTTTACACTTCGCACATTCTACAAGCGAGTCAGGATGGCCGAGCGGTCTAAGGCGCTACGTTCAGGTCGTAGTCTACTCTGTAGGCGTGGGTTCGAATCCCACTCCTGACATTTTTTTATGTTGTGATTTGCATTTCGGAAATGTTGCCTCAAAATTAAATTTAATTAAAGTTTAGGTCGTAGTCTACTCTGTAGGCGTTGGTTCAAATCCCACTCCTGACATTTTTTTATGTTGTGATTTGTATTTCGGTAAATTTGCCTCAAAATTCAATTTTCTGTTTACACTTCGCATATTCTACAAGCGAGTCAGGATGGCTGAGCGGTCCAAGGCGCTACGTTCAGGTAGTTGTCTACTCTGTAGCCGTGGGTTCAAATCCCACTCCTGACATTTTTTTATGTTGTGATTTGCATTTCGGTAATTTTGCCTCAAAATTCAATTTTATGTTTACACTTCGCACATTCTACAAGCGAGTCAGGATGGCCGAGTGGTCTAAGGCGCTACGTTCAGGTCGTAGTCTACTCTGTAGGCGTGGGTTCGAATCCCACTCCAGACATTTTTTTATGTTGTGATTTGCATTTCGGTAATTTTGCCTCAAAATTCAATTTTATGTTTACACTTCGCACATTCTACAAGCGAGTCAGGATGGCCGAGCGGTCTAAGGCGCTACGTTCAGGTCGTAGTCTACTCTGTAGGCGTAGGTTCGAATCCCACTCCTGACATTTCTTTGCATTTCGGTTATTTTGCCTCAAAATTCCATTTTCTGTTTACACTTCGCACATTCTACAAGCGAGTCAGGATGGCCGAGCGGTCTAAGGCGCTACGTTCAGGTCGTAGTCTACTCTGTAGGCGTGGGTTCGAATCCCACTCCTGACATTTTTTTATGTTGTGATTTGCATTTCGGAAATGTTGCCTCAAAATTTAATTTAATTAAAGTTTAGGTCGTAGTCTACTCTGTAGGCGTTGGTTCAAATCCCACTCCTAACATTTTTTTATGTTGTGATTTGTATTTCGGTAAATTTGCCTCAAAATTCAATTTTCTGTTTACACTTCGCATATTCTACAAGCGAGTCAGGATGGCTGAGCGGTCCAAGGCGCTACGTTCAGGTAGTTGTCTACTCTGTAGCCGTGGGTTCAAATCCCACTCCTGACATTTTTTTATGTTGTGATTTGCGTTTCGGTAATTTTGCCTCAAAATTCAATTTTATGTTTACACTTCGCACATTCTACAAGCGAGTCAGGATGGCCGAGTGGTCTAAGGCGCTACGTTCAGGTCGTAGTCTACTCTGTAGGCGTGGGTTCGAATCCCACTCCAGACATTTTTTTATGTTGTGATTTGCATTTCGGTAATTTTGCCTCAAAATTAAATTTTATGTTTACACTTCGCACATTCTACAAGCGAGTCAGGATGGCCGAGCGGTCTAAGGCGCTACGTTCAGGTCGTAGTCTACTCTGTAGGCGTAGGTTCGAATCCCACTCCTGACATTTCTTTGCATTTCGGTTATTTTGCCTCAAAATTCCATTTTCTGTTTACACTTCGCATATTCTACAAGCGAGTCAGGATGGCCGAGCGGTCCAAGGCGCTACGTTCAGGTCGTATTCTACTCTGTAGCCGTGGGTTCAAATCCCACTCCTGACATTTTTTTATGTTGTGATTTGCATTTCGGTAATTTTGCCTCAAAATTCAATTTTCTGTTTACACTTCGCATATTCTACAAGCGAGTCAGGATGGCCGAGCGGTCTAAGGCGCTACGTTAAGGTCGTAGTCTACTCTGTAGGCGTGGGTTCGAATCCCACTCCTGATGTTTTTTTATGTTATGATTTGCATTTGGGTAATTTTGCCTCAGAATTTAATTTTCTGTTTACACTTCGCACATTCTACAAGCGAGTCAGGATGGCCGAGCGGTCTAAGGCGCTACGTTAAGGTCGTAGTCTACTCTGTAGGCGTGGGTTCAAATCCCACTCCTGACATTTTTTTATGTTATGATTTGCATTTCGGTAATTTTGCCTCAAAATTTAATTTTCTGTTTACACTTCGCACATTCTACAAGCGAGTCAGGATGGCCGAGCGGTCTAAGGCGCTACGTTCAGGTCGTAGTCTACTCTGTAGGCGTGGGTTCGAATCCCACTCCTGACATTTATTTATGTTGTGATTTGCATTTCGGAAATGTTGCCTCAAAATTTAATTTAATTAAAGTTTAGATCGTAGTCTACTCTGTAGGCGTTGGTTCAAATCCCACTCCTGACATTTTTTTATGTTGTGATTTGTATTTCGGTAATTTTGCCTCAAAATTCAATTTTCTGTTTACACTTCGCATATTCTACAAGCGAGTCAGGATGGCCGAGCGGTCCAAGGCGCTACGTTCAGGTCGTATTCTACTCTGTAGGCGTGGGTTCGAATCCCACTCCTGACATTTTTTTGATGTTGTGATTTGCATTTCGGTAATTTTTCCTCAAAATTCAATTTTATGTTTACACTTCGCACATTCTATAAAGCGAGTCAGGATGGCCGAGCGGTCTAAGGCGCTACGTTCAGGTCTTAGTCTACTCTGTAGGCGTGGGTTCGAATCCCACTCCTGACATTTCTTTGCATTTCGGTTATTTTGCCTCAAAATTCCATTTTCTGTTTACACTTCGCATATTCTACAAGCGAGTCAGGATGGCCGAGCGGTCCAAGGCGCTACGTTCAGGTAGTTGTGTACTCTGTAGCCGTGGGTTCAAATCCCACTCCTGACATTTTTTTATGTTGTGATTTGCATTTCGGTAATTTTGCCTCAAAATTCAATTTTATGTTTACACTTCGCACATTCTACAAGCGAGTCAGGATGGCCGAGCGGTCTAAGGCGCTACGTTCAGGTCGTAGTCTACTCTGTAGGCGTAGGTTCGAATCCCACTCCTGACATTTCTTTGCATTTCGGTTATTTTGCCTCAAAATTCCATTTTCTGTTTACACTTCGCATATTCTACAAGCGAGTCAGGATGGCCGAGCGGTCCAAGGCGCTACGTTCAGGTCGTAGTCTACTCTGTAGCCGTGGGTTCAAATCCCACTCCTGACATTTTTTTATGTTGTGATTTGCATTTCGGTAATTTTGCCTCAAAATTCAATTTTCTGTTTACACTTCGCATATTCTACAAGCGAGTCAGGATGGCCGAGCGGTCTAAGGCGCTACGTTAAGGTCGTAGTCTACTCTGTAGGCGTGGGTTCGAATCCCACTCCTGACATTTTTTTATGTTATGATTTGCATTTCGGTAATTTTGCCTCAAAATTTAATTTTTCTGTTTACACTTCGCACATTCTACAAGCGAGTCAGGATGGCCGAGCGGTCTAAGGCGCTACGTTCAGGTCGTAGTCTACTCTGTAGGCGTGGGTTCGAATCCCACTCCTGACATTTTTTTATGTTGTGATTTGCATTTCGGAAATGTTGCCTCAAAATTCAATTTTATGTTTACACTTCGCACATTCTACAAGCGAGTCAGGATGGCCGAGTGGTCTAAGGCGCTACGTTCAGGTCGTAGTCTACTCTGTAGGCGTGGGTTCGAATCCCACTCCAGACATTTTTTTACGTTGTGATTTGCATTTCGGTAATTTTGCCTCAAAATTCAATTTTATGTTTACACTTCGCACATTCTACAAGCGAGTCAGGATGGCCGAGCGGTCTAAGGCGCTACGTTCAGGTCGTAGTCTACTCTGTAGGCGTAGGTTCGAATCCCACTCCTGACATTTCTTTGCATTTCGGTTATTTTGCCTCAAAATTCCATTTTCTGTTTACACTTCGCATATTCTACAAGCGAGTCAGGATGGCCGAGCGGTCCAAGGCGCTACGTTCAGGTCGTATTCTACTCTGTAGCCGTGGGTTCAAATCCCACTCCTGACATTTTTTTATGTTGTGATTTGCATTTCGGTAATTTTGCCTCAAAATTCAATTTTCTGTTTACACTTCGCATATTCTACAAGCGAGTCAGGATGGCCGAGCGGTCTAAGGCGCTACGTTAAGGTCGTAGTCTACTCTGTAGGCGTGGGTTCGAATCCCACTCCTGATATTTTTTTATGTTATGATTTGCATTTGGGTAATTTTGCCTCAGAATTTAATTTTCTGTTTACACTTCGCACATTCTACAAGCGAGTCAGGATGGCCGAGCGGTCTAAGGCGCTACGTTAAGGTCGTAGTCTACTCTGTAGGCGTGGGTTCAAATCCCACTCCTGACATTTTTTTATGTTATGATTTGCATTTCGGTAATTTTGCCTCAAAATTTAATTTTCTGTTTACACTTCGCACATTCTATAAAGCGAGTCAGGATGGCCGAGCGGTCTAAGGCGCTACGTTCAGGTCTTAGTCTACTCTGTAGGCGTGGGTTCGAATCCCACTCCTGACATTTCTTTGCATTTCGGTTATTTTGCCTCAAAATTCCATTTTCTGTTTACACTTCGCATATTCTACAAGCGAGTCAGGATGGCCGAGCGGTCCAAGGCGCTACGTTCAGGTAGTTGTGTACTCTGTAGCCGTGGGTTCAAATCCCACTCCTGACATTTTTTTATGTTGTGATTTGCATTTCGGTAATTTTGCGTCAAAATTCAATTTTATGTTTACACTTCGCACATTCTACAAGCGAGTCAGGATGGCCGAGCGGTCTAAGGCGCTACGTTCAGGTCGTAGTCTACTCTGTAGGCGTAGGTTCGAATCCCACTCCTGACATTTCTTTGCATTTCGGTTATTTTGCCTCAAAATTCCATTTTCTGTTTACACTTCGCATATTCTACAAGCGAGTCAGGATGGCCGAGCGGTCCAAGGCGCTACGTTCAGGTCGTAGTCTACTCTGTAGCCGTGGGTTCAAATCCCACTCCTGACATTTTTTTATGTTGTGATTTGCATTTCGGTAATTTTGCCTCAAAATTCAATTTTCTGTTTACACTTCGCATATTCTACAAGCGAGTCAGGATGGCCGAGCGGTCTAAGGCGCTACGTTAAGGTCGTAGTCTACTCTGTAGGCGTGGGTTCGAATCCCACTCCTGACATTTTTTTATGTTATGATTTGCATTTCGGTAATTTTGCCTCAAAATTTAATTTTCTGTTTACACTTCGAACATTCTACAAGCGAGTCAGGATGGCCGAGCGGTCTAAGGCGCTACGTTCAGGTCGTAGTCTACTCTGTAGGCGTGGGTTCGAATCCCACTCCTGACATTTTTTTATGTTGTGATTTGCATTTCGGAAATGTTGCCTCAAAATTCAATTTTATGTTTACACTTCGCACATTCTACAAGCGAGTCAGGATGGCCGAGTGGTCTAAGGCGCTACGTTCAGGTCGTAGTCTACTCTGTAGGCGTGGGTTCGAATCCCACTCCAGACATTTTTTTACGTTGTGATTTGCATTTCGGTAATTTTGCCTCAAAATTCAATTTTATGTTTACACTTCGCACATTCTACAAGCGAGTCAGGATGGCCGAGCGGTCTAAGGCGCTACGTTCAGGTCGTAGTCTACTCTGTAGGCGTAGGTTCGAATCCCACTCCTGACATTTCTTTGCATTTCGGTTATTTTGCCTCAAAATTCCATTTTCTGTTTACACTTTGCATATTCTACAAGCGAGTCAGGATGGCCGAGCGGTCCAAGGCGCTACGTTCAGGTCGTATTCTACTCTGTAGCCGTGGGTTCAAATCCCACTCCTGACATTTTTTTATGTTGTGATTTGCATTTCGGTAATTTTGCCTCAAAATTCAATTTTCTGTTTACACTTCGCATATTCTACAAGCGAGTCAGGATGGCCGAGCGGTCTAAGGCGCTACGTTAAGGTCGTAGTCTACTCTGTAGGCGTGGGTTCGAATCCCACTCCTGATATTTTTTTATGTTATGATTTGCATTTGGGTAATTTTGCCTCAGAATTTAATTTTCTGTTTACACTTCGCACATTCTACAAGCGAGTCAGGATGGCCGAGCGGTCTAAGGCGCTACGTTAAGGTCGTAGTCTACTCTGTAGGCGTGGGTTCAAATCCCACTCCTGACATTTTTTTATGTTATGATTTGCATTTCGGTAATTTTGCCTCAAAATTTAATTTTCTGTTTACACTTCGCACATTCTACAAGCGAGTCAGGATGGCCGAGCGGTCTAAGGCGCTACGTTCAGGTCGTAGTCTACTCTGTAGGCGTGGGTTCGAATCCCACTCCTGACATTTATTTATGTTGTGATTTGCATTTCGGAAATGTTGCCTCAAAATTTAATTTAATTAAAGTTTAGATCGTAGTCTACTCTGTAGGCGTTGGTTCAAATCCCACTCCTGACATTTTTTTATGTTGTGATTTGTATTTCGGTAATTTTGCCTCAAAATTCAATTTTCTGTTTACACTTCGCATATTCTACAAGCGAGTCAGGATGGCCGAGCGGTCCAAGGCGCTACGTTCAGGTCGTATTCTACTCTGTAGGCGTGGGTTCGAATCCCACTCCTGACATTTTTTTGATGTTGTGATTTGCATTTCGGTAATTTTTCCTCAAAATTCAATTTTATGTTTACACTTCGCACATTCTATAAAGCGAGTCAGGATGGCCGAGCTGTCTAAGGCGCTACGTTCAGGTCTTAGTCTACTCTGTAGGCGTGGGTTCGAATACCACTCCTGACATTTCTTTGCATTTCGGTTATTTTGCCTCAAAATTCCATTTTCTGTTTACACTTCGCATATTCTACAAGCGAGTCAGGATGGCCGAGCGGTCCAAGGCGCTACGTTCAGGTAGTTGTGTACTCTGTAGCCGTGGGTTCAAATCCCACTCCTGACATTTTTTTATGTTGTGATTTGCATTTCGGTAATTTTGCCTCAAAATTCAATTTTATGTTTACACTTCGCACATTCTACAAGCGAGTCAGGATGGCCGAGCGGTCTAAGGCGCTACGTTCAGGTCGTAGTCTACTCTGTAGGCGTAGGTTCGAATCCCACTCCTGACATTTCTTTGCATTTCGGTTATTTTGCCTCAAAATTCCATTTTCTGTTTACACTTCGCATATTCTACAAGCGAGTCAGGATGGCCGAGCGGTCCAAGGCGCTACGTTCAGGTCGTAGTCTACTCTGTAGCCGTGGGTTCAAATCCCACTCCTGACATTTTTTTATGTTGTGATTTGCATTTCGGTAATTTTGCCTCAAAATTCAATTTTCTGTTTACACTTCGCATATTCTACAAGCGAGTCAGGATGGCCGAGCGGTCTAAGGCGCTACGTTAAGGTCGTAGTCTACTCTGTAGGCGTGGGTTCGAATCCCACTCCTGACATTTTTTTATGTTATGATTTGCATTTCGGTAATTTTGCCTCAAAATTTAATTTTCTGTTTACACTTCGCACATTCTACAAGCGAGTCAGGATGGCCGAGCGGTCTAAGGCGCTACGTTCAGGTCGTAGTCTACTCTGTAGGCGTGGGTTCGAATCCCACTCCTGACATTTTTTTATGTTGTGATTTGCATTTCGGAAATGTTGCCTCCAAATTTAATTTAATTAAAGTTTAGGTCGTAGTCTACTCTGTAGGCGTTGGTTCAAATCCCACTCCTGACATTTTTTTATGTTGTGATTTGTATTTCGGTAAATTTGCCTCAAAATTCAATTTTCTGTTTACACTTCGCATATTCTACAAGCGAGTCAGCATGGCTGAGCGGTCCAAGGCGCTACGTTCAGGTAGTTGTCTACTCTGTAGCCGTGGGTTCAAATCCCACTCCTGACATTTTTTTATGTTGTGATTTGCATTTCGGTAATTTTGCCTCAAAATTCAATTTTATGTTTACACTTCGCGCATTCTACAAGCGAGTCAGGATGGCCGAGTGGTCTAAGGCGCTACGTTCAGGTCGTAGTCTACTCTGTAGGCGTGGGTTCGAATCCCACTCCAGACATTTTTTTATGTTGTGATTTGCATTTCGGTAATTTTGCCTCAAAATTCAATTTTATGTTTACACTTCGCACATTCTACAAGCGAGTCAGGATGGCCGAGCGGTCTAAGGCGCTACGTTCAGGTCGTAGTCTACTCTGTAGGCGTAGGTTCGAATCCCACTCCTGACATTTCTTTGCATTTCGGTTATTTTGCCTCAAAATTCCATTTTCTGTTTACACTTCGCATATTCTACAAGCGAGTCAGGATGGCCGAGCGGTCCAAGGCGCTACGTTCAGGTCGTATTCTACTCTGTAGCCGTGGGTTCAAATCCCACTCCTGACATTTTTTTATGTTGTGATTTGCATTTCGGTAATTTTGCCTCAAAATTCAATTTTCTGTTTACACTTCGCATATTCTACAAGCGAGTCAGGATGGCCGAGCGGTCTAAGGCGCTACGTTAAGGTCGTAGTCTACTCTGTAGGCGTGGGTTCGAATCCCACTCCTGATATTTTTTTATGTTATGATTTGCATTTGGGTAATTTTGCCTCAGAATTTAATTTTCTGTTTACACTTCGCACATTCTACAAGCGAGTCAGGATGGCCGAGCGGTCTAAGGCGCTACGTTAAGGTCGTAGTCTACTCTGTAGGCGTGGGTTCAAATCCCACTCCTGACATTTTTTTATGTTATGATTTGCATTTCGGTAATTTTGCCTCAAAATTCAATTTTCTGTTTACACTTCGCATATTCTACAAGCGAGTCAGGATGGCTGAGCGGTCCAAGGCGCTACGTTCAGGTAGTTGTCTACTCTGTAGCCGTGGGTTCAAATCCCACTCCTGACATTTTTTTATGTTGTGATTTGCATTTCGGTAATTTTGCCTCAAAATTCAATTTTATGTTTACACTTCGCACATTCTACAAGCGAGTCAGGATGGCCGAGTGGTCTAAGGCGCTACGTTCAGGTCGTAGTCTACTCTGTAGGCGTGGGTTCGAATCCCACTCCAGACATTGTTTTATGTTGTGATTTGCATTTCGGTAATTTTGCCTCAAAATTCAATTTTATGTTTACACTTCGCACATTCTACAAGCGAGTCAGGATGGCCGAGCGGTCTAAGGCGCTACGTTCAGGTCGTAGTCTACTCTGTAGGCGTAGGTTCGAATCCCACTCCTGACATTTCTTTGCATTTCGGTTATTTTGCCTCAAAATTCCATATTCTGTTTACACTTCGCATATTCTACAAGCGAGTCAGGATGGCCGAGCGGTCCAAGGCGCTACGTTCAGGTCGTATTCTACTCTGTAGCCGTGGGTTCAAATCCCACTCCTGACATTTGTTTATGTTGTGATTTGCATTTCGGTAATTTTGCCTCAAAATTCAATTTTCTGTTTACACTTCGCATATTCTACAAGCGAGTCAGGATGGCCGAGCGGTCTAAGGCGCTACGTTAAGGTCGTAGTCTACTCTGTAGGCGTGGGTTCGAATCCCACTCCTGATATTTTTTTATGTTATGATTTGCATTTGGGTAATTTTGCCTCAGAATTTAATTTTCTGTTTACACTTCGCACATGCTACAAGCGAGTCAGGATGGCCGAGCGGTCTAAGGCGCTACGTTAAGGTCGTAGTCTACTCTGTAGGCGTGGGTTCAAATCCCACTCCTGACATTTTTTTATGTTATGATTTGCATTTCGGTAATTTTGCCTCAAAATTTAATTTTCTGTTTACACTTCGCACATTATACAAGCGAGTCAGGATGGCCGAGCGGTCTAAGGCGCTACGTTCAGGTCGTAGTCTACTCTGTAGGCGTGGGTTCGAATCCCACTCCTGACATTTATTTATGTTGTGATTTGCATTTCGGAAATGTTGCCTCAAAATTTAATTTAATTAAAGTTTAGATCGTAGTCTACTCTGTAGGCGTTGGTTCAAATCCCACTCCTGACATTTTTTTATGTTGTGATTTGTATTTCGGTAATTTTGCCTCAAAATTCAATTTTCTGTTTACACTTCGCACATTCTACAAGCGAGTCAGGATGGCCGAGCGGTCTAAGGCGCTACGTTAAGGTCGTAGTCTACTCTGTAGGCGTGGGTTCAAATCCCACTCCTGACATTTTTTTATGTTATGATTTGCATTTCGGTAATTTTGCCTCAAAATTTAATTTTCTGTTTACACTTCGCACATTCTACAAGCGAGTCAGGATGGCCGAGCGGTCTAAGGCGCTACGTTCAGGTCGTAGTCTACTCTGTAGGCGTGGGTTCGAATCCCACTCCTGACATTTATTTATGTTGTGATTTGCATTTCGGAAATGTTGCCTCAAAATTTAATTTAATTAAAGTTTAGATCGTAGTCTACTCTGTAGGCGTTGGTTCAAATCCCACTCCTGACATTTTTTTATGTTGTGATTTGTATTTCGGTAATTTTGCCTCAAAATTCAATTTTCTGTTTACACTTCGCATATTCTACAAGCGAGTCAGGATGGCCGAGCGGTCCAAGGCGCTACGTTCAGGTCGTATTCTACTCTGTAGGCGTGGGTTCGAATCCCACTCCTGACATTTTTTTGATGTTGTGATTTGCATTTCGGTAATTTTTCCTCAAAATTCAATTTTATGTTTACACTTCGCACATTCTACAAGCGAGTCAGGATGGCCGAGTGGTCTAAGGCGCTACGTTCAGGTCGTAGTCTACTCTGTAGGCGTGGGTTCGAATCCCACTCCAGACATTTTTTTATGTTGTGATTTGCATTTCGGTAATTTTGCCTCAAAATTCAATTTTATGTTTACACTTCGCACATTCTACAAGCGAGTCAGGATGGCCGAGCGGTCTAAGGCGCTACGTTCAGGTCGTAGTCTACTCTGTAGGCGTAGGTTCGAATCCCACTCCTGACATTTCTTTGCATTTCGGTTATTTTGCCTCAAAATTCAATTTTCTGTTTACACTTCGCATATTCTACAAGCGAGTCAGGATGGCCGAGCGGTCTAAGGCGCTACGTTAAGGTCGTAGTCTACTCTGTAGGCGTGGGTTCGAATCCCACTCCTGATATTTTTTTATGTTATGATTTGCATTTGGGTAATTTTGCCTCAGAATTTAATTTTCTGTTTACACTTCGCACATTCTACAAGCGAGTCAGGATGGCCGAGCGGTCTAAGGCGCTACGTTAAGGTCGTAGTCTACTCTGTAGGCGTGGGTTCAAATCCCACTCCTGACATTTTTTTATGTTATGATTTGCATTTCGGTAATTTTGCCTCAAAATTCAATTTTCTGTTTACACTTCGCATATTCTACAAGCGAGTCAGGATGGCTGAGCGGTCCAAGGCGCTACGTTCAGGTAGTTGTCTACTCTGTAGCCGTGGGTTCAAATCCCACTCCTGACATTTTTTTATGTTGTGATTTGCATTTCGGTAATTTTGCCTCAAAATTCAATTTTATGTTTACACTTCGCACATTCTACAAGCGAGTCAGGATGGCCGAGTGGTCTAAGGCGCTACGTTCAGGTCGTAGTCTACTCTGTAGGCGTGGGTTCGAATCCCACTCCAGACATTTTTTTACGTTGTGATTTGCATTTCGGTAATTTTGCCTCAAAATTCAATTTTATGTTTACACTTCGCACATTCTACAAGCGAGTCAGGATGGCCGAGCGGTCTAAGGCGCTACGTTCAGGTCGTAGTCTACTCTGTAGGCGTAGGTTCGAATCCCACTCCTGACATTTCTTTGCATTTCGGTTATTTTGCCTCAAAATTCCATTTTCTGTTTACACTTCGCATATTCTACAAGCGAGTCAGGATGGCCGAGCGGTCCAAGGCGCTACGTTCAGGTCGTATTCTACTCTGTAGCCGTGGGTTCAAATCCCACTCCTGACATTTTTTTATGTTGTGATTTGCATTTCGGTAATTTTGCCTCAAAATTCAATTTTCTGTTTACACTTCGCATATTCTACAAGCGAGTCAGGATGGCCGAGCGGTCTAAGGCGCTACGTTAAGGTCGTAGTCTACTCTGTAGGCGTGGGTTCGAATCCCACTCCTGATATTTTTTGATGTTATGATTTGCATTTGGGTAATTTTGCCTCAGAATTTAATTTTCTGTTTACACTTCGCACATTCTACAAGCGAGTCAGGATGGCCGAGCGGTCTAAGGCGCTACGTTAAGGTCGTAGTCTACTCTGTAGGCGTGGGTTCAAATCCCACTCCTGACATTTTTTTATGTTATGATTTGCATTTCGGTAATTTTGCCTCAAAATTTAATTTTCTGTTTACACTTCGCACATTCTACAAGCGAGTCAGGATGGCCGAGCGGTCTAAGGCGCTACGTTCAGGTCGTAGTCTACTCTGTAGGCGTGGGTTCGAATCCCACTCCTGACATTTATTTATGTTGTGATTTGCATTTCGGAAATGTTGCCTCAAAATTTAATTTAATTAAAGTTTAGATCGTAGTCTACTCTGTAGGCGTTGGTTCAAATCCCACTCCTGACATTTTTTTATGTTGTGATTTGTATTTCGGTAATTTTGCCTCAAAATTCAATTTTCTGTTTACACTTCGCATATTCTACAAGCGAGTCAGGATGGCCGAGCGGTCCAAGGCGCTACGTTCAGGTCGTATTCTACTCTGTAGGCGTGGGTTCGAATCCCACTCCTGACATTTTTTTGATGTTGTGATTTGCATTTCGGTAATTTTTCCTCAAAATTCAATTTTATGTTTACACTTCGCACATTCTATAAAGCGAGTCAGGATGGCCGAGCGGTCTAAGGCGCTACGTTCAGGTCTTAGTCTACTCTGTAGGCGTGGGTTCGAATCCCACTCCTGACATTTCTTTGCATTTCGGTTATTTTGCCTCAAAATTCCATTTTCTGTTTACACTTCGCATATTCTACAAGCGAGTCAGGATGGCCGAGCGGTCCAAGGCGCTACGTTCAGGTAGTTGTGTACTCTGTAGCCGTGGGTTCAAATCCCACTCCTGACATTTTTTTATGTTGTGATTTGCATTTCGGTAATTTTGCCTCAAAATTCAATTTTATGTTTACACTTCGCACATTCTACAAGCGAGTCAGGATGGCCGAGCGGTCTAAGGCGCTACGTTCAGGTCGTAGTCTACTCTGTAGGCGTAGGTTCGAATCCCACTCCTGACATTTCTTTGCATTTCGGTTATTTTGCCTCAAAATTCCATTTTCTGTTTACACTTCGCATATTCTACAAGCGAGTCAGGATGGCCGAGCGGTCCAAGGCGCTACGTTCAGGTCGTAGTCTACTCTGTAGCCGTGGGTTCAAATCCCACTCCTGACATTTTTTTATGTTGTGATTTGCATTTCGGTAATTTTGCCTCAAAATTCAATTTTCTGTTTACACTTCGCATATTCTACAAGCGAGTCAGGATGGCCGAGCGGTCTAAGGCGCTACGTTAAGGTCGTAGTCTACTCTGTAGGCGTGGGTTCGAATCCCACTCCTGACATTTTTTTATGTTATGATTTGCATTTCGGTAATTTTGCCTCAAAATTTAATTTTCTGTTTACACTTCGCACATTCTACAAGCGAGTCAGGATGGCCGAGCGGTCTAAGGCGCTACGTTCAGGTCGTAGTCTACTCTGTAGGCGTGGGTTCGAATCCCACTCCTGACATTTTTTTATGTTGTGATTTGCATTTCGGAAATGTTGCCTCCAAATTTAATTTAATTAAAGTTTAGGTCGTAGTCTACTCTGTAGGCGTTGGTTCAAATCCCACTCCTGACATTTTTTTATGTTGTGATTTGTATTTCGGTAAATTTGCCTCAAAATTCAATTTTCTGTTTACACTTCGCATATTCTACAAGCGAGTCAGCATGGCTGAGCGGTCCAAGGCGCTACGTTCAGGTAGTTGTCTACTCTGTAGCCGTGGGTTCAAATCCCACTCCTGACATTTTTTTATGTTGTGATTTGCATTTCGGTAATTTTGCCTCAAAATTCAATTTTATGTTTACACTTCGCACATTCTACAAGCGAGTCAGGATGGCCGAGTGGTCTAAGGCGCTACGTTCAGGTCGTAGTCTACTCTGTAGGCGTGGGTTCGAATCCCACTCCAGACATTTTTTTATGTTGTGATTTGCATTTCGGTAATTTTGCCTCAAAATTCAATTTTATGTTTACACTTCGCACATTCTACAAGCGAGTCAGGATGGCCGAGCGGTCTAAGGCGCTACGTTCAGGTCGTAGTCTACTCTGTAGGCGTAGGTTCGAATCCCACTCCTGACATTTCTTTGCATTTCGGGTATTTTGCCTCAAAATTCCATTTTCTGTTTACACTTCGCATATTCTACAAGCGAGTCAGGATGGCCGAGCGGTCCAAGGCGCTACGTTCAGGTCGTATTCTACTCTGTAGCCGTGGGTTCAAATCCCACTCCTGACATTTTTTTATGTTGTGATTTGCATTTCGGTAATTTTGCCTCAAAATTCAATTTTCTGTTTACACTTCGCATATTCTACAAGCGAGTCAGGATGGCCGAGCGGTCTAAGGCGCTACGTTAAGGTCGTAGTCTACTCTGTAGGCGTGGGTTCGAATCCCACTCCTGATATTTTTTTATGTTATGATTTGCATTTGGGTAATTTTGCCTCAGAATTTAATTTTCTGTTTACACTTCGCACATTCTACAAGCGAGTCAGGATGGCCGAACGGTCTAAGGCGCTACGTTAAGGTCGTAGTCTACTCTGTAGGCGTGGGTTCAAATCCCACTCCTGACATTTTTTTATGTTATGATTTGCATTTCGGTAATTTTGCCTCAAAATTCAATTTTCTGTTTACACTTCGCATATTCTACAAGCGAGTCAGGATGGCTGAGCGGTCCAAGGCGCTACGTTCAGGTAGTTGTCTACTCTGTAGCCGTGGGTTCAAATCCCACTCCTGACATTTTTTTATGTTGTGATTTGCATTTCGGTAATTTTGCCTCAAAATTCAATTTTATGTTTACACTTCGCACATTCTACAAGCGAGTCAGGATGGCCGAGTGGTCTAAGGCGCTACGTTCAGGTCGTAGTCTACTCTGTAGGCGTGGGTTCGAATCCCACTCCAGACATTTTTTTATGTTGTGATTTGCATTTCGGTAATTTTGCCTCAAAATTCAATTTTATGTTTACACTTCGCACATTCTACAAGCGAGTCAGGATGGCCGAGCGGTCTAAGGCGCTACGTTCAGGTCGTAGTCTACTCTGTAGGCGTAGGTTCGAATCCCACTCCTGACATTTCTTTGCATTTCGGTTATTTTGCCTCAAAATTCCATATTCTGTTTACACTTCGCATATTCTACAAGCGAGTCAGGATGGCCGAGCGGTCCAAGGCGCTACGTTCAGGTCGTATTCTACTCTGTAGCCGTGGGTTCAAATCCCACTCCTGACATTTTTTTATGTTGTGATTTGCATTTCGGTAATTTTGCCTCAAAATTCAATTTTCTGTTTACACTTCGCATATTCTACAAGCGAGTCAGGATGGCCGAGCGGTCTAAGGCGCTACGTTAAGGTCGTAGTCTACTCTGTAGGCGTGGGTTCGAATCCCACTCCTGATATGTTTTTATGTTATGATTTGCATTTGGGTAATTTTGCCTCAGAATTTAATTTTCTGTTTACACTTCGCACATTCTACAAGCGAGTCAGGATGGCCGAGCGGTCTAAGGCGCTACGTTAAGGTCGTAGTCTACTCTGTAGGCGTGGGTTCAAATCCCACTCCTGACATTTTTTTATGTTATGATTTGCATTTCGGTAATTTTGCCTCAAAATTTAATTTTCTGTTTACACTTCGCACATTCTACAAGCGAGTCAGGATGGCCGAGCGGTCTAAGGCGCTACGTTCAGGTCGTAGTCTACTCTGTAGGCGTGGGTTCGAATCCCACTCCTGACATTTATTTATGTTGTGATTTGCATTTCGGAAATGTTGCCTCAAAATTTAATTTAATTAAAGTTTAGATCGTAGTCTACTCTGTAGGCGTTGGTTCAAATCCCACTCCTGACATTTTTTTATGTTGTGATTTGTATTTCGGTAATTTTGCCTCAAAATTCAATTTTCTGTTTACACTTCGCATATTCTACAAGCGAGTCAGGATGGCCGAGCGGTCCAAGGCGCTACGTTCAGGTCGTATTCTACTCTGTAGGCGTGGGTTCGAATCCCACTCCTGACATTTTTTTGATGTTGTGATTTGCATTTCGGTAATTTTTCCTCAAAATTCAATTTTATGTTTACACTTCGCACATTCTATAAAGCGAGTCAGGATGGCCGAGCGGTCTAAGGCGCTACGTTCAGGTCTTAGTCTACTCTGTAGGCGTGGGTTCGAATCCCATTCCTGACATTTCTTTGCATTTCGGTTATTTTGCCTCAAAATTTCATTTTCTGTTTACACTTCGCATATTCTACAAGCGAGTCAGGATGGCCGAGCGGTCCAAGGCGCTACGTTCAGGTAGTTGTGTACTCTGTAGCCGTGGGTTCAAATCCCACTCCTGACATTTTTTTATGTTGTGATTTGCATTTCGGTAATTTTGCCTCAAAATTCAATTTTATGTTTACACTTCGCACATTCTACAAGCGAGTCAGGATGGCCGAGCGGTCTAAGGCGCTACGTTCAGGTCGTAGTCTACTCTGTAGGCGTAGGTTCGAATCCCACTCCTGACATTTCTTTGCATTTCGGTTATTTTGCCTCAAAATTCCATTTTCTGTTTACACTTCGCATATTCTACAAGCGAGTCAGGATGGCCGAGCGGTCCAAGGCGCTACGTTCAGGTCGTAGTCTACTCTGTAGCCGTGGGTTCAAATCCCACTCCTGACATTTTTTTATGTTGTGATTTGCATTTCGGTAATTTTGCCTCAAAATTCAATTTTCTGTTTACACTTCGCATATTCTACAAGCGAGTCAGGATGGCCGAGCGGTCTAAGGCGCTACGTTAAGGTCGTAGTCTACTCTGTAGGCGTGGGTTCGAATCCCACTCCTGACATTTGTTTATGTTATGATTTGCATTTCGGTAATTTTGCCTCAAAATTTAATTTTCTGTTTACACTTCGCACATTCTACAAGCGAGTCAGGATGGCCGAGCGGTCTAAGGCGCTACGTTCAGGTCGTAGTCTACTCTGTAGGCGTGGGTTCGAATCCCACTCCTGACATTTTTTTATGTTGTGATTTGCATTTCGGAAATGTTGCCTCAAAATTTAATTTAATTAAAGTTTAGGTCGTAGTCTACTCTGTAGGCGTTGGTTCAAATCCCACTCCTGACATTTTTTTATGTTGTGATTTGTATTTCGGTAAATTTGCCTCAAAATTCAATTTTCTGTTTACACTTCGCATATTCTACAAGCGAGTCAGCATGGCTGAGCGGTCCAAGGCGCTACGTTCAGGTAGTTGTCTACTCTGTAGCCGTGGGTTCAAATCCCACTCCTGACATTTTTTTATGTTGTGATTTGCATTTCGGTAATTTTGCCTCAAAATTCAATTTTATGTTTACACTTCGCACATTCTACAAGCGAGTCAGGATGGCCGAGTGGTCTAAGGCGCTACGTTCAGGTCGTAGTCTACTCTGTAGGCGTGGGTTCGAATCCCACTCCAGACATTTTTTTATGTTGTGATTTGCATTTCGGTAATTTTGCCTCAAAATTCAATTTTATGTTTACACTTCGCACATTCTACAAGCGAGTCAGGATGGCCGAGCGGTCTAAGGCGCTTCGTTCAGGTCGTAGTCTACTCTGTAGGCGTAGGTTCGAATCCCACTCCTGACATTTCTTTGCATTTCGGTTATTTTGCCTCAAAATTCCATTTTCTGTTTACACTTCGCATATTCTACAAGCGAGTCAGGATGGCCGAGCGGTCCAAGGCGCTACGTTCAGGTCGTATTCTACTCTGTAGCCGTGGGTTCAAATCCCACTCCTGACATTTTTTTATGTTGTGATTTGCATTTCGGTAATTTTGCCTCAAAATTCAATTTTCTGTTTACACTTCGCATATTCTACAAGCGAGTCAGGATGGCCGAGCGGTCTAAGGCGCTACGTTAAGGTCGTAGTCTACTCTGTAGGCGTGGGTTCGAATCCCACTCCTGATATTTTTTTATGTTATGATTTGCATTTGGGTAATTTTGCCTCAGAATTTAATTTTCTGTTTACACTTCGCACATTCTACAAGCGAGTCAGGATGGCCGAGCGGTCTAAGGCGCTACGTTAAGGTCGTAGTCTACTCTGTAGGCGTGGGTTCGAATCCCACTCCTGACATTTTTTTATGTTATGATTTGCATTTCGGTAATTTTGCCTCAAAATTTAATTTTCTGTTTACACTTCGCACCTTCTACAAGCGAGTCAGGATGGCCGAGCGGTCTAAGGCGCTACGTTCAGGTCGTAGTCTACTCTGTAGGCGTGGGTTCGAATCCCACTCCTGACATTTATTTATGTTGTGATTTGCATTTCGGAAATGTTGCCTCAAAATTTAATTTAATTAAAGTTTAGATCGTAGTCTACTCTGTAGGCGTTGGTTCAAATCCCACTCCTGACATTTTTTAATGTTGTAATTTGTATTTCGGTAATTTTGCCTCAAAATTCAATTTTCTGTTTACACTTCGCATATTCTACAAGCGAGTCAGGATGGCCGAGCGGTCCAAGGCGCTACGTTCAGGTCGTAGTCTACTCTGTAGGCGTGGGTTCGAATCCCACTCCTGACATTTTTTTGATGTTGTGATTTGCATTTCGGTAATTTTTCCTCAAAATTCAATTTTATGTTTACACTTCGCACATTCTATAAAGCGAGTCAGGATGGCCGAGCGGTCCAAGGCGCTACGTTAAGGTCGTAGTCTACTCTGTAGGCGTGGGTTCGAATCCCACTCCTGACATTTTTTTATGTTATGATTTGCATTTCGGTAATTTTGCCTCAAAATTTAATTTTTTGTTTACACTTCGCACATTCTACAAGCGAGTCAGGATGGCCGAGCGGTCTAAGGCGCTACGTTCAGGTCGTAGTCTACTCTGTAGGCGTGGGTTAGAATCACACTCCTGACATTTTTTTATGTTGTGATTTGCATTTCGGAAATGTTGCCTCAAAATTTAATTTAATTAAAGATTAGGTCGTAGTCTACTCTGTAGGCGTTGGTTCAAATCCCACTCCTGACATTTTTTATGTTATGATTTGCATTTCGGTAATTTTGCCTCAAAATTCAATTTTCTGTTTACACTTCGCATTTTCTACAAGCGAGTCAGGATGGCCGAGCGGTCCAAGGCGCTACGTTCAGGTCGTAGTCTACTCTGTAGGCGTGGGTTCGAATCCCACTCCTGACATTTTTTTATGTTGTGATTTGCATTTCGGTAATTTTGCCTCAAAATTCAATTTTATGTTTACACTTCGCACATTCTACAAGCGAGTCAGGATGGCCGAGCGGTCTAAGGCGCTACGTTCAGGTCTTAGTCTACTCTGTAGGCGTGGGTTCGAATCCCACTCCTGACATTTCTTTGCATTTCGGTTATTTTGCCTCAAAATTCAATTTTATGTTTACACTTCGCACATTCTACAAGCGAGTCAGGATGGCCGAGTGGTCTAAGGCGCTACGTTCAGGTCGTAGTCTACTCTGTAGGCGTGGGTTCGAATCCCACTCCAGACATTTTTTTATGTTGTGATTTGCATTTCGGTAATTTTGCCTCAAAATTCAATTTTATGTTTACACTTCGCACATTCTACAAGCGAGTCAGGATGGCCGAGCGGTCTAAGGCGCTTCGTTCAGGTCGTAGTCTACTCTGTAGGCGTAGGTTCGAATCCCACTCCTGACATTTCTTTGCATTTCGGTTATTTTGCCTCAAAATTCCATTTTCTGTTTACACTTCGCATATTCTACAAGCGAGTCAGGATGGCCGAGCGGTCCAAGGCGCTACGTTCAGGTCGTATTCTACTCTGTAGCCGTGGGTTCAAATCCCACTCCTGACATTTTTTTATGTTGTGATTTGCATTTCGGTAATTTTGCCTCAAAATTCAATTTTCTGTTTACACTTCGCATATTCTACAAGCGAGTCAGGATGGCCGAGCGGTCTAAGGCGCTACGTTAAGGTCGTAGTCTACTCTGTAGGCGTGGGTTCGAATCCCACTCCTGATATTTTTTTATGTTATGATTTGCATTTGGGTAATTTTGCCTCAGAATTTAATTTTCTGTTTACACTTCGCACATTCTACAAGCGAGTCAGGATGGCCGAGCGGTCTAAGGCGCTACGTTAAGGTCGTAGTCTACTCTGTAGGCGTGGGTTCGAATCCCACTCCTGACATTTTTTTATGTTATGATTTGCATTTCGGTAATTTTGCCTCAAAATTTAATTTTCTGTTTACACTTCGCACCTTCTACAAGCGAGTCAGGATGGCCGAGCGGTCTAAGGCGCTACGTTCAGGTCGTAGTCTACTCTGTAGGCGTGGGTTCGAATCCCACTCCTGACATTTATTTATGTTGTGATTTGCATTTCGGAAATGTTGCCTCAAAATTTAATTTAATTAAAGTTTAGATCGTAGTCTACTCTGTAGGCGTTGGTTCAAATCCCACTCCTGACATTTTTTTATGTTGTGATTTGTATTTCGGTAATTTTGCCTCAAAATTCAATTTTCTGTTTACACTTCGCATATTCTACAAGCGAGTCAGGATGGCCGAGCGGTCCAAGGCGCTACGTTCAGGTCGTAGTCTACTCTGTAGGCGTGGGTTCGAATCCCACTCCTGACATTTTTTTGATGTTGTGATTTGCATTTCGGTAATTTTTCCTCAAAATTCAATTTTATGTTTACACTTCGCACATTCTATAAAGCGAGTCAGGATGGCCGAGCGGTCCAAGGCGCTACGTTAAGGTCGTAGTCTACTCTGTAGGCGTGGGTTCGAATCCCACTCCTGACATTTTTTTATGTTATGATTTGCATTTCGGTAATTTTGCCTCAAAATTTAATTTTTTGTTTACACTTCGCACATTCTACAAGCGAGTCAGGATGGCCGAGCGGTCTAAGGCGCTACGTTCAGGTCGTAGTCTACTCTGTAGGCGTGGGTTAGAATCACACTCCTGACATTTTTTTATGTTGTGATTTGCATTTCGGAAATGTTGCCTCAAAATTTAATTTAATTAAAGATTAGGTCGTAGTCTACTCTGTAGGCGTTGGTTCAAATCCCACTCCTGACATTTTTTATGTTATGATTTGCATTTCGGTAATTTTGCCTCAAAATTCAATTTTCTGTTTACACTTCGCATTTTCTACAAGCGAGTCAGGATGGCCGAGCGGTCCAAGGCGCTACGTTCAGGTCGTAGTCTACTCTGTAGGCGTGGGTTCGAATCCCACTCCTGACATTTTTTTATGTTGTGATTTGCATTTCGGTAATTTTGCCTCAAAATTCAATTTTATGTTTACACTTCGCACATTCTACAAGCGAGTCAGGATGGCCGAGCGGTCTAAGGCGCTACGTTCAGGTCTTAGTCTACTCTGTAGGCGTGGGTTCGAATCCCACTCCTGACATTTCTTTGCATTTCGGTTATTTTGCCTCAAAATTCCATTTTCTGTTTACACTTCGCATATTCTACAAGCGAGTCAGGATGGCTGAGCGGTCCAAGGCGCTACGTTCAGGTAGTTGTCTACTCTGTAGCCGTGGGTTCAAATCCCACTCCTGACATTTTTTTATGTTGTGATTTGCATTTCGGTAATTTTGCCTCAAAATTCAATTTTATGTTTACACTTCGCACATTCTACAAGCGAGTCAGGATGGCCGAGCGGTCTAAAGCGCTACGTTCATGTCTTAGTCTACTCTGTAGGCGTGGGTTCGAATCCCACTCCTGACATTTCTTTGCATTTCGGTTATTTTGCCTCAAAATTCCATTTTCTGTTTACACTTCGCATATTCTACAAGCGAGTCAGGATGGCTGAGCGGTCCAAGGCGCTACGTTCAGGTAGTTGTCTACTCTGTAGCCGTGGGTTCAAATCCCACTCCTGACATTTTTTTATGTTGTGATTTGCATTTCGGTAATTTTGCCTCAAAATTCAATTTTATGTTTACACTTCGCACATTCTACAAGCGAGTCAGGATGGCCGAGCGGTCTAAGGCGCTACGTTCAGGTCGTAGTCTACTCTGTAGGCATGGGTTCGAATCCCACTCCTGACATTTTTTTATGTTGTGATTTGCATTTCGGTAATTTTGCCTCAAAATTCAATTTTATGTTTACACTTCGCACATTCTACAAGCGAGTCAGGATGGCCGAGCGGTCTAAGGCGCTACGTTCAGGTCTTAGTCTACTCTGTAGGCGTGGGTTCGAATCCCACTCCTGACATTTCTTTGCATTTCGGTTATGTTGCCTCAAAATTCCATTTTCTGTTTACACTTCGCATATTCTACAAGCGAGTCAGGATGGCCGAGCGGTCCAAGGCGCTACGTTCAGGTAGTTGTGTACTCTGTAGCCGTGGTTTCAAATCCCACTCCTGACATTTTTTTATGTTGTGATTTGCATTTCGGTAATTTTGCCTCAAAATTCAATTTTATGTTTACACTTCGCACATTCTACAAGCGAGTCAGGATGGCCGAGCGGTCTAAGGCGCTACGTTCAGGTCGTCGTCTACTCTGTAGGCGTAGGTTCGAATCCCACTCCTGACATTTCTTTGCATTTCGGTTATTTTGCCTCAAAATTCCATTTTCTGTTTACACTTCGCATATTCTACAAGCGAGTCAGGATGGCCGAGCGGTCCAAGGCGCTACGTTCAGGTCGTAGTCTACTCTGTAGCCGTGGGTTCAAATCCCACTCCTGACATTTTTTTATGTTGTGATTTGCATTTCGGTAATTTTGCCTCAAAATTCAATTTTCTGTTTACACTTCGCATATTATACAAGCGAGTCAGGATGGCCGAGCGGTCTAAGGCGCTACGTTAAGGTCGTAGTCTACTCTGTAGGCGTGGGTTCGAATCCCACTCCTGACATTTTTTTATGTTATGATTTGCATTTCGGTAATTTTGCCTCAAAATTTAATTTTCTGTTTACACTTCGCACATTCTACAAGCGAGTCAGGATGGCCGAGCGGTCTAAGGCGCTACGTTCAGGTCGTAGTCTACTCTGTAGGCGTGGGTTCGAATCCCACTCCTGACATTTTTTTATGTTGTGATTTGCATTTCGGAAATGTTGCCTCAACATTTAATTTAATTAAAGTTTAGGTCGTAGTCTACTCTGTAGGCGTTGGTTCAAATCCCACTCCTGACATTTTTTTATGTTGTGATTTGTATTTTGGTAATTTTGCCTAAAAATTCAATTTTCTGTTTACACTTCGCAAATTCTACAAGCGAGTCAGGATGGCCGAGCGGTCCAAGGCGCTACGTTCAGGTCGTAGTCTACTCTGTAGCCGTGGGTTCAAATCCCACTCCTGACATTTTTTTATGTTGTGATTTGCATTTCGGTAATTTTGCCTCAAAATTCAATTTTCTGTTTACACTTCGCATATTCTACAAGCGAGTCAGGATGGCCGAGCGGTCTAAGGCGCTACGTTAAGGTCGTAGTCTACTCTGTAGGCGTGGGTTCGAATCCCACTCCTGACATTTTTTTATGTTATGATTTGCATTTCGGTAATTTTGCCTCAAAATTTAATTTTCTGTTTACACTTCGCACATTCTACAAGCGAGTCAGGATGGCCGAGCGGTCTAAGGCGCTACGTTCAGGTCGTAGTCTACTCTGTAGGCGTGGGTTCGAATCCCACTCCTGACATTTTTTTATGTTGTAATTTGCATTTCGGAAATGTTGCCTCAACATTTAATTTAATTAAAGTTTAGGTCGTAGTCTACTCTGTAGGCGTTGGTTCAAATCCCTATCCTGACATTTTTTTATGTTGTGATTTGTATTTCGGTAATTTTGCCTCAAAATTCAATTTTCTGTTTACACTTCGCATATTCTACAAGCGAGTCAGGATGGCCGAGCGGTCCAAGGCGCTACGTTCAGGTCGTAGTCTACTCTGTAGGCGTGGGTTCGAATCCCACTCCTGACATTTTTTTATGTTGTGATTTGCATTTCGGTAATTTTGCCTCAAAATTCAATTTTATGTTTACACTTCGCATATTCTACAAGCGAGTCAGGATGGCCGAGCGGTCTAAGGCGCTACGTTAAGGTCGTAGTCTACTCTGTAGGCGTGGGTTCGAATCCCACTCCTGACATTTTTTATGTTATGATTTGCATTTCGGTAATTTTGCCTCAAAATTTAATTTTCTGCTTACACTTCGCACATTCTACAAGCGAGTCAGGATGGCCGAGCGGTCTAAGGCGCTACGTTCAGGTCGTAGTCTACTCTGTAGGCGTGGGTTCGAATCCCACTCCTGACATTTTTTTATGTTGTGATTTGCATTTCGGAAATGTTGCCTCAAAATTTAATTTAATTAAAGTTTAGGTCGTAGTCTACTCTGTAGGCGTTGGTTCAAATCCCACTCCTGACATTTTTTTTTGTTGTGATTTGTATTTCGGTAATTTTGCCTCAAAATTCAATTTTCTGTTTACACTTCGCATATTCTACAAGCGAGTCAGGATGGCCGAGCGGTCCAAGGCGCTACGTTAAGGTCGTAGTCTACTCTGTAGGCGTGGGTTCGAATCCCACTCCTGACATTTTTTAATGTTATGATTTGCATTTCGGTAATTTTGCCTCAAAATTTAATTTTCTGTTTACACTTCGCACATTCTACAAGCGAGTCAGGATGGCCGAGCGGTCTAAGGCGCTACGTTCAGGTCTTAGTCTACTCTGTAGGCGTGGGTTCGAATCCCACTCCTGACATTTCTTTGCATTTCGGTTATTTTGCCTCAAAATTCCATTTTCTGTTTACACTTCGCATATTCTACAAGCGAGTCAGGATGGCCGAGCGGTCCAAGGCGCTACGTTCAGGTAGTTGTCTACTCTGTAGCCGTGGGTTCAAATCCCACTCCTGACATTTTTTTATGTTGTGATTTGCATTTCAGTAATTTTGCCTCAAAATTCAATTTTCTGTTTACACTTCGCATATTCTGCAAGCGAGTCAGGATGGCCGAGCGGTCCAAGGCGCTACGTTCAGGTCGTAGTCTACTCTGTAGGCGTGGGTTCGAATCCCACTCCTGACATTTGTTATGTTATGATTTGCATTTCGGTAATTTTGCCTCAAAATTTAATTTTCTGTTCACACTTCGCCCATTCTACAAGCGAGTCAGGATGGCCGAGCGGTCTAAGGCGCTACGTTCAGGTCGTAGTCTACTCTGTAGGCGTGAGTTTGAATCCCACTCCTGACATTTTTTTATGTTGTGATTTGCATTTCGGAAATGTTGCCTCAAAATTCAATTTTCTGTTTACAATTCGCATATTCTACAAGCGAGTCAGGATGGCCGAGCGGTCCAAGGCGCTACGTTCAGGGGCCAATTTCATGGAGCTGCTAAGCAAACAAAATTGCTTAGCCCAAAATGTCTTGCTCATTAAAAACAGTTTACCAGCCAAAATTATACGTGTTTTTCATGCTAAGCAAAAAACCAGTTGATTATCAATCAAAAACAGTAAGGATCTCGTGAAAATTTGGTCTGTAACCTTGTTTTTGCCAAGGAAGTATTTTCATGCTGAGCAAATTTTAGTGCTTAGCAGCGCCGTGAAATTGGCCCCTGGTCGTAGTCTACTCTGTAGGCGTGGGTTCGAATCCCACTCCTGACATTTTTTTATGTTGTGATTTGCATTTCGGTAATTTTGCCTCAAAATTCAATTTTATGTTTACACTTCGCACATTCTACAAGCGAGTCAGGATGGCCGAGCGGTCTAAGGCGCTACGTTCAGGTCGTAGTCTACTCTGTAGGCGTGGGTTCGAATCCCACTCCTGACATTTTTTTATGTTATGATTTGCATTTCGGTAATTTTGCCTCAAAATTTAATTTTCTGTTTACACTTCGCACATTCTACAAGCGAGTCAGGATGGCCGAGCGGTCTAAGGCGCTACGTTCAGGTCTTAGTCTACTCTGTAGGCGTGGGTTCGAATCCCACTCCTGACATTTCTTTGCATTTCGGTTATTTTGCCTCAAAGTTCCATTTTCTGTTTACACTTCGCATATTCTACAAGCGAGTCAGGATGGCCGAGCGGTCTAAGGCGCTACGTTAAGGTTGTAGTCTACTCTGTAGGCGTGGGTTCGAATCCCACTCCTGACATTTTTTTATGTTATGATTTGCATTTCGGTAATTTTGCCTCAAAATTTAATTTTCTGTTTACACTTCGCACATTCTACAAGCGAGTCAGGATGGCCGAGCGGTCTAAGGCGCTACGTTCAGGTCGTAGTCTACTCTGTAGGCGTGGGTTCGAATCCCACTCCTGACATTTTTTTATGTTGTGATTTGCATTTCGGAAATGTTGCCTCAAAATTTAATTTAATTAAAGTTTAGGTCGTAGTCTACTCTGTAGGCGTTGGTTCAAATCCCACTCCTGACATTTTTTTATGTTGTGATTTGTATTTCGGTAATTTTGCCTCAAAATTCAATTTTCTGTTTACACTTCGCATATTCTACAAGCGAGTCAGGATGGCCGAGCGGTCCAAGGCGCTACGTTAAGGTCGTAGTCTACTCTGTAGGCGTGGGTTCGAATCCCACTCCTGACATTTTTTTATGTTATGATTTGCATTTCGGTAATTTTGCCTCAAAATTTAATTTTCTGTTTACACTTCGCACATTCTACAAGCGAGTCAGGATGGCCGAGCGGTCTAAGGCGCTACGTTCAGGTCTTAGTCTACTCTGTAGGCGTGGGTTCGAATCCCACTCCTGACATTTCTTTGCATTTCGGTTATTTTGCCTCAAAATTCCATTTTCTGTTTACACTTCGCATATTCTACAAGCGAGTCAGGATGGCCGAGCGGTCCAAGGCGCTACGTTCAGGTCGTAGTCTACTCTGTAGCCGTGGGTTCAAATCCCACTCCTGACATTTTTTTATGTTGTGATTTGCATTTCGGTAATTTTGCCTCAAAATTCAATTTTCTGTTCACACTTCGCATATTCTACAAGCGAGTCAGGATGGCCGAGCGGTCCAAGGCGCTACGTTCAGGTCGTAGTCTACTCTGTAGGCGTGGGTTCGAATCCCACTCCTGACATTTGTTATGTTGTGATTTGCATTTCGGTAATTTTGCCTTAAAATTCAATTTTATGTTTACACTTCGCATATTCTACAAGCGAGTCAGGATGGCCGAGCGGTCTAAGGCGCTACGTTCAGGTCGTAGTCTACTCTGTAGGCGTGGGTTCGAATCCCACTCCTGAGATTTTTTTATGTTATGATTTGCATTTCGGTAATTTTGCCTCAAAATGTAATTTTCTGTTCACACTTCGCCCATTCTTCAAGCGAGTCAGGATGGCCGAGCGGTCTAAGGCGCTACGTTCAGGTCGTAGTCTACTCTGTAGGCGTGAGTTTGAATCCCACTCCTGACATTTTTTTATGTTGTGATTTGCATTTCGGAAATGTTGCCTCAAAATTCAATTTTCTGTTTACAATTCGCATATTCTACAAGCGAGTCAGGATGGCCGAGCGGTCCAAGGCGCTACGTTCAGGGGCCAATTTCATGGAGCTGCTAAGCAAACAAAATTGCTTAGCCCAAAATGTCTTGTTCATTAAAAACAGTTTACCAGCCAAAATTATACGTGCTTTTCATGCTAAGCAAAAAACCAGTTGATTATCAATCAAAAACAGTAAAGATCTCGTGAAAATTTGGTCCGTAACCTTGTTTTTGCCAAGGAAGCATTTTCATGCTAAGCAAATTTTAGTGCTTAGCAGCGCCGTGAAATTGGCCCCTGGTCGTAGTCTACTCTGTAGGCGTGGGTTCGAATCCCACTCCTGACATTTTATTATGTTGTGATTTGCATTTCGGTAATTTTGCCTCAAAATTCAATTTTATGTTTACACTTCGCATATTCTACAAGCGAGTCAGGATGGCCGAGCGGTCTAAGGCGCTACGTTCAGGTCGTAGTCTACTCTGTAGGCGTGGGTTCGAATCCCACTTCTGAGATTTTTTTATGTTATGATTTGCATTTCGGTAATTTTGCCTCAAAATGTAATTTTCTGTTCACACTTCGCCCATTCTACAAGCGAGTCAGGATGGCCGAGCGGTCTAAGGCGCTACGTTCAGGTCGTAGTCTACTCTGTAGGCGTGAGTTTGAATCCCACTCCTGACATTTTTTTATGTTGTGATTTGCATTTCGGAAATGTTGCCTCAAAATTCAATTTTCTGTTTACAATTCGCATATTCTACAAGCGAGTCAGGATGGCCGAGCGGTCCAAGGCGCTACGTTCAGGTCGTAGTCTACTCTGTAGGCGTGGGTTCGAATCCCACTCCTGACATTTTTTTATGTTGTGATTTGCATATCGGAAATGTTGCCTCAAAATTTAATTTAATTAACGTTTAGGTCGTAGTGTACTCTGTAGGCGTGGGTTCAAATCCCACTCCTGACATTTTTTTATGTTGTGATTTACATTTCGGTAATTGTGCCTCAAAATTTAATTTTCTGTTCACACTTCGCACATTCTACAAGCGAGTCAGGATGGCCGAGCAGTCTAAGGCGCTACGTTCAGGTCGTAGTCTACTCTGTAGGCGTGGGTTCAAATCCCACTCCTGACATTTTGTTATGTTGTGATTTACATTTCGGTAATTTTGCCTCAAAATTCAATTTTCTGTTTACACTTCGCATATTCTACAAGCGAGTCACGATGGCCGAGCAGTCCAAGGCGCTACGTTCAGGTCGTAGTCTACTCTGTACGCGGGGGTTCGAATCCCACTCCTGACATTTTTTGATGTTGTGATTTGCATTTCGGTAATTTTGCCTCAAAATTCAATTTTCTGTTTACACTTCGCACATTCTACAAGCGACTCAGGATGGCCGAGCGGTCCAAGGCGCTACGTTCAGGTCGTAGTCTACTCTGTAGGCGTGGGTTCGAATACCACTCCTGACATTTTTTTGATGTTGTGATTTGCATTTCGGTAATTTTGCCTCAAAATTTAATTTTCTGTTTACACTTCGCACATTCTACAAGCGAGTCAGGATGGCCGAGCGGTCTAAGGCGCTACGTTCATGTCGTAGTCTACTCTGTAGGCGTGGGTTCGAATCCCACTCCTGACATTTTTTTATGTTATGATTTGCATTTCGGTAATTTTGCCTCAAAATTTAATTTTCTGTTTACACTTCGCACATTCTACAAGCGAGTCAGGATGGCCGAGCGGTCTAAGGCGCTACGTTCAGGTGGTAGTCTACTCTGTAGGCGTGGGTTCGAATCCCACTCCTGACATTTTTTTATGTTGTGATTTGCATTTCGGAAATTTTGCCTCAAAATTCAATTTTCTGTTTACACTTCACATATTCTACAAGCGAGTCAGGATGGCCGAGCGGTCCAAGGCGCTACGTTCAGGTCGTAGTCTACTCTGTAGGCGTGGGTTCAAATCCAACTCCTGAATTTTTTTTATGTTGTGATTTGCATTTCGGTAATTTTGCCTCAAAATTCAATTTTCTGTTTACACTTCGCATATTCTACAAGCGAGTCAGGATGGCCGAGCGGTCCAAGGCGCTACGTTCAGGTCGTAGTCTACTCTGTAGGCGTGGGTTCGAATACCACTCCTGACATTTTTTTATGTTGTGATTTGCATTTCGGAAATGTTGCCTCAAAATTTAATTTAATTAACGTTTGGGTCGTAGTCTACTCTGTAGGCGTGGGTTCAAATCCCACTCCTGACATTTTTTTATGTTGTGATTTGCATTTCGGTAATTTTGCCTCAAAATTCAATTTTCTGTTTACACTTCGCATATTCTACAAGCGAGTCACGATGGCCGAGCGGTCCAAGGCGCTACGTTCAGGTCGTAGTCTACTCTGTAGGCGTGGGTTCGAATCCCACTCCTGACATTTGTTTATGTTGTGATTTGCATTTCGGTAATTTTGCCTCAAAATTCAATTTTATGTTTACACTTCGCACATTCTACAAGCCAGTCAGGATGGGCGAGCGGTCTAAGGCGCTACGTTCAGGTCGTAGTCTACTCTGTAGGCGTGGGTTCGAATCCCACTCCTGAAATTTTTTTATGTTATGATTTGCATTTCGGTAATTTTGCCTCAAAATTTATTTTTCTGTTTACACTTCGCACATTCTACAAGCGAGTCAGGATGGCCGAGCGGTCTAAGGCGCTACGTTCAGGTCGTAGTCTACTCTGTAGGCGTGGGTTCGAATCCCACTCCTGACATCTTTTTATGTTGTGATTTGCATTTCGGAAATGTTGCCTCAAAATTTAATTTAATTAACGTTTAGGTCATAGTCTACTCTGTAGGCGTGGGTTCAAATCCAACTCCTGAATTTTTTTTATGTTGTGATTTGCATTTCGGTAATTTTGCCTCAAAATTCAATTTTCTGTTTATACTTCGCATAGTCTACAAGCGAGTCAGGATGGCCGAGCGGTCTAAGGCGCTACGTTCAGGTCGTAGTCTACTCTGTAGGCGTTGGTTCGAATCCCACTCCTGACATTTTTTTATGTTATGATTTGCATTTCTGTAATTTTGCCTCAAAATTTAATTTTCTGTTTACACTTTGCATATTTTACGAGCTAGTCAGGATGGCCGGGCGGTCTAAGGCGCTAAGTTCAGGACGTAGTCTACTCTGTAGGCGTGAGTTTGAATCCCACTCCTGACATTTTTTTATTTTGTGATTTGCATTTCAGAAATGTTGCCTCAAAATTAAATTTAATTAACGTTTAGGTCGTAGTCTACTCTGTAGGCGTGGGTTCGATTCCCACTCCTGACATTTTTTTATGTTGTGATTTGCATTTCGGTAATTTTGCCTCAAAATTCAATTTGGTGTTTGTTAGGCTTAATGGGCGCTATAGCACATTTGGGAGTGTTTGTAAGTCTATTTCGTGATCTGAATGTAAATAGTGCCGAAGAGTGTTTGTTAGGCTTAATGGGCGCTATAGCACAGTTGAGAGTGTTTGTAAGTTAATTTCGTGATCTGACGGTGAATAGTGCCGAAAAGTGTTTGTTAGGCTTAATGGGCGCTAAAGCACATTTTGGGAGTGTTGGAACTTCATTTTGTGTTTTGACGGTGAAATCCGCTGACAAGTGTTTGTTAGGCTAATTGAGCGCTATAGCACATTTTGGAGTGTTGGAAGTCCATTTTGTGATCTGAAGGTAAATAGTGCCAACAAGTGTTTGTTAGGCTTAATGGGCGCTATAGCAAATTTGGGAGTGTCTGTAAGTTCATTTCGTGATCTGGCGGTGAATATTGCCGAAAAGTGTTTGTTAGGCTTAATGGGCGCTGTAGCACATTTGGGAGTGTTTGTAAGTCCATTTCGTGATCTGACGGTGAATAGTCCCGAAAAGTTTTTGTTAGGCTTAATGGGCGCTATAGCACATTTGAGAGTGTTTGTAAGTCCATTTTGTGATCTGACGGTGAATAGTGCTGAAAAGTGTTTGTTAGGCTCAATGGGCGCTATTGCACATTTGGGAGTGTTTGAAAGTCCATTTCGTAATCTGACGGTGAATAGTGCCGAAAAGTGTTTGTTAGGCTTAAAGGGCGCTATAGCACAGTTGAGAGTGTTTGTAAGTCCATTTCGTGATCTGACGGTGAATAGTGCCGAAAAGTGTTTGTTAGGCTTAATGGGCGCTATAGCACATTTGGGAGTGTCTGTAAGTTCATTTCGTGATCTGGCGGTGAATATTGCCGAAAAGTGTTTGTTAGGCTTAATGGGCGCTAAAGCACATTTTGGGAGTGTTGGAACTTCATTTTGTGTTTTGACGGTGAAATCCGCCGAAAAGTGTTTGTTAGGCTAATTGAGCGCTATAGCATATTTTGGAGTGTTGGAAGTCCATTTTGTGATCTGTAGGTAAATAGTGCCGAAAAGTGTTTGTTAGGCTTAATGGGCGCTGTAGCACATTTGGGAGTGTTTGTAAGTCCATTTCGTGATCTGAGGGTGAATAGTCCCGAAAAGTGTTTGTTAGGCTTAATGGGCGCTATAGCACATTTGAGAGTGTTTGTAAGTCCATTTCGTGATCTGACGGTGAATAGTGCCAACAAGTGTTTGTTAGGCTTAATGGGCGCTATAGCAAATTTGGGAGTGTTTGTAAGTTCATTTCGTGATCTGGCGGTGAATATTGCCGAAAAGTGTTTGTTAGGCTTAATGGGCGCTGTAGCACATTTGGGAGTGTTTGTAAGTCCATTTCGTGATCTGACGGTGAATAGTCCCGACAAGTTTTTGTTAGGCTTAATGGGCGCTATAGCACATTTGAGAGTGTTTGTAAGTCCATTTTGTGATCTGACGGTGAATAGTGCCGAAAAATGTTTGTTAGGCTTAATGGGCGCTATAGCACATTTGAGAGTGTTTGTAAGTCCATTTCGTGATCTGACGGTGAATAGTGCCGAAAAGTGTTTGTTAGGCTTAATGGGCGCTATAGCACATTTGGGAGTGTTTGTAAGTTCATTTCGTGATCTGACCGTGAATAGTGCCGGAAAGTGTTTGTTAGGCTTAATGGGCGCTACAGCACATTTGGGAGTGTTGGAACTTCATTTTGTGTTCTGACGGTGAATAGTGCCGAAATGTGTTTGTTAGGCTAATTGAGCGCCATAGCACATTTTGGAGTGTTGGAAGTCCATTTTGTGATCTGAAGGTAAATAGTGCCGAAAAGTGTTTGTTAGGCTTAATGGGCGCTGTAGCACATTTGGGAGTGTTTGTAAGTCCATTTCGTGATCTGACGGTGAATTGTGCCGAAAAGTGTTTGTTAGGCTTAATGGGCGCTATAGCACATTTGAGAGTGTTTGTAAGTCCATTTCGTGATCTGACGGTGAATAGTGCTAAAAAGTGTTTGTTAGGCTTAATGGGCGCTATAGCACATTTGGGAGTCTTTGTAAGTTCATTTCGTGATCTGACGGTGAATAGTGCCGGAAAGTGTTTGTTAGGCTTAATGGGCGCTACAGCACATTTGGGAGTGTTTGTAAGTCCATTTCGTGATCTGACGGTGAATATTGCCGAAAAGTGTTTGTTAGGCTTAATGGGCGCTAAAGCACATTTTGGGAGTGTTGGAACTTCATTTTGTGTTCTGACGGTGAAATCCGCCGAAAAGTGTTTGTTAGGCTTAATGGGCGCAATAGCACATTTGAGAGTGTTTGTAAGTCCATTTCGTGATCTGGAGGTGAATATTGCCGAAAAGTGTTTGTTAGGCTTAATGGGCGTATGTGCACATTTGAGAGTGTTTGTAAGTCCATTTTGTGATCTGACGGTGAATAGTGCCGAAAAGTGTTTGTTAGGCTTAATGGGCGCTATAGCACATTTGGGAGTGTTTATAAGTTCATTTCGTGATCTGACGGTGAATAGTGCTGAAAAGTGTTTGTTAGGCTTAATGGGCGCTATAGCACATTTGGGAGTGTTTGTAAGTCTATTTCGTGATCTGAATGTAAATAGTGCTGAAGAGTGTTTGTTAGGCTTAATGGGCGCTATAGCACAGTTGAGAGTGTTTGTAAGTTAATTTCGTGATCTGACGGTGAATAGTGCCGAAAAGTGTTTGTTAGGCTTAATGGGCGCTATAGCACATTTGGGAGTGTTTGAAAGTCCATTTCGTGATCTGACGGTAAATAGTGCCGAAAAGTGTTTGTTAGGCTTAATGGGCGCTATAGCACATTTAAGATTGTTTGTAAGTCCATTTCGTGATCTGACGGTGAATAGTGCCAAAAAGTGTTTGTTAGGATTAATGGGCGCTATAGCACATTTGGGAGTGTCTGTAAGTTCATTTCGTGATCTGGCGGTGAATATTGCCGAAAAGTGTTTGTTAGGCTTAATGGGCGCTGTAGCACATTTGGGAGTGTTTGTAAGTCCATTTCGTGATCTGACGGTGAATAGTGCCGAAAAGTGTTTGTTAGGCTTAATGGGCGCTATAGCACATTTGAGATTGTTTGTAAGTCCATTTCGTGATTGTAGTGTCTGATATATATTCATGAGCACATGTAATATGCAAATGTTGACCCCAGTCAGTTGACCTCATACACTGTAACTATTATGGGATTTAGGGACACACGAGGCGGGCAATCATGGTGGCCAGAGATACTGAGACTAGTGTGGAAAACTGAGCAGAATAAAGGACTGGAAATATAGATTCAATTCGTGTCTGGTTTAATCCGTTATTGAGTCACAAACACTTCAATTGGCGACGAGGATATTGTGGACTATTATCTGCGTGCTAACATTGACGAAAAACACGAAAACATGAATCTAAACGGCAGTGACATTACTCAAGTGAAAACATTCGACCCGCACGGAGAGCCTAGCAACGTGGGCCTTGCATGGAAACGATGGCTGCGAGGATTTGAGCTGTATTCAACCGGTAAGGGGGTGACAGAGAAAGAACAGAAAAAAGCTTTGCTACTGCACTGCGCAGGGATGGAAGTGCAAGACATATTCTTTTCCTTGGAAGAAGCAGAAGGGAACGACAGTTATGATACAGCAACAAAAACGCTGAACAAACATTTTGAGCCCAAGATCAATGTGCCATATGAACGGTATTGTTTTCGAAGCTTGGTTCAGAATGATGACGAAACAGTAGAGCAGTTTATTGTTCGCTTGCGACAGCGGGCAGTGCGGTGTGATTTCCATCAGGCTGATGAGGAGATCAGAGATCAAGTAATCGAGAAATGCCGGTCACATAAGATTCGTTCAAAGTTGCTACTCAAAGGACACGACTTGACATTGGACCAGTTACGGTCAATTGCGGCAACAATAGAAGTCACAGATCGACAGGCAAAACAGATGGATTCTAGACTCAACGGTCAAGTGAATGCGGTGCAGCATAAATACAAGAACAAGCCAAACATGCCAAAATACGAGGGACGAAGCAGTACAACTGCAAGTACGAGTGGCTACAAAAGCAAGTGCTACCGATGTGGGCGACAGGGACATTTTGCAAAAGACAGGGAGTGTCCAGCACGAGACAAGACTTGCAATAAATGTGGATCCCAAGGACATTTTGCATCATGCTGCAAGACGAAACGATATGGACAGAATGGAAACGGCATCCCGGAAACCAGAAGAGACAAACCAGATGCATCGTCGGCATGGTCAGGGCGACATAAGGAAGGAACACGTAAGCCGAAACCAAGTGGACGTGGAAGAGTGCACATGGTGGACATGGACAATGACTCTGATTCAGACTCTAAATCATATGCGTTTCAAATTGGGCATGTTAATGATGACAACGATGTTAATTGTTTGTCCAATGATGAGCACAAGATGAATGTAAGCCTGGGTAAGCAAAAAATACCAGTTGAGGTGATCATTGATAGCGGTGCTACCGTTAATCTGATAGATGCAAATACGTGGGAAAACCTGAAGAAACAAAAAATAACCTGCAGTTCGGAGAAAACCACAAGGAAATTATATGCATATGGGTCAGAAAATCCCCTAGATCTCATTGGGAAATTCAGTACCGTTGTTTCAGTGAACGAAAAAGGTAGCGCTTGTAGTCGAGAAGTAATGGCTGATTTTTATGTGCTTAAAGGGGTTGGACCAGCATTGTTGGGTAAAGAAACTGCACAACAGTTGGGAGTATTGAAACTCGGTGTAAACCATGTTGATCTACGCAATGAATATAAAGAGTGTTTTGAAGGTGTAGGGAAGCTTAAGGATTACAAGTTGACCTTGCATATTGATGAGACAGTACAGCCAGTTGCCCAGAGAATGTATAGAATTCCATATAGCCTAAGGCAAAAGGTAGATGAAAAACTAGAAGAGCTAGAAAACCTTGACATAATTGAGAAAGTACTCAAACCAACACCATGGGTTAGCCCTGTGATAGTGGTACCAAAACCTAATGGGGACATCAGATTGTGTGTGGATATGAGACAACCGAACACAGCAATTATTAGGGAACGTCACCCAATCCCTACTGTAGATGAAATACTGTACAACATGAATGGGGCAGAAGTGTTCAGTAAACTCGACTTAAAATATGGATATCACCAGATTGAATTAGATGAAGAGTCGCGTGGGATCACAACTTTTGTGACCCACCAAGGGCTGTATCAATATAAGCGGTTGATGTTTGGGATTAATTCGGCACCGGAAAAATATCAGCAGGTAATTTCCCAAGTGCTTAATGATATTGAGGGTGTTCAGAATATTTCTGATGACATTGTGGTGTATGGCTGTAACAAAGAGGAACATGACCGGAGATTGAAACAAGTTCTAGAGCGCTTGAAAGACAAATCGCTTACCTTGAATCCAGACAAATGTGAGTTTGGTATGGAAAGAATCACATTCATGGGTCATATTTTGTCGAATTGTGGAATTGGGCCAACAGAGGAGCGTGTCAAGGCAATGAAAAATGCTAGAAGGCCAATGAATGCTGCAGAGGTGAAGAGTTTCCTGGGGTTAGTAAACTTTTCAGCAAGGTACATACCTGATTTGGCGACTGTGACAGAACCACTCCGTCGTTTGGTCCGTAGTAATGTCCAATTTGTATGGGGAGAGGAACAACAAGAAAGTTTTGAGAAGCTCAGAGATTGTCTGTCAAAAGTAGAAACGCTGGGACACTTCCGACTGGATGCGACTTGTACTCGAGTCATAACAGATGCCAGTAATGTCGGACTGGGTGCGGTCTTAGTGCAAGAATATCAGGGCGAAATGCGAGTCATTTGTTATGCAAGCCGTATGCTCACAGATTGTGAAACAAGATATTCAACGACAGAAAAAGAGGCTTTAGCAGTAGTGTGGGCTTGTGAAAAGTTCCATATTTATCTCTATGGGATTCAGTTTGAGCTTGTCACTGATCATCGACCATTGGAAGTGCTATATGGTCCAAAATCGAGGCCAAGTGCGAGAATTGAGCGATGGGTACTCCGACTTATGCCGTACACATTTAAAGTCCGATACCAGCCTGGCCGAGAAAACATTGCGGATGCATTGTCACGATTGATAGGGACGAGTGAGAGAAAACCCAGTGAGTTACAGACACAGACTGAGGATTATGTGAGATTTGTGGCAAAAGAAGCGACTCCTGCAGCAATGTCAACTAGAGAAGTTGAAGAAGCGTCAAAGATAGATGACGAACTTGTCAGTATTCAGAGAAGTCTCAAAGAAAATAAATGGGACAGATCAAATGTTCATTTTGCGGCAATCAGAAATGAACTTAGTTGTGTGGGCCATCTTGTTGTGAGGGGTACTAGACTCGTTATTCCACGGCAGTTAAGGATGAGGTGTGTGGAGTTAGCACATCAAGGTCACACAGGTATAGTCGGCACAAAGCAGAGACTTAGGACAAAAGTGTGGTGGCCCGGAATGGAAAAAGACGTTGAGAAATTTGTGCAGTCATGTCATGGGTGTCAGATTACTGGGGCCATGCCGAGTCCTGAACCAATGCAAGCTACACAAATGCCAACAGGGCCATGGCAAGACCTAGCTATTGACTTATTGGGGCCACTTCCTTCTAAACATTACGTGTTTGTGGTAGTCGATTACTATAGTAGGTATTATGAGATTGAGATCATTAAGGATACCTCGAGTGAGCACATCATAGAAGCATTGGAGAATATGTTCAGTAGGCATGGTTTACCAATGTCAGTCACATCAGACAACGGGCCTCAATTTCGGTCACAGTTGTTTGAAGATTATTTGAAGGATAATGACATCTGTCATAGGGCAGTTACCCCGCTACACCCAGCGGCTAATGGAGAGGTAGAGAGACAAAATCGGTCTTTAATGAAACGCATCAGAATTGCAACAGCTGAGTCGCGTGATTGGAAGAAGGAAATTCGAACATATCTGTTTGCATACAGAACTACTCCACATAGTACGACTGGTGTAGCTCCAGCCGAACTGATGTTTGGTCGAAAGTTAAGGACAAAACTGCCTCAGTTAAATCTAGAAAACCACAGATTGGATGAGGAAGTCAAAGACAGAGATGCGACACAGAAATACAAAATAAAGTGTACATAGATGAGAAAAGAGGTGCAAAAGGAAATGATCTAAAACCTGGGGACAAAGTACTAGTGAAACAAATGAAACAAGACAAAATGACTACTCCTTTCAAATTTGACCCCTACACAATTGTTGAGAAAAGGGGCAATAGTGTAACAGTACAATCACCACAAGGTGTCACATATAAGAGAAATAGTACACATGTAAAGAAGTATAATGAACCACAAGGCGATAATGAGCAAATGCAGACTGATGATAATGCATGTACTCAGATAGATACAGACGAAGAGAAGGATGTTGAGGAAAGTGTTAACCCATACACTAGGCCTGTAAGAGAAGGGAAAAGACCACCCAATAGGTTTGATGATTACATTATGTACAAATAGACCAGGTGAATGTAGTAATGTTTTAACAGGACAAGTCATGCATGGACTCCAGTTAAAATTTGTATAATTGTTTTGGCGCGGATTTTAATTGTAAGTCGCAGATGGGTTTTAGAGAAAAGGAATTGTGAAAGTATTTGGATGACAACTGAACAGCATCAATGCTAATCAAACCAAGTGTTGTTTGATAAGTAATATCCGTTTATGGTTTTGTAACATGTAGCTTATAGTTTAACGTGTTTATAATGCATGCCCATTTGTTTTGTTAAAAAAAAGAAACAGTTGTGAATTTACATAAATTTCCAGAAAGCTAGTTTTACTTATTGAAGAGAGACACTTTTGATGAAGGACGCACTCAATGTAATATCTTGAGACATATTAAGTTTTATCTAACAAAGGGAGGAGATGTAGTGTCTGATATATATTCATGAGCACATGTAATATGCAAATGTTGACCCCAGTCAGTTGACCTCATACACTGTAACTATTATGGGATTTAGGGACACACGAGGCGGGCAATCATGGTGGCCAGAGATACTGAGACTAGTGTGGAAAACTGAGCAGAATAAAGGACTGGAAATATAGATTCAATTCGTGTCTGGTTTAATCCGTTATTGAGTCACAAACACTTCAGTGATCTGACGGTGAATAGTGCCGAAAAGTGTTTGTTAGGCTTAATGGGCGCTATAGCACATTTGGGAGTGTTTGAAAGTTCATTTTGTGTTCTGACGGTCAATTGCGCCGAAAAGTGTTTATTAGGCTTAATGGGCGCTGTAGCACATTTGAGAGTGTAAGTCCATTTCGTGATTTGACGCTGAATAGTACCGAAAAGTGTTTGTTAGGCTTAATGGGCGATATAACACATTTGAGAGTGTTTGAAAGTCCATAGGTGATCTGACACTGAATAGTGCCAAAAAGTGTTTGTTAGGCTTAATGGGCGTTATAGCACATTTGGGAGTGTTTGTAAGTTCATTTCGTGATCTGACGGTGAATAGTGCCGAAAAGTGTTTGTTAGGCTTAATGGGCGTATGTGCACATTTGGGAGTGTTTGTAAGTCCATTTCGTGATCTGACGGTGAATAGTGCCGAAAAGTGTTTGTTAGGCTTAATGGGCGCTATAGCACAGTTGGGAGTGTTGGAAGTTCATTTCGTGATCTGACGGTAAATAGTGCCGAAAAGTGTTTGTTAGGCTTAATGGGCGCTGTAGCACATTTGGGAGTGTTTGTAAGTCCATTTCGTGATCTGAGGGTGAATAGTCCCGAAAAGTGTTTGTTAGGCTTAATGGGCGCTACAGCACATTTGAGAGTGTTGGAACTTCATTTCGTGTTCTGACGGTGAAATCCGCCGAAAAGTGTTTGTTAGGCTAATTGAGCGCTGTAGCACATTTTGGAGTGTTTGTAAGTCCATTTCGTGATCTGACGGTGAATAGTACGGAAAAGTGTTTGTTAGGCTTAATGGGCGCTATAGCACAGTTAGGAGTGTTTGTAAGTTAATTTCGTGATCTGACGGTGAATAGTGCCGAAAAGTGTTTGTTAGGCTTAATGGTCGCTATAGCACATTTGGGAGTGTTTGTAAGTTCATTTCGTGATCTGACGGTGAAATCCGCCGAAAAGTGTTTGTTAGGCTAATTGAGCGCTATAGCACATTTTGGATTGTTGGAAGTCCATTTTGTGATCTGAAGGTAAATAGTGCCGAAAAGTGTTTGTTAGGCTTAATGGGCGCTGTAGCACATTTGGGAGTGTTTGTAAGTCCATTTCGTGATCTGACGGTGAATAGTGCCAAAAAGTGTTTGTTAGGCTCAATGGGCGCTGTAGCACATTTGGGAGTGTTTGTAAGTCCATTTCGTGATCTGACGGTGAATAGTGCCAAAAAGTGTTTGTTAGGCTTAATAGGCGCTTTTGCACATTTGGGAGTGTTTGTAAGTTCATTTCGTGATCTGACGGTGAATAGTGCCGAAAAGTGTTTGTTAGGCTTAATGGGCGCTGTAGCACATTTGGGAGTGTTTGTAAGATTATTTTGTGATCTGAAGGTGAATAGTGCCGAAAAGTGTTTGTTAGGCTTAATGGGCGCTATAGCATATTTGGGAGTGTTGGAACTTCATTTTGTGTTCTGACGGTCAATTGCGCCGAAAAGTGTTTATTAGGCTTAATGGGCGCTGTAGCACATTTGAGAGTGTAAGTCCATTTCGTGATTTGACGCTGAATAGTGCCGAAAAGTGTTTGTTAGGCTTAATGGGCGTGCATGCACATTTGGGAGTGTTTGTAAGTCCATTTCGTGATCTGACGGTGAATAGTGCCAAAAAGTGTTTGTTAGGCTTAATGGGCGCTGTAGCACACTTGAGAGTGTTTGTAAGTCCATTTCGTGATCTGACGGTGAATAGTGCCGAAAAGTGTTTGTAAGGCTCAATGGGCGCTATAGCACATTTGGGATTGTTTGTAATTCCATTTCGTGATCTGACGGTGAATAGTGCCGAAAAGTGCTTGTTAGGCTTAATGGGCGCTATAGCACATTTGGAAGTGTTTGTAAGTCTATTTCGTGATCTGAATGTAAATAGTGCCGAAAAGTGTTTGTTAGGCTTAAAGGGCGCTGTAGCACATTTGGGAGTGTTTGTAAGATTATTTCGTGATCTGAAGGTGAATAGTGCCGAAAAGTGTTTGTTAGGCTTAATGGGCGCTATAGCATATTTGGGAGTGTTGGAACTTCATTTTGTGTTCGGACGGTCAATTGCGCCGAAAAGTGTTTATTACACTGTTAGAAAAGGGGTGTTATATCAACACCGAAAAACAGTGTTCACTGAACACCGTTTTTCAGGGTTCATTAGTTGCCATCACCAATTTTCGGTGTTGGCCCTGAACACCGATAATCGGTGTTGAGTGATCACCGCTGGACAGTGTCCATTTTTGAACACCGTTAAATAGTGTAGCTTGAACACATGATGATCAGTGTCAAGTGAACACCGAACAACGGTGTAGCTCACCTGGACACTGAAAACTAGGGTTTATTCAACACCCTTGGGCGGTGTACATCCTTACTCGACACCGAGAAACAGTATTGATCCAACGCCAATATTCGGTGCAGAATGAACACCGAAAGATAGTGTTGAATTTAGTGGACACCATTTTTGAACACCAAAAAATGGTGTTCAATCAAGTGAACACCATTTTGAACACCGACAAATAGTGTTCAATTGGGTGGACACCATTTTGAAAGCAGAAAACGGTGTTCAATCAAGTGAACACCGTTTTGAATACCGAAAAGTAGTGTTCAAATGAAGTGAACACTGTTTTTCGGTGTTGGGGTAACACTACTTTTCTAACAGTGTAGGCTTAATGGGCGCTGTAGCACATTTGAGAGTGTAAGTCCATTTCGTGATTTGACGCTGAATAGTGCCGAAAAGTGTTTGTTAGGCTTAATGGGCGTGCATGCACATTTGGGAGTGTTTGTAAGTTCATTTCGTGATCTGACGGTGAATAGTGCCGAAAAGTGTTTTTTAGGCTTAATGGGCGCTATAGCACACTTGAGAGTGTTTGTAAGTTCATTTCGTGATCTGACGGTGAATAGTGCCGAAATGTGTTTGTAAGGCTCAATGGGCGCGATAGCACATTTGGGATTGTTTGTAATTCCATTTCGTGATCTGACGGTGAATAGTGCCGAAAAGTGTTTGTTAGGCTTAATGGGCGCTATAGCACAGTTGGGAGTGTTGGAAGTTCATTTCGTGATCTGACGGTAAATAGTGCCGAAAAGTGTTTGTTAGGCTTAATGGGCGCTGTAGCACATTTGGGAGTGTTTGTAAGTTCATTTCGTGATCTGACGGTGAATAGTGCCGAAAAGTGTTTGTTAGGCTTAATGGGCGATACAGCACATTTGGGAGTGTTGGAACTTCATTTCGTGTTCTGACGGTGAAATCCGCCGAAAAGTGTTTGTTAGGCTAATTGAGCGCTGTAGCACATTTTGGAGTGTTGTAACTCCATTTCGTGATCTGACGGTGAATAGTACGGAAAAGTGTTTGTTAGGCTTAATGGGCGATATAACACATTTGAGAGTGTTTGAAAGTCCATAGGTGATCTGACACTGAATAGTGCCAAAAAGTGTTTGTTAGGCTTAATGGGCGTTATAGCACATTTGGGAGTGTTTGTAAGTTCATTTCGTGATCTGACGGTGAATAGTACCGAAAAGTGTTTGTTAGGCTTAATGGGCGCTATAGCACAGTTGGGAGTGTTGGAAGTTCATTTCGTGATCTGACGGTAAATAGTGCCGAAAAGTGTTTGTTAGGCTAATTGAGCGCTGTAGCACATTTTGGAGTGTTTGAAAGTCCATTTCGTGATCTGACACTGAATAGTGCCAAAAAGTGTTTGTTAGGCTTAATGGGCGCTGCTGCACATTTGGGAGTGTTTGGAAGTCCATTTCGTGATCTGACGGTGAATAGTGCCGAAAAGTGTTTGTTAGGCTTAATGGGCGCTATAGCACATTTGGGAGTGTTTGTAAGTCTATTTCGTGATCTGAATGTAAATAGTGCCGAAAAGAGTTTGTTAGGCTTAATGGGCGCTGTAGCACATTTGGGAGTGTTTGTAAGATTATTTCGTGATCTGAAGGTGAATAGTGCCGAAAGGTGTTTGTTAGGCTTAATTTGGCGCTACAGTACATTTGGGAGTGTTGGAACTTCATTTCGTGTTCTGACGGTGAAATCCGCATAAAAGTGTTTGTTAGGCTAATTGAGCGCTATAGCACATTTTGGAGTGTTGGGAGTCCATTTCGTGATCTGACGGTGAATAGTGCCGAAAAGTGTTTGTTAGGCTCAATGGGCGCTATAGCACAGTTGGGAGTGTTTGTAAGTTAATTTCGTGATCTGACGGTGAATAGTGCCGAAAAGTGTTTGTTAGGCTTAATGGGCGCTATAGCACATTTGGGAGTGTTTGTAAGTTTATTTCGTGATCTGACGGTGAATAGTGCTGAAAAGTGTTTGTTAGGCTCAATGGGCGCTATAGCACATTTATACCATCAAAACAATTTAAAATCATTGAAAACGAATTTAAGTTAATTTAAACAGATTAAAATGAATTCAAACTGATTAAAACGATGACGTCACACGTTTGTGAACTTTTTGTGCAACTATCTATCACCTAACAATACAAAATGAGGTGTTATGTTAACACGATCCGTTGCTGAGATATGGCTTCAAGGTCTAAAAACGTAATAATTCAAATATAATTGTAACATGACGTAACATTTGTCAACATGCCACTAGAGGGCGCTTTAACATTTTATGAAGTCGATCACTGTTAACTTTTTTGTTACTTACAACATAGCCAGCGCCTTAAATCGTTGAAAGTAAGTTCACATCGTTTTCCACTTTTAAATTATAAGGCACTTCCGGTTTGGACCCGAAGGAAGTGTCAGGTCTTTTTGCATGTAATACAAATTATGAAGACTATGGATTAATCTACCAATTCCCTTAAAATCTAAATCGGATCTCTTACAGTTGATTTTATATTGATTTTCAAAGATTAAATCTAGAAATATTTTATTTCTTGTAATTAACAGAAAGCTCGAGAGCTGTCTTAACTTTGCTATTTGAAGCAAAAATCTGGAATATATCTATTGCGGTTGATGTTTAAGCGACTTTTTAAGGTTTAAAGGTCTTTTCATTGTAACTTCCGGTTTGGTGACGTCATCAATATTTCTCTTTCTCAATATGTTCTTAGCACGAAGCTGATTATATACACCGGTTATAAAGTGATTTCAGCAAACTTCGCCACACACATCAACAAATTATGCATTTTAACCATTTTTCAACCTGCCGCTATAGGGCGCTATAACGTGTTATGACGTCGCCGGTATTTTTTTTGAAAAGTTTATTCTAGCCAGACACTAACATCGTTGAAAGTAAGTTCATATCATTTTCCAGTTTTAAATTATAAGGCACTTCCGGTTTGGACCGGAAGAAAGGGTCACGTGATTTCACGCACACGAGATAAAAGGAAGATCTTGGATTATTCTATCTGTTGCCACAAAAATCAAGTTTCGGTCTTTTGCGGTTGATTTGTTATTGAATTTCAAAGATTACATCAATTACACCTTTAAGATGACGTCACGTGACCCCTGATGACGTCACCATGACGTATGTCTGCTAGGCACGAGCTCACTATGGGGTCTTCACTTGGGTTAAGTTTTGTTTGGATACGACTTTGTTTTCTATTAAAAGTGCTTGTGCAAAAAAACATGTACAAAGTCTATGGGGTTTAGGTTACTAAAAGAAAGGAAAAAAAGAAAAAACTAGAACTACGTCTGTTCAAGGAACAGAACATAGGGCTTTTTCGCTTTCGCATTTTTTTAGAGTATTTTTTTTCAAAAAAACCGAATTTAAGTTAATTTAAACAGATTAAAATAAATTCAAACTGATTAAAACGATGACGTCACACGTTTCTGAACTTTTTGTGCAACTATCTATCACCTAACAACACACAATGAGGTGTTATGTTAACACGATCCTTTGCTGAGATATGCCTTCAACGTCTAAAAACGTAATAATTCAAATATAATCGTAATATGACGTAACATTGGTCAACATGACGCTAGAGGGCGCTTTAACATTTTATGAAGTCACTGTTAACAATTTTGTTACTTACAACCTAGCCAGCTTCTAACATCGTTGAAAGTAAGTTCACATCGTTTTTTACTTTTAAATTATAAGGAACTTCTGGTTTGGACCGGAAGGAAGTGTCAGGTCTTTTTGCATGTAATACAAATTATGAAGACCATGGATTAATCTATCAATTCCCCTAAAAATCTAAACCAGATTGTTTACAGTTTATTGTATATTGATTTTCAAAGATTAAATTTAGAAATATTTGGTTGCTTGTAATATGACACTTGATGACGTCATCGTGACGTAATTAACAGAAAGCTCGAGAGCTGTCTTAACTTTGCTATTTAAAGCAAAAATCTGGATTATATCTATCGCGGTTGATTTTTAAGCGACGTTTTAAGGTTCTAAGGTCTTTTCATTGTAACTTCCGGTTTGGTGACGTCATAAATATTTCTCTTTCCCAATATGGTCTAAGCATGAAGCTGATTATATACACGGGTTATAAAGTTATTTCAGCAAACTTCGCAACACACATCAACAGATTATTCATTTTAACAATTTTTCAAACTGCCGCTAGAGGGCGCTATAACATGTTATGACGTCACAAATATTTTTTTTGAAAAATACATTGTAGCCAGACACTAACATCGTTGAAAGTAAGTTCATATCATTTTTCACTTTCAAATTATGAGGCACTTCCGGTTTAGACCGGAAGGAAGGGTCACGTGATTTCACGCACCTGAGATAAAATGAAGATCCTGGATTATTCGATTAATTGCCACAAAATTCAAGTTTCGGTCTTTTGCGGTTGATGTTTTATTGATTTTCAAAGATTAAATCAATTACACCTTTAAGATAAGGTCACGTGGGCCTGATGACGTCTTCCTCGTGGTGTCTGTCGGCGAGACTGGAGTTCGCTATTGGGTCTTCACCTGGGTCAAGTTTATGGAAATGCGACTTTGTTTTTCCGTTAAAAGTGCTTTGAATTGTGCAAGCAACGTTTACAAAGTCTACGGGGTTGGATTCTGCGTAGCCGAAAGCGTGTTTACCTACCTGTCGTACGCGGCGCCCTTCCCCATGGGCAACTTGATGACGTCATCCTGTTTCACAGGTTGGCGGCTAGTGTCCTCTTGGGTGAGCGTACATGTGCTTGCACGAACGATGTCAGTGGTGATACATTCGCTCAATACATAATGCACTATCGGTGTATACGTACATGTACTAGCATGTATATTATACGTGTGGCATGCACGCGTAAGGGGTCAATGCTTTTTGCACCTAGGCCAAAACGATTACATTTCAACGGTGCCGCAGGGTATGTTCAAGTTCGTTTTTTGCCCCAAAACACACGGAAGTTCGAGAACTACTTTTACATTAACCTTTAGAGCAAAAATCAAGATTGTATCTGTCAGGTTTAATTTTTTAGGAATTTTCCAAGGAAAAGGAGTCTTTTCATTCTAACTTCCGGTCTGGTGACGTCATAATTTTTTCTTCCCGTCAACTTGTTCCTAGCATGAAGCTGATTAAATACACCGGTTATAAAGTGATTTCAGCAAACTTCGCCACACACATCAACAGATTATTCATTTTAACAATTTTTCAAACTGCCGCTAGAGGGCGCTATAACATGTTATGACGTCACCAATATTTTTTTTGAAAAATACATTGTAGCCAGACACTAACATCGTTGAAAGTAAGTTCATATCATTTTTCACTTTCAAATTATGAGGCACTTCCGGTTTAGACCGGAAGGAAGGGTCACGTGATTTCACGCACGCGACATAAAATCAAGATCCTGGATTATTCTATCTATTGCCACAAAAATTAAGTTTCGGTCTTTTGCGGTTGATTTGTTATTGAATTTCAAAGATTAAATCAATTACACCTTTAATATGACGTCACGTGACCCCTGATGACCTCACCGTGACGTATGTCGGCTAGGCATGAGCTTACTATGGGGTCTTCACTTGGGTTAAGTTTTATGGAAATACGACTTTGTTCTCTGGTAAAAGTACTTGTGCAAAAAAACGTGTACAAAGTCTATGGAGTTTAGGTTACTAAAAGAAAGAAAAAAGAAAGAAAAAAACACAAATCAGAACAAAAACAAAGGCTTTTTCGCAAAATTGCGAAAAAGCCAAAAAGAAAAACTAGAACTACGTCTGTTCAAGGAACAGAACATAGGGCTTTTTCGCTTTCGCATTTTTTTAGAGTATTTTTTTTCCAAAAAAACGAATTTAAGTTAATTTAAAACAGATTAAAATAAATTCAAACTGATTAAAACGATGACGTCACACGTTTCTGAACTTTTTGTGCAACTATCTATCACCTAACAACACACAATGAGGTGTTATGTTAACACGATCCTTTTCTGAGATATGCCTTCAACGTCTAAAAACGTAATAATTCAAATATAATCGTAATATGACGTAACATTTGTCAACATGACGCTAGAGGGCGCTTTAACATTTTATGAAGTCACTGTTAACATTTTTGTTACTTACAACCTAGCCAGCTCCTAACATCGTTGAAAGTAAGTTCACATCGTTTTTTACTTTTAAATTATAAGGAACCTCCGGTTTGGACCGGAAGGAAGTGTCATTTCCTTTTGCATGTAATACAAATTATGAAGACCATGGATTAATCTATCAATTCCCCTAAAAATCTAAATCAGATCTTTTACAGTTTATTTTATATTGATTTTCAAAGATTAAATTTAGAAATATTTGGTTGCTTGTAATCTGACACTCGATGACGTCATCGTGACGTAATTAACAGAAAGCTCGAGAGCTGTCTTAACTTTGCTATTTAAAGCAAAAATCTGGATTATATCTATCGTGGTTGATTTTTAAGCGACGTTTTAAGGTTTTAAGGGGTTTTCATTGTAACTTCCGGTTTGGTGACGTCATAAATATTTCTCCTTCCCAATATGGTCTAAGCATGAAGCTGATTATACACACCGGTTATAAAGTTATTTCAGCAAACTTCGCAACACACAACAGATTAATCATTTTAACCATTTTCAACCTGCCGCTAGAGGGCGCTAAAACATGTTATGACGTCGCCGGAATTTTTTTGAAAAGTTTATTCTAGCCAGACAATAACATCGTTAAAAGTAAGTTCATATCATTTTTCACTTTCAAATTATAAGGCACTTCCGGTTTTGACCGGAAGGAAGGGTCACGTGATTTCACGCACGGGAGATAAAATGAAGATCCTGGATTATTCTATCTATTGCCACAAAAATTTAGTTTCGGTCTTTTGCGGTTGATTTGTTATTGAATTTCAAATATTAAATCAATTACACCTTTAAGATGACGTCATGTGACCCCTGATGACGTCACCATGACGTATTTCTGCGAGACACGAGTTCACTATAGGGTCTTCACCTGGGTTAAGTTTTATGAAAATACGACTTTGTTTTCTGGTAAAAGTACTTGTGCAAAAAACGTGTACAAAGTCTATGGGGTTTAGGTTACTAAAAGAAAAAAAAGAAAAAACTAGAACTACGTCTGTTCGAGGAACAGAACATAGGGCTTTTGCGTATTCGGAATTTTTTAGAATATTTTTTTTCAAAATTTGAACTTTGTTACTATCAAAACAATTTGAAATCATTAAAAACGAATTTAAATTAATTTAAACAGATTACAATTATTTCAAAATGATTAAAACGTTGACGTCACACGTTTGTGAACTTTGTTTGCAACTATCTATAACCTAACAATACAAAATGAGGTGGTATATTAACAAGATCCGTTGCTGAGATATGGCTTCAAGGTCTAAAAACGTAACAATTCAAATATAATAGTAATATGCCGTAACATTTGTCAACATGCCGCTAGAGGGCGCCTTAACATTTTATGAAGTCACCGTTAACGTTGTTGTTACTTACAACCTAGCCAGCGCCTAACATTGTTAAAAGTAAGTTCACATCGTTTTCCACTTTTAAGTTATAAGGCACTTCCGGTTTGGACCGGAAGGAATTGTCAGGTTTTGTTTGCATGTAATAAAATTATGGTCGTCACCTGGGTTAAGTTTTATAAAAATACGACTTTGTTTTCTGGTAAAAGTACTTGTGCAAAAAAACGTGTACAAAGTCTATGGGGTTTAGGTTACTAAAAGAAAAAAAGAAAAAAAGAAGAAGAAAAAAATAAATCAGAACAAAAACAAAGGCTTTTTCGCAAATTGCGAAAAAGCCAAAAAAAATCAGAACAAAAACAAAGGCTTTTTCGCATTTGCGAAAAAGCCAATGATGGCATTTACAATAAAGTGAATATGGCAAAACAGTTCAAACTATGTTAAAACAAGAAGTATAATTAAAAGAGGAAGACATATATCTGGAGATAACGGAAATATGTTAAGATTTGTTACATGATTAATTACATTTGGAGTTTTGGTGTTACTACTAAACTTAGGTTATTTTGGTTGAGTGATTAATTAATTAAAGTGATTAATTGTAATTTTGTTTTATACTGTGTTGACTGAGTACATTTTTTTTCTTGGGAGAGGGCAATCCTGATCCGATGGCTTTCAATAATAAAAAGAAATGATTTGGGGGGAATTTGTTAATGATTAAAGATCACGTACTGTTTATGTTGTAAAGTAATGTGGAGTTAAATAGTATAATGTGGGTTTACTGTAAATAATGACAAAACAGTTGAAATCTGTTCAGAAAGTGAAGAAAAGGTAAACATTAATGTTTGGAGCTAATTTGTAAAGATTGTGTCAGGATGATCAATTAAATTTGTAGTTTTTGTTTCACTTGTAAATGGAGTATTTTGGTTGAGTAACACGGATTACTTACAATTTTCTATTGTGTTGATTAGTAGGTGTTTGTTGTTGCGGGGGGGGGGGATTTCTTTCAACTGACAGGATGAAAAGAAATGGTTTTGGTGAAATTTGTGTTTGTGATACCACCAAGTCGTCAACCGAGCCCGTTCTTCAATAAAATACTTCATAAAAAATAAGACAAATTTGTCTTCTATTTTTTTGAACTGATTGTTTCTTTTGGGGGGGAGGGGGGGGGGGGGGGGGGGTGGAGTGTAATGGGACTAATCATCTGAGCACGTACTAATTTGAATAAATAATACGATTGTGTGAAGTTTCAATAACATAAATTAGTGCAGTCATTTCCTTTAACAAAATCTTTTTGTGCAACGGCTTTGAGATTTGATTTTCTGCATTATTTTTTTTTTAATTGAGGTGATGTTTTTCTGTTTTGAATGCATTATTATTTTATGTGCTGTTGTTGTTTTTGTTATAAATATATAGATTTAGGACTTCCAGGGTGTACACCTTTAAGGTGATGCACTGGGTCCCATTATGACATCATCATGGCTTCTGATTTGGTATCTACATGTATACTAAGAAAGGAACGACATCTGTCTGTTTGCCCTTCCCCTAACGCAGAACAAAAATCACTGAGACAAGTCTACTGGGGGCGCCATTCACTTTTTACGGTGTGCCGCTATATTTTTTGGGTGACGCGCACTGACCTCTATACGTGGACAGATCATCATTGTTTCATTTTGAAGTCGGCATGCGGAGAAGTGCAACATGGCGGACCAACGACGTCACTCTGTGAGCCAATGAAATGTCCAGGTGTTGGTACGAAACGTATTACGTAATGTTTATCAATACAAAATGTACAGAGTAAATCCACTGACCTCTACACCTGGACATTTCATTGGCTCATAGCAGTGACGTCTCGGGTCCGCCATGTTGCACTTCCAGTTCGCGCCGACTTCAAGTGTTAGCACAGCAGAATATGGACAATGATCCGTCCAGGTGTGGAGGTCAGTGGTGACGCGCTGTCCTTATTTTGATCCGTAAAAGTGTTCAGTTCAGGCTAACGAGGCCTTGCATAGCTTAGCCTGTGCGCGCGACCGTACAAACTGGCCTTGCACAGCTAATACAACCGTTAAAGGTATGCACTGCCCTCTTTTGGCGAGAATGAAGGGACGTAATGTACATTACACGACGTTTCAAAGCCACGTGTACGTGCTATACATGTGGAAGTCCTGTGCATGTTTTAAAGCTCTCTGCCGCAACTTGCGCAAGGGTATTTTTTTTGCCGACGCCGCGTCAATTGTGTGAAAATTTTGACAAGCTGGGAACTTGGGACTGTTGAGGCAAATGTTTACGCTATCATTTAATGGGCAATTCAAGATTATATCTGTACGGATTGATTTGTCAGCAATTTGTGAAAAAGGAAATGTCTTTTCAACAGAACTTCCGGTCTGATGACGTCATGCGCCTAAAACTTTGCACACATCTTAAGTTGGCCAAGGTCATCATACACACCAATATTTAGGCGATTCCGACAAACTTCGCCACAGACATCTATTCACAATACATTTTTGAAAATTTTCAACCTGTTGCTAGAGGGCGCTCAAAAGTTAAATGACGTCATTGGTAGATGATTTCAAGAATACTATTAGCCAAGAGGCTAACACCGTTGAAAGCAAGTTCATATCTATTACCACTTTTAAATAATAAGCCACTTCCGGTTTTGGCCTTTTTCGACCGGAAGCAAGGGTCACGTGATTTTACGCACACTGAATGAAATAAAGACCTCAACCTACTCTACCACTTGCCGGCAACAGAATGTTGCAGACGCGTACGGTTGATTTCTTATGCATTTTTAAATATCATATTAGGGTCTTTGCTTGGACAAAGAGTGATATAAATGAATTACTGGCAAACAGTCGAAAATGCCCTTTGAAAATCGACAATTTTTTCTTAATTTTTGTGTACAAAGTCTATAGGAGAAATTAAATATTCAAAAATCTATAATAAATTAGTCGATGACGTCACCATGACGTTACTCTTCGGGGCACATCTCTGCTATAAGGACTATGACTATGCTTAATTTGAATGATGCATGACAAAGATTAATACCAAAAGTGGCACTGAGAAAAAACGTGTACAAAGTCTATGGGATTTAGGCGACAAAAAGAAGAAAGAAAACAATGAGAACGAAAAGAAAGGCTTTCCGCTTTTTTGCGGAAAAGCCAAAAAAAATAAAAAAATCAGAACAAAAACAAAGGCTTTTTCGCAAAATGCGAAAAAGCCAAACAAATCAGAACAAAAACAAAGGCTTTTTCGCTTCAAGCGAAAAAGCCAAAAAAAAATCTAAACAAAAACAAAGGCTTTTTCGCAAAATTGCGAAAAAGCCAATTAAGAACATTCCAAATGGTGCCATTCCTAAAGGCCTTTTCTGTACAACCACTGTGTATTGCAAATCGAAAAAGAGAAGTGGACGCGGTACCACTTGAACCGTACAGGAAAGTTCCCAAAATGTCGGTATTCACTAGTGTAGATATCTGGAGCCAATTCCATAAAAGCATTCTAAGCCTGGTTGGTTGCTAACTTCCTTTCTATCTCTAGTTACTTGCTAAATATATTCCATAAAACCATTATACGCTTAGCAAGGTTCATAGTTGCTTGCTAAAATTAGAATAGGTTTGGGGTATGTCTAAATCCTTAGCACCATTCATAAGTCACTTTCAATCTTTCATCTTTTGGGAATTTGTATTGACATCCTTATGCGCAGAGTCAAGGACAGATTTTCCTGAGTCGAGTAATTATAAGGCTTCTTTTCTCTTTTTTTATTTGAAACACTCTCTGAATTAGCCATTTCTGAAACATGTGCTTAGGCCGATACAAATGTATATACCCTAAATAGGGTACAGAGGAATGCATTGACAATACAACCCACAGCATGAACTCTTTCCCTATTGTTAACTCAAACTGACCATGTACTTTGGCGATTATGCAAACCCCACACCATTCTAGCAAGCTGCAAGCAAGCAACTAGTAAGAATTTTTTTATAGAATGGTGTTATGGAATGCGATTTAGTTGATTGCTAGCAAGCAACCAACTAGGCATTTGGAATCTTACTAAAACCTAGTAATATACTAAGTTAGAATGCTTTTATGGAATTGGGCCCTGGAATCTGCCAGACGTTGACAAGTACGGGCACAAATTGGACCTCGTGATTTATGAATGATGCAGCATGTACTAACGGGCCGAAAATATTCCGATCTGGGCTGGGTTCAACCTCCCAAAGCAGATTTATTCATATATTTATTTATTACATTTCTTTACCCAGGGTGTGCCCAAACAGTTTAAAAACTGGTTTTCATTGGGGCTCTGCATACATCATTAAATAAAATAACAGTACATATAAATACAGCAACATTTACACAAAAATACAAACATAAAATTCACAGAGGTACAAGGATATTTACAGGAATACAAAACATTGATACATATCTGTAAATTAACTTTTTTTAAAGTTAAAAGTCCTGTTTAAGGCCAATTCTGATTTATGGAATGGCGAAAACCCGAAAAAAAAACATTTCGGGGAGAAAAAGAGAAGGGGAAATGCCCATCCGGCTCCACATTATAGTGGCAACCAAATTATAACTCCGTATAGATCAGCGCAATTGGCATAATATCAAGCCCCGATTAAATTAATGGGCTTAAGGAGTCCAATGTTCGCAATTGTTTGGGCAGATTATTCCAAATATTAAGTAAAAGTGCTGTTGTGCTATTAGATTTGACAAAATAACCATCAAATTTAACAAGTTCAACAATACAGCATTCAAATGAGCTTAGGCGCGTGTTACACCATTTGCAGATATCGAAAATATTTACTAGCGAATTATTAAGAAATATCTTACTCATTTGAAAGTAAATAATGATTCTAGGCATCCAGCAAAACGATTGCGCTATAGTTATCCTGTAATTATTCCGAAAAATGAAATTGTATAAACAAAAATTCGCGATCGCAGGACGGCGATCGCGAAAAAACTAAAATAACTGCCGGGAATAATAAGAATAACTGCCGGACGCCGGTTGAAAACAAACGCTATTTTCCGTGCTTTTCTCGGCACCCATGATTGTAAAACTTCAGACAGGTAAGTTAAACGATAGTTACTATAAAATACGCCCCCCCCCCCCCCCAAAAAAAGGATTCACCCATTCATGACAATTCAACAATATACCAATGATGTATCCCACATTTAAAATGGATGGTTACTATCAAATTATAGGTTTTCCCGACCAAAGATCATTCACTTTCGTAAAAGCCAACAGCAAGAGGCTGGTCAACCAATCAATTTAATCAATTTAATCAATCAATTTTATGTGCTTTCTGTGTATATATTATGTAAAGGTATTCTGATGAGAATTCATTTTCACACTAATTCTGCGTTATACACCCCTATAGAGCGATTTGGAATGAACAACTAATTAAACGAATCAGTCAGTCCGCAGTGCACGCGTTAATGAGGTCAAATCCCGAAGTTTCTTTGCACGGCCTACGTCACGAATCAACCGCGAGATTTGCACGCGTTTTTGCGGGAGTTCGACTGATCTCATAAAACGAACTACACGTTCTAAAAGAAGCAGTGGGCTTCCAAGATGGCGTGGTAAGTAGACGGTGCATGTTTTTCCGAGTCGGATGATATAAAATTTGTCAAGTTTTAGAAGGTTTTTTGCTGTTTTTTTTTACTTGTAAGTCAAGGTATGATTTTGTAGACGGTTTGAGTTGTGATTTGTTTTGCTGCGCCCTGACCCAGCTAGAAAATATTAGAGAAAAAGACCACTGCAAATCGATAGAAAAAGCGATGATCTTTCGTATGGTACAAAGTTTAGCTTGTGGCGACATCGAGATTGTTTTCCTGAGCCACTTATTCCGAGCGAGATTTCGCTTTTTTCGGCGGATTTTAAAGGGGGTTTCCACATTTGCGCATGCGCTATGCATATGTATATGTACGTGTACGTTTACACATGTACATGTACGCCCGATAAATTTTAGTACATTTCATCATGAAAAAAATATTATTTGTCTGGAGTGGAAATGTAAATTTTGTGTTTTATTGTTCAGTCTTCAGATTTATTGGCTAGTTATGGCCATTTTTGTAGATTAGCGGGTACCGTGATTTATGAACATGCACAAGTACATGATCATGCATGCAAAATTTGAAAGACAGTTAATGAGTTATGGTTATACTAGGGTAGGTCTACTATTAATTACTATAAATTTATACACCATATAGGCCTAGGCCTTTATGTATTTATGAAACAGGCAGACATGACAAATTGTTGTGTACATGATTTATTTAAAGGTTAGGCCAATGCACTTACATGTACCTTCCTTTTTTTCTGTTATTGTTTCATACATGTAGGTCATGCCGTCCACCACCGTGGCCTATTCCACCACGGCCACCAACACCAATTGTTAAGCCCACTCGTGCAGTAAAGGCACTAATTATTGGAGATTCCTTGAGCAAATGTTTAGCCGAGAATGTCTCGTCACCATTGGTTGAGGTCGAAGTGATCACTCGTCGCGGAGCAACAATATCCAGTCTGAGGAAGTTTTTACAACAGCACCGAGACAACTTCAAAGATGCTCCTGATATTGTTGCTGTCCATGTTGGGACCAATGACCTCCCTTTTGGAATTTTGAACAGCAACATTCGACAGTTTCGTGACCTGATTGCTGCATTGCATGACGTTTTTCCAACATCGAAGTTGGCAGTCAGTGCAATACTTCCCCGCAAGTGCAATACTTCCCCGCAAGGACAATGACGGTCTTGATATTTCACGTTTTTACCACAACATCAAGTTTGGTAATGTCTGTGCCGAGCTGCACTGTCAATTCTTTGAGATTGGTGAAGAGCTACGGGACTGGCACTTTGCTAGAGATGGCCTGCACCTCAATTGGGATGGCAATTAACTCTCTTTTTGGTGAAATATTTCAAGCCCATCTTGAGAGATTGTCCAGGAATCTGCTATCTTCATGTACGTCACGGAAGGCCGGGCCCGTTTCTACCCCTTCCTCTGCAATGTTTAATTTAAACTACTTCAATGTTGATGAGTTTTATGAATTCTTTCAGCTTGCATAACATAAAAAGAGTAAATAAAACATGTTTAAGTTTCTTGTATTCAGCGTCTGTTTGGAATGTTACTTTTTTGTTACTAGGGAAAGTATCGGAAAATAATTTCAATCACAAACTACCCTCCATTGCACAGTTCTAACCACCCAGTAAATCAAGTAATGGTGTATCATTCTCAATTGAATTCAATTCAAGAAAATTTATTTCCATTTGTCGCAAAATGCAGAAGAAAAAAAACATTCTGTGAAAATTTTTCATTTTCAATTTAATTCAATTCAAGAACATTTATTTCCATTTATAGCAAAGAAAATATAAAACAAAATCATTCTGTGAAAATGAATTGAAAAGCTCCATGTTAAAACTAATATTGTAACATTTTATTTGGATTGAAACCAACAAGAATATTGGAACGAAACTTATTGTACCATATAGCATAAAGCACAACAAAATCTGTGTCCGAAATCTGTGTCCGAAATCTGGGCCGCGCCGGCTTGTTTACAAGTACACGCATCCGGCGTTGTGCAATACTCGCCATCCACCAATCACAAGCCTAGAAATCCATGTGCAAAGATGGCGGTTGTACCGTTTCAGTCTGCCGGTAGTTTGTGGCGAAAACCTTGCGCCCTGACCCAGCTAGACAAAATTGTAAGTATAAAGGTATATTTTTATGTAGAATATGAAGTAACCTGTTTGTCTAGTGAAAATTTGGGCTGTGGGCACACACACAAAAGAGAGATTTTAACGTATTTTCTATCGCGATTATTTTCTTTTTTGAACCAAAATTCGTCCCAAAATTTCTCATTTTAATCGATACAAAATCTTATTCAAACTTTAACAGTTTGAAAGATATACTCTTCATCTGTGATTTTATATCAACAAAGTGATCATACATGCCAAAAAAGCCGAGTATTTTCCCACATTCCACAGGCTATTCCAGCTCATTAAATATGCAAGGCGAGGTCACGCACGGGAATTTATGAATACGTTGCAAAGAAAAGGAAGCACTTTCGCGTGCACTGCGGATAGACTGGAATAGAAGAAGATCTGTTAAACAATCTACATGAACAAAAACAACATTTTGTTTGGGTTATTTTGTGTACGACCCCCTGATAATTTTAACCTTTTGTTTATGACATACATTTCGTCACCGTTTTTACAAAGAGCTAGACGCACAGTGAATTTTGAAGCACAGTCCAATACTGGTGACACTTTTTTCTATGATCGGGTCTGAGCATTTTGTAGAGTTCGGCGCACTTTTGAAGTCATTACCAAACCAAACCGTAGGCCTATACTCGCACAAAGCAAATTGTGTTCGTCCACAAATACATTTCTAGTTGACAATGTTTCTACTATACCCATGTAGAATCTCTGTATGATTTTTTGTACTGTGTATAATGGTGTAGGATTGTAGAATCTCCACTCTCCTCAGAAATCAGCTTTTTGGTTTTCTGTACATTTCAATGGCTGTAGGATTTTCTTACCCATGTAGAATCTCTGTAGGATTGTTTGTACTGTGTATAATGGTGTAGGATTGTAGGATCTCCACTCTCCTCAGAAATCAACTTTTTGGTTTTCTGTACATTTCAATTGGCTGTAGGATTTTCTTACCCATGTAGGATTTTTTGTACTGTGTATAATGGTGTAGGATTGTAGAATCTCCACTCTCCTCAGAAATCAGCTTGTTGGTTTTCTGTACATTTCAATGGCTGTAGGATTTTCTTAACCATGTAGAATCTCTGTAGGATTGTTTGTACTGTGTATAATGGTGTAGGATTGTAGGATCTCCACTCTCCTCAGAAATCAACTTTTTGGTTTTCTGTACATTTCAATGGCTGTAGGATTTTCTTACCCATGTAGAATCTCTGTTGGATTTTTTGGTACTGTGTATAATGGTGTAGGATTATAGGATGTGTAGTGTCCTACAAATTACATGTGGTCAAAAGTGCTGCCACATTCGTGCTGGGTATAGATCGGGGCGGACATCCGGGAACTGTCATAAAAACGCGTCATAATACGTACACCGCGCCGGTAAAAAACGATGATCGCGCGCGTAGTCTTGTATGTTGTGATGTCGTAAATGAAATTCGCGTCTTTGATGTCCCTTTCAGGGCCACCATATGTATGCTATGTCAGCGCCAGGGGGGGGGGGGGGGGGGGGGCAACAAAGTGCGCCACCAACGTTGAAATGTATCTCATTCGTTCTTCCACGCTCATGAGCCACACATCTCACACAGTAAATACGTATAGATCGCTACCGCGAAGCGCACCGTTGAAACACGTACAAATTTGCTCCGCGCTCGCTCTCCGAATTCAGTGATTCATATAACGTCCGCAAAGCCAGGTACACAGGCACGATCTACACGAATTTGTTTTGGGGCGATGTCATTTTCTGCCATTTTCGTTCGAAAACAACACGATAAAACGCAAGGGGTACACAGGCAGATTTTTGTAAAAATTCAGTATATCACTGCTACATCCTTTTTAAACGTATCCATGGAAAAAAGTGAGTGGGTTCGAAGCACGATTTTTCACAATTTATCGATTATTATTGCCCTTTTTAGGGGAGGTATTTGTCAACGTCGTTTTAGTATTTGTGCACAATCTCTACGTGCATCAACGGTACGTCAACGCTTAATTTTTTCGACTGCTTTTTTTTATTTTCAATACAATTTTTGTCATTGGATGATAAAAATTAAGGTAAATAACAACCTTTTACAACTACAAAAGACAAGATGTTAAGATTGGATGCCAAAAACTTTTTATTTTTCGCGTGAGAAAATTGTTCCCCCCTATTTTGAGAATGGACGGTACGTCAGCGTTGCGCAATCACAGTCTCGAAGGGCCCCCCTCCGCCCCCCCCCCCCCCCCCCCCCCTGGTCAGCGCGTATTGTTTTCACCAGGGGCCAATTTCACGGAGCTGCTAAGCACACAAATTTGCTTAGCATGAAAATTGTCCTTGGTAAAAACAAGGTTACAGACCAAATTTTCACGTGATCTTTATTGTTTTTGATTGATAATCAGCTGTTTTTTTGCTTATCATGAAAAAAACAGAGAATTTTGGCTGATAACTTGTTTTTAATGAGCAAGACTTTGTTGTGCTAAGCAAATATTTGTGCTTAGCAGCTCCGTGAAATTGGCCCACACTGTGACGTATGTCCGCGGTGATCAATACGTAACGTTGCAACCACTGATCTCTATAGAGATCAGTGGTTGCAACGCGTTGGGTCTAAGAACCAGACTAAAAAAGGGGTCAGTGTGTGGGTATTTTGCGGAACTTGCAGAACGTGCAGAACTCTGCGGAACTCTGCAGAACTGTGCAAAACAACTAAAATTACACCGAATAAATACAAAATATCGACTTCAAAGGCAGAATAACCTTCAAACCTCACTAATAAGTGCTGAAATTGTTTGTTTGTTTTTCTTAAATTCAAGATTTGTAAGCATTTATCACTTCGGTCACGTCAGTGCAGAACTAATACACAGGTATAACTGCGTGCAGAACACATGCTGTAAAGGGATATCCTTTTACAAATCAAGTGCTCAGCAGTGCCATGTACCGTGCGTATACTGTACGGCTGCTTACTGTACTTATTACAATGGCCCAACGCGCGCTGTAGGGAGGGGGCATGTTTACGGCTGCAGAACCAACCTTTAAAATAATCTAAATATCCTAATTTTATTAGGAACAAGTGTCTTATATTCTCAATAACTCCTTTAATTATTTTATCGGCCAAATTCAGCCGACAAGGCATGTAAATATCAGAGTTCCGCGTTGTACCAGGGCAATTTTTTCAGCTCGATTTGATGCGTGCGTTATAATGTAGGGCCGTGTACAACACATTAGAATGGTCGAACGCTGTGGGGAGGGGGCATGTTTACGGCTGCAGAACCAACCTTTAAAATAATCGCAATATCCTAATTTTAACAGGGACAAGTGTCTTATATCCTCAATAACCCCTCTAATTATTTTATCGGCAAAATTCAGCCGACAAGGCATGTAAATATCAGAGTTCCGCGTTTTACCAGATCGCGTTTTTCAGCTCGATTTGATGCGTGCGTTATAATGTATAGGGCCGTAGACAACACATTCGAATGGGTCCAACGCTGTGGGGAAGGGGCATGTTTACGGCTGCAGAACTAACCTTTAACATGATCGCAATATTTTAATTTGAACAGGGACAAGTGTCTTTTATCCTCAATAACTCCTCTGATTATTTTAACGGCAAAATTCAGCCGACAAGGCATTCAAATATCAGAGTTCCGCGTTTTACCAGGGCAATTTTTTCCAGCTCGATTTGATGCTTGCGTTATAATGTAGGGCCGTGTACAACACATTAGAATGGTCCAACGCTGTGGGGAGGGGGCATGTATACGGCTGCAGAACCAACCTCTACAATAATCGGAATATCCTAATTTTAACAGGGACAAGTGTTTTATATCCTCAATAACTCCTCTAATTATTTTATTGGCAAAATTCAGCCGACAAGGCATGTAAATATCAGAGTTCCGCGTTTTACCAGATCGCGTTTTTGAGCTCGATTTGATGCGTGCGTTATAATGTATAGGGCCGTAGACAACACATTCGAATGGGTCCAACGCTGTGGGGAAGGGGCATGTTTACGGCTGCAGAACTAACCTTTAACATGATCGCAATATCTTAATTTTAACAGGGACAGGTGTCTTATATCCTCAATAACTCCTCTGATTATTTTAACGGCAAAATTCAGCCGACAAGGCATGTAAATATCAGAGTTCCGCGTTTTACCAGGGCAAATATTTTCAGCTCGATTTGATGCGTGCGTTGGGCCCGTGTAGGGCCGTGTACAACACATTAGAATGGTCCAACGCTGTGGGGGAGGGGGCATGTTTACGGCTGCAGAACCAACCTTTAAAATAATCGGAATATCCTAATTTTAACAGGGACAAGTGTCTTATATCCTCAATAACTCCTCTAATTATTTAATCGGCAAAACTCAGCCGACAAGGCATGTAAATATCAGAGTTCCGCGTTTTACCAGGGAAATTTTTTTCAGCTCGATTTGATGCGTGCGTTATAATGTATAGGGCCGTAGACAACACATTCGAATGGGTCCAACGCTGTGGGGAAGGGGCATGTTTACGGCTGCAGAACTAACCTTTAACATGATCGCAATATCTTAATTTTAACAGGGACAGGTGTCTTATATCCTCAATAACTCCTCTGATTATTTTAACGGCAAAATTCAGCCGACAAGGCATGTAAATATCAGAGTTCCGCGTTTTACCAGGGCATTTTTTCAGCTCGATTTGATGCGTGCGTTATAATGTATGGCCGTGTACAACACATTAGAATGGTCCAACGCTGTGGGGAAGGGGCATGTTTACGGCTGCAGAACCAACCTTTAAAATAATCGGAATATCCTAATTTTAACAGGGACAAGTGTCTTATATCCTCAATAACTCCTCTAATTATTTAATCGGCAAAACTCAGCCGACAAGGCATGTAAATATCAGAGTTCCGCGTTTTACCAGGGAAATTTTTTCAGCTCGATTTGATGCGTGCGTTATATGTATAGGGCCGTAGACAACACATTCGAATGGGTCCAACGCTGTGGGGAAGGGGCATGTTTACGGCTGCAGAACCAACCTTTAACATGATCGCAATATCTTAATTTTAACAGGGACAGGTGTCTTATATCCTCAAAAACTCCTCTGATTATTTTAACGGCAAAATTTAGCCGACAAGGCATGTAAATATCAGAGTTCCGCGTTTTACCAGGGCATTTTTTCAGCTCGATTTGATGCGTGCGTTATAATGTATGGCCGTGTACAACACATTATAATGGTCCAACGCTGTGGGGAAGGGGCATGTTTACGGCTGCAGAACCAACCTTTAACATGATCGCAATATCCTAATTTTAACAGGGACAGGTGTCTTATATCCTCAAAAACTCCTCTGATTATTTTAACGGCAAAATTTAGCCGACAAGGCATGTAAATATCAGAGTTCCGCGTTTTACCAGGGCAATTTTTTCCAGCTCGATTTGATGCTTGCGTTATAATGTAGGGCCGTGTACAACACATTAGAATGGTCCAACGCTGTGGGGAGGGGGCATGTATACGGCTGCAGAACCAACCTCTACAATAATCGGAATATCCTAATTTTAACAGGGACAAGTGTTTTATATCCTCAATAACTCCTCTAATTATTTTATTGGCAAAATTCAGCCGACAAGGCATGTAAATATCAGAGTTCCGCGTTTTACCAGATCGCGTTTTTGAGCTCGATTTGATGCGTGCGTTATAATGTATAGGGCCGTAGACAACACATTCGAATGGGTCCAACGCTGTGGGGAAGGGGCATGTTTACGGCTGCAGAACTAACCTTTAACATGATCGCAATATCTTAATTTTAACAGGGACAGGTGTCTTATATCCTCAATAACTCCTCTGATTATTTTAACGGCAAAATTCAGCCGACAAGGCATGTAAATATCAGAGTTCCGCGTTTTACCAGGGCAAATATTTTCAGCTCGATTTGATGCGTGCGTTGGGCCCGTGTAGGGCCGTGTACAACACATTAGAATGGTCCAACGCTGTGGGGGAGGGGGCATGTTTACGGCTGCAGAACCAACCTTTAAAATAATCGGAATATCCTAATTTTAACAGGGACAAGTGTCTTATATCCTCAATAACTCCTCTAATTATTTAATCGGCAAAACTCAGCCGACAAGGCATGTAAATATCAGAGTTCCGCGTTTTACCAGGGAAATTTTTTTCAGCTCGATTTGATGCGTGCGTTATAATGTATAGGGCCGTAGACAACACATTCGAATGGGTCCAACGCTGTGGGGAAGGGGCATGTTTACGGCTGCAGAACTAACCTTTAACATGATCGCAATATCTTAATTTTAACAGGGACAGGTGTCTTATATCCTCAATAACTCCTCTGATTATTTTAACGGCAAAATTCAGCCGACAAGGCATGTAAATATCAGAGTTCCGCGTTTTACCAGGGCATTTTTTCAGCTCGATTTGATGCGTGCGTTATAATGTATGGCCGTGTACAACACATTAGAATGGTCCAACGCTGTGGGGAAGGGGCATGTTTACGGCTGCAGAACCAACCTTTAAAATAATCGGAATATCCTAATTTTAACAGGGACAAGTGTCTTATATCCTCAATAACTCCTCTAATTATTTAATCGGCAAAACTCAGCCGACAAGGCATGTAAATATCAGAGTTCCGCGTTTTACCAGGGAAATTTTTTCAGCTCGATTTGATGCGTGCGTTATATGTATAGGGCCGTAGACAACACATTCGAATGGGTCCAACGCTGTGGGGAAGGGGCATGTTTACGGCTGCAGAACCAACCTTTAACATGATCGCAATATCTTAATTTTAACAGGGACAGGTGTCTTATATCCTCAAAAACTCCTCTGATTATTTTAACGGCAAAATTTAGCCGACAAGGCATGTAAATATCAGAGTTCCGCGTTTTACCAGGGCATTTTTTCAGCTCGATTTGATGCGTGCGTTATAATGTATGGCCGTGTACAACACATTATAATGGTCCAACGCTGTGGGGAAGGGGCATGTTTACGGCTGCAGAACCAACCTTTAACATGATCGCAATATCTTAATTTTAACAGGGACAGGTGTCTTATATCCTCAATAACTCCTCTGATTATTTTAACGGCAAAATTCAGCCGACAAGGCATGTAAATATCAGAGTTCCGCGTTTTACCAGGGCATTTTTTCAGCTCGATTTGATGCGTGCGTTATAATGTAGGGCCATGTACAACACGTTCGAATGGGTCCAACGCTGTGGGGAAGGGGCATGTTTACGGCTGCAGAACCAACCTTTAACATGATCGCAATATCTTAATTTTAACAGGGGCAAGTGTCTTGTATCCTCAATAACTCCTCTGATTATTTTAACGGCCAAATTCAGCCGACAAGGCATGTAAATATCAGAGTTCCGCGTTTTACCAGGGCATTTTTTCAGCTCGATTTGATGCGTGCGTTGGGCCGGGTGTAGGGCCGTGTACAACACACTTAGAATGAGTGGTCCAACGCTGTGGGGAAGGGGCATCTTTACGGCTGCAGAACTAACCTTTAAAATGATCGGAATATCCTAATTTTAACAGGGACAGGTGTCTTATATCCTCAATAACTCCTGATTATTTTAACGGCAAAATTCAGCCGACAAGGCATGTCAATATCAGAGTTCCGCGTTTTACCAGGGCATTTTTCAGCTCGATTTGATGCGTGCGTTATAATGTATGGCCGTGTACAACACATTATAATGGTCCAACGCTGTGGGGAGGGGGCATGTTTACGGCTGCAGAACCCACCTTTAAAATAATCGCAATATCCTAATTTTAACAGGGGCAAGTGTCTTATATCCTCAATAACTCGTCTTATTATTTTATCTGCCAAATTCAGCCGACAAGGCATTTAAATATCAGAGTTCCGCGTTGTACCAGATCGCGTTTTCAGCTCGATTTGATTTGTGCGTTATAATGTAGGGCAGTTATTCTTATGGTATTTCTGGTTTTTTTGGCGATCGACGTCCGGCGTTATGTTTGATTTATTAGTTGTATAGCCACTTCCACCCCTTGCCTGATAGTGGAATGACCCATTTACCACGAGGGTGAATAATAGTTGGGGTAATTGGCGCAGGGTACTTTTTCAACATTCCCCTGACTGCTGCCATGGAGGAATAAGCTGCTACTGCCTTTGTCCTTCTGTCAGGTAGGACATTTCATTTATTTTTTGGCATTTTTAGAAATATGACACTGTTTTATACAGTCGTATAATGTCTTTCGAATGTATTAATAGGGTTTTTGTTTGTCTTTCAAATCAGAAATCAATGATTTGTGTCGATTGAACTTGTCAAGAGTTTAGAGCCTTTGTTTTATTTTATACTGTGTGGAACTCGTCGTGGTCACACATTAGGCTCTCTTCATAGCTCCATGGTCACACTGACCAAACTTTGTCGCATTTTTAATAGAGATTCTTTTTGTCGTTGAATTTCACCTTTACCTGAAGGATATTTTGAATATTTCAGTCCATTCCCTGTAAGTTCAGACTTACAGGATTATGTTTGTATTGGATTTAGTTTTTTTGACTTTTCTAACACATTTATTTTTTAAGAGAAAATTTTGCATTTTTGTGGAATTTCCTCCAAAAAGTTTTCAGTATAGAATGTATGAGCATGTCCAGACCAGGGCAGACCCGTTTTCTTTGAGGTCTGAGCCCCAGGTGGACATTCCTAAACCATATGGTTAGGTCATTAAAGGTAGTATACACCATTTGCATATCGAAAAAATTTACTACCGAATTATTAAGAAATATCTTACTTATTTAAAAGTAAATAATGATTGTAGGCATCTAGCAAAATAAGGGGCCTAGATATCCTGTAATTGTTCCAAAAAAATTGAATTGTATAAACCAAAATTCATTCTCGCGTCCGGCGAGCGCGAAAAAACAAAGATAACATAAGAATAACTGCTCGACTCCGGTGGAAAACAACGCTGTTTTTCATGCTTTTCTCGGCATCCATGAATGTAAAAATTCGGGACAGGTCAGTTAAACGATATTTACTATAAAATACAACCCCCCAAATCCACCCATTCCTGATAATTCAACAAATTACCAATGGTGTATACTACCTTTAACTCCAAACCTTCGGGCTCAGTACTAGTACTAGTAGCAAGTATGTGTAGCTGGACAGTACATGTATGTTTTTCTGTTTGTTTGTTTGAACTAAAGGCAATTAAGTGCCAGGCTAGGAAGAGTCAGGATTGTTTATTGGTTGTTTATTGGTAGAGTTTTTACACTGTTTACAGATCTTATTAGTGGACTCAGTTGGGGCCTGAAACAGGCCACCTACCAGCGTGTATCTATTTTTGTTATCATTGTTGAAGGAGAGAATCCATGTTAAATTTTACTTGCCAAGTCCCGGCTGGAGTCTATTGGTACTGAGTCATGTTTTTGTGTGTAATAACATTCAGTCGCTTTTTAATATTGTATCCAGGGGGGGGGGGGGGGGGGGGGGGGGGGGCGGCGGAGGGGGGGCCCAACAAAGTGCGCCACCAACGTTGAAATGTATCTCATTCATTCTTCCACGCTCATGAGCCACACATCTCACACAGTAAATACGTATAGATCGCTACCTCGAAGCGCACCATTGAAACACGTACAAATTTGCTCCGCGCTCGCTCCCCGAATTTAGTGATTTATACAACGTCCGCAAAGCCAGGTACACAGGCACGATCTACACGATTTTGTTTGGGGGCGATGTCATTTTCTGCCATTTTCGTTCGAAAACAACACGATAAAACGCAAGGGGTTCACAGGCAGATTTTAAAAAAATTCAGTATATCACTGCTACATCTTTTTTAACGTATCCATGAAAAAAAAAAATTCTTATCGATTATTATTGCCCTTTTTAGGGGAGGTATTTGTTAACGTCGTTTGAGTATTTGTGCACAACCTCCACGCGCATCAACGGTACGTCAACGCTTAATTTTTTTCGACTGCTTTTTTTGTTTTCAATACAATTTTTGTCATTGGATGATAAAAATTAAGGTAAATAACAACCTTTTACAACTACAAAAGACAAGATGTTAAGATTGGATGCCAAAAA